>BLKR01000202.1:0-645823 GCA_011170035.1 Teleogryllus occipitalis | reverse complement strand
GAGAGAGCGAGCGAAAACAAGAGAGAGAGAGCGAGCGAGCGAGCGAGAACAAGAGAGAGAGAGCGAGCGAGCGAGAACAAGAGAGAGAGCGAGAACAAGAGAGAGAGAGAGCGAGAACGAGAGAGAGAGCGCGAGAACGAGAGAGAGAGAGCGAGAACGAGAGAGAGAGCGAGAACGAGAGAGAGAGAGCGAGAACGAGAGAGAGAGCGAGAACGAGAGAGAGCGCGAGAACGAGAGAGAGCGCGAGAACGAGAGAGAACGAGAAAGAGAGAGCGAGAAAGAGAGCGAGAAAGAGAGCGAGAAAGAGAGAGCGAGAATGAGAGAGCGAGAATGAGAGAGCGAGAACGAGAGAGCGAGAACGAGAGAGCGAGAATGAGAGAGCGCGAGAGAGCGCGCGAGAGAGAGCGAGAATGAGAGAGAGAAAGAGAGAGCGAGAACGAGAGGGAGCGAGAACGAGAGAGAGCGAGAACGAGAGAGAGCGAGAACGAGAGAGAGCGAGAACGAGAGAGAGCGAGAACGAGAGAGAGAGCGAGAACGAGAGAGAGAGAGAGAGCGAGAACGAGAGAGAGCGAGAAAGAGAGAGCGAGAAAGAGAGAGCGAGAAAGAGAGCGAGAATGAGAGAGCGCGAGAGAGAGCGCGAGAATGAGAGTGAGCGCGAGAGAGAGAGCGAGAATGAGAGCGAGCGAGAGAGAGAGAGAGAGAGAGAGAGAGAGAGAGAGAGAGAGAGAGAGAGAGAGCGAGAATGAGAGAGCGAGAATGAGAGAGCGAGAATGAGAGAGAGCGAGAGAACGAGAGCGAGAATGGTGAGAGAGCGAGAATGAGAGAGAGCGAGAATGAGAGAGAGCGCGAGAATGAGAGAGAGCGCGAGAATGAGAGAGAGCGCGAGAATGAGAGAGCGCGAGAATGAGAGAGAGCGCGAGAATGAGAGAGCGCGAGGAATGAGAGAGAGCGCGAGAATGAGAGAGCAAAGTAGAATGAGAGAGAGCGAGAATGAGAGAGAGCGCGAGAATGAGAGAGATGCGAGAACGAGAGAGCGAGAATGAGAGAGCGCGAGAATGAGAGAGAGAGAGAGAGAGAGAGAGAGAGAGAGAGAGAGAGAGAGAGAGAGAGAGAGAGAGAGAGAGAGAGAGAGAGAGAGAGCGACCGATTTTACATGTCCAGGTAATCTCAATTTACATATCGCTGGCAATAAACCCTTGTTGATACTAATCATGAAAGTTCATAGAGTAATATTAATATGAATACAGTAGCCAAAAATAACATATTTGAATATACCATGATTTTGTTAAAATATCCTTCATTTAAATTTGCGCCCATTTTCATAAACATATATTCAATAACAATATTTACACTAGAAAATATACATTAGTAACTTAACTTTTTATATTAGAGATATGCATAATATCCTTAAAAATGCCTCGTTATGAGAAAAAATATCCCTAATGAATCCTGCAATAATTCCGCATTTAAAAAACGGCTAAGGTGGCTTAAATAACTGGAAACTATCGTGGACCTGCGTGAAAGAAAAAAAAGCCTCGAAAATTTCAAGAGGCCAAAAGTTTACAAGAGAAACTAAGTTCACGACATCCAACATTCAGTTGAACTGATTGAGAATCTTGCATGAAAATCCACGAAATTATTTACTAAAAGAATACAAATGGTGGTAGTTTGCAAACTATATATATATATATATATATATATATATATATATATATAATATTTCTGCTGAAATTTCTTTACAACCCATGCTATCAAGACTCTTCTCTTCTGGCGTGACTCACTCAAGCCACTTTTTCCCTCGAGTTTTTCACATCACAAGTTTGCATCTACATATCCAACAAGCATTCTTAGCATCCTCAGAGGCCTTTTCTAACTCTGCTCCCCCACGCGCATGCTACAGAAGTGCCTGCTCTGGATTTGCCCACAGTGGTAGGAAAACTTTTTTCTCCGCGTGCGTCCCAGGAGTTCAGGCCATCAGGCTGCCGCTTGTCTCGAGGCAGCGAAACAGCAGGGCCGAAGCGGGCGGCGCCCGCTCTGGGCCGAGCCGGGTGCGCGCCGCGGCGCCTGCATAGCTAATGAGTGTGAAGCAGCGAGGGGGGAGGGAAGGGGAGGGGAGCGCTCGAGGAAGGGGAAAGTGAAGGGAGAGGGAGACCTGTTCGCCGCCGCAACCGAGCGGCACCGCCCACGCCGCCCGCGCCGCTCCGCGTCACGTCACCCGCCGCCGCCGCCCGTGCGGCCCTCACGCTCGGATGACGCCCTATGTTGCTTGGTGAACGAGACGCCGTATTTCAGCTGAGGTTGTTTGTAAACAGGGAAGTGAAGTTTCTTCCTTATATATATATATATATATATATATATATATATATATATATATATATATATATATATATATATAAGCGCAAAAAAACGTAGCGTTCGTGTTGAACATTTACTTTTAAGAACAGCTATGTACGAGTATTTCCCGAAACAAGGTAACACAAGAAATGCTTTTTAAAACGGCACATACCCAACCACAATTTTCCACCATTCCTTTTGTGATTATTAATTTGAACCTACGGTTGTATTCAAGTCATATTGATGAATTTGGTTAACTTTAACGTTTGAACATGTTCTCACAAGAAATTAGAAAATAACTAAAAATGATGGTGTGACTACGATATAGTATATACCTAATGCAGTTTATACCTAAAATGAACCATAATTAAATATGTGCTTTCGTTTACTACAACGCTTTCGTTTAGTCTAGCGATTCATTCAACCACACCGCCGCAGAGGCCTCTCTCCGCTCATTCTACCATCTCTCGCCCTCTCCCCGTCCCCCGCTCCGCCTACATCACCCACTCCGCCAGCAGCGCCCGTCCGAGACTGGGCGCGCCTCGCCACACCCTCCGCGCCGCGTTCCTCTGAGATCGTTTTCCGGTTCGCGCGCGGTGTCCACGTCAACGTGCGTGCGAGTGCTCTACACACCCGTGTTGTTTTTTCTCTATGCGACCATCGAAAGGAATTCGAGGAAGGAAACGGATGTCAAGCTTCTATTCACTGCAATACATATTCACAAAACACTAAAAATGTAATTCTTACGTAATTTTTATAAATAAAACTTTCCTAATTTACATTCCCATCATAAACGTCGAACATATGTATATTTCGGACACTAAGGGTTTTCGATTAGGAGAAATTTGAGCTTTCTACTTCACAAGATGTCGGGAATTTTTCTTTAAATGAAAGATAGTGCATCCCACATGTGTTATTGCTTGCTATAATTCAATCATTTTGTAGTATACTCAATACCAAATATTAATAAAATCGTAAAATTAAGAGAATGGACGCTTATCTGCGGTCCTTTGTTCATTATGTCGCTTAGTTAAGTCAAAATCTTCAAGGTCATTGTCTAGAGCATGTTTGTCCAACTGGCCCGAGTAATCGTTGCCATTTGTTGCGACTCCCCGAAAGGTTATAAATTTGAAAGTCCCTTGCATTCATGTCGGGCGAGAACATTGTGGGCCTAGTGCCCGCGCCCTGCTTGGGTCAACACCTCCTTAATGTAAAAATAGGTTAAGTTTAAATTTAAGGATTTTCCAGTAAATTTAGTACTTAAAAATCGTCCCCATGTGTTTCACTGCGTTATACACCATACGGCCCGATAACACTCATTCCCCCCTCCCCCGAATTTTAGAGCAGCGGCCGTTTTTAGGGCAAACGCCAACTGCCGTTATCAACAATATGGGATCACGTGTGAATGGCCCGAGTAATGAAAATATGGCCCGCAACCATATTAAAGATGTTAGTTTGTGGCCTTTGATGCCTTGCGAGTTGGACATGCCTGGTCTAGAGCAAGCATGCGTGTGATGAGACGTTTTTGAAGTTCGAATATTGAGTATTATTAATTGCGAAGATTAGTGAGATCGCAACGCAATTGTTTTGGGTGACACTTTAGAGAAAAAAACATCAGTAATACCAATTATATTTTATTCATTACGTTTTTAAATGAAGGTGGATAGCAGAATTTTCTCCCTTTGTCCACTACTTTATACATTTTCGTATCTTGGTAAATACAGAACATTTCAATTACATTTTCAGAAATAGTATGAAATCAAGGGTCATAGTGACTAATGACTGTATTGTTCCGAAATTTGAAAACCTCCCTCGTTTCATTAGTCCTTAGAGAGTAAGTACAGAACGACATGGAACAATATTTTGGAGAAGTTTAGATTTTTCGTGTAGCGCATATGTTGTTCTTGTCTGTTAAACTTTTCTACAGTTCTTTTTGTGCAAGAGTTGAGTTAGTAAAATACAATTAAGTGAATTATTAAACGATGGTAAGTATTCAATCATGCCGACCTGGATGGCCGAGGTGGCTAAGAGCGAGTACCGACTCAGCGTCCGAAGGGTCGCGGGTTCGAGTCCCGCTTCGGGCATGGCTGTTTGTCCCTTGACTGTGTGTGTGTTGTCGCGGAGGGCCTCGCGTTCTGCTGACCCCAGATCAAAGGAGCCCGCAAGAGCGTTTGTCTAGTGTATGGGCGAGTATGCGTCCCTTCGGGACGTAAAGAGCAACCGGCTATCAGCTGGATAAAAAGCCATAGGAAAAAAAAAAGTATTCTATCATGCTTCGGTAGGTCTCCTTTCTTTAGTGTCATTTACGTACCCTTTGCAGCTACAACTCTGTAATCGTAGGTAAAAATTACTTTCTTCATGCTAAGGCAGTAAAAGCGAACCAAGCGACCACAGAATTATATACTTTTGTATCAAAATAAGTTCTATTTTTTAAATGATTCTTGATACGATGATATTTTCTTGATACTTTAAACACGCGTAACATTGAGTTGAGGGAGTAAACACGCATCATAGTTACTTATTTAAAAAAATGTCTTCGACAGATATGCTGAAGGACAGTCTCACAATAAATTTGTCAAAACTTTATTCTAATTAACCCAGTTTTCATCGTATTCTTATTGTTAGTGACGTATTGAAAGTTACCATTAAAAACTCGAATGGAAAAATGACGTTTCTTTTCTAGTAACTACCGGTCTTCAGATAAATTTATTATCGTGCGATACAAGTAATTAATAAAAAAGAAATCCTATAAAAAATTATGTCAAGGCTGCCTAGCTGTGGTAATAGGACGCGCTGCTAAAGATTTTCGTCAATATAAATCATTAGTTTATATCAACTATAATCACACTCGCAAGTTAGGTGAATATTGATAGTTTCATAAGTTCCTTGTATTGTATTTGAGTTGTGATATCAATTTTTTATACTATTAGTCTATTGACATATTTATAGCACTCGGTTTAGATAAATGTTAGGGCGTTGGTCATCGTTTGGAGATAGGTTAGGTGTTGGTCAGTGTCTGTGCAGCTAATTTTTTTTTGTTCTTTTATCGGAAGTGAAGCATTCACATACTTCATTCCTCAAACTGGGAGGGAGGCTAATGTAGCGGCACAGACCACCACGAGGTATTTCGGCAATAATCCCTTTCAGCCACAGGAAGTCGAACAAAGGGACGGAAATGCCCAACGGCTTGTCAAACCCACGCCAAGGAAAAACCCCTGACGTCATGGGAAGGGCGCGTCTCGTCTTGTGAAAGGGCGCGAAGGCCTACGTCACAGGGCGGTTAATAGATTGGGCAGATGGCGCTACTTGACGGTTCTACGCCAAGATGAGACAAGTCACGTGACGCACAACCCGATGCGTGATTGGCGGAGAGCCACCGCGTTATCATGACGGGAGAGGGAATGGCGCGTGCCATAAATAGGGAGATACGAGCTTTCTGAGCCTTCTTATTTGAGAATTCTTCGGTGAGCGATCTTCTGCTTTTCTGGTTCGGCCCCTCTGAGTATCGCGCCGCCGTATGGCTGCCGAGTGCCGCGATCAGTGTCTCGCGCTGAGGCGTTAGCCGCCGAACGTGAACTGGTACAAGCGTGGACGTTACCGCGTGTACGCACGCAAGCGTGTCCGTCCCACATGTGCGGGCACCACCCGAAGCAACGGAAGACGGAAGGCGCCTTCCCTGAGGCATCGCTCTCACCACGCCGCCACTTCAGCGAGTTGCGAGGGAGACTCGGCGTCGACTGGAGCTGACTGAGCCTCGCTACCACCGGAGACCAACACCTATCAGCGCCGGTCACGGAGCATTCGGGTGAGATCGCCAAGTGGGGCAACCGCCCACGAACATTTAAATCAAAAGGTGGAGAGAAAGACGGTTAAGAGAGAGAGAGAGAGAGAGAGAGAGAGAGAGAGAGAGAGAGAGAGGAATAGATCGTCAGAGCGCAGTAGGCGTCAACTGTAATTTAGGACTGATATGATGTATGGGGCATAATTGTTTATCTTGGGTGGGTATTAGTATCATTAAAGCAATATTTATTATATAATCAGCTCGTTCAATGAAAGAAAACCAGAATCCAGTCATGCATGTCACCCGAATCCTCTGCCAGATTCTTTAAGTGACTACGCAGGTGAGTTCTCACTACCACTGGCAGCCGGGGAAGCAGCCAGCCCATGTTGAACAGGGCAGAAGCTCACAATACAAGAGATTAAAAATGGCAGTCATTTTGAAATCACAGACAGTCCAACTTGATTTATAAAGAGAAGAAGGAAATTTTTGCCAATAGGCAACATTTCTTGTTATCGTGAGTATGAGGTTTCAGAATATGTAATAACAAGGCCTGTAAGTCTCATGCGATTTAAGATTTTCCATTAGATTGGGAAGTAGTAGCTGTTTGGAGTGTCTCACGAAACAAGTAGAGTGAGATGATCGCGTGTTAAAATGTGTAATGAGTGTCTTCAGTATAGAATCACACACAATAAATCATAGCTTAATTCCACGTTACGTTATGGAAGCAATTAAAATTGGGATTACCATGTTGCAAACTAAAAGTGGATATGGCATGGAGATGCTTATAAATATATTCCAAACGTTTGCACAATGGTATCAACCGTTTCAAATACGTACTCACTTTCGCAGTTCTTTGATACAAGTACAAGTTTTCAAAATCGCGTGTATTTTTAAAAGAAGTTATTTCTACTTTTGTTTTGTACGTCTGATAAACGGTCGTATTTATTATTACAAAATCGAATGTACTCCCAACGTCTCTCAAACTCTCACAACTTCACGAGCTATGCAAATATAATACCCCACTGAAACTTCAATTCTTAAGACTTCCAGGGACTTCCAGCCTTGTTTGCTGCGCTCAGTTTTTGTAATGCTTAATATCCGACCTCGTTTGAAACCACGCCAAACACGCCGTATCATTAACCGTATTTCATGACGGGCAGCGACTTCGACAGAGTTTTGTAAATACAGGAGATACTTCCCATTATTTTCTTGGGGAACAACGAATTTACATCAGTAAAATAAAATGTACTAAACATTAATTTCCTTAGTTTTCTTCTTAGTAAAAACAAATTCATATTTATAATAAAATACATCAATTTTACTCCGAGTTTGGTTTACGTAGTTTATACGAATTTGGTGGTCCTACATTATTTCCTAAATTAGTCAAGTATTGCATACTACTTCACATTCCAATTACCCAGATTTCAGTATATGCATTCAAATATTTATTAGCTTTATCAAAAACCGTTGGTAAAATTTCAACTGTACAAAAATCAAATGAACATGATAAAAATTGAAATGAAAATATTTTAAATGAGTTGTGTCATTTCATTTTAACACTACCAAAAAGGTTTTCTCGGAATATTAATTCCCTCAGTTTAAGCGACCTCAAATTCGTTTTCAAATTCATTGATTTATTCAACACGTTCAGAAGCATTACCGCCACAGGCATCCCCAGCTAGCAGGGCTTCCAAAAACTGCGCTCGTTTTCATAATCCTTCGCCCAAGTTGACTAAGAACTTGCAATTGGCTACTTGAAAACTACTTCTCAGTTCCCGTTTCCGCAACGGCTTTCCACGCCCCGAAGGCCCGCCACGCGGGCACCACACCGCATATCGATTTCAGGGACAGCGGGGGCATTTCGCCGAGGTCGCAACGCGGCGGCGGCGGCGGCGGCGGCGCGCGTGCACTGGAGTGCGTTGACGCATCCAGCCGGGAAGCGTTCGATCTGAGCACCTCGCAGCCTCCGACCAGCACACACAGAGCGGTCATTAGATTCCACAAAGCACAGCTCCCAGTATTTCCCAAAAGTCCAATGCATGTGTATAGACTAAGAATTTCGAACGTCCCACTAGATTAACAAGATGTTTCCCGTGTGTCAATTACATCCAATGAAAAAAAGGTTAATTTTAATTAACCTTTTTTAATTTCATTAATACGAGCGAGTTGCATTAGGGGAAAAACTATTTCAAGTCTATGCACATATTTCGTAAGAAAGAATATAATGCGAAATTGGAATCAAATTTTCAAATTAAAACTTGTAATTATCAGTGACATACAACTTGGTCCAGGAACACAAACTGTAATATTTACTTATGTTTCAAGTCATGGACAATTTCAATGCAACAAGGAGTGATCATTGCTTAACAGTTAATAATATTTACTAAGTAGGCTGGTAGAGCAGCAGCCACAACAAATCCCAAAGTAATTTCTAGGAATTGCCACATTGATGGTTAGTAGTCAATACGCCAAGACAAAGAATACTTCAAAAAGATTTAATAGACATTTAAACTTATTTTATTTATGTTATTTTATTTTCAAACTCGCTGGAATACATTTCGATTTGTCACATACATTGAAGTATCTACGCGTTTCCTCAATTAGAGAAAGGGATGACTACACAAAAACTGAGCTCCTACTTTTCTAACACCGAACTAATCTCATTACTATAAATACCGATGCTAAATATTTGGAGCTGAATAAAATTGATATGAATAATAAATTTCTTTTAACAAATTACAAAAGAATTTGATAATACAATATATAATAAGTTTAATAAGAATGAGTCCAACGAGATACATTAAATTTTTTCAAAGCAACTTAATCGCATTATTTGTTTAATGATGCTATGAAAACTTCTGGCAATTTTTATCTATTCCCATTTGGCTATTCCAAGTTTTGAAAACATCTGACCCAGAAATGCCATATAAGCACGTGGTTAGACGGGATCTTACCAGTGCCCGTGTACTTGTAAGGTTGTTTTGAGACTTCGCTCAGGACTCCGTTTTTTATTTTTTATTTATTATTATTATTATTATTATTATTATTATTATTATTATTATTTTGTATCCAGGAATTCAGGTAAGGTCGAAACTACTTGCTGTGAGGCAGAGCCACGGGGGATTTACGTATTTAAACTCTTCACGAAGGTTTTAAACTTCATGCTGTTGCGATGTGAATGCAAGAAGACAAGGTACGAAGTACTGGCCAAAGCCGTCGTTTTTTTGTATTTTTTAACACAATCTTACACAAAAAGACCATTACGTCGTTCCAGTCGAGAATACAAGCTGTAAACCGAAATACACATCGAAGTTGTAGTCACAAGATAAAGGGGCGCGCCGCTTAAAATACGAGGGGGGGGGGCATGTACATTTCTGGACCCCTGTCCCCCACTTGCTTCCTTTCTCTATTAAACATTTTTTATTTACACAAGTTACTTTATTAGTATATAAAATAAAGTAGGAGACTTAAATAATTTTAAAGATACAATTAATTGATAAAATGGGTTTTGTGTTGAACCATCTACGGGGTTGCCAGATGGTTTGTAGAGCCTCTTACTCAAGTGTCATGAATTAATTCCCCAAATTGTTAAAAAAGGGGGGAAATCAGGAAATAATCCTATTTACGAAAATATTTTTTTATTAAGTAATACTAGGGGCGCCTCTCAAATTCCCTCCTGACCCCCCCCCCCGTGAGCACCCCCGTGTGTCCACAGCAATGCTGGAAATATCACTATTAAATAAATCTTACTTCAGCGAAAACAGAACTCCAAGCTAAACACATGACTGATTATCAAGCATATTGCGGTTTACGGTATTACATGAACTCCGAGACGCTCTGAAATTAAGCGAGTGACATAAAACCATGAAAATGAACTTAACAATAACATGAACATTTCGCAATCACAGACTTTAAACTTTTTATAAATTTTAAAATAACTGACTATAAAATTGATTGGGACTAAAAATAGTAACGCACTAAAAATAAATTCAACTATTCAATTAAATAAAACCTCTCAAAAAGTATTTTGGGGTCATCAACCCTTCGAATATTAATTTACGAATTTTGATACGACGTTATAACAAATTCCTTAGACAAGATTAACTTGATAAAGGTTGAACTTAAAAATAGAGGAAATAATCTGCCACAACAGAAATAAAAACAAGAAAATGTTAAGCAAAAATCTTTCATTTTTCGTTAAACACTTGGTGCAGTGCTTTCGCGTGTCTGGTTACATGCAGGTCATCTGATCCATTCGGGTCATGTATCAAAAGTTTAAAGCCACTGGTTAATTAATGAACGATGCGCATCTCCGCGCCACGCCGGAGCCGCTCCCGCACCTGAAGCGTGTCGAACTCGCGAACCCGTACTACTGGTTCAGAGTACGGCCCTGTGGGCGTGGGCGAGAGCGTGGGCGGGGCGGGGCGGGGAATGCTCCAATAGGGAGGCGGGGCCCCGCACGGCGGCAGTTCCCGGGACGCCCCGCGTCGCCCCGCGCAACCTCGCCCCGTCTCCGCTCGTGACCTCGCCCCCGAACGCGCTAAGCCGCCCGCACCCTGCGCTCCGCTCCGCGCCACCACTGCGCCGAGCCGAGCCAAGCCACCAGCGCCCGCAGCGCGGAGCGGAGTGGAGCGGTTGTGATAGTGACATTGGGCGATAAACGCTGACGTAATGATAAAAATGGAGGTCACGGAGATAGTGGAAGTAAACGTTGACTTTTCTTTCACTCTTAGCAAGTAAAATAGATTTATTTAGTTTCAAACGTCATTTGTTTCCTCAAAGTTAGCATAATCATTATTATTAAAATTGTTTTACTGCATTTTCACTAAAATGACGTGTTGGGGTTGCAAAAATTGTTCCAGGTTTTAGTTAGCCTCTAAAAGAGTAAATCTGGTGATCATGACCTCAAACTTTTTCGCAAAACAAGTGCCATTGCATATTATTTTTATCATGAATATTTTATTATTTATTATCACTGATGACTATGGATTTTACTAGCGGTGATTCATATGGGAAAGCGAGTGATATTGCACATCAGCTGGAGGCCACAGAGACAGGGTGAGCGCCGCCGGCAACATTCAGCGCGAGCCTCACCACGCCCCCTCCTCCCGCGCCCCTCCCAGGATCCTTCGTCGTGAATTGGAACCGTGCTCGTGTCACCCGTGACGTACGCAGCGCCGGCGCGCGCCCGTTTCAACACACCATAAACAACGCACGCGCGACTGGCGTGCGCCCGTTCAATTACGCGACCAATTAACGCTAACTCTCCTTTCGGCTGTCGAACGACGGTTACCCACAGTCGTCAAGGACGGGTAATATTTGAATTACAACACACGCATGCATCACTGGGTTGCCACAGTCCCTATACATTCGCGGTTCTGAGCAGTCCGCTGACATATATCATCCTAACCTTATTTCGGCTTATCCAACACGCGACGATATTGATTTTCCTACTCCAGATAATTATGACGTCGAATGCACGCCACTGCGCCTCTTCTCTGATTAGATACCGACGAAACTTACAAAATATGGATGTAAACATGAATAACATAATATTACTGCACATACAGAAAACACTGCGTTTCCCATTCGCACCTCAAATGCTAGCAATGTAGAACGCACGCGTACAAACACCTTACACTATAAGGGGAAGTGTTTCATACATAAAAACACTGGTGCATGCATACTTACTTTCCAATTATCTCGCAAAGTTCGTACACGTCGTCGAAGAGCACCTCGTCGTCAGCCATCTTCGCCTGGAGCCGGTACGCGAATGTTTGGGATACCTTCGCTGTCACTCGTGCACTTGTCACTCACTGCCCACACAGGCCAATCACATGAAACGGAACGCGTAAGCGCGCATCACTCACTCGCAGACACAGAGCCGCTACGAGCCGGTGGCCCGTCGGAGGGGGATAGGGGCGTGTCTCCCCGCTCTGCGACACCCCTGCCCCTGCGTACGCTAACTCGCCTAAGCCCAACCAGCCAGCCGGGTCAGGCTGGAAACATGGCCGAGACGCGCACTCGGAGGCACACGCACAGCTGCTGCGGTGTACCGCGATTGATTCACAGTAAGCACTGGCCACTCTCTGGCGAGTGACACAAGCACGCAAAACTGCGGGGAAAAAACGACGCTTTCGAGGAAGACACGACGCCTACAGCGAAAACACAAAACACAACAAACAAGTAAATAAAAATATCAGCACACACTCACACAAAAAAGCGACTAAAACACGAATGAAAGTGAAAGCTCAACGAATTCCCCGCAACTCGCCGGTGTAACACAACGAGTCCGCTAGCCACGAACACGCTTGCGCACGGTGCAAGACGCCGCACTGAAATGGGCACTTCGGTCGCCTCCCGACAGATGGAGCGCGCGAGCTCTCGGCAGCTCGAAAGCACTCGAAGGTCAGGAATACGTAGTACAACTGAGCGTCCATTTTTCGTCAGAGACAAACCTGTTCGTGTTGCTACTGCCTTCCTGAGGAGGGCGTTTCAAACGCAATATACAGCAGATGCAATGAATATGCAGCCGATGTAATTATTGGAAACTACTTTTTTCCCATTTTCCTTTCTTTGCATATGTACCTTTTATCAATGCCGAATGGGACATTTTATATACAAAATATACCAGAAATACCGTGTCAGTATTTTTTGTTAAGAAACATTCAGAATAGAATATTTAAAAATATACCGTTCTTAATCACATAATTATTTTTCATGTTTAATAAAATAATGTCTAAATACCTTAATACAGAAATGAATGTATTAATATATACTGATTTCAAATGAACATTTATCAATTTTCAGCATTTTTATGAAACAAAATTTTTCCTAATATTTTTAACTAATATTCTTCCTGAAATGTTTCTTCAGTTTTCAGGAAATTTGAATGATTTTAATATTATTATGAAAGTTCCTTCCTCTGTACCTAGTAGTTCTTATATTTCTCTAAATTTGTTCCTCTGTTATGTACTTTAAAGTTAAAACTATTCATGTAAACTCACAAATTAAATAAAAAATATACTTTCAAAATTTATTACTATTAATGAAACGGAAAAAAACAAGAGTTAAAGTGCTTTGAAGGAAAACCATCGGACAAAGACTTTTTGTGACAATACGAAAAACAAATTTTAAAAATCTTATCAACAATTTATGAATTCATTTTTAAAGTGTACATTTATCAAGTATGTAAAAAATACCAAATTGGATTTAAAAAGAACCATTTTTTTCCTAATATGGTTGAGAATCATAGAGTAGTACTTTCTAAAGAATACGAATACTTTACGAATACTATTCCAATTTATTCGTAATAAAAAATCTTTTAAAACAATTTATCTCTCAGAAACATGAAACTCTTATAACAACTATAATTTTTAGTGTACAATGAAATTGCAAATCTCAGAGAATGTGCCTCAATATAGTACTTAAGAATTCTTAGGTACACTAATATAAGACGCAACTTAAAGATAACTCGTGGGCAGAGGGTCGACCCATGCTGTCCCATTTTTTCCAAATGGCACTGATACATCTTAGTTATGTAAAACAATTCTCTATATATTGAAATAAACTACAATTTATACTCAAACAAACTCGGTCGAGGAATCTGAAAAGCAAATATCTATCTATCTTGCTACTTTATTGCTAGAATTGGCTCAATGAAAAATCATATATTCATTTCACGAAAACATGGAAATTTATTTAATAATTTAAAACAATTTTTGGTATTGTTTAACCTTACCCAATATAAAATTAAATGTTTGTCATGACCGTTCCAACCTTATGTCTTCGCGCGCTTTTTCGGCCATCTTTATCCATCTTCGACGCCGCTGTCCTCAGGTCCAGACACCATCTTCTCTCTTCTTTTCTCGGAAGCTCACTTCAATTACCGTTCATCAGATCAACAAACTATTTGCTGCTAATATTCCAGTCCAATCACTGACAACTTCGCCCAAGCCCTCAATGTCCCTCCAACTCGTTCACATGAAATATTTTAAGCTCCACTGTCACACTTAGAGTTCCAATTTTGATGTTCTCTCAATATCCATTCCCTAGTAGATGCTTACAAGTCCCCAAAGAAAAAAAACTCCTAACATTAATTGGAGCACGATCCGTTCATGAGCACGGCATCAGTCAGAATGAATGTCTCTCGTATTCTTTCAGCCCTGCAAAGCTCGGTTCATAAATTCGATTGTTTATTTGCAGATAACATTTGATGTACTTTCGTACCTAGCCAATCTCTAAATTTCTTGCAAAACGAACTAGCCGTCTTCACGACTGTCACTGCTTTTTCGGCCAATCCCAGAATTCTATATAGAATTAACTAGCCGTCTCCGCGATTGTCACTGCATGAATATGGTGACCTTGACGACGGCTCGCTTACCGTTGCTATGCTAGCATATTCACATAATTTATCCCCTTTAATTGACGCCATTTACAATAAATAATTGTACAATATTCAGTGACATATTGGTATGTCACAATATATTCTTTGACTTTTATTGAGTATGCTAACGGTTCGTGTGGAAAAGTTACTAGTTAACCCTCTTCACATTTTAATAAATCCCTGTTCATCCCACGACTATACTTCTATATTGTAATATTATTGTTACATTGTGTTATGAATGTTTTCTTGAACCCTGGCATTGCTAGATATGACAAAAGTGACGGATTTAGTTATTTTGACGTCAGGGTTGCTGTATTAAATCCATTGTTGGCTTTTCGATGCAAAATAGATTTTTACCAATTGTATACATACAGTTTATTCTTCTTAAAATTTCTTACAACGTTTCGAACCCTATATCTTTGGATTCTTCTTCAGATATTGACGTGTTCTCATATTTCATCACCTTAGTCAAAAGTAAATTAATGATGTTAAAACTGCACGTACTTTCTCTCCTGTATTTTCTCGCAAAATTTCTTGAAAAGTATTCAAATTTTCGCAAAATTGAACATGATCTTATTCCAAAATATATCTTTTAGGAACAGATTTCATGGCGGAAAAAATGTCTATTTTCATAATTGTAGTTGTAGGAAAACGCCAAAAAAAATTATGAACTTTTGCAATTTTCGAAACATCAGGGCTCTCAACGAACATGAAAGCTGCACCATTCTCTTAGACATCCTCCACCCTATCCGGAAAAAAAAGAAAGAAAAAAATCAAAAACAATTGTGCCATTTTTTTGAAAAAAATGAAAATGTCCCAGGGGTTTTATGTGAAGTACCCCCAAAATTAAAATATCAGTTTCAAATTCAAGGGACCGCGACATTAGCCAGATCAATAGGAGAATATCATTTTTGGAGAAAATCGGCTGAACGGTTTAGCCGCTAGCGTTGTTTACAGACGGAGAGACAGACGGAGGGCCAGTCAAACGTTTTCTCCTTCATTTAGCCACTAGATTTATCCACTTTTCCGTTACAAGGCCCTATAATAGTTTTTCTGCATTACTTTCTCTCTACTCCCTAGCGAGAAAGTAAAAGTGGATGGAATTCATCGAACATTTAACACGGAGTCCATTGTATTTATTGTTGCATTAATACAACGGTTGTCTCCATTTTCCCCCTTCAGATTTTGTCATCAACACTTGTGGCTATCTTAATTAAATGTTGGTCGAGGGGTCGAGATTCCTAAGCCCAAGAAAACTTTAGCATATAATATATAAATCTATACTATTTTGCGTTCATCATTTGGAATCATTCGTAGTTGCGAGTTTGCGATTAGTGAAGGAATTTTCCCACCTATAAATTTTCGTGGCGTGTGCCTCATATCGTAATAAAAAATTGTGATCTATTACTATATCATTAATTTTTTCACACCAGCCAGTAAAATTCAATATTGTAAGAAAATGTCCTGTAGAACTTCGCGAAAATTTTACGAAGAGAATTGGATTGAGTCGTATGGAGGAACATACCAGAGCCAATTTTAAATGTTTTGTTTTTGTATATGTACTATATGCCCTCGCGGTTTAGCTCATTGGTCACCGTGGTTGTTTTCCATGACGCGACTCCGGGTTCTGCTCCCGATCGGGGAGATTATAATGTGCCCTTTCCTGCCCATGTCCCCGTATATGTCGTTGTGTGACGATGAGAAAAAACACTTTTCTTGTTGAGAAGACCAGAATACGGCGTGGGGATAACCTTGTGCTAACCACTCGTACTTCCTTAACCCATGACCGCGAGGCCGGGACACGGGCTGTCGCGCCAAGTACAGGCATATGTATTTAATTAGGTCGAAATATTAAACTTTATCTTGTAAACTCTTCTGCTTTTTCTTGCATTATTTCATTTAAGTAGTAAAGATAATGTATTGGTACGGCGTAAAGAGGCGATTTTTCGTAAAAGCATCAACAACCAACGAACTCTTATTTTCAAGCCCTGAGAACGAAAAGGTGGATAAATCGTGCTATTTGAAATAAATTATGGACTTCCTCTATTCAGATGGGCTCCATTCAGATGGGCTTGGGATGGAAAGCCCCCAAAATCAAAATATCCGTTTTAAACTGGCAGAGCTTTGAGTATTTCAGATCGATAGCGGAATGGTTTAGGCATTAGCGTTGTCCACAGACAGCCAAACGACGCTCAGACGTTGAGATCAATGGACAGACGAACAGAACGACGGATAGGCGGGCAGATAAGCAAAGAGACAGGCGCTTTTCGCCAAGCGTTTTTTGGTAATCAACGATCCACAAAAGTTTACATAAAGCCTCAACATTTTTTATATTGTCTGAAAAAGTTTCCTAATATTTTTATATAATATTGTACTCGGAAAGAATAAAGGACTTTTATAAAATGGTGCAGGTCTTATTTCTGCTGATAGTAGTGATTTCGATATTGATATCGAAAATTGCAATAGTTCAAGATACTTTCGAAGATTTCCTACAACTACAACATTGCTGACAGATTGTTTTCTTAATCGTATTTGTTTTTCAAAGACAGATCTTGAGATAAGGTCATGTACCATTTTTGGAAATTTAAAAAAAAATAGTTTTCCGATAATGTTGGATGAAATACAGCCAATTTTTGAACAATTTTTTTCCAAATCACAAATTCTTTAAACATTTTCCTCGTATGTAGTGAAGGACGGTAAAAAAAGTGGTGCTGGACCCACCCCGGCAAATTCTCCGTACTTTTGAAAAATTCAAAAAATTAAAATGGCAACTGTACAATATTAATGATAGAAACTTTTCTTACATAAAATCGGTTCTTAAAAATAGAATTTTTAGCAAGTTCATCTATTTTTTTTCTTAAAAAAGCGAGTAATGTTAGCATTATTTTAGCTTGATTTTAATGCAATTTGTAAAATTATGCCTCATAAACGGCTCCTGTTCCTTGTTCTTTTATGTTTGTATTCAGGTATTTAGTGCTTTAATATCCAAAAATAGTTTGCAAGCATATTGATGCTCCAGCGTCCCTGGTACCTCCAAGAGAACTCCAGCGCATCTTTGTGAAATCGCTCGCTTTGTTATTTTCTTAAAATTCCTAGATTTTCATAGGAATAATCTAGGTGAGAAAACAGGAAATGAATTTTTATATTCATGTTAGAACCAAGTTCCTTGTATGCTTCAAGCATGTTTGCCACAATGTTTCGGTACTTGGAATCCTTGTGGTTACCAATAAATTTTGAAACAACTCCATAGAAAGATATCCATCCTGCTTTCTCCTTTTCATACGTAGAGTTTTTAAATGTTGCATCGGACATCAATTTTTTATATCAAGACCATTAAATATACCTTCTTTTAATTTTGCTTCAGATTGTATTGAGAATTTCTCACATAACTTGAAATAGTTTCCTTCCTTACTTAAAGCCTTTACGAATTGTTTCATTAAGTCAAGCTTAATGTGGAGTCGTGGCAGCAAAACTTTAGAAGGACTCACATGGTTTAGGCGCACAACATTCTTACACCGACTTCCAAACGTTCTCGAGGAGGCCAGTCTTTCTTATTCCGGTGATCAACTCGTGCCCTGCTATCTCACAAGCATAGAAACCACGGGCATTTGGTAAAAACCAGATTGTTCACCCTGCAGCATCGTAAGGACTTTAAAATCGCCATAAACTTGCCAGTTGCGTTCACTCTAGTTTACTCGCAATAACATTAGCTGCAAATTGTGCGTATGATTCTGAGGATTACTGAATAGGCAACAGGCACTGAACCAAGACGTTTGCATTACGAAGGAGAACACCCTTTAAACTTTGCATGGAAGGATTAATGAATAGATTGGATGTCTTGGATCTTCGTTGGATCACAGTTTGGAAGTCTAAGTTTTAGAATAAACATCAGACCATCCCAGGTACATCAGGCCCATAGGGGACAGGTAAAATGGTTGCCGAAGTACTGGAGAGACAATTTTCTTTTTCTTTTTACTTTCTGGTATATGTACGTAGTATATACGGCATAAATATACGTAGTATAGAGGAAGTTATGTAATGCTGCGCGAAAAACGACGAATTTTCGGCAAAAAAATTAATTGCCGCGCCCTGACAACGAAAAAGTTCATAAATCCAGTTGCTAAATTAAGAGAAAACATCCTATAACATGTGGTGTAGTCAGAATCCCAGTTTTGTGGGTTCTTGATGCCGAAAAACCAATTGAAAGCAAAATGCCCGTCCGCTAGTCAGTCTGTCGGGTGTATGTGAAACACACTAGCGCCTAAACTAAGCGTAGGATTTTTTCCAAACTGAATAAATCCCAGTCGAACTGGCCTGAGTCGAATCTCTGCGATTTTGAAAAACATAGAGGAGTATTTCACCCAAAAAGTTGGCCAAAATTATATTGTCGTTAATATCGATGGGAACTGATTTCCCTTGGAATTTAAATACAATATAGATGATAAATTTACAAATATAATGTGATAAAAACATTTTTTCACGTGAGAAGTCATCTTTGTACTATGAGTACATTTTATTTCATTTTTAGTACAAAACTTTCCGGACAGTGGCAATCTTCATTGGCATAAGGAAATGCTTCGAACTCAATTGTTATTATAAATAATAATTAAAATAAAAATCTCACTAAATATCAATTTGTGTTTATAAATTTTAGTTCTAATACGCATTTGAAATTAAAGATACAAAATAATAAAAGAAATAACCATTAATGAATAATTATAATACAACAGTATCACACGAATGAGCGATGACAGATTGGTGAAGATAGCCAGGGATATGATACCATTAGGAAGGAGAAACCCTGGAAGGCCGCAGAAAAGATGGAGAGAAGATCGGCAGTCAACATCTAGTGAATCCCCGGGATGAAGCGTGAAGAAAAACAAGTGTACAATACAAAAGAAGAAGAAGAAATATAAAATTGTAAAAGTGAAAAAAAATCCAATTTGATGAGGAATCAGGGTCGACATATCTGTGGTGACACTAATCCGAGAGCAGGAAGGTCATCGACGCCGGAGGTGCAAGGAGTCCTTTCACTTGACGTCAAAACTAAGACGGACGAGACGGATTAAAATGCCTCGCTTCAGGCACGTGTCTTAGAAAACAAAGGTCCTAATATTTCTTCTATACAATAATAATTGAATACACAGTCACTTGGTGAGAAGTTCTGTGAATTATGTTTGTGGACTCAAGCGTTTCATTTTTAAACGTGAAGACTGGCGTCAGAATATATGCTTCCAATTTTGGTACCTTTCTTTATTGAATTGGAACTTTCTGAAAATTGAAAATTTTGTATTTACTGAAGGGAAAGTGTTAAAATAACGTTTACGTACTTTCAGAGTCTTAATGGTGTGTGGTCTAACAAACGCTGCTTTATTTCAGTCCATGTCTCAGTTACCATATAAGAATTAGGCTTCAGATAACGCTGGACTTTCGCTTTTCTGCAACAATGAATATCACGGATATTTATTTTTGCTTGAAAAACTAATTATATCGTAGTGCATTCGTGTTAAATTTGCCTCCACGAATAGGTATAGGTCTTCAACCGCACAGAGTTGTTTTTGTAGTTTTTGCTTGGACTGGTTAAAGCTTTATAGACCTTCGATACTCTGATCGGAGTTTTTTATTTCAAAACTGCAACTGCATTGTTTTTCGAGATTCAGCAGCTTCGAAATTCATTTTTGCAGCGTACATCAATTCGTTTGGTATTTGCTGCCCCAGTTCTTCGATCCAACGCCGCTGACTGTGGCATCTTTCAACGATTGCCCTTGCTAGTGTTTTGACATTGTTAATTTTACAGTTTCATTTAGCCAACTTTAATTATTTATTAGAAATCTATCTTCGAAGTAATTTGATGCTCTACACTTTTGTTTAAATTCGCTTTTAAAGTGCCGCAATTCTTCAAAACACTGCCTTTGATTGACGAACCCTTACAAAAAACCTATAAACAATTTTACATATGACCCATCTTTTCCCCAAAATATTTAGAATTATCTGTAATTACTTTAATGAGTTCTTTCGTAGTCAGCTTCTTGATATTTTCTTCTGATTCTGCAAAAGAAAATATTACTTCGCGCAATTTCTTAATCAACCTGGTGCCACCGACTTTACAATAAAAATTTATTACAAATGATAGTGGATTTATGTGGATTTTCTGACTCATGTTCCAAAAAGCTACTAAAATTGTCTATCAACTGGTATCAACTGGTATGGCTCGACACCGTCTGGAAGTTCAACTGAAATACTAATTTTTGGTAAAAATACTTGAAATTAAGTTACTTTACAGGTAAATGTGAAATATTCAATAACATTAGTAACTATCGATATTTGAGAAAAATTTTATGCTAAAGTAATAGTACATACATTGTACATCAATATCCATTATGAACGTAATAGTTCACAAAACACAAAAACTGTACAAACGCGTTTTTGAAACCACTCACAGAGACGCGCGGAGGACAAGGTATGAACGGGCCGGTTGTATTTGGGGAAAAGTGGACTGAATTTTGGTGTTGGACGTTTTACATAAACCGGTCCGCTCCTTTCGACAGTTTAGATGAAGGAAGTTTCCAGTGAGGATCAGCTGTGAATAAATCATCAATTTCACCTTGCACAATACTTTAATGTCCGTTGAGTTGTCACTTATAACATTTTCAAAGGTACAGTGCAAGCATGTGGCAGTTTAAATCACACTTGAAGTAGTTTTATATAAGACGCTACACGGAGACAGCTGACCTTGCTTGTGACTTGTGGCACTTGAAATAGTTTACACAAAATTAACAGTTTACATAAAGTTAACAAATTACACAATGTTAACAATGCTGAATACGATGCTCATCATGAGACATCGAGATTTTTACATGCAGTTACACGGTGCTCGGGCGCTCACACGTGTAGCCGCAAGGCACTTTCATAGCGACATCACTCGAAAGTTTTCATTAAGTTAACAAATTACACAATGTAAGTTTTCATAAAGATAAGATAAGAATGTGTCTGTCACCAAGGATTGGCTATCTACATAGAATAATGGCAAGGGTGCACGATATTTCGCTCTAAATTTCTTAGGCGCTCGCACCCCGTATCAGATAAGAATCATCTGGTACCCTCGGGATTTACTATAAACCAATAAAAGCATTCTAAATAATCTGGTTTACAAATCCTAAAATTCTAAAACTACACATGGTAAAATATTGACGTTTATATAATTACTCTTTGGACATACGAATATTATACTACAATGAAAATAAAATTAAATTTAAATCAGAGGTGCTACAGAATGGCACAGATTTTCTTGTACCAATTGTTTCTAATTTCCTTTGTGTAGTCACGCTTTAAGGTCTTGCTTCATTCTCTTGTCAGCTGCCATCGTCGCCCAAAGTTATTTTTTTACAATTTCTCAACTTTTTGCTTTCCTAGTAGTACAGCCGCATTATTACTTCAAGAATATTAAAGAAGAGTAAGAACTCGTCCTAAATAGCAATTTTCATTGAAAATTTCATAGCCGCTTTTAAGAAAATGGCGATTAAGCATTCATGTAAATGCAAAATTTGAAGCTTTCTCAAAAATCTATTGAGTTTTCGAGAAAGTTAATTTTATATGATTTGAAGCAATTCCACTCACATATGTAATAATGCATACATATCGATGAAAATGTTCATATTAACAGCGTGAGAGCTATTTAAAAAAAATTGTGTAATTTTTGGGGAAAAAACAAAGAATACACCAAAATGAACTTAACGTCATATTAAATGGTGCAATTAGCACTATTCATTGGAAAAATTCGAAGGAAAAATTTGGTACCAGTCTTTTTAGAAAATGACGTTTGCGCGTTTCTGAAAATGCGGAATTTTCAGCTCATTTTAACAGAAAATTTTTGAGTATTCGAAAAACCTCGTATTGTGACCATTCAAATATTCGACATACGAATTCGCCGCCGCCGCTGACGACACCAGCTTCTCCAGCAAGAGGGGTATAGAGGAGGTAGGGGGGAGTCTCCCTACCGTCTGTTGTGACGGGGGCAGGAGGGAGGCGAGAGATTTTTGTCGTTGGTGAGACGTCGTAGAGTGAGGTTATCTTGAGAAAAGAGGTATTGGTACTGTACATTTTCTTTATACATTATAGATTGTGATCAGTGCTTCTGTTGATAGAATGTACTGTGTTGGAAAGACACAGCTTCTGTTAAATTGAAACTATAAACATTCAATAGAGATGTTTAAAAGAAGACAGAGTGCAAGAAACTTATGTCAGTGCTGATGTAATAGTCACTATAATAGAGGCTATTGTACATTTTTGATAAGCAGATGCTGGCACTTACAAACCGAGTTGGCTTGTGCAATGGCACATAGACCAGGTGATCTGCAACAAAGTGTGCGCAGCCTTCCCAATTTGAAAGCTCGGGGTAGGGCAGTCTTGTTGGACGAATCGTAGTGCATACCATTTTCTTCCGAACAAAACAAGGTTATTACAGAATGTTATTATATTTATGTTAATTTAGTGTATTGCAAATTATGCATTGATTGAAATTAAGAATGTTATGTTATGAGACATTCATATTTATGCTTCATCTTTGCTTGTATCATTCTCTTAAAGTGTACAAGACTAGATGATTTATCATGTTGTACTGATCATGTAGAAGCTTTAGTATGATATGAGTCAGTGATATGTGTGAGTCATAGAGTGAGTCACAGAATGTGTTACATTTCTACATTTATTTCAGCACAACATTTAAACACTTGTAATTTTAAGAATAAGTTCATGTTGATCTCTGAGGTGATAACATGTGTTTGTCATTTGTAGTTTATTTTCTAGTTTAAATGTCTTTGTGGTGTTGACACGGAGACTGAACAGTGTTCTGAAGAGACAGTCACTTGCTTCATTTTTTGTCCTCAAGGTAAGATGTACTTTAAGGGTCATTTAAGAGAAAAATAACCTGCAGTAAATGCTGCACTTTAAAAAAAATTAATAATTCAATTTGTGTTTTTAATGCTTAAGCACCAGTTTGATAGTGCAATAAGGAATGTGATAATATTGATTAAACATTACATCACTGTCATGTCATTCTTTACTTTTTGAAGTCTGATTAGTGCTAATGTTCAATTCTTGCTTTAGTCATAAGAAAACTAGTAAATGGATAAAATGATTGTCTCCAGAACAAAACAAAGTTTTGTTTATATTTGAGGAAAACTTGTTTTTTTCTTGGGTTATTTTTTGTTTTTTTAATATTGTACCATGTTTGTTCTTTTTGTTATGGGTGTTTATGGAATGACATTCTGTAACTTGGTAAATGCTCAAGGAAACTTCCAATTATAAAAGTTCTGTGACTACAACTTTGTGTTATTTTTTTACAAAATCTTCAAAAGGGAGAGCCCCGAATCCATGAACATTTCACACCCAGCCTGAGTAGAGGTCACAGTATGTCATTATTTAAAGCACATGTACTTATAAATACACCAATGTGAAGAAACCGCCTTTCATGAAAATACTACCGACGTGAGAGACAAGTCAAAAAATTACATTTTTGTAATATTTGAAAAAACAAAAGAGTAGAGCAATATGGCGTTTGTGTAATCTTATAGGGTTCATTTGGCACTAACCCTACCAAACATTTATAGAAAAAAATGGAGCCGTTTTTGAGAAAATCTTGTTTTTGTAATTTTTCAAAATTGTAAACACTGCGCGCACTATTGCTCGAAAACTACCAACATTTTCAAACTAGAGGTGTTATAGAATGGCACAGACATTCTCGTAGTCAAGTTTTCCAATTTTATTGGTGTGGACTGGTACTGTAGTCTTGTGCCTGCTCCCATGTATTGTGTCCCAAAGAAAATGTTTTTGAAAATTTCGCAACTTTTCGGTTTCCAAATAGTAGAACTTAAATTTTAAGAATATTAAAGAAGGCAATAACGTCGCCTTAACAGAAATGTTTAATGAAAAATTTGAAGCCGTTTGCGTAATTTGTAAATGCGAAATTTGAAGCTATTTTTCACAGGAATCTATTGAGTTTTCGAAAAACTTCCTTTAAAGTTATTTGAAGTACTTCCACAAACAAATGCAAAAATGTATACAAATCGATGGAAATGTGCATACTAATGGCGTGAGAGATATTTAAAAAAATATATTTGTGTAATTTTTGAAAAAACAAATTAATACACCAAAATTACCTTTACGACACATTAAACAGTGCAATTAACACTATCCATTGGAAAAATTTGAAGAAAAAATTTGGAGCAATTTTTGAGAAAATTGCATTTGAGCGTTTCTGGGAATGCGGAATTTAGATCTTATTTTGACAGAAACCTGTTGAGTTTTCGAGAATCTATATTTGACATTATTTACAGCACATATACTCATAAAGTTAAGAAATATACTTATAGAGTTAAAAAAAGTTAAGAAATCGCCTCTAGTGTTAATATTACCGACGCACGGTGTGTAATTTCGGCCATCTAGGTGGACATAATTCAATTTTCCAAAGTACTCAAATGAATTAAGTTGGGTATTTGTTTGATTTTAGAATGTCCATAGTGTATGAATTGGGTATTGTTTTTCTTCTGCTTCGCTTGAGGCGGCAGTAGAACAAGTTCAAACTTGCACGATCTCGCGCTGACACCGCGCGGCTCTATCAGTCGCATTTCAGTACATCTCGTGTTGGAGACCAGTGCTCATCGCCTTCTACTCACAGAGAGGTAGTGATTAAATAAATGTGTTTTTGGGTGTTTCTTCTTTTTATTAGTGCCTAAAGATAAGCAAAAAGTGTCTGCGATTGCTCGTGGGGGTCTTTTGAAAAAGTAAGTAATTTTAGTTCTACTTTCACGCCATTTTACGAATGTATCTAGACTTTTAATACAGAGTTTACAGGAGTTGACGTTTGTAACTATGTAGGCATTAAACCCTATTCATTTGGCTATGTGAATCATGAAAGATCAGCTGCGCATACCTGCGCACTCACGAGTTTTTAATTTTTTTTGCAGTGGAGCGCTTGATTTCACGGAGGACACTATTTCATGTATGGTGTGAAAGCTCCACGGAAGCAAGGTATGACGCCGTGCTATCGTATGTTTTACACGAATTAGGTGAGGAAACTATTACCGACACTTCAATCATGCCCATAAAAATTCAAATTAAAATATTTTGTCAGTTTATCATCAGAAAATGGAAAAAATTTGCAAGGCATAAACAGCGTTTTCTAGAAAATTACTCATCGTGGCTGCAGGAAGACATCAAATTTTCAATAAATTTATCGACAATTGCTCCAAGTACATCACAATTAGATGATACTACTAGAGGCGTTGGCCGTCCAGTTAAGCCATTTAGTTCGTGTGGCCCTAAAGCTAAAGGACGGAGAGTAAAACAGCTCTTATGTTTGTCCACAGAAGAATTGGGAACTGCTACCGGAATAAAATGAAGGAATGAAGGAAAAAGAGATTCTTCGAACATAGTGAAGGAACTTGTACTTCCTTCTCCTAATAGAGACACAAAATTAAGAAAGTTCGAAGATCGTTGCATCAGGAACCATCTTTACTCTCTCCAGAACAAGCACTTGCTCTAATGGTGAGTACGAATTTGTCTTCTCAGCAACATTTACGAATACGAGAGCAAGCCAAAAAACAAATTGTAAATTATATCCACCGTATTACAAAGTTAAGGAAGCAAAAGTCATGTGCTATCCAGGAGGAGTGAAAGTGACAGAAATATCGGTTGAGATACCTCTACAGTCAGTTATTGACCATACAATTCATCGCTTGTGCGAAATCCAAGATATAGGAGAGAAATTTCAACTACAATCTAATGCTATTTTTGAAATTATTATAAAATGGGGTTGCGATGGTCCAGAGCAAAACAAATACAGACAAAAGTTCAGTGAAGAAAATTACAAAGACGAAAATTTGTTTAGTGTGTCTATGGTGCCAATACAAATGCAGACTGTTGGTGGCGAAAATGTAATTTGGAAAAATTCCACACCGTCTTCAACTAAGTATTGTTGCCCTATAAAATTTATTTTTGCAAAAGAAACGTCACGTGTAATTAACACTGAAGTAAGCAAAGTATAACAACAGATAGGGTTATTAACTCCCACTACTATACAATTTCTCCATTCAGAAATTTCCATTACACCAAGAATGATTTTTTGCATGGTGGATGGCAAAGTCTGCAATGCCATTTCATCGTGTTCTTCCACACAGACTTGCTACTTGTGCGGAGCGAAACAGACTGAAATGAACAATTTTGAAGCTCTACGCACAAAAAAAGTGAAGAAAGAATATCTCTGCTTCGGAATATCTCCTCTTCATTCCTGGGTAAGGCTTTTTGAATGTCTCCTGCACATTTCGTATCGTCTGGAAATTCAAACAAGTCATGTAAGAGGAACTGAAAATAAAGAAAAAGTAGCTCAAAGAAAGAAAAAAATCCAAGATAAATTTCGGCCGGAGTTAGGACTTGGTCGATATGCCTAAACCACAAAGTGGCAATACTAATGATGGAAATACTGCCCGAAAGTTCTTCAGAAATCCCGAGATATCTTCGGAAATAACTGGAATAAATTTGGACATAATAAAATGTTTTGGGATCATATTGGAATGCCTAAACCGTGGTGAAAAAATCAACTTCAATACTTTTGAAAAAATTATTTATGACACACGAGACCTACATCTCCAACATTACCAGTGGTATCGCATGCCTGTAACTCTACATAAGATTCTCTTCCACGGAAGCGACATAGTTGATAGTTGCATTCTACCTATTGGACAGCTATCTGAAGAAGCTCTGGAAGCAAGAAATAAAGACAACAGGAAGTTCAGGGAACTATTTACAACAAAAAAAAAAACATCAAGAAAAGACACAAGCACTGATCTCATGAACAGGCTTCTCATTGCATCGGATCCATACATTGCAAGTCTACAGGGATCTCCAAAATCAAAAAATAAGAAATACAATCAAGAAATTGTTAATTTGCTAGACATTGATCAACAAGACCATGAAGAAGTACATGGCATCACTTCATCCGAGGATACATCGGATGGCGACTGAACATAGAACTAGCATGTAATTATTCTCTTTTACTCTAATTCTTAAGTTTGTTTCCATAGTGGCTGATCTATATTTTTATTTTCTTCTTGAAACATTAAAAATAAATATTGAAAATAATTAGACATATTTATTTAGTGTAAATACATTATTTTAAGCTTTATTGGCGTTTTTCTATGTCAAGTCGTGAAATGCGCGATTATTTATTATTGCAAAAAAATAGTTGTAGTCAAAATATTTTAACAAAACTTGTTCCATGTATGATAATTATCATTTTTTTTCAATATATGTTAGCTAGAACAGTAAACAATCCATACTTTTGTAGTTTCTGAATTAAGTCCACCTAGATTGCCAAAATTACACACTGTGCGACGTGAGAGAGAAGTCAAAAAAATTCCAATTTTCTAATTTTTGAAAAAAGGAATAGAGCAATATGGCGTTAATGTCATCGTATAGGGTTTGTTTGTCAGTAACCCTACCAACATTTTAAAGAAAAAAATTGGAGCCGTTTTTCAGAAAATCTTGTTTCCTTTATTCTTTAAAATTGCAAATCTTGCACGCTATATACCTTGAAGACTATTAAATTTTTCAAAAAATATACAAAATCTTTATGAAAGAACTGTTTATGGGCCACAAATATTATTTGAAGAAAAAATCTCCGTCTTCAATTTTGGAGTTGTAGGAAGACACCGAAAAAAATTCATACTTTTAAAATTTTCGAAAATTCAGAGTTAACAGTGAAAATGGGACCCATGCCAACTTTCTAAGTGTATCTAAAGAAAAACATCGGAGACGTTTTTGAGAAAAGTTTGAAAATGTCCGGAGGGCTTCATGTAATGTACCCTAAATATTAAAAAAATGTTTTACAAAATCTCAAAGTTTCTTTGGCAGGGGTTTCTTCAATTTGGAAAAGTACGTGTGGTTTAGGCGCTAGTAGTGTTTACGGACGGACGGTCGGTTTAAAAAAAACAACACTTTTTTCGGTATCAGGGGACCCCAAAACGTGTATTTCCGTTGAAATATCGGAACTGATTTTCCGCAGCATTACATAACTTTCTCTATACTACGTATATTACTCCATACAAATGTACATATACGAGGAAGTAAAAATCCTCTAACACGTGGTGTAGCCGGAATCTCTGTTTGGTGGGATCTGGATGCCGAAAAACCAACTGAAAGCAAAACGTCCGTCCGACTGTCCGTCTGTCCATCTGTCTGTGAACACTGCTAGCGTGAAAACTACACGTACAATCTTGATATTTTTCCTTCAAGTAAAATTTGTAGTGCATAAATAGGTCTTTCATTAAGGTCGTGTAGATTTTAACTTTCTCGTATACATACGTATATACGGGAGTAATATACGTAGTGTAGAGAAAGTTATGTAATGCTGCGGAAAATCAGTTTCGAGACTTCAACGGATGTACACCTCTTGGGTCCCCTGATACAGAAAAAGTTCAAAACATCCGTCCGTCTGTCGGTCTAGCTGTCTGTCCGTCCGTCTGTCCGTTTCTAAACCATTGGCAGGATCTCTTCCAAATTGCTGAATGCCTTGTCGATCAGGCTCTAGTTAAAGCTTTGAGACTTTGAAAAACAATCTTTAAAATTTGGGGGTACTTTACACGAAGCCCCCCGGATATTTTCAAAATTTTCTCAAAAACTGCAGCAAATTTTTTCTTTAAATGTTTCGCGAGAATAGAGTAAAATACATCTATAAAGGTGGCATAGGTCATATTTTCATTGTTAGCTCTGAAGTTTCGAAAATTATCAAAATTTGAATTTTTTTCGGGGTTATTCTACAACAACAAAATTGAAGACCGAGATTTTTCCTTCAAATAAAATTTGTTGTCCATAAATAGTTCTTTTTATAAGGTCATATAGATCTTTTTGAATCGGGCATTTGAACTAATGTTTCTTAGAGCACACATTACAAAGTGTAGCGCCCTTCATGATTGTTGACCGTATTATTAATATGATCCGACCAACACAAGTCGCTTCGGAGGACCAAACCCAAATACTTACAGTTTTTACACGTGGTATTAAATTAGTTCCTAACTCATAAGTGGATTGTACATTCGAGCGAGACTTGGTAAAACAAATCGATTTCCTTTTTTCCGGATTTAATTCCATCTTATTTCTGTACGCCCAGTTCCATAAACAGATTAGATCGTTCTGTAAAATATTTTCAACCGTAGACGAGCCAGTACTTCTAAACATTATGTAATCATCGGCGAAAAGTCTAACTTTCGGTTTTATTCCTGTTGCAATGTCATTAATGAACGCTAAGAATAGTTATGACCCTAAAATGGGGGTCATCCGTTTTCGATGAATATTTGTCACTTATTCTGCCTGCTTGTGTGCACCCCGTTCGAAATTCTTTTATCTACAAGATTATTCGATTATTTAACCCAGTTTTTGACAATTTGTCAATTAAAAGGCCATGTGGAACCTGATCAAATGCCTTAGAAAAATCTAATATTATTGCGTCGACCCTACTCCCCTCGTCTAGTGAATCTGGAATGTTCTGACTTAAAACAATAGTCTGGCTGTCTCACGAATACCCAGGAAGAAAATCGTGTTAATTTTGAAAAAGTCAATCAGTATTAATTCAAACTCATCTAATATACTCCGCAATGAAGTGTTCCGTCGTCTTGCATACGACTGATGTCAAACTTAGAGTTCATGTCCGGTTTTCTACAAACGTACATTAGACTGCCGAATCTTTGAAGCAAGATAAAAGGGCTTACAAGAAGAAATGCGCCGATGGCAAGGTAGTTGCCTCAGAGAATCTGGGATCGCAAAGGCGCATTTAAACGATGCGCTGATACGCATATAAAAGATCCGGTTGAGAATTGTTTTGAGAGACTACAGTCTTCTGAAATATGGTCTTTCTATCACGGCACTCTAATTGAATCGATTATTTTAAAAGGGAAATAAGTCCACTTTTTTTGGAAAAAGAGTAATAATATAAATTTTCTTTGTTATTCTTCAAGCTATAGATCAGGGTAAAAATGAAAATTGTCGAGCTTAAAGTATGTTCTATTGTAAACTAAACATTCTAATGTCTGGAAATGAAGAAGTCCAGGAGTAGTTTCTGATCCTCACACAAGAACTAGTATCATAAGCTAGGAAACGCCAATTGCTTCATGACAACAGTACTTCAAAACCTGACGGTAGAACTGTTTTGAGAAGAGAACCAAGTATCTCGCTCGTTCTGACAGCCCTCATTGTGAGACTTTTTACAAGTAAAGCAGATAATGTATTTTTTTTAAATTTATTACTTCTCGTTCGACAATTATGTCTTTCGAGGGTTTTGAGAATGCAAAATATTACATAGCTTCTTAGGATATGGCCATCCTTAAGTCACGGTAGGTTTCTGAACTTTATTGAAGTTTTTATTTTTTTAGATTATTGTTCTATGATTAGAGATGGTATACTGGTGGAAAGGTACGAGGGGAAAGCTAAGTTAAGGAGGTCTAAGTTTATCTTTCGAGAATCTTGATATGATTCGCGGACTGCTATTGTTTCTTCCTAGGTTGAATCTTGCAGTGCAGGGAGCATTTGGTAGGTGGTTGAAGAAATTGCTGGCAAGATTTTTTATTGTCTCCTCAAATTCTGGTATGTTTAGTTCCCGTCGGATTTGTCGGTTGGGGATGAACCATGGCGTATTGAGAGTTATTCTCAGATATTTATTTTGGAGAACACTAAGTTTGTTGATGGAGCTTGGTGCAGCACCACCCCATACTGGGCATGCGTAGGACATTGTTGGTAATATAACTGACTTAAAGATTAATAGTCTGCATTCTAACCTCAGGGGTGAACGGCGATTTATAATATCTGATAAATTGGAAATTTTAATTTTTGTTTTGTCAATGACTGCATTGACATGGGGTTTCTAGGTGAGTCTTTTATCGAAGAGTACCCCGAGGTATTTTATAGGGGAGGTTGACCAAGGGATTTTTGTTCCTTGGATTATAATTTCTGGAGGATTTTTGGGGTGGCAGAGAGTGAAGATTTTGCAGATACTCTTATGTGGATTAATTCTAACTCTCCAATTCTGAGTCCATTCTGCATAGTTATTCACGCACTCTTGTAGGTGATCCTTTGCTACTAAAATATCGGGGTTTGTAGCGTAAATTGCTACATCATCTACGTATAATGCTAAATTAGCGTCACCTTCAGATGGAATGTCGTGGCAGTAAATATTAAATAACGTGGGAGAGAGAGCTGATCCTTGAGGAACACCTGCGTTGATCTTATCTTAGTGACATTGTTTATTCGAACTATAAATTCTCTGTTGGAGATGAAACTTGTTAATATTTTTATTAAATAATCAGGAATACCCAGGTCGTGCAATTTATACTCGAGACCTCTATGCCAAACTTTGTCGTAGGCATGGCTCATGTCTAAAAAAGCTGATGTTGTGTGCTCTTTTCGGTGGAAACCGTGAGCTATGTCTTCCGTTAATCTTAATAATTGGTGCGAGGTTGAATGATTTTGTTTAAAACCGAATTGGAAAGGTGGAATTGCATTTGAGATTGTTAGGAAATTATTGAGCCTCTCCAGAATCAGCTTCTCAAATATCTTAGATAGAGTGGGAAGGAGGCTTATGGGTCTGTAATTTTCAGGAATTTTAGGATCTTTCTTTGGTTTAAGCACTGGTAGGACTACAGCCTTCTTCCACTTTGTGGGGAAGTAATTGAGCCGTAAAGCAGCGTTGTAGATCGCTGTTATAGCCGCGATTACTTTTTTGTTTAGCATTTTAATGCTAAGGTTGCTAATTCCATCTATTCCTGGAGATTTTCTGACTTTCATGTGTTTGATTATATTCATGGTCTCTGAAGGTGATATGTACTTAGTCGCAGCGGGAACAGTGGTTCTCTCTTGTTTAAAGAAATCCTCTATTTGGTTGTTGAAGGCAGAGTTTATAATTGGGTGAGGTTTGGAAGTGTTTTCCAGAAGTTGAGCGATAGCGTTCGTCTTTTCTTCGTCTGAGAATGCCGTTGATGTTCCTAATTTTAATGGCGGAATTATGGATTTGGTTCGAGAAAACCGTTTTACTGTTGACCACAGATGTCTCGAGTTTGGGTGAATTTCTGATAGGTACGCTTTGTAATTGTCAAATCGAAATTGGTCAAGTCGTTGCTTTATTATCCTTGTAAATTTATTTAGTTTCTGTTTAACGTCCCTTCTTCTTGTAATTTGCCAGTATCTTCTCAAGTTATTTTTGGATTTAATTAAGTTCAATATTTTGAACGGGATTGGTTTAGGTTTAGAATTAGGCAGCATTATCGTAGATTGTTTTACCGCAGAAATTATGGATGTTGTTAGATTATCTATCTCCGAATCGATTTCTTGGATGGTGGTGAGTTTTTGAGAGAATTTGTAGTTGATACTCATCAAGTTGGAGAATTTATTCCAGTTGGTAATACCTCTTTGAGTTGAGCCAGAATCTTTGGACATCTGTGATGAGAGTGATATGATCACTGGATTGTGGTCGGAGTCTAGTTCTGGTAAAACACTGTGATGAAGCGGGAAGTTAATGTCCTTTGTTAAAGTGATATCAAGAATATCTGGGATGATATTTGGGTTTGAGGGGAATCTTGTTGGTTCGTTAGGACCCATTATTGCCACGTTATTGGAAACTGCAAAATCCTGCAGTTTTTTGCCCTGATAAGTCGTAACATTGCAACCCCATATGCTGTTTTTACAGTTTAAGTCACCAGTTAAGATGGTGGGACAGTTACTTTTGAAGATTTCGTGAAGAGCGTTTTGGGGAAATGCCTTGTTCGGAGGTTTATAGGCACAAATTATTTTAACTGGATGATTATTTAATTTAATTTTTTCTAATTTATTTTTTAGATAATGTATGTTAGAGAATATTTTGGTTACCACGTGACACTTGAGTATTGATAGGCTTATCAGGTACTCTTTCATGTTGGGAAAAGGCAAGGCCGGTCAAGATAAGCCTTCTAAGAAAGTGCATGTCTCAGCTGTTCTTCCAATAGACAGAAAGAAAATAAGCGATGTTCAAAAAATAGTATAGTAAATCCCACATGAATATCTTCATTTCTACCAGAACGTTTTGACAAAGCCCCAGACTCAAGTGAAAATCGATGATAAGTAGACGCTGATATTATTAATTTAGTAGAAGTATTTACAATATTTCAGTATTTACAGTATTACAATACAAAATTTACAATATGTTAATTTATGTCATTATATATTTATTCTATGATTATATTGTTTCATAAGTCCAAAAATAAATAAATATATAAATAAATACATTTTTAATAGTTCATAATTATTTTGTAAAGAAAATAAGTCCAAAGTATAAACATGGTTCTATACATCACAGAAATGCAAATTTGAAGTCACACACGGAGAGAAATGTTTAGTCCATGCTATTGATCACGTAGTATATCGAACTAAACGGTTTAGTAAATTTTCGTACAACAAAGTGCTTAGTCGCTTTTACGAAATGGCCGTTTTGTTCAACGAACTAATGCATGTATGGTCTCAAAAACGAACAGCGTTTGGTAGACTGTACTAAACGAATCAGCGTTGACGACCGCATGTAGTCGTATTTACTAAACAGATCGCAATGGACATTACTAAACAGTTCCGTTGACGAATGCCGTATTGTCATATCTACTAAACAGGTCGCAATGGACATTACTAAACGAATCGTAGCGTTTACGACTGCAAGTAGTAATATTTACTAAACAGGTCGCAGTGCGCGTTACTAAACGGGGTTTGGGTTGCTCATCTAGTATTAGTACTTATAATCTTAACCTATAAACTACACAGCTAATATTTGATGACTTTATAATTTCGACTTACCTTCGAAAGCTGCAATATATTCAGAGAATCCCCAAATCTTAAGTAGATCCGAGACACTATTTATTATGTGTGCCATTATGTTAAAGTAAAACTATAATATAACACAAAGATAGAATCCTCACCGTTCACGAACACACCAGCTGGGCTCCACCAGGAAGTGTAATGAATGAAGAGAACTTCTCAGGAACTTTTCATTGAGAAGCGATGAGAAGGAAACGAGGCTCTAAAGATTCCTCCGCTGCACGTGCTGCATGTTCAACCATTCCAATTGGCCAGATTTATGAAAACGCAGGAAAGCTGAGAGAGCTGCACAGCCTCGATGCTAACGCCCCTATGTTTGCCTCCTGTACTTTGAATTTACTAAACAGCGTTTAGTGACTGTGACGACACGAGATGTAAAAATCACACAATAGTTTTATCTACGAAACACGCATAGTAAAAGTGAACATTCAATTTGTATATTCACTTACGATTTTGAATTGTCTGATGTACTAAACGATACCAAAGCCTGTTTAGTAAATTTGACCTCACGAATAATTGCATTTACTGTATGAATGCTTACTAAACATGTATTGTTCACTGTACCATAACATTTCTCTCCGTGCATAATAGCCTAAGCAATCAACGACGACTAGTTTTACAACTTTTGTGTAGAACATAAATTTCCCAGATGTGGATGTTATTAAGTATTTTTTTTTCTTTTTCAGAACTATGGAATAAGGACTTATTTTCCTTTTCAAATCACCTATTCAATTGAGATGAATTATTGCTGCCAATAAATCTGCTCTTAGTAGGGGAGGCCCAGAGCGAATGTATATTGCAGGAATCGCAATACAGAGACAAAAATCATGCTCTCTCAATTTGAATCAGTGAAAAGCCACTGATTGACAGTGACTATTCACTGATTGTGGTAGTTAAAATCCGACCACCGACAATCAGTGAACTGAACTGAATGAATTAGTGAAAATCGGGACCACTTTTTGAATCAGTGAAACTTCACTGCTTGAATCAGTGAAACTACACTGCTTGAATCAGTGAAATATCGCATTGCTATCCCAGCAGTGGCGGCTCGCGCTTAGGTTGCACAACCCCCAGAAAATGAAAAAGATCTCATTATATCTTAGGAATATACATTTTCCTTTTAAAACATTCATTATTGAAGATATTGCAGCAATAGCGATGTATATGAAATCATTTTGAAACGAAAGGGCGTCCAATTGGCGCTCTCTCCGGTGTCTGGTGCCCTGTCAGGAATTGCACCACGCTCTTGGTTCTATTAATGAAGTTATTGTTTTTACTCCTGAGTCCTTTGATTTAACACGGGGAAGATAGAGCTTTTTGGTTGGGCAACCACACAGCTGGCGCGTTGGGGAGATACTGCCTTTTTAAGTGAGATAGGTGAATACAAGTCTTTATTTAAACCAATGAAAAACATACAACAGAAGAAAACCATGTTCAGGAACTTTTCAAAACTCACTACGGAGAAAAATTGGCCTGCAGTTAACACTCTTTATTTTATGTACATATTATTGACATTTTGGTGACAATACAACAAATTATGAAAAGAAAGTTGGGAAGAAAGTAGTGAAAGAATTATAATCCTCTTATAATTTAAATGTGTATAAATACATTTCAATGGATTTTTATGTGAATTTTACAATAAAAATAGAGAACATTAAATGTCAAAATTTTTAAAGTAAAAATACAAATAAACATTTGATATTATTACAAGTATTTGGCAAGTTTTAGGGCAACTTAATCAGCTTCCTCTGCTAATTATAATTTTCATAATTAAAATCGGCAGCATTGCCAAGCTTAAAATTGGAAATGTTAACAGCACTGCATGCCTTTGTTTCTATGTACATATATATGTATACACATGTACATACACACATATATATGTGTATAAAGAAAACAAAGACTATTGTGTGTCGTTTCCTAAAAATTTGAATCTGCCATGCTACCGAACAAATGACTGATACCTGACACCGCAATGGAGGCACCTGGCCACTGATTTCAAAGACAGGAATACAATTGATGAATGATGGCATGTGTCAAGAAGAGCAAGTCCTAAGCTATTCATTCACTTGAGGTAAAAACTTTAAATGGCTTACCAGATGAACTCCAAAACACAAATCTTCACAAGGAGCTAATTACAACACAAATATTTGGTAAGGTAAGAAATACTTTTAAAAAAGAGACATAAAAGTCTGGATTTCTTTATCAGAAAATCTATCAAAAGTGTATTTGGATGAAGAGGAAAATTTGCAATTTTACAACTACTACATAGAAGAGATTACAGAGGAAAAAGTTGAAAAATCTACCCGAGTACATCAGATGAAACAATTGAGAAACTTTTAAAGAAAGTTTTAGAAGATAAGCAACAAATATCTGAAGTAAAAAATTTGAGAAAAATTGTCAATGATTTTATTATCAATACTAGTGAGAACCCGTCAAAATTTGACGGTGAGATCTTAGATAAATGTAAAATACTGTGCCCAGACTAATGTTCACAATATGTTGCATTGTTTGGATCTTCGGATTATAACGAAGAAATTCTGTGATGTGTAGTTCCCAAAATTTTGAACACGTATGGTCCATGACCAGGTGGCAATGCAAAATGGCCCACATATTCCAATTATACACCATCTGACACAAAAGAAAGAGCACTATTATACTGACGGATATTGAATTGCTGTAATTAAATTAATTATTATCAATAGATTTTACATAAAAATGTTTATTTATTTACAATGTTGATTTGGAGGTTATGTTGTCCATCAATATTATTTCTAAAGTTTTTTGATGTGTCATTTGATTACTTCTGGCATATTGCTTGAAGGTAAACTTACTTTCCAATTTAAGCAACACAGAGTAAACACGTTTGCAGAATTTCTCTCGCATGGGAAGTACAAAGCAGAACAAAACTGACATTTTCTGCGCTGACTTTCTCATTCTCTGCGTCCAGTGTACGTTTGCTTCTTTGGGGGCGCGTGGACAACTATTCGGAATTCGACATAACCTGTGAACAACTTCACTACTTCAGTACAACTGAGCAAAACCCACTGTCCGAATGTTCTCTAAAAAATACATCACAAAAGCAAATACATGCAAACTGTCAAAGCCACAATGCAATTATTACACTGAAACAAAACCGTGACGAATTGTAAACAAATCTCAACAATCAAAACAAAACATCAAGCAGCTTGGACTCACATCTAGCGTTTCATATAATCGATTTTGAAACAGCATTTTGGAAGAAAACAATTGACTACTGATAAGCGTAGTATTAAAGAATGATTTAATTAATTAATTTACACCGTAAATGTTGGTGAATCAACACAATCCCTGATAACACATCTAGTGATCACATTCTTTCATTTAATGGAAAAAATATTACAATCAATTCAGTAGAAGCTCCAAACGAAGCCATGGCAGAAAGCTTTATTTTTTAAATATATAGATAGATATTTAATGGAAGAAACTCAAACGCATGCCAATGGATAAACGAGTTTGAAAAAGAGTGTGAACGCTGTTTTGTGGAAGAGAAATTCTAAAATTTTCCCTTGACAATGCAAGCGCAGATTGGTACTCAAGTATGATTTTGAAAAATACAGTAGAATCAGAATGGAACAATTGGAAAAAGAACGCATGCATAAAAGAAATCGGAGCTGTACTAAACCAAGGACAAAAATGGGGATAATAAGCCAGTGGCATATTTTTCGAAAAAGTGAGTGAAGCTCAAAGGGGAAAAAAAAGCAATTTACCTTGAGTGCTTGGCAATAAAAAAGGTTGTGATATATTGGCAACATTGGCTACTTGGAAGATAATTTTTGGTACACTCCAATCATAAACATTTTAAAAATTTAAATATAAAAGCAATAACAGATTAAGAACTGGGTGATTTGACATACTATCTGTCCCAATACAATTTTAAAGTTAAATATAATCCTAGAAAATTAAACCAAGAGGCAGACTGTTTAAACAGGCATCCAGTTCTAGAGCCTGATGAAAATCCAGATGACATATTAAAAATAGTAAACCTAGTGAAATTAGAAGACATAAAAAAGGATCAAAGAAGATGCACAAAACTACAAAACAATAAGAAAAAACTAATATTCTAAAATGAAATTTATTATAAAAATTTCAAAGAAGAGAAAAACTCTCATTATCAGAAGAATTTAGTAAAATATTACTAAAATATGTACACAATACTTATTGTCACCTGGGAAGAGCGCAGATGATAAATAAAGTAACACCATTCTTTACAGCGAAAAATATAAACATAAACATAGAGAAGATTTGTGAAACTTGTGACATCTACTTAAAGAATAAATCATGAAGAAAATCATAACATGGATTAATGTCACACCTAGGTTGAGCAATGTACCCATTCAAGATAGTTTCTATAGATACCATCGGAGGTTATGGAGTATGCCAAATTTGTTGTAAATATTAATTTAAACAGTAAGTCAAATGCTGCAATGGGTGAAGGAATATTTTTATTATTATTATTATTATTATTATTATTATTATTATTATTATTAAAAGGGCAGATGTTAAAACCATCACCCTGAACAAAACACGAATAGTTTTTCTATCCTTTCACCCATATCAAATATTGCTGGACATTTTTCTTGAAGGTTTTTCTCCTTTCCAATTCCTCCAGATGCAAATTAGAGCCCTCCTAAAACAGAAAAAAAGATAGGTCAAGAAGTTATGCGAGAAAAAAATGGTTACTTTATTTTCAGATTACATACAAGATCATACTAACTGGCAGAATTATTATGAGGTCTGGATTGGGAACCTCAGGAATGGCTTTGATGTACCTTCTGCACTCCCACTCCTCTGCCAAACTAGCCTTGCCATGTAAATGAGTAAAATATAATGTGTTTAGTGACTAAGGAAAGCAAGGAACACTGATCAAAATAAATCAGTATTACAGCAGTCTTTGGCAAATTAAAATACCTTTCAAAATATTCACGTTGTTAGAGTCCCCAGTTAGCTCCAGCACTTTCTCTTACACTTCTTCAAAACTCCACTCCTGGACTGGTGTCAAACTAAATTGGAAAAACCAAAGAATGAGTTATTAGTTTGCTGGCATGCCCGGCTCTGCTGTGGTGTAATCGAGAGCATTTTGGACTTTTTACAAATTTCATAAACGAAATTATCCATTGCACGTCAGATATTTCACACTCTATCACCAAGCAGTTACATTAAAACTCTTAAGTTACATAAGTTTCCAATTTTATAACAAAAACAAATACGTGATATTAACGTGTTCATAACCTATTTCTTAGTATGGACAAATGCTCATAAAATAAAACGTCTCACAGTTATCAACAAGACGAGTCACAGAAAAGCGAAAACTACTTACCTAATGCAATTAAAACAATCTTCAGACACAGGTCAGTTTTCTCGCAGGAAACCTCTATTCCACTGGCTCCGCCGTGCGATTTTGCGTACATTCACAACACAGCACGTGAATGACTGGACCAGTCCGTATAGTCATTAGTATACTCTCTGGGTATAGTGGCGCGGCCAACTGACAACCAATGAAATGCTGGCGGTCATTTTGAAAAGGTTCACGTATTCACTGATTGTCAGCAAAACTACATATTTCGACTGAAGATATCAGTGACTTTGCTCTCACTGATTGAATCAGCGACAATTTCACTGATTCATATTCAGAGAGTGCACCACATCTTGGGTCAATGCACTTTTACTAAGCCATCAAGAATAAAGGGTCACGAGGAGACCGAGAACTTCCTAGAGGAGAAGATGCTTCAAAGTCGGAGTCTCCAGTATCCATGGAAGCCACTTTCTCCGTATAAAAAGAAACTTTGCCTTTCACGTCGCGACATGAGAGATACTTCAAAACTAGTGATACTTCAAATGCACGTACTTCTCCGCATTTGTGACTTATTCTATTACAACCCTGAAAAGAATTACCAACCCCCAAAAATTTTAATTCTAAAATTTTGCTGTAAGGCGAACGAAGGTACTCATTCCTGCTATATGCGCTTCCTTTATCCGAACGATTCCGGAGGATTAGTGAAATCGCGCATGCACGCATACGTCTGGCGCCACACTGCGCATGCGCGCGTTCGCTATTACTGCGAAATTGTTCATTAAAAGGAAATGTCGTGTAGGTTTAGCAAGCAGATAATATTACTACTACTCCAATCGCCAGAGTCGCAGTAAGGAACTTTCCGATGATTTAAACATTTATCCGCTTGTTCGTTTTCAGAGCCCGGCAATAAGAGTTTTTCTGTCCAAAATTCGCCGTTCTCCGGCGCACGATTACAATACTTGCTCTTATTACGAAATAAGGGCGAGAAAGTAAAAAGAATTTCATCTATGAAGCCACGTCTTCACAAGGGTTCCTTTTGTTACATGTAGGACTCGGCATAGAAAATTTCATCAAAATACGCGTGCGGGGCACTTCTCGAAAGTTAGACCAGCTGTCACGTAATGAACCAGATGCTTGTTTGTTTAGCTCAGAAGGTCCCAATTGGATGAGCCACTGCCCCCTGTACAAACAGATATTCCCAACGACCCTTAGTCTATAACAGCTAATTTTGTCAGCTATCAAGATAGTGTTGCATACTAACTATACCTAATTAATATGGTTATTTCTCTATTAGGAGTCATTAAGTAGAAATTAAAAAACGACCACAAAATGTACAAAAAAATTCTGCATCAAAATTTTAAAAATATACATGACATCAATAAGAAATAAAATTATGAGCTAAACAAAAAAATAATATATAAAAAACATGTGGTGCTGCAATTCTAAATTAGGAAACAAAAAAAGATTTAGTCTTCAACAAAGAGAGCGTCTTTCTTTTAAGGGTTCCTTATTCTATCCATGGAAATATTTTTAAAAAATTGCGCAGTTTTTAAAAATGTTTTAATTCCATAAATTTCTTGCACGAATTACTCAAAAAATACTCTTTTTCCAAAAACTTGCTCCTTTTTAAAAAATTGATTGAAAATTGGCCTTTTTTAAAGAGCTGATTTTTCTTAGGAAAAAATCTTTATCTTCAATTTTGTAGTTTTGAAACGTTTAAAGAATGTCATTTTCGAAAATACACAGTTCGCAAGAAATTAGATTGGCATTAATTGTTTACAGTTCTTTGATACCCACAAGGAAAAATTTAATGAAAACATTTGGAGCGAAAATTGGTTTAATTATGCTCATCTGTAATTCGATCATGAAGACGTATTTTATGACAACGGGAACAAATAGTGGATAAGATGGTTCATAAATAATAGGCATTTGATAATTAAGTTGAGGTTTAAACGATGTTAGAATATTTGTTTCTCTGTGAAATTCCTCATTTTCTTTCAGAATTATCCCTTCATCTCAATTAAAATGTACATCAATTGTATGAAATGGAATGCATTTAGGAACATTATTACTAATAGTAGGTTCGTTTTTTTAACTATTTGATTTTGAAAGCCTAATAATGATCCAACAGAATCTACAGCATAAAAATTTAATTTAAATGCACTTTTAATTTCAATTCTCCTGAGAATACAATTAAGTTTAATAGTAATATTTGTTGAATTAAATGGTCCTTGTGTTTGTGTATAATTCTCTAAATTTTCAATATTATATTGCCCTGCTGGAATTATGAGAACATGTTTCTTTTTTATGTTCATAATATAATTTATTATTATTTGAAGTTACATTAGGTGTGAGAAATGTAGAATAGAATCCAACGCATACAACAGTAGAATAATCATATACAGGTAGTAATGTAATACTGAAGATGCTTTACTTTGCTTCAAAATTTTACTAATTTAAATGAGCAAAAAATAGATTGGGATCCAATAATACCATTACGAAATAAGCGAATAAAATTAAAACCATTTTCTTTAAGTTTACTATTATAAGTCCTAGTGGATGTGGTAAAAATCTTTATTTATAGATAATTATATTATGAATCCTGGATGGTTAAATCGGGATAAAATAATCATATATATATATATATATATATATATATATATATATATATGCCAGACCAAAAATGACGGATATTTTATTTAGGCAAATAAAGGTCAAAATGTAGATATTCAAAGAGACGTGGGTTGCTACGGTGCAGATACTCAGATGAGTAGGGGGAATATGCGGGTTCTGACCCAGGAAATGACGTCATCTGCTTATCTTATCTTATCAGCTGGTGACGTCACTTCCGGGGACCGAACCCGCACATGTGTTGTGGGGGTCCGGTCCCGGAAGTGGCTTATCAGCTTATCTTATCAGCATATAAGTGACGTCACTTCCTGGGGCGGAACCCGCACATGGGATGACGTCTGAGGGTGTTGCGTCATGGTGTGTGTGCGCGCACCCTGACGGCGAAATGGTGCGGTGGAGGTGGTGGTGGCGCGCTCTGTGAGCGTCGTGTGCAAGTCGGAGGCATGTGCTGGTTGCGTGGTGGTGTCTTCAAAAACGGGGAGTCGGCGCGACGTGGATTCGAACCGCCGGGAGTAGCGTTTCCTGTGAGGGGGTGTGTGGCGCGCACGCTAGCTCTGAGCTACCGCGACACGCCCGAAAAGAGTCTCTTGAGAGGGTTTTACGATACTCCTGCCTCGCGCGCGCGCCGGCGTGGCGGCGTGCGTGCGTGCGCTCATGCACACACACACATAATTACCATGAAGCGATGCTGCTGCTGCTACTGAGAGAGAGAGAGAGATGTTGACACCTCTGTCGTCTACGACTGAATGAGACGCGTGCGCCTCCACTCCCTTTTTTCTCCACTATCGGGAAAAAGACCCCCCCACGCATTGACGTCACATCCTGTAGCGCTCTCGCTCTGTCTGATTGATTGCAGGATTGATTGCAGGATTGATTGATTGACTGGGGAAAAAAGGAAATCCCTGCCTGGATGTGACGGGATGATAAATAACAAAAAAATGTGTACCAGATTTAAAGAATATATATTGAAAAAAAATGAAAAATACATGATACAAAACAAATTTTTTTGTTCGTGACCAATGTCTTCTATGTGCTGTGCTGTGTAAATCTGAAAATAGATAGGGAAAAATTAGTACATATTCAATTCAATAACATTAAAAAAAAAATTTTTTTTTATTTACCTCGCTGGTAAAAAGACCCCGTACCTCACAGAGAGGGAGCCCGTCGAGGTGGGTCGGTCCACGTCCTGACAGGGGGATGCAGGAAGGACTCACAAGTATTCCTTTCCTTCACAAGTCATTTTTCTTCTCCCCATTATTCATTCTCATTCTTTTCTAACATCCTGTTTCCTTTCTTCTCCCTCTTCTTTTTCACTGGCTCTCTGTATGCTGAACGCCCACCCATGTGTTTGCCGTGCATGGCGATCCGTGTCGAAGGGAATGTGTGTCCTGGCGGTTGAGGGGTCTGTTTGTTTCCCCAGTACTCACCTTGTGCTACGTTTTGCTTTGCACTTAGGGATACGTTGTTACGTATCTTGGGGAACATTCCTTGTAGGCTTCAATACGCTTGCTTTGGCCTCGGACTCTTCTAGACGGGCGGTCGGGAGCTAACTCACAATCGGCTTGGACTAGGTCTTGTACTGAACTCCAGGGTGAGCGGGGGGATTCACGGTGGTGCAGCGCTGTGTTATTCCCCCACTATATCCCCGTGGCAACCCTGACACTTCGATGGAGTGTCCCCTTGTTGGGCTCCGTGGTGGGTGGGGACCATGGGGATGAATCTGATATCCATCTCATGGATACTAAAACTTCTACCCCACCCTCTACCGCAAGGAAGAGGCTATGTCAGGAACGAACTATTGATCTGAATAGTTTCTTTTTGAAAGAAGAAGATAGGCCAAAGAAACCTAGATTCCTCATGGAATGCGCTGAGGAAGGAAAATCCTTTAAAATGGTAAGTGCTGTCCGTTTAGAGCGCGCAATTGAAGAAACTTATGGAAAACTACAAGCTGTGGTGCGACAAAGGAATGGTACCATTCTCTTTGAAGCTCGTTCAGATGACTAAATAGATAAGATAATGAAAACCAAGCAGATTGCCGGCCTCCAAGTGAAAGTGACCACTCACCCAACACTTAACCTGTGTAAGGGAGTGGTCAACCATGAAGACTTCTCTGCGGAGAGTGAAGAAGATTTAATAGCCTTTTTTAAGAGCCAGGGAGTGACGGAAGTATATAGGATCAAGAGGAGGGAGCATGGGCGAGAAATCCCCACTTCCACCCTTATTCTCACGTTTAATCTTCCAACTCTCTCTCAAAAGATCTCGTGCGGTTTCTATAATCTTCACGTACGGCAATATGTCCCAAACCCTTTTTTGGTGTTTTAAATGCCAGAGGTTCGGCCATACACAGCAGCGGTGCATGGCAGATAACCCAGTGTGCGGTAAGTGCGGGAAAACTATGCACGAACCTTAACCCTGTGCAACTACACCGCATTGTGTTAACTGCGAAGGTGACCACCCGGCCAATTACAAGCAATGTCCTACTTTCTTGAGGGAACGCGCCATACAGAAGATTCGAGCAGTTGCAAAAGTGTCCTTTCCTGAGGCCAAACGTCGGTACCAGGCGAGGAACCCTGTTGATCTCTCTCGCTCCTTCTCCGATGCCATGAAAGTAGACACCGAGGGTAGCAATGGGCTGCCAAACGGAACGAGCTACTCCCCAAGTAGTGAGTTTCGCATGCCAGGTGTCTCCAGTGGACCTCCCTGTGGATGCCTCTCCCCTCCAAGGTGGGAGAGTGATCATCCCGACAAAATATAAGATGGACAAAAAACTCAGCCGTTGCAGTCGCCAAAACACATATCCAACCCCCCTTCCACAGAAATGTTAAACGCAAATCTGCCTCAGACACGACCACGAAAGGCTCATCAAAGCCACGTGTTACTCCTTCCGAAACCCATACTGAGCGAGCATCTAGCCCCCCTGGCAGTGCCCGGGAGGTCTCGGCTTCGGAGGAGGCTCCCGTTGGGGAGGAGTCTCGCGCATCCGGATCCCAACGTCGGAGGAAAAAAGAAAGTTGAATTTATCATGGCTCTCATATGGAACATAAATGGTTTCTCCTCGCGACGGGACGATCTTAAACTTCTGTTATCCCGTCACAACCCTTTAATAATCTGCCTCCAAGAGACTCACCTCACCGCACCTCGACCCTTGTCTCTTCGTGGTTTCTCCCCTTACAGGTTTGATGTGGATGATGGTCTCCGTGCCCATGGCGGAGTTGCTTCACTGGTACATGATTCGCTGCTGTCTACAGAGGTGTCTGTTCAGACTGACCTTCAAGCAGTGTGTGTGTGTGCAGGTGCACCTCCCATCCCTCACACTCACAATGTGCAACATTTACATCCCTCCAAGACTGACAGTATCTGTTCATGAACTTCTGGACTTGATAAACCAACTGCCCTCTCCGTTCGTGGTTGTCGGGGATGTAAATGCCCATAGTCCTCTCTGGGGCTCTTCCCGCACCTGCCCGAGAGGCAGTGTATTAGAATCAGTAATAGACACGGCGAACTTGGTTATTCTAAATTCCGGTGAGCCAACTCATTTTGCCGTCGCCAAATATTCGAGCACGTGTATCGATCTAGTACTCTGCAGCCCTTCTCTTGCAACTGTCCTGCAATGGTCCATCCTAGACCTGTGCGGAAGCGACCATTACCCCGTTATCGTCCACATCGATGGACTTGTTCGTGGGTTGGCGCGCCCCCCTCAGTGGTGTGTTCGACGTGCTGACTGGCTGACATTTCAAGCGAACGTTAGTCTATCGGAGGGCGAGTTTGTCAGTGTGGAAGAAATGGCAGCACACTTTAACCGTGCTGTACTACAAGCTGCGGACATTGCAATTCCCATGTCGACCGGCAAATCGCGACACCCCTTCGTTCCGTGGTGGAACCTGGATTGCTCAAGGGCTGTTCGTGCTCGCAAGAAAGCGTTGGCGCGTCTTAAACATTATCCAACTGCGGATAACCTTATTGACTATAAGAGGTGTAGAGCGAAGGCGAGAAGAACCATTCTAGAAAGTAAAAATGCATCATGGAGAGCATACATCTCTCTGAATTGCCATACGCCACCACGTCTGGTATGGAGGAAGGTGCGTCAAATTAAAGGATATCCTTCCCCAAACTTGGTGGCAGGTCTTCTTAAAAATGATCAAATGATCACAGCTCGAGACGCTATTTTAGAGGAACTTGCCTCTCACTATGAAAGTATGTCGAGTTCGGCAAACTATGTTCCCAACGTCCTCTTGCTTAAAGATAGAATGGAAAACGGCACTTTAGATTTTTCGACCCGAGCAAATGAGGATTACAATACTCCTTTCTCAATGTATGAAATGCGCTCTGCTCTGTTGCTTGCGAAAAATACCACACCAGGTCCAGACGAAATTCACAATTTAATGCTGCAACATCTTCCCGAAACAGCCACGCAATTTCTTCTCCGTCTGTATAACTGGATCTGGGAAGAGCACACCATCCCTACCTTTTGGCGAGGAGCCATCATCGTGCCAATTCTCAAGGAAAGGGAAAGATCGATCACTGCCATCTAGTTATCGACCTATTTCCCTCACAAGCTGTGTATGCAAGGTACTGGAACGCATGGTGAATCAGCGGCTGGTGTGGACCTTGGAGTACAAAAATTTGTTGACGCCAATCCAAAGCGGGTTTAGAAAAAACCGGTCAACCTTGGATCACCTCATTTCGCTGGCAATAGCTGTTTCTACATCGTTCGTCTTGAGACATCTTGTGGCAATATTATTTGATATAGAAAAGGCCTACGATACCACTTGGAGGCACGGTATTCTGCAAACCCTGCACTCTTGGGGATTTAGGGGGAAGCTCCCTCTATTCCTCCAAAACTTCCTCTCGAACAGATCTTTCCGTGTTCGTGTGGGTGACAGGCTTTCCCGTAGTCACCCTCTTGAAAATGGTATTCCCCAAGGATCAGTCCTTAGTGTCACTCTGTTTGCCATCGCCATCAATGGTATAGCGTCGACTGTGCGTGGTCCTGTAAAGGCATCGTTGTTTGTTGATTTTGCCATCTTCTGTTCATCCAGCAGCATCAGTGTGATCCAGAGGCAACTCCAAATAGTGCTGAACAGGCTCCACGAATGGAGCACGACAACAGGATTTAATTTTTCTGCCACTAAATGTATGGGTTTGCATTTCTGTAGGATATGTCATTTACACAGCAATCCAGTCCTTTACCTGGGAGGAAATCTGCTTCCATTCGCGGAATCTGCCAGATTCCTGGGGCTCACTTTTGACAAGTCACTTACGTGGCGTGCTCATATCCGTGGACTACAAACTAGATGTGTCTCCCCCCTTAATCTTCGAATGCTAAATGGCACATCATGGGTTGTCGACCGCACTACCCTATTGCGGTTATATAGATCACTCATCCGCTCAGTTTTGGATTACGGTAGTGAAGTGTATGGCTCGGCAGCTCCCTCCACTCTGCGACCCATCAATAGTATACACCACGCTGGTATCCGTCTATCAACAGGTGCGCACCGCACCAGCCGAATTGAGTGCCTTCTAGCCGAGGCTGGAGAGTCTTCTTTAAAAAGAAGGCGGGATATTTTATTAGCATCTTACGGTGCTAAAGTATCAGAACTCTCTAATCATCCTTGTCGCCAAATAATTATCAATCCGGTATATGAAACATCATATATTCTTCGAACATCTCTGCCTCAGCCTCCAGGTATCCGATTGCGTAATCTTTTGCGGGACCTTAATGTTGACCTTCCCACCCCTTTGAAACCCCCAAGTCACCCCATTCCCCCTTGGAAACTCTTCCGACCGAATATTGACCTCAGACTATCTAATCTTCCCAGACAAACGACTAGTCCTCTTGCTTACCAGATGCATTTTCAGGAAATGAGGGTAGCCTATCCAGATCATGTATTCTTATACACAGACGGTTCATCGTTCAACGACAGAGTGGCATGTAGTTTCTATTGTATCAGAGTGACCAAATCATATCAGCTACATTCTCAGTGCAGTACCTTCACTGCTGAAATGTATGCAATTCTTGAAGCTCTAATATATAACGAGTCAGCGACCTTGCGCCGAGCAGTTCTCTGTTCCGATTCTCTCAGCTCACTACAAGCTATATCCCGTTCTTCCTCAGACTATCTGACGGAATCAATTCGAAACCTCATTCATCGCCTTCTGCTTCGCCACTATGATCTGGTACTGAGTTGGGTCCCAGGCCATGTTGGAATCATGGGGAACGAACTGGCTGACCGGGCGGCGAAATCGGCGACGGAGAATACTCATGTTGACATTCCTTTTGTACCATCGTCCGATGTTAAAGCTTTTTTAAAACGATCCATCTTTAGAGCGTGGCAAACAGAGTGGGACAAGACCACCTATAAACTAAGTGCAATAAAAGATTCTGTTAATTCCTGGCGTTCCTCATCCCGACCTTCCAGGTGTGAGGAGGTTATTTTAACCCGTCTTCGTATCGGACACTGCTACTTCTCTCACAGTTTTCTCATTCGAGGTGAATCTCCTCCTACCTGTGATCCATGCAGGGCGGTTCTTTCTGTGGAACACGTCCTCCTTCATTGTTTGAAATTTGTTGGCAGTCGACGAAGACATGGTCTGGGCAACTCTCTACGAGAGGTGCTCGGAGATGACGAGCCCGCGCTCTCAAAGCTTTTTTGTTTCTTGAGAGAATGCGGAATATATAATTTCATTTGACATATAAGGGCAATATTATTTTTATGTTTTCCTGGCCTCAGCTTTACGTTTTTGAACTTTATTTTAATCTACTTATCTTTTATGCGTAATTGTAGCTCTCCTTTTTAGGGTATGTATATGCTTTTAAATTTGCTGGTAAACTACATCAGCAACACTTTTAATATAACTTCATTTTATTTATTTTAGAAATACTTTTACATGGGCGCCAATGACCTTAGCAGTTGAAGCGCCCTATAAACCTAATCAATCAATCGGAGAGGGGGACACTGACGGCATTGGATGTTCATTGGGCTCGTAGGCGGGAAGATCGTTTTCACAGGGTGAAGAAGGTAGTGTCTGAATAGATTGCCGTATGCACTGAACTCGTTGCAACAGTAGCTCACCTTTAGAATGTGGGAGAAGACAACTGATCATCTCCATGACACCCAGGTGCATATGGACGATGGCGCTGAAGAAGTCGTTCTCGGGCGAGTCGATCCGGGCGTGGGCCATTAATGCAGCGCCCACGGCGGCGTCGACCGCCGATACGGCAATCTCCTTCCATATCTTCACTATTTACTCCTCGTCCTCTTGAACCTTTTCCATTTCATGGGAAACCGCGATGGCGAAGTCACCTGCGACCTCGGTCAGATGCAGACATATCTTCTCTTTCTCGTCTCCGACGGAAGGATCAAACGTGCGGGGGACCCCACGGATCGACAATCGACTTCGTGAGCCTCCAGAGACGATTGCAAACGAAACAATTTTAAACATCTGTCGCAAACGAAAATCCTACCCTTGTGCCCGGAATGTTGAGACTGAATCAGTCTACCTAAATTCTTAATCCAAACGTAATGGGACCGACCGCCATCACCATGAATAAACAAAAAATTGAAATGGTTCTCTTTCTTCGTACCCGAAAAGTGTACAGGACCTACGATTTCCCAAGATTTGTCAGTCGAATCAAACTCCAAAGTCCAAAGTCGAATCAAAACGTTAAACGAAAAACTAGAATTTTGACGTTCGAATCGTTTTATCTCGTGAACGGACAGAGGCCAGGAGATGCCACGCAAATCGAGACTGTTTTCTAATTCACCGAAAAGGGTTTCGTACGTACCGGTACGATGAGAATTTGAAATTTTGGAGTGTGGGGGCTGGCGTTTATGAAGGAGAGCCGAAGCCAGTGCCCACAGGAAACATTTCTCGTCTCGATTTTGCACGTTCATCACAGCCCGACGTCTCGCGATGGATGCCGGAAGAGGAAGAAAAGAAGAGGCAGAATGAGCGATAGGTTCGAACAAGTGAGCCGAAACATGAAGGGCGACGATAGAGGCCAACGATTTTCCGGAATCTCTCTCGGTTTGATAGGATCCGCGATGTGAGAAAGGAAAAATTCCGAAATGTCATCACCTCGGGTTAACACCGCAGTCAGTGCTGAAAGAAAGATGGCCTGCAGCACCCCTACGATTTCATGCGTCTCGACGTTTTCGTGTTCGATTAAAAACTGACATTCGAGTTGCGCGAAAACTTTGAAACTAGGTCGATCGATAGTGTTGTTGAGCTCTTCAAACATCTTACGATGGAAGGGAAAACGACAACGGATGAGAAACTCGACCGGATCCGCGAAGTCGTGTGGGGGAGGAGGATTCAAAATGACACCCCGAAATACACGGGCGTTTAAAGACTGAACGACGTCCGTCCATTGGAGAGCGTTTGCAATGACTTGTTGTTGTTGTTGTTGGCATAGGCGATCTATAGAAAAAAATCAAAACACACATACAAAAGCATGAATGATAACATTTCAACACACACAAACACACTACTAACCATTCTCTCGCTGTTCGCGAACGTAACGATTTAAAAACATTTTCATGTCGCTACGTTGGGTCGTAAACAAGACACCGTTGATTGTGATTGAATAAAAACTTCAGTATCATAGCGTAAACAACCAAAAAGAAAATCTTAAAAAATCATGTTCTCCAATCATTAACCTTTCAACAATCACAGCATCTCCACAAATAGTATATTAGCGTGAGCGATTTCTTTACATACAAGCAGACTGCGATAAGGAATACTGGCACAATCGTACAGTCGTACATGTCGCAACAGCGCCGCCGACAGGAAAACTAACGCTCGACGAGTTCGGCCTTTGGTTATATATATTTTTCACAACCTCTCCACGACCTCCAGGGAAATCCCCCCCCCCCATCGGCGATAGACGCAATTATCAAATCAGCGGAAAAAGAACCTGCTCTGGCGATAGACGGGTCATCTCGCGTCTGGCGCTCGACGATAGCGACGTGACCCCGGCATACTGCTTGAACAAAGGCAAGCAACTGTAAAATGACACACCATTAAAAGAACTTCACTGTATTTTTGGAAAACATATTATAATTATTGTATTGTGAATATGTTGTGAATAAACCAAATATTGAACATATAAAAATTGTTTCATTTCAGTTCTATTCCTTAGCCTCAGCACCTCGGAAATGCATCATTCCAGCGCTCTTTAATTTTAAGATGCGCTTCGAATAAAATCTTTACGCAAACTCACACGTTCGCTAAGAGAGGGCGCGCGCGTGCACCTCACCGCGAGTATTTTTTTTCAGTAGGATAATGGATCACGGGATCGGTTAATTAATGAATTACATTAGTTTGCCAACGTTTCGGAATATTTAGTTCCTTCATCAGGGCTAACAGACAAGAAACACAATCACAATAAATAAGGACAAACTCTTCTGAACAACAACATACAAAAAAACATGACTGAACATACATGTAGACAAATAAATACACAGATAATTAAATAAATACATTATATACTGTATATCTAAGTCAAGGTCATATAAAGGATACACACTTTACTAATACTGGTCAAACATAATGTTCCTCCACAGCACAACTCCAATACAGAGTTGCTGAAGCACACACGTCCATAGCAGGTCCGACCATGGCCACGGCCTGAAAGAAAGTGAATGAAAAACCAGTGTATTGTCAGGACCACGTGCTAAGCAACTCCACGCCGGAACCATGCGTATCCGGTTTCATTATCATTATTCATTTATTTATTTTCCCCCTTTTTTAAAAAAATTGTATATTTTCCTCCGAACACGTGTTACGAAAAAACAATCGTTAACAATTATTTGTATTACAATATTATTAATAAGGTACCCTTAATAGATATCTTGAGTATTGAGAGAAAATGTATATCATAGTATATTACGTACTTCCGGTGAATGTGTGTTGATATTTATATTGCTTAAATTCATAGGGTCAGTTTTTGTTGTATTATTTATTTATTTTAATTTAATTTTTTGTTTGTAACAATTAGAGTACATGTCAACTGGGGTTTGCACAACGTAAACTGTACAATATTTATCAATGGAACACTCATATGAATGAAGCCATTGACATCATTGCCAACACAACCAACCAAATTATTTATTTATTTCATTTTTTCCTCCTCCTTTTTTATATATTATATTAATATTAATATTTTTATACATAAATACTTAAAATTATATTGTATATATAATATAGATGCCATACCAACCCTGACTAGGGTGGGCAAAAAATATAAAAATAAAATAAGAACAAAAAAAGAATTAATAAATAAATTAGTTGAAACCATCAACCTGGAAACATCAGTATTGTGCCCAAATATTAATACACACCATACAGTACTCAATTCTCATGTTCCCATTCACGTTAAGCTATTGAGTGATACTCTTGGATATAATTGTGATCTAACTGTTACCGATAATTATACTAGAACAGAACTACCAATATACATTATAACCTTCTGACCCTGGATGTAGATATGAGATAACTATTAAGATTTGAGAATGTAGGGAGTGATAGATACTGGTATTACAATCCATCTTCAATTAAAATGAAGTTAGGTCAACATTTAAATTTTTTTATTTAAAACACAGAAAACCTTGAATTTTTTTAACTGTGAGAAAAAGGGAGATGGACATAACAAAGTGGTTAATTTACACGCGATTTTAATAATTTTTTGAGGGAAAATATTTGTAAAAATAATAATAATAATAATAATAATAATAATAATAATAATAATAATAATAATAATAATAATGACCAATAAAATGTACGTATATGGACCCCAATTCATAGAGACAGTATTACATTTCTATTGACTGAGAATCCAACTATAAGAATAGACTATTTAAAGAAATTATTCATACAAGAGGGCGCGCGCGCGCGGACTTATCACAGTAGATCGAAACTCGACTTTTCCTTCTTCGCTTCGGAACTAGATGGCGCGAGGGTGCACAGTGGGTCGAAACGTTGCTTTAACGGTCAACATTTTTTAAATGCTCCGATCACGTCGCAAACTCGAGGACGCCACTCTCTCCGTTTTGCGAAACAGAACACAGTGGGCCGAAACGCCGCTTTGGCGGTTAAAATTTTTTTAAAAAATATATAAATATCCGCATTTAGAAAACAAAGCTCTCAGTCGCATCAATGCGATGGATGTCTTCGGACACGCGGTTCGGGCGCGTCACGCCGTCACGAAGCGATACGTTGATGAACAAATCGATAGTGTTGCGCATAAGTGTATAAGGAGAAGAGATGATGATGAGTCTGCGGAAACTGCGGTAAAAAGAAAAAGCGATACTCTCGATGATCTCGAGAAGAAGCTTGCGGAAACCGTGAAAAACAAAAACAAAAAGCGAACTCAATTCTCTCGAGAAGGTCTCTTCGCGTGTCGATCAACAGGGAAAAGACCTAAAGGCGTTCGCGAAGAGCGAATGCATCGCGCTCGTGACCGCGCACTAAAAGAAAATTTCTCCCGGGATTTGGACACGTTACCGCAATTCGGTTCGTCCGGTAATTACAATTTTCACGGCAGGCTTCTTCGCAAAGTAGGCCCTGGCACCGCCGACTCCGACGTGGTGATTAAGGCGCTATTGGATAATTTGAAATCCGATCTGGAGAAATTGACTTCTAATCTCGAAACAAAGATAGAAAAACAATGGGAAGTGCTCGACGCGCGTCTGACGAGTTGGCGATATCTGGCCGCTGTAGATGTAGAAAATTTGGAAAAGCTTAACCGTCTGGTATCGAAGGGGATATTGAAGAAAGAGGATATTTAAAAGAAAGATATATATATTTCGACAGTTGCGTTCGTGTATTAGTACTGTCATGGTTCGCAGAGTGTGTAGAACGACAACGACGAGAGATTAGGAAGTTACCACCACCAACACATAGGAGAGGAGGCGCACGAAGAGCAGTGGTGAGCGTTGACACGGACGATTATTCACCGGCGGGTGTTGTGATCAATCCCGCCACGATGGGACGCGGAATATCGCGAGGAGGAGGAGGAGGAGTAGGAAAAAAGCTGCGTGTCGTGGAAGGAAGAGTAAGAGAGGCGGGTTTCTGCCTACGCGGACTGGGTGCGCTCGGTAGTGTCGCAGGCGGCGCTTCCGCTATCGCGAATGCTGTGAAAAACGCCAAAAGCAAAAACCAAGAATTAGCGGAAATGGTGCGTCATAACAAGGTCATGGAAGAGACCAAAAAAGGATCGCGCGTGTTGCTAAGGGCCGCGAAAATGCTTCGAACGAACAGGAAGACAAAGGGGAGGAGGGGGAAAAGGAGTAGGAGGATGAGGACGTCTCGAAAAAACCAATGAGCGGAGTACCGCGTCGAGCGCTCACGCACAATGAAATAACACGTTTTGCGAAGAAGATTTTGAACATTCCTTATTTTCGTGGCGTGTTTACGCGTGATGCGTTGCCCAAGAGAACAAGGGCGTAGGAGCGTGAGTGCGGCGTCGTCAACCTCGACGACGCCAGCGGCGACGGTACTCATTTCGTCGCGTACGCGAAACGTGGACGAACGGTGCGTTATTTCGATTCGTTCGGACTTCCGGTTTCTCCCGAATTTCCTCGATACGTGCGCGGGCACCGCATGACGTACAACACGCGTCGAGTTCAAAAATACAACACGAACAACTGTGGCAAGTTGTGTTTGCAATTTCTCTTTCACGAAATGGGGGAGGGGGGAGAGGGAAAAAGGAAGACTCATCGATAGGCGGGGTTCACTTCACGAGAGACGCTGACATCATGCACACCTACACGCTTATCGGACGAGGACCGGAGGTGACGGCCAAGTTCGCGCCAGCCATCGATCTCTCCACCGACATTCACGAGATCGCGTTGGTGCATCTCAACACCGCGCACCACGTCAAAAACGTGAAAGAAGGAAACAACCGGTTTTACTACACGTGTCCAGAGGAAGAAACAACACATATGATCATTGTGCCGCCGGGCACGTATACGTTAGAAGATATCAATCGACACATTTACGACGTCCTCAAAAAACAATTTCCCGAAGGGTTCGCGATGAAAACACATTATTGCGACTTGAAAGCGGACCCACACACGAACAAAGTCGCCGTTAGCACTTCTTTCAGACTCGACTTTGAAGGTGATAAATCCATCGGTCAACTTTTAGGATTTAAAAAGAACGTTCCACCTACAGCTCGGGGAGAGTACGCGATGTCCAATCAAACGCCGGCGATCGTGAAAGACTTTGAAGTGTTCGTGACGTGTAACGTGATCGAAAGCGAGTATATAAACGATCGGAAGGCCCACGTGCTTCACCAGTTTCACATCAACGACTTACCTGCCGCCATCCTCGAAGAAATACCGACGGAAAAGATATTTCATCGCGTCACGCGACATTGGATCGACGAGATTTCGATTCGTTTAGAGAACGCGGACGGTCAACTGATTCCGCTGCATCCGGAAACGCCGTCGACGTGCACTCTGCTCGTCCGTCCTAGACTGCCGGGGACTGACTGAGAAGAAAAAAAAAGAAAATGAAACACTATAAATATGAGGTCGTTCCTCGTCCGCGACACAGAGTGCTTTGTCCGCTCGCCACGTTTACACGGTCCGGCCGAGAAATCTTACGAGCTTTAGGTTATAGTCTTCTCACCAAAGGAAGAAGAACGAGAAGAAGAAGAAGAAGATGACGAGAAAGAGAATGAAAGTGAAACATTCAAATACGGAATTTATCGGCGAACATGCCATAGACATTCTTCATAGAGAGAATCTGAAACATCTCATCACCGGCTTCGCTGTTCACGATCACTTGCCCTATATCAGATCGTTTAATAATAACGATGAAATACGTATTACTATCGCGAATAAGGACGCCGTTCTTCTACCGTCCAGTTCTCTCGTCCTCCGAGGTTCCGAAGACAAGGACGGCACCACGGAGCGCCCCAACACCGAATTGGTAAACAACGGTTTCGCTTTTCTCTTTAGCGAAATTCGTTATGAAATCAACGTCATCGTCGATGTAGTGAAATATCCCGGGATCACGACCACCTTGAAGAATCTTCCTTTGCTCTCTCCGGCTAAAAGAAGAGAATTGGGGTGTGCGGGATGGACCGAGGAGGTGAATTTATACAACGGTGATGTTTGCCACAACAAACGCGCCTTCTCCGAGCCGGACGGAAGGTTTTACGCGATCATACCTTTGAAATTGTGGATGGGTTTTTTTCGAGGACTACAATCGCGTCATGACCGGTGTTAAACACGACCTCGTGCTGATTCGCGGTCGCAAACATAAAAATTGTCTCTTTACAAAAGCAGAAACGGCAGATGCAGCAATGTTTAATATCATCGATGTCGTTTGGAGAATGCCTCATCTCACGCTCAGCGACGCCGCCTCCCTCGCCGTGACAAGGGTATTGGACAGCAGGCGGCCCATTCCCATTCAGTTCAGACGATGGGAACTACAGGAATTGCCTTCGATCACGGAAGGGGGGAAGGGACCTTTTGAGTGGTCGGTCATAACCGTTCCGAACGATGATCATCCCCCTGTATGTCATCTTTGCTATGCAAACGGACAGGGATGACAATTATAAAAAGAACGCGAGCGAGTTCGACGGTTGCGATATTCTAAGGGCAAAACTATCTCAACGATGAATTTTACCCTTATTCCGATCTTTTATGTAAAGTATCTTATTATAAAAACAAAAACTTAAAAATATTAAAAATTTTCCTTTGTATGTGTGTACCAAGTAGGATTCCCTCCCTCCTTCCTAAAAAATATATATAAATGTTTTTGCTACTCGCATCATACGAGCAGTCTCTCTCGAGAATCGTAACACAATGGACTACCCGAAACTGGCCGTCGTGAACGTGACGGCCTTATGGAGTGCAAGAGGGGAGGGGGAGGGAAAAAAGAATCGACACGGCCCTCTTTTCCCTGATATCGTGCGCGCTCTTATCGTTGGACCTTCCGGATGCGGAAAGACGAACGCGGTCGTCTCCCTCCTTACCGGGCAGTTTGGACTGGCCTTCCTCAACGTCTATTTGTACTCTACCACCGAAGAGCAGCCCATGAATACGTACTTGAAGCGAGTCTGCGACGGACTCGTTCCTTTTCATTCGTTTTCACAACCTGACAACATCGTGCCGTCCGCCGAGGCGCTTCCCGACAGCGTTTTCATTTTCGACGACATCGCCACGGAAAAACAAGATAACATTAAACATTACTTTGCCGCCGGAAGACACAAACACACGGACGTGCTCTATCTATGTCAGACGTACACGAAAATTCCCAAGCAACTGATTCGCGATAACGCGAATATAATCGTCATCTTCCGGCAAGACGATAACAATCAAGAGTACATCTACGCTGTTATTGCAATAACGAGAAAAATGGTCATGACCTAACTATAATTTGTAATAATTGATGATAGTTAATAACTTTGGTATACATAATAAATTATACTTCATACTTTGAAAGAAAGCTGATTTTCATTTGCCATTACGTGCAATCCTAGAGTAGACCAGTCGCTGTCCGGAGGAGAATTGACATTATTGAAAATGAAAAAAACTTTATTTATTTCTCTAAAAGTATAGAAAAGGTTGTTGTAAGCATGCACAATATTTGCAATTGTTCACTTAATATCATACATTAATTTTAGTGAGATGTTTCTATGTGTTTTTATAATTGCTGGCCAATGATCATATAGTTAATAGAAATGGGAGTTTCTTCGAAATCTCGTCAAGTAAAGTTTAAACGTTCAACATTTTCAAAAAAGGAGGCCGAGGCGAGATTTATAAACGAAAAAATATTACAAAATGTCCACTTAAAAACGTTTGCTAGTTTCATGGAAGTGTTAATAATTGTTTTTGTTTAATTACCCGCCAAAGATCACTTACTTTTAGTAAGGCGCTTTCTTGCACACCTCATCATGTAAATTTTAAACGTTCGCCATTTTAAAAGAGGCTGCTTGAGGCGGCTGTTGTTAATGAAGAAAACATTACCAAACGTCTTTGTGTAATTGTCCTTCAAAAATAACTTAGTTTTGGAAACGACGCATTCTTTCAAACCTCGTCATGTACATTTTAAACGGTCGCCATTTTAAAAGAGGCTTGCTAAGGCGGCTGATGTTAACGATAACGCATAAAAAAATGTCCATTTAATGATAGTTATTAATTTCATACAAGTATTATTACCCGTCAAAAATCAATTAATTAATGAAAATCACGTTTATTTCATCCTCGTCGTGTAAACTTTAAATGGACGTCATTCTGAAAGAGGTTGCGTGAAGTTGTTGTCAACGAAAAACTATTTAAAAATGTTCACTTAATAACATACATTAATATCACCGAGATTTGTTAACATGTTTTAATGTTATTTTCCATCAAAGTTCATTTACTTATTGCATGTTTCAGTTCTGCAGATCTCAATTTCATATGTTTAAATTTATTGATAAACAAAGAAATTTGGCGGATGAAAAGAAGGAATATTTTTCAAACGAAATTGAAAATGTTAAGCAATTAATATAAATCTGAAAGTTGAGAAGATAATAAAGTTTCAAGAAGTAAACAGTTTCGGTATTATGTCGGGAGGTAATGGTGATCTTTCCAAACACTTCATATAAACCTTAAACGGTCATTATTTTGAGTGGGGTAGACCGGGGCAGCTGATCTCAATTGCAAAATGTTCAGTAATGTTCCCTTAATAACACATATTAATTTCGTAGATGTTTTTTGGTAATACATTCAATCCACACACAGGCATTCAAATACTGGAAATAGAAAATCAATATCATACAAGATTAACATTGGAAAACCGTCACATCCATCTCAATAGTAACATACTGAATGTTAACTACAACCCCTTCCCTCTGCTAAAAATTATTATTTGACACCACATTCTTCCGGGGTGACACAGCGCAGCACACCGCACCCAGGCCATTAACCCTTCTCCACCACCCCACAGGCGGTACTTAAAGCTGCTAGGCCCGCCCGAGCCCGCGTAGTCGTTTTTGTGACATCCAGACAGCAGGTAAGAAACGGCTCAACTTACTTTTTTATATTTTTCTCCCTCAAAATTGTATATGTGTATTTCATTCATTTCTTGCTTAGATTTAAAAACTACTATACTACTAAAAGATGTAACTCTCCGCCCCCTTCTGTCTTTCTTTTATTCTTCCCCTTTCATTTCTTAAGATGTTTTTAAATTATGTAACTCTGTTAATTCTAATTTAGTTTATATTTTTCTTGTATCAGAAAACTGATGATGGCTAAGCCACCGAAAGCTGCTATTATTGAAATAAATACTATTGTTGACAATGACAACGCCTTCAATCATTTCAATTACGTAAAGGTCAGCTATAACTCACCACTAAACCAATATAAAATTCACTTGGTTAAAAGAATAAGCAGTTTTTTGCACACCTTAATTACGTAGGGCTTAATCAGTTACATCACCAAAAACCGGAATGGGTGTTATTACAAATATAATGAAAAACCTGTTGAATATGTTTGGATGAAAGATGTACAAGATCGCATAGATAGATTATTAGTGATACATGGTGAAGAAGAAGCTGCAAATGATGATTTGGACAACGAAAAAATGTAAAAATGTTAACAGGTAAATTTCAAGATTTTATTACTCATAATCTAAAAGAAATTTCATATCTTCTTCGATTTGTACATAACGTGCCACGTTTTGGAAATCTGAAAAACATGGTGCTGGTATTATAAATTAGACAATTAATCTTTTATTATTTGAATTACATTTGCCAGGTTATAATTATTGTGGACCTGGTACAGATCTTAAAAATAGAATAGATAGTGGTGATAAAGGTTTTAATCCTCTTGATGACGCTTCTAAATATTATGATATTGCATATAGAGATCATAAAGAAGAATAGAATCTAAATATAGAATCTACACATGAGGGTGATAAAATATTACAACAAGAAGCTAAAAAACTAATATTTAGTAAAGATGATTATTTAAAAGAACGAATGTATGCTACTGCAGTCACTGGAACCATGTTTGATAAAAGAAAATTAGTTATGTAAACAGAACGTGATTGGAGAATTTAAAATATTCTTTTTCATACTTTACTCATAAATGTCGAGAGTGAAATCTATAACATTTATATTATCACCAGATAATGTTAGAAATATTAATTTTGATATTTTATCATTTAAACAAATTAAAGATAAAAAGTATAGTTTAAAGAGAGGATCTGGTATGTCATTAAATTTATTTATTCCATCAATAGAAAACTACAATCTAGAAAATATGGTAACTTTTATTGGAGCTCTATTAGCAACATTAGCAACATTATTAATAAGTGGTGCAAAGCTATTTATGATGGTATTCAATCAGAAAAACATATGGCGAATTAGAAGAAATGAAACGTCATAATTTAGAAATGGAAAAGAGGGGAGCAGGATTAAAAAAATAAAATATTAAAAACATTAATAAATCATTACACTTATCCACTTAGTAATTAGATATAATACAATGTGTAAAATATTTTTATATTCCATATTTTCGAGGAGTATTTATGACTGATGAGTGTCCAAAAATAATACATAAAAAGGAATGTGGTGGTATAAATATGGATACATTAAAAATAGTGGAACTCATTAGATATGCTACTTTAATATAATATACATATATTTTTTATTCATTTGGTAAATATCCTCCCTCATAATTAGTCAAATATCTTGGATATCAACAATTACGTTATAGTGCTTAAAGAATTCAAAATTTTAATGAATTTATTTGTGGTAATTTGTATATATTTGTATTAAAAATAGTCGGAAGTTACAAATATAATAAATGACACACGATATATATGGTCTAAATAATGATTCAGTAGAACAACTAAGAAAACATATTGCTAACACTGATTCACTAATATCACCTTTACCTATCATTGGTACTTCAAAAAATTATATTTTCCACAGTAATTTATTACGTAAAGTAAGTGCTGGAATAGATGTAATAATGTAACAACTCAATAATGTGTCACACTTAGTGACACAATCATATCTCATTATATTATTTGGTGAATTAGGTAAAAAGTGAATTATTTTTTCTTTTACAATCAACCGTTTTTTGAAATATTTTAAATGTAAAATTAATCATATCGAAGCAAATAATGATTTAAAAGTTTTAATTCTCAATGTCCAATCATTAGGTGTAGGAGAGAAAAATGAAGTCAATCAAATCGGGACCCAATTGTATTTCATCTTAAAGATATTCAAGGTACGTTTTATGATAATAAATTACAAAAATCAAAATATTCTGATGTCTACTTAATTGAAAAAATTAAAAGCAAAAGAAAATAAGTATATTGTAGCGTCGCCTGGTCCGGCGCCGGTGCGTCGGGCCGCTTCGGGGAAACCCGCGTTAAGCCGGATGTGGGTAGAGGGTGGCGGCGCCACGCCGCGCCGGTTGGAAAAGCCCTTAGGAATCCCGGCTGGAATTTCCTTCAAAGGGACGCGCGCGGATGCGAGTCTAAGAGGTGTCGGTTGTAGCTCTGTAAAGGCTGGCCAGCGAGCCGTGTGTCGCCCGCTGCTTGTAGGGTGGGGGCGAGCCGGCGGATATTTAAGGCCGCGCCGACACGAGCCTCGCGGGATACGCTGGGTGTCGAAAGACGTGAGGTATCTCCAGTGCAATCCTTGCACGTGATCTTCAGGTCGAAGATCGGTTTGGCGACAAGCCATGTAACTGGTGTAGTTACGGGACTCTATGTCCGACAGCTTCGCACTTCGCGTTGCTTTTTGCTGCTTCCGAAGCAGTGGTTCTGGGCGAGGCCTAGGGGACGGTCGCGGGGTTTCGCGGCTAAGAGAATTGAAAGGTTGCCAAGGGGCTAGATTTTTGTATCATATCATTGTACATTAATTGTAAAAAATCTGTAAATATATTGTATTTATTCAATCAGAACAGTCGTCTGTGTTTTTCACTCTAGTACGTCACAATATATAAAATAGTGTTTGACCAACTTCATAATTCATGGATTGAAAAATCAAATATTGTATAAAATTGAGGTCCCCGAATTCGGGAGGATGAAAATATTAGCTAAAAGGATGAAATTATTTCTGAACCTCAGCTTTATCTAAAACCGGTGCCCGGATTCGGAAGGCGGTTTTCTTTTTTCATCATCATCAATTTCAAATTCTTCATCTATTTCAATTTTCGAATTTTCATCTTCAATATCATCTATTTTGATATCATCTTGAATATCTATTTCGATATCATCTTGATTTTTAATATTGATATTTTAATAAATATTGATATTGAATAGTTTTGATATCATCACACGACGATTGAATAGTGTAGCAGATGCAGCACTGTGAGGTGCCGTGCTGCGAGTGCGACTACATACGGGGATCAGAACGGGTTTCAGGGGATTGTTTGCCTTTAGGGGAATGATAGACAATATGCACTGAGAATGAATATAAATTTAATTGCATAATTATTAATACAACTAGTTTTGGTTTATAATAAGCCGGAGGACCATTGAAAGTTTATAAAGATACTGACTGCTCTTCTTACTTGAAGTACACTTGGGTTTAGCTTACTTACAGTTTGTAGCAAGGAAGGCACCAACCCAAATCACTCGGCTGGGTCTCTGTCCGGGCTGAGGTAGGCTCCAGGCAGTTCGGTGGTGCGAACTGGCATGGGCGCGGACGCAGATGACCGGAGCTGGTGGTGGAGTTTGCCGTGAATTCGGCCAAGTGGCGGCTGCGGCCCGCGAGTGGCACGAATTTGAGGCAGGTTTGATTTGGCCGTACTAATCGCCTTGGTAGGCGAAGCAGGAACAGCCGACCTTGATGAGTTTTGCTAGTCAGTCAGTTTAACAAGTTCGGAGCAATGTAGTTAGAGAAGTTCTGTTTAGTCTGTTCTGTTGAGTCTGTTCTCTTCGTCTGTTCTCTCTGTTGTCTCTTGTGTGGGAGCGAAGTCGCAGTATTTATTATATTGCGGGTGTGATTGAGGTCGTGGAGGGGAGTGTCACGTGACTGTGACTTAGGCCTATGGTAAGGCGGGAAAGATTGAAGTGCCCGCGATCGGCTCCCTATTCGTGTTGCGCCTTCGGGCCTGGGGGGAGGAGTGTCACGTGACATTGGCGGCGATCGGAAGCAAAGGCGGTGGCACGTGGGGTGCCCGCGATGGCGGCCCGTTTGTATTGGAGATTTCCACGGGAATAGGCATCTGGCTTGCAGGTGACCAAGGAGCGGAGCGGCGCACCGGCAGTGCACCTGAAGCTCTCTTTGTCGGCGAGATACATTGACGGGCTTATATTTGCGAGGGAGGCCCGAAGCGATTCCCAGAAATATTTGTACACATTTCTTGCTCGCTTGTCAGGTAGCGAGCGATGGGGTGAGTGAAGGGCGCGCCGGGGTGGCCCAGCCCTAGGCTAATGAGGGCTTAAACCACAACTGGCGACCCCGAGAAGCGGCGGTCAATGTTCTGGGCGGGCGTGGGCCCGTGAGAACGGCGGTTTGCGCGGAAGACACTGTAAATGTTTTTATTGCCCTTTTGTTGGATTTCTCGAAGTGCAGCGGCGTGCTGGCATGCACAGAGAGCGACTTGTGAGAGGTTGGTGAAAGTACGTTCTGGGTGGTCGCGCGGGAAGAAAGCGTTTAAGGGCTGCGCCTTGGTGGCGAGATTGAACAAATAGCTTGTACTAAAAATTCATATTCTTGACCATGTAAACAAAAACATTGATGTAATTTAAAATTAGATGAATGCATAAGACATTCAAATCCTTAATTGCTTAATCTCTTCATTATCTCCATTTATAAGATAAAAAAGAATCAGTTGTCACATTTGAAGCACCCTTATCACTTAAAAACTATACATACACTGGAATTTGATCGATAAAAATAGTTTAATAAAAAGATATCCTAATTAATGGAGATAAATCGAATGCAGCTGTATGCGTACTGTAAGCGTTATCATACTAAAAGATGTTCAAAAATGAAGAAACGAGATTTTCTTAACATTGTAAATGAACATCAATACAAAAAATATTTAATTTTAATTATGATATATTGTTATCTGATAAGATTGAAATCTGGAAATGGAATAAACGTTTATAAACTTAATGGAGCATGGAAAAATAGAATTGTAGATTGGAGATTTAGTTTAAACAATAATAATCACGATTTAGAAAATGATTTAAGGACAATAGCACCAGATGTTGAATTAAAAATTGTTGAAAAGAAATATACTCATGTTCATGTCGCATCATCTGTACAATATGTAGAACTAAATTATCTGGAGAAATAAAACAACATTTTAAACACCATTTTCAATCTCATCAACATACTATTCATGATCAAAAATCACTATCTGAAAAAATTAAAACCACGATTAAAGAGATTGTATTTAAATTTAATAATTATAATGCAAAAAATATATAATATCTCTTTGATACAATATCTTGTGTTGATTTACAATCTGATAAATATGATCCATTAAAAGTTGGTAGTTATATTCCATTACCAGATTGGGTAAAACTTTAAAAATGTTGTATAAACCTAAAAAAATATTCAAACAAATAAGTTCAAATATGAAAAACGAAGATTTTAGATGTTTTGAATATGCTATTAAAAGTAAATTATTTCCAGCATCTCATCATGTTGATAGATCTAATCTACATGATATTTCAAAATATGAATCTTTAAACATGCCATATCCTGTAGATATAACACCATCGAAGATAAAAAATATGAACTTTTGAAAGTATTAATTAATGTTTATCAAATTAAAGATTCTTGGATCAAATTAAATTATTATAGTGAAAGTTATAAAAAATAGAAAATCACGTCAATATATATTTAAAGATCATTGTGTATGTATAAAACTATAAGTGCATAATTTAAAGGTCAAATTCATCATATGCACATAAAAACATTATTGTTTAAAATGTAATAAAAATTATGATAATAAGAGGCTTTAAATGAACATATTGATCAATGTATTCATGATAAAATCAGTATTAAGATCCCTAAATATTCTATAAGAGCATAAATCTTTAGGTGCTGCGCAATATTTTGTAACATGTGATTTTTAATGTACATTAAAGAAACTTCAACAAAAATTTATGAGTTCAGAATTTATTCACGAATATCAACCTAATAGTTTTTGTTTTACGTGTAATTTAATACCTGAATATGGATGGGAATTGGTTAAACAAAATTTAAACGAACGGAAAATATTGCTGAATTAATGCAATGGATCAATGCAAATTAAGAATGGGTCAATATTATGATAAATAATATTTGCAACAATACTACAACTTTTGGGGAAAAACATGCTGTGGCCAAGAAAAACAAATAAAACCGAAAGGATCTCCTATGTATAATACTGAATTTAGATTTATTGATACATCTTGGTTTTTAAATACGAGTTTAGATCAAGCTGATTAAAATTTAGCTGCAATATATAATGCATATTGCGCTGATTGTAAATCTAAAGCTATAGAACATTTAAAAATGTCAGCGTATCTATGAAAATGGTATATTAAAAGCTGATGCATCATGTAAAATGTGTAATCATTAAGTTTCTAATCCAATTGATTATACGAAATTTAATAATCAGTGTAACATATTCAAAACAGATGAAATACATTTAGTAATACAAAAGGGTTTAACCTATATGAATGGGTTGGTAAAAACGATAAATTTCAACTAGAATTAATATTTGACGAGGTAGATTGGAGATGTTTTAAATAATAAACGAGTAGATTTAAAATTTGTAAAACAAGTATATGAACATTCTGTATATAAAAAAATTGGATATTACCACGATTTATATTTCAAATTTGATTCTCTCTTGTTAAGCGATGTGTTTAATAATTTTAGAGAAACATGTTATAAGCATTATGGTTTAGATTCAGCATATTATGTATCAGCGCCACTATCAGCTGATCATGCATCTTTAAAACTCTCAGGACAAAAACCATATCTTATTGTTGATCAAGATTTATATGAACTGTATGAAAAGGGAATACGTGATGGAATGTCTTTGGTTCCAAACATATCATTAGCTAATAATTGTTATTTCTATGACCAAAGAGCTCAGAAAACTATAACATTTTCAAAAGACGAAGCTGAAAGCAGATATTTACAATAGTAAAAAACATTTAAGTGATATCATTTACTTAGATTGTAATAATTTGTATGGTCATGCATAAAATCAAACATTACCCATTGGAAACTAAGAAATAAACAAAACAATTTAAAACCGATGATATTTTAAACTTACTTAATGATGGATGTAAAGGATATATATTTGAATTAGATTTAACCATTCCACATCATTTACATGAGAAATTTAAAGATTTTCCATTATGTCCTGATCATCATATTCCAAATATCAATGAATTATCAAACTATCAACTGTAAATAGATTAAAAGAGAAAATGAATAATGTTATTGATTATAGAATGTTAAAATATGTTATACAACAAGGCATTCTTGTCAATGAAATTCATCAAGTTATATCAAATGTTCAAAAAGCGTGGTTAAAATATATATTGATAAAAATACAGAACTGAGACAACAAGCAAATAATGATTTTGAAAAAGATTTTTTCAACTTATGAATAATGCTGTATATCGTAAACAAATGGAAAACGTACGAAAAAGATGTGATGTAAAACTTCTATCCAAGTATATACAATTTCAAAATCATCAAGAATATGATACGAGAACCATTATTGATGACGATCACGTATTATTATATAGAAGAAAGAAAAAAGTGGTATTAAATAAACCTATTGATGGTGGATTCGTAGTACTTGAATTATCAACATTATTAATGTATAAATTTTATTTTGATGTTCTAAAACTGAAATAGGGAGATCGTATTAAACTTTTAGGACCTGATACTGATTGATTTATAATCCATATTGAAATGGATAGTGTTTATGATGTAAAAGAAAATATTGATTATTTTAATACTGAGGATATCTTTTTGAAGCTATACTTCAACAGACAATAAAATACCTGGCAAATTTAAAGAAGAATATTTAGGTATACCAATTCGAAAATTTGTAGGATTAAGAAAAAAAATGTATGCATTTAAAACAGATTATAATGAAAAAAGTTGTGTAAAAGTATTAGAAAACAAAATATTGAGAAGGTATAAACACACATAATTCAATGATGTAGAGACGTATGAAGATAAGTATAATATTACATCAAAAGAATATAAAGTATATACTATAAAAACTAGAAAAATTGCTCTATCACCAAATGATACGAGATATTCAGTTGATCATTTTAGTACATTACCGTATGGCTATAAATTAATGTAATATATGTATATTTCGTTTCATATGATTTTTCAAGTAACAATTATCCACTATACATCAACAAGAACATTGTACTTTTGTTTTTATGCACTCTTTACTTTCATAATCATGTTCATCTGTTTTAGTTGATTTTTATAAAATTCATTGTATTATTTTTCTATATTGTATACAGAACACATTTTTAATTTATTTAATCTTCTGCTTTGTTTCTGCTATCTCTTTGTGGATGATGCAGTAAATCATTTTTCTATTATTTTCAAAATCTTTTAATTTTCTAGTAATTTGTGATATTGTAGAATTGTTTTTACTACAATCAATATTCAAAAGAGATAAATTAAATTTTTCAGCTTTTACTAAAGTATTCATTTTATTCATAATATATCTAAACCATATTTTACTTCAATAATTCCTAGACCAGATTTTAGTTTAAAAATTTATAAACGAGATTTTAATTTCTAGACCAGAGTTTAGTTCATTCATGTAAAAAAATAATTCAATAATATGCTGTACCATTTTGAATTAATATGTGAATTTTAACGTGATAGCTTGGTTCAGTTTCGATACAACGTCCATTTCTAAGAGGTTGATTATTTTTCAAGGAAGGTTCTTCCGCAATGAAAATATTATTTCCTTCTCTATGGACGTTGTATCTAAACTGAACCAAGCTACATATCATGTTAAAATTCATAAAAAAATAACTGGTTTGGTGAAAGATCGTGAATATCGCATTGATGATATTTGAAACCTGGATACAAAATATGGAAATAATAAAGTGGCATTTGATCTAAATACTGATAAACAAGGTCAAATGTTTAGTGTCAGTTTACCTAATCGATATGCTAAATGTTTAAAAGACAAAGATATAAAAGATCTTTTAAAAACTAAGAATTGGAGATTAGAGTATAAAGGATTTATGACAGAGGATATTATTGAATTAAGTTTTAACATGATTGTATGAAAATGTATTGTTGATTGAAAATTAGGGTAAAATTATGGGTTCCAAAAATCTGGTTCAGACATTTCAATAGATTTCCACGCCTCAAAAATATGGAAAATTTATAGTATATCAAAACATGTGGGTTTCAAAATCTGGTTCAGACATTTCAATATTTTTCCACGCATCAAAAACATGTAATAATGGAGAAACTTTGGAATAAAATGATGAACATATTAATAAATTTCGTATAAAGTATTTTCATACGATTTTAATGAAAAAAGTACTTTAAATATCAAATGAGAGATCTCAAAAATCTGGTCCATCAGACCTGATTTGCTTGATAGCGAAAAAACGATTGACAGCAAAGTCTGTCCGAGACTGTGGTCAACACTAGCGCCTTTACTGTTCAGTCGATTTTCTCTAAAATTGATATATCCCAATCGATCTGGCTGATATCGCGGTCCCTTGAATTTGAAACAGATATTTTAATTTTGGGTGAGATTTTAAATAAAGTTACTAACATTTTCAAAATGTCATTTTTTAAATTAAATTTTAACCACGGATAGTGTAAAGGACGTTAAAGAGGAAGGTGTAGGTCTCATTTTCGTTGATATCTCTGATTTTTCGAAAAATGAAAAAGTTAATTTTTTCCCACAGCTGCCACCATTTATGAAATACCCGTCTGTGGCGTCATTGATGAGAGCACACAGACCCTTCAAAGTATGTACAATAATTACATTACTGCTACGTAACAGCACACTTTTCGGTATTTCCCAACCGCCCGCCTGTGGATACACCACATATTATACAGAGAGGCCCTGCATCCAGTGAACGATTTTACTGTGCCACTCCTGCAACCTTGTCACCCGTGCAATGCAGGAAGCGCTCCAGCCATATGTGGTATGGTTTATTTTATTTTATTTTATTTATTAAAGCCGGGAGGAATATGCAGGTAATGAGTAGTTCCGAATGCGATATATTGGATGGCCCTTGGTTCTGGTTGTTCAATTTATATGTGAAATGCTCCTTGCTTGTCTGTATGATGTGGTGCAAATAATGAGAGCAGTTACAAATAATGTGAGAAAGTATATGCTGCTGAAGCACTACTCTTTTATTTTGTTTTTAAGAATCAACTCAACGTATTTCAGGTTTGACAATTGAAGGAAAGACTTATAGAATGTTATTGATGAAGCGGTGAACAAAACAGAGGTCAGCACAAACGATTAAACATTTTGCAGTAATGAAAACTATCCCCCACTAACGATAAATTACATTCTTAAGGATTAGGGACAATTATTGAATCAACGTGTATATTGATTTATTTGTTTTAAAATTAATCTGAAATTAATTTGAAATTTTCTGAAATATAAGTTATGAATCTGAAATATATTTAGTGTTTTATGAAATGAGGGATATCATTATAAAATATATTTGACGTTTTCTGAAATAAAAACTAATGGTGGATCTGAAATGTAAAGATTTTTTATAGAATAAAAGCCTCTAATCTGAAATACATTTTATTGTTGCCATTGCAATTGAAAATACATACCGAAAACCGGGGAAAACTTTGTCACTTTTTTCATCTTTCAACTGCTATGATATAATAAACAAAATTGTTTTAAACCTGACAAAGAATTAGACTTTATCTCTAGTTCTACAATTTGTGAGAAAATTTCAACTCAAGTATAATTTTCTGTTATAAAATCATAAAAAGCAGCACTGGCAAAGATACCCTGGAAATCGGGCCAACTATGTGTTAACTGTGAACACACACGCGCGCTCACCAAAAACAACTAATGATACAAAAGAATGGCACAGACTTTCTCGTACTAGTTACTTTTGTAATTTGTTTGATCTCAAATAAATTTTCTGTCTTCCCAATCCTCTTGCCAGCTGTGATCTATCGCCGCCGAATTTTTTTTTATTTTCTCAGTTTTTCTGTTTCCTAATGGTAGAACCGAAATATGACTTTAAAAATATTAAAGAAGAGTTAACCTTATCATATACGGAGTTTTCGTTCAAAAATTTGAAGCAGTTCTTAAAAAATGACGTTTAAGCGTTACTGTAAATGCGAAATTTGAAGCTCTTTTTCACAAAATTTTTTTGACATTTCGAAAAACTTCACAGGAAGTCATTTGAAGTACTTTTACTCGCAAATGTAATAATGTATACAAATAGCTGGAAAATCGCATATTAGCGACGTGAGAGATATTTAAAAAGCGTAATTTTTGAAAAAGCAAAAGAATGCAGCAACATGAATTTTATGTCTTCTTAGAGAGTGCATTTAGCACCATCCGTACGTAAAGTTTGAAGCAAAATTTGGAGCCCTTTTTTGAGAAAATGGCGTTTGAACGTTTCTGAAAATGCGATAGTTTGAGCTCATTTTCACAGAAAACTTTTGAGTTTCCGAGAAACTTTAGAAGACGCCATTTAAACCATATGTACTCATAAATGCAATAATGTGGACAAATTGTTGCTAATGTAAATATTAACGACCTGAGAGACATAAAAAATACATTTGTGTAATTTTTAATAACAAAATAATACAGCAAAATGACGTTTATGACATCTTATGGAGCACATTCAGCACTATCCTTACCAATTTTTAAAGAAAACATTTGGAGCTGTTTTCGAGAAAATCTTGCTTTTTCATTTTTTAATATTCACGTATTGCACGCAATATTGCGCGACAACTACGAAAAGTTTTTAAAAAACGTACATGACCTTAATGAAAGAACTAATAATTGAGAAAAAATGTACTTGTAGGGAAAATGTCTATCGTCAATTTTGTAGGTGTAGGTATACGCCGTAAAAAATTCAGTTTTCTGAAATTTTTGTAAATTCAGAGTTAACTGTGAAAAACGGTCCAATAAGTGTATTTTAAACACTTAAAAACGGTCCTTTATAAGTGTATTTTACTCTATTTTTTCAAAAATTGAAAGAAAAATGTTTTAAAGAAAATAAACATTGCTTATGTTTGACACAAAATTTCGCAAAATATACTCATATTTTCGAAAAATTACATTATTTGAAGATATATTTTTGATCGACTTATTTCATTAAGAAAAATGTTTATCTTCATTGTAGTTGTAGGAAGCTTCTCTTTCCCGCAGCATTACTTTTTGTATTTTTTGAAAAAACAAAAGACTAGTGCAGTATGGCGTTAATGTCATCGTATAGGGTTTGATTGGCACTAACACTACCAAAACTATTAAGAAAATATTGCAGCCGTTTTTGAGAAAATCTTGTTTTTGTTATTTTTTTAAATTCCAAATATTGCACGCACTATTACATGAAAACAATCAAATTTTCGAAACAATCTACATGACCTTTATGAAAGAACTTTATAGAGAACAAATTTCATTTGAAGGAAAAATCTCTGTCTTCATTTTTTGTAGTTGTTGGAAAACGGCGAAAAAAATTCAAACTTTTAAAATTTTCGAAAACTTAGAGCTCACCGTGAAAATCAGACATATGCCATCTTTATAAGTATATTTTACTCTATTCTTACAATAAATTTAAAGAAAAAATTTGAAGTTGTTTTTGAGAAAATTTTGAAAATGTCGCAGGGGCTTCAGGTAAAGAACCCCCCAAAATTAATGTATATTTCTCAAAATCGCAGAGCTTCGACTCAGGGCAGATCGACAGGGGTTTATTCAGTTTGAAAAAAAAATCCTACGAATAGTTTAGGAGCTACTGTTGTTCACATACACCAGACAGACGGACAGAGGGACAGACAGACGGACGGACGGACGCTTAAAATAAAATTTAAAAAAATAAAATAAAAAAAAAAAACACTTGTTCGGTATCAGGGCACCACAAAACGTGTATTTCCGATGAAATCTCGAAATCGATTTTCCGCAGCATTACATAACTTTCTCTGTACTACGTATATTTATTTCTCCATACATACGTACGTATACAAGAAAGTAAAAATCCTCTAACACGTGGTGCAGCCGGAATTTCTGTTTGTATCCCTTCGTATGTATACGAGATATAAATATGTAATCGGATTTCATATTTTAGTAGAAACTTTATTATTAAAGAACTTGTTCCATGCAAATTTTATTAAATTAATTACGACACATGTTACATTTATGAATTATTAGCGGAGTTAATTATTATTACAAATGCATTTCGAAAAAGGTTTATTTTAATTATTTAAATTAACTTATAATCACGACGTGACACTTTTTTAGTCTAGGAAAACCCTGTTCTACCAGTCGAAAACAAAAACTCAGATAAAGTTCTGCAAACAAATGAAGTAGCTAAGAATGAGCAAAGAGTGATATCTTCAATATCTGTGCAATTGTCATTGACATATCTATAGTTATATATAGTGTTTGTTGTATCGAGAATTTGGCAGAGCGACAATCTACCTAATTTCTAAACAGGCAAAAGTGTTCCGGTTTACGGAACTTTTTAAATATAATTTAGCTCTTAAATTAAAGGTTTCAGAAATTAAACTTGAAAAGTTTACGTCACAGGTTACGTCAAAAAGAATATGTCATATCATATTTTTCTGTTTTCATCCTTGAATTTCTGTTTAAAACTATCACGAACGTGTGAGCACATTGTTTTTTATTAAATGTATGTGATGCAGTGAATAAATACTCAAGAATCTACCTTACTTTAAGACATGTTTCGTACTTTATGTTAGTGAACTTGAAAAAAATGGTTCTAATAGACTCTCTGGTGCTCGTCGTGACCAAAGTAGAGATTTCAAGGTACTGTGATTCCGGTCCACATTATGTGTACAGTTGAACAGTGGAGTGGAATCTAGGTGGCAGGGAGTCGCAGACTTCAAAACATTTGGTGTACATGGTGACTGATAGTAATCTGTTGTGTAATTGCTCAGTGAAGGTCCTTTAAATTTTAAAGCGGTAGGTGAACGGAGAACATGGCAACAGCCGGCTGTGTTTCTGACGCTGGCGACTGGCGAAGAAGTATTGTGTCGCAGCTGCAAAACGTATGTCAGGCTCAGAGTAGTAGGTTTCAAGACATCATAACCTCCCGTGAGTATATTCATGCGTGTATTTGCTTCCTGTTATTATTCTTCAATGTTCTTTGCTGCACGTGGAATTTATTTTAGGACTCTAATCCACATATGATTCAAAATCGTGAGGAAATAGATGTACTTTTTATAATAGTGGCACCTGTCATCTCAAAATAAGTTTTGTATTGGTTAAGTAACTGTCACTGTTAAGTTGCCCTACCACACTCCTTTCAGAAGCATTTCTAGTTTAATGATTGATATGTATTTTTCAGACAATCACCTATTGGAGAAGAATCTGTGTTTGGAATGTGAAATTAAGGAGCTTACCAAAAAAAATGAGCAATTACGTGTTGAAAAGTTGGAATTGGAAAGATTGCCTGCAGCATCATCTGATCGCAAACCCAATGAAAGAATTCAAGCATTAGAACAAAAATTATTGTTACAACAAGAGGAACTTACAGAATTACATCGCCGTAAAGGGGATAATGCCCAGCAGCTTTTAGACCTAAATTTCAAATTACAGGAGAAAGAAAAACAGGTTAAAATTTTAGAAGACAGGTTTGTAACACCTGACAAGGTTGTTATTTTTTAATAATGTTGGTTATTCAATCTGCAGAAGACAATAGAAATGTAATTATCCTGTGCATTCAATGATATGTTGGAAAATATTGAGTAAATTGCTTTTACTTGAGTTTTTAACACATTGTTTTCATCTTTTGTCAAAGTTCTATTGAAGTAATATTCTCAAATAAGAAAATGTATTTCAGAAATGAGGTTATGGAAAAGTTAAAAAAATGTAATGGTTTACATCTGGTGATTAAGTCAAATGTTGTAAAGATTAGTCATATGAAGGCCCTGAGTATTCATTTTCACATTTAAACATTCAGATCTTTATGACTTCATTTCACTCAATACATTATACATTTTTTTTGTTTCCAGCTTAGCTGAAAGAGTGTCTGAAATTGCAACTTTACGTTCTGACATACAGCGTTATCAAACAAGAATTAAGGATTTAGAAATAATCAATCAAGTGGAAAGGGATGAACATCAAGCCCTGCAAATTACCTTCTTTTCTCTTGAAAAAAAATTGAAGAGCACACAGGTAAGGGCTTAGTGGGAGAAATTGAGGTTGGAAAGAAAATTACCGAAGAATTCAGTTTTTAAATTCTTGTTTGATATTACAGGACGAGAATTGTGCTTTAGTAGAACGCCTCATGAGATATAAATCAAAAGATGCTGATAAACTTAATGAAGAGAATGAAAACTTCATAAGGTATTTATTGTCTGGTTTCTGTATCATATATGTTGTACAGAATATTAACTTCATAATAAAACAAAGTAACATAGTACTATCTTGTGAAATAGTACTACATTACTTCTTATTCTTTTTTAATTTTCTTTTCTTTGATGTTATAATTTTGTACATAGTTTGGTGAATTCCTGTGGAATGTCTTTAATTCATAATTTGGATATGGCTATCACATCTTGAATGGGTTATGATCTGCCATGTGGTTTACACATAGTCTTTTTCATTTTCCAACTGGCATAAAACAAATTTAGTCTTACTCTGTTTCATCTTACTGTAAAATATTTTCTGCATTTATTATAAGATTTAGGAAGTAACTGTAGAGACCACCGAGCTTCAAACATTTGTTTCCAGTTCGAGATCCATTAATCCAACTGCCTTTCTGATACAAACAGTTGGGCGTTTTGGGTGAGTAGTGGCTGCAAGGGAGCGCCAATTGTGTGTATGTTATTTCATGTTAAATACTTAAAGCATTGATAGATGTTCGTGAAGATAATGCTGAACTTCATGCTTTGTTTATGGCAACTGTTTGTGGGGTAGAAGGTGTTGGGACTTGAGGCCATTCTACCTTGGGCCACTCACAAGTCCTTGAAAATGTTAATTTTTTTTAAAATAAAAAAGATGGTGCAAAATGTGTAAATCAAACTGACGGCTAATGAACACTGCCTTTAATACAAAATTATGCTAATTTATTCAAAATCTTGTGGACGCCTACAAGGTAGGATGTGTGCCATCTTTGGGTAATAATCTATGGACAAAAACTCATCAGTACTAAATTAGAAGAAGAAAAATACTTTATTTTTATTTCCAGTTTTCTTTAGCGTTTGTTGCTAATGTAAATAAATTTTTACTGTTTGTCAGTCTGTGTAAATACTTGAGCAAAAGTATTGTAAATTTAGTTTCACAATTCAATTTTAAGATTTTTTGGATTTATGTTTTTTATAGCTTTGCCAAAATAAAATTTGCTTTATAGTAAGTGAAGAAAATTAGCCACTCCAGGACCAACTTCACTGATTTCCATGGAATGTCTAAATTAAATTCACCATTGACTCGTATCATAGAGTTTAGTACCCTGTTGAGTAATTCGCCTTCTGATATATAATGTTATGAAAATGAGTTAACACTATTAGAAATAACTTACAGTATTATAAAATATCTTTGTCATAAATGAGTACATATTAAAAATGTAGACTTTTGAGGAGTCAATGGAATCTTTGCTACTTGGAAAAAATATTATCAATGTGATATTTTTAAAATCATAATTTTTCAAAATGTTATTGGTAAAAGATCTGCCACTATTATAAAATTCTAATTTTTTCTTTCTGACAAAGAATTACAGTGGTTTTCAAGAAAATTTGTATGTAAAATTTTGCTATACTTGAGTATTAGAATGAACTTTTACTTTCTAATTCGTGGACTCTGGCCTGGTCATAATAATTGTTTGTATGATATAGCGTAGCTTCATTAAAAATACAAAGGACAGTAATTATTTATAAAATAAATCTGATTTCACATTGTTTTATTATAATTTTTAATCAGTAACGTGGTATATGTTATTTTTTATTATTAATTCAATTGATTACTCATAAAAATGTATACATTAAAATACTCAATTTTATGTTCTTTCTTGTTTTCTGGGTACTGATGAGTTTTGAAAGGAAGTCATTATTTAGCTCACTAATGCATGTAATGAAACAAGGGATTATCTGGCTGGAAACTAATGTTAAACTCTAAATAGATTATATATCTCTAAATAATTAATGGAGCTTGGTGAGATAATCTCTTACTGTATTCATACATTTGTGACTAATAGAAATACTTAAAATGTTCCTTTATGCATTAAAGTCGAATTATAATACATTCTTGTGTTGCATTATTCTTGAGAAATATTAATTGCTGAAGTTGTATCACTGAAATACATGTACTGCCTATACCTGAACATTACTTACTTGTACTTGCTTTATTTATGTTACTTGTATGAATACAGTAAGCATATTTTCAAAGTAATAAAGCATTACATGTTGGGGTTTGTTTTTGCTTTGGTGTTTGTGGGTGTAATGGTTGTCCACAAGTTGTGTTGTTACATTTGTGGTCTAAATGGAATGAATGTGAATGGAATTGCTTCATGCAGGACTAATTTCTCTTTTAAATATGATAAATGCATTTTTGTACGTAGTAAGGAGTAATTTTAAGATTAGTTGTTTTTTTTTTTGTTAACATTGTTAAAGTTATAAAATGTGATTTTGTGATAGACTATTAAGTAATAGTAATCTCATCAAATGATTGTTGTTTCATTTTGATACACCATAAAATAATTGTTTCATGAAATAATTTAGGAGATGATTTGTAATATTTTTTTTTAATTTGAAAAAATATTAAAAATATTTTCTTTCTTACATTTGTAACTTCTAATATTAATTTTAATATGATTAATGAAGTTTATTCAATACTTGTTTAGTTACTTGGCTATTTTGAAATATTTAAGTATAATTGTTTACTTGTTATTTTATTTATAGTGACCATGAATTCTCTGTTACCAAGTAACTGTGATAATAGCTGTTGGTTCTTTCTTCATTTCTTAGTAATTTCTTATACGTTTGTAAAACCAAAAAATAATTTTCCAATTATCATTTAATCTTAATTAGTATAAAGTATATTTGTTGTAAGGATACTTACTATTTCATTTATTAACAATATTAATTGATAAATTTGGCTCCTTATTCGTTGGTCATTATTACGATCCTTTAATATAGAGTGTAATAAGGGCAACCTTTCTGAGTTTAATGTACATATTCTGTATAATTTGTAGGAAGAGGCAGGCAAGACTTCAGAAGGAGTTGGAAGAAGCGGCAAGAGACGCAAGGGCAGTGTCTCCTGATAGGCTTAGAGATGGTGCAGGACCTTTCTTATCTAATGCTCTTCCTACAAAGTGCACAGCTAAATTTGTAAGTAGCTAATCTATTTGCACTGTAACTGCTTTGCATTGTATAATTGTACTGATAGAAAGAATAAAATTGTCAGCACTTTTGTTTTCATGTGTATTGTGAACTTGCATTTTATGGCTTGGTTTTTTGTTTAGTTTGTCATTTTGCTTCAATTGTTATACTGTCAGAGGTGACTGTGCTGCTCATATAAAAAAAGATCATCAAATGATTTGATTTTTTAAAATTAGAAAGAAAATTAATTTTGATGAAATTTCATTATATCCTGTTTTGTTGTTCAAGTATTTTGATCTGTGATACCAATTGGAATGATCTAAAATGATTATTTAAAAAAATAATATTGTACATTGTGGATACAGAAAACTGTATTGTTTGAATTGTTAATTTTGTTTACCTTTTTAATAAAAGAACCTTTATTTATATTATATAAAATAGTTTGTTTTTTCTTTAAATTTCTGTTGTTTTTTTTTTTTTCATCTTCTTGTGAAATTTCATGAAGAAATGAGAAATAAGTAAGATTTTGCAGTATCTTAGTACTCACTGTAACCAAAGTTTATTTTTCGTATTTCCATTTAGTTTAAGACCTGGCCAAGTTCCTGATATCTTCATTACAATTTGTGAATATTATATCTTTGCAAAGTATACATAGTATTTAGAGGTCAGTTGCAAGGCAGCGAATAATTATTTACTCTCAATAAACCTTGTAAATGTGACACAACTTAATAAGTATACATGAAACGTATATATGAAAGACGACTAAAAAATAAAAGATAATGGTTTATTTACAAGTTTGATATCTAAGAGCACATTACCAAATTTTGAAATTTTACAAAAAAAGTAAATTATGACCCCAAAAAAATTGAATTATTGGTTTCTCTTTTTGTAGGAGAAACTTAAAACATGTTAACTTTTAAATGGATACATTTTACAGCTGTTACAAGATCATTGGTGATCTAACCATTATTTGGAGCCTGACCTTGCAGAAAATAACAAAATGGCATTAGTGTTACAGAGAAATAAAATACTTTTTATTTTCCCCAAATTATTACTCTGATGATAATAAAGAAAATATTACTCATTTTGAGGTCACTTTGGTCATAGTTTATATGCAGCTGCATGTGTAAATAGGTGTTGTGATATTGAAAATAGAAATAAAAGCACTCTTAGGGCTTTTATTTTTATACATATATACAGTGTATGTACGTTTGTGCAGTACGTATGAACAGTTATATATATACAGTGTAAATATATTTAAAAAATTGTAAAAAACTAAAATATTGCTATAAAATGTAATAAATTGAATAATATTATGTGAAATGCTTTCTTTCTTAATTGTTATTTGTTCTACAGAAGTTAAAAAATTTGGATCCAGTATAAAGAATTCAAGGAAGTTGTACTCATAATAAACTTAATATAAGATCATTTGTTGTTGAAGGACATGTATGTTTGTCACTGTCCAATTTAGGATGCACATGATGGTGAAGTTCATGCGGTAAGATGGAGTCCTAGTGATCGTCCATTAGTAGCCACTGGAGGAGCTGATAGGAAAGTCAAACTCTGGGATATTTCTAAAAGTAAGTTTTGTATTTGTGTTAAGTATATTTATTTTGTATTTCTTATTTTTATTTTTGCGTGTAAATGATGAAATGTCATTTTATTGATGTTGAGCAGTTTTTAAAAGTTTTTCTTTATGATAATAAGAGTATAAAAATTTGTCATTCTATGCACTTCTAAGTAGACATGAAACTAGTTTTCTTTGAAGACGTCTGAAAAACATGACATCACAAATATTTGCAGTGTCTTCACAGTAGAAAAAAGATAATTGCAAAACTTCTTTGCTCTCCCTTGCTGCCTATCCTCATTGACTTTTGTAATATAAGCATTTTTATAAGATCTTAGAAAAAATGTGTGAAATGGTTGTAATTATTGTAGGTATTAAGGTAATAATCCAAGGGTATCCAAGCCAAGTTTTTATCTAATATTTTTCTTTAAATAATATGATGTGTTCTACAAATCTTGTTAGTAAAAAACACAAAAATGCAGGAAAATTGGTTCCAAGAATAGGCAGGGAAATTTGTCCCCAGTAACAAGTGTTCTCTCTATGCTATTACCCTATTTCTTTGCTATTAAATGAACAAAATGATTGTTTTTTACACAACTTCTTGGGTTTTTGCCCCCTTGACCTTCTAGTCTTGGAAGGGTGGGGGGGACCCACCTCAATCATGCAAAAATAATAATTTCATGCACTTAATATAAAAACAACTATGTTAACTACTGTGGTTTAAAAGATGCACATCACAAAAAATAGAGCAGATACAGTAGTTTGGTACAAATCGTATTTTTGACAAGAGTATTAAAATAATTGAAATTTTGAAATGTACATAATACATTAAACAAGAAGTTAATTGCAAAAACTTTATAATTATTACAAAACTAAAATCTACAGTATTCTCCATGTAAAGAGTGTTCACAATTTTTTGAGGTACTAATACATCCTTGTATTTGTGTGACAGTATCATAAACATCAATTTCTTTAGAACAATGTTTTCACTGAAAAAATGTCATTAAATTGTTAGGAACTTTTGTTAATTTATTGTTATAATGTTTCCATCATGAAATTCAATCTTCAAATTTGAATTTAAGCTACAGAACCACATAATAGTGGATAGTGATGTGATAAGAATTAAAATTTCATTTGGCAGTATCATGGAATTGTGGGAATGATTGACGGGAATATCAGGGACTTTCAGTTAATGAGTTTTTCGACTGCTCTTGTTTAACAGTCTAGCTTCAAAAGGAAGAGTTGAAGAGAACCATTGTATCTGTGTGTTATGTTGCAGTAGTTGCTATTATTGTTCAGTCACAACTTCCACAAATTAACCCCACTTTAAATGATTGTTTTATGTCTTAAAGGAAAAAATCTCCTAGTGGTGCCAAGCTTATTTATCATCTTAATATGGAATGCCAGGATATAATGATTAATTAAATTGTGTAATACTTTAATTGTGCAAGCAACACTAGCACCTAAACTGTAATCATATATTTTTTAAACTTAATGTTGTCAAGTGGGCTGGGGACTTCAAGCTCTGATAATTTTAAAATAGCTATTTATGTCACAAGTCCTGTAAATTAGTCTTAGAGGATGAGGCCAGAAGGTTGACTGTGAGGTGGAGTGACATGGAACCTAGTAGTTAACCTTCCAGCCTAGTCTTTAAAGACTAATAGAGAATGTGTTGCATACAATGTTTTTTGTTTGCCAGGACAAGAGGACAAAATGAGCCAAGGGGGCAAACGGAAAAGAGGGACAAAGTGACAAATTAGACAAAAGGGGCGTGGGGGAAAGGGTACAAAAAGGACCAGGGAACAAGTGGGTTAAAGGGACATATTTATCTAAAGATTTATGAGCACTGGTAAAATCTAAACAGCAAATGACCAATCGAGGCTGTTATTTTGTTATTGGCAGTGTATCATTCAGTGGTTTTTATAATACCATCTTCTTATAAGATAAATGTAAAATAAACAACAAATACCATTGGAATAAGAGGACTCAAACACAATCTTTAGCTACAACTTGTTTGTTATTAATGGACTGTAAACTGTTAAATCCTTAATGGAACTGGCCATAAGAGTGGCTTTTCGTTACTCTGTTTGCATTAAATCAATGTAATAAAAAAATAATACAAAAAACAGCTATTTTTTTAAACTAAATACCTTGAAACACAATTAAATAACTAATATTTTTAATTTGTCTTACATTCCACTTTGATGAGAGCCTTGGAAAGGACCTTGATTTAAGAAGAAATAAACTGCTTGTAACGGCGAATAATAATAATAATAATAATAATAATAATAATAATAATATTATTATTATTTATCTTTAAAGCCGATAGAATTTATTTATTTAATGTGTTGTAAGTGTTAATTTGATAAATATAGGTATTAAATGTTTGTGTTTTTTTCTTTGAATGCTTTATTATGTATAGAAGAAATTGCAAAGTGAATTTTGTGTAATTTTTATTCAGAGCTTCTTATTGACAAGATGGAAGAAATTGAGGAAACTTTCATCATCATTCTGTTATCACCTTTTTTTCTGTAGATGAATGAAATATCTAATGAGAAACCAACCGAGATCTTGTGTTATTTAATCAAGAACATGAGGCTGTCACCAAATGTTAATTACAAAAAGGTTTTTTCATTTCAAAATCATTAAAAACATTTTTCACCCAGTAAGGGCCAGAACTTTCTGGGTGGATGAAAAGTAACTACCTGACTGTTGACACTTTAAAATGACATTTTAAGTGTATCTACAAGTTTTGGGGTCAAAATTGCCTACAGTTTTCAAGCAAAAGGCCGGCCCATTTTTGGGACGTTGGATGATGCCGATTTCTATTTATCAGTACTGAAGTGTCTATGCTATTGGAAATATAATTAGTATATCTTTGTCACATATTTGTGAAAAGTGTCTATTTATAAAAGGAAAATAGTTACAATAATGCTATTTCATTTAAAATTGGTTTCTACACAAATAAAAGGGTTTTTGGTTTTATTTCTTCAACGATGTAATCAGTACTGCAAGTTGGGGTGTATGTTGAATGTTGTTACTTCCATGACAGGGCTGGACTATTCGATTTTGATCTAAAAGTAGATTCTGATTTGTCTGCGAGATGCTTTTTTCCCCTCTACATCTACTGTCAGTTCCAGTGTCCTCTTACATCTTGTATTCCTCTGTTTTGGAAATAATATTTGGAGTTTCTTTATCAATCAGTTGATCAAGATCAGGAGGAATAGTGGACATGCTAAAATCATTTTCCTCAAAATATTTATTTTTACTGACTTCATGTTCTAAACAACTGACAATTTCATCAAATAAACCTCTTTCCATGAAACAGATCTGTTTCTGATTGAAAGATCACCGATTTCTTTGATTAGTAATGATTCTTAACAATGTTTCACTACATATACTATATGAATAAAATAATGAATAAAATGTGAAAATGACGATAAAGAAGTATACATCATTAATTATTATCTATGGCATAAAATAGCCCAGCATTATGTAATTATGCTCTATGTAAAATTAGTTATGTTCCTTCTATGACAGCACATTGTATTGCTGGTAAGCTACCTATATCTGGTCAATGTCCCAAAAAACAGGACACAATACATTATGCTCTCTTTGCAACTTACATCAAACCAAGAATCGGTTGAAAACAACAATGGAATGTATGTTTATATTTAACTCAAATGAGGCAAGTCACTTACAAACACATACTCCTGCCACCATTTCTTTCAGAGACTTTTTAATTTTACCAACATAGAAACAAAATATTCACCAACTTTAAAAAAAATATTTTGCATAAACTAACATTTCTTCATGAAAAGTCGTTACATTGCCTATTTTAATGATATATCTTCTATTCTTTTGCAAAATTACTAAATTTTTCAATGTAGTTAAATTCAAGATATTTAAATTCAAAAAAGCGTCCCAAAAACGGGACATTGACTGGTAATGGGTTAAAAACAAAAAACATTAGTTTTGGTTTAAAAAAGCTAGGTATCCTAAATCTATTTTTTATTGTTTGGTTTTCATGAAAAAATATTTGTGGTTTGATGACATCATCTCCTTTATCTCCAATATCTGAAGAAAGTAAATTCTTTGTAATTTTTTTTTCAGCATTGTATGGTTGTAGATCTATACAAAAGAGATTTTTCCAGAACAACACTGTTCCAAAGTGTATACTGTGATTCTAGAAATGGACCCTATTTGCCTTACACACCCACACATATTATAGAAGACACTTGCGCACGCATGCGTTCACATACAGCAATGCATGCACACACATATTATAGTTATACATATATACATACTATGTAATACATTATAGTTCATTTTTTCCCATTGAACCATGACAAGTTTGTGACCCCAAAATTGAATGTTCATTGCTAAGTACAACATATTTAAGAGGAAAAAATGTAGAAAATTAGTAAATCGTCATCATCATACATTTTTTGTGAACTCTACCTTTTGGTTATTAGCTGATGCTTCCTGCCCTCAATTAATACCACTGTCATTTTACACCCTAGAGTCTCTTGACTCTAGCCTCGACTTCCTAACTCCCCAATAGCTCGAAAACCCATTGCAGCCAAACACTTACTCCTGCTGCTTGTGACTCATAAGCTTGTGGCAGTGCTTGAATGCTTTTACAGGTAGGGAGGTTTAGTGGCAGCCAGGTAGTGCTCATGTTATGACCCCTAAGTCCCATTATGGTGCTTTCTCCCTCTAGCATGCCGGCAGTCACAATTGTTCATCACTTTCATTCAATGTTCAGGCCAGGAGAGATCTAGGAGGGAGTATGGTATTGACGGTGATACAGGATAGTTGGGTCAAGCCCCATCATGTCACTACACAAAAGCAAACATCTAAGCCCAAGTGGGATTCAAATTCACAGTTCCCATAGTTCGTGGCTACCACCTTAATCACTATGCTGTGGGGCTTGCCATGTAGAAAATTAGTAATTAGGCTACTTCAAATTGTGTAAATTTCTGCCTTTTTCTTGACCTGCTTTTTTTTATTTCAATATTAATCAATGAATTAAGATAATATTTCCCATTCGAAAATATTATAATACTATATTTCCCATTTGAACATTTTTGCTCTGTGAAACCGAAAAGAAGTTGTTTTGAACAGAAAATGTGACTCTATGCACATTTCTGTCCCTATCTCATGAAAATCGTTTTACTTCAGCTTAAGAAACCTGTCAAGTTCACATTTTATTGCTCTATAATTTTTGACAATTGACATCTTTTTTATTTTAATGGGCTTAAGATCAAACTTTCTTCGTTTTGAAATCCATTTGTGAAAGTTGGTGACTATGTACTTTGATGATTTTTCATCTGTCACTTTGAGACTTCTTTTTGTGGTTTTAGGCTTGTCCTTTGATAAGTTTTGCTGTGGCTGTAACTTCAATGAATAAGAATTCTTCTTTATAGTTCAATTAAGAGTATATTGTACTGTATGCAAGAAGATCATTGTCAACATCATCATCATGAATTAGACCATAAGCCTGTTTTAAAAAATCTGATAGTCTTGAGGCCATTTTTTTTTCATACTGTAAGATTCCATAGCTAGCAGAATTTCATTAAAAGCTAATCTCCTTTTGCAATGTATAGTCTCTGCGGACTTCCATGGGAATAATACACTTTTAACCTTCTGTAACACTTTTTTTTATTTGGCTGTAGAGCCCAAAAAATTTTGAAAGTCTTATGTAATAAAATATTTTCTTTCTGTAAATATGTGTAATCCTCATTTACTCTTTTTCAACTCAAACAATTTGGAGAATTCTTTTAATGTTTGAAGAATTCTTTTTATGATGTTTGGAGGAGTGACTCCAAACTATCTGGCAACTTTGTAAATGATTCTACATAAAATCAATTGTATTTCTTAATTGTAGCATTAAAGTTATAATTTCATCTCCGTGTAGCATGTTTACTTACTAATAAAATGCATTATTAAAAATATAATGGAAATCTTGGCCCCGAAATGTAGTCCCCCGCCCCTCTGGTTTTAGGCTGTGCACATCTATTATTAGAAGTAAAGTCAAACAAACAACTAAGAGTTTCATTGAAATTACATTAATATTAGAACTATTGAAAAACTGGAATTGAATTTTTCATTTTTCAGAATCAGATTTTATCTAAGTTCATATTAGAGAAAATACAATAAAATGGAAATTATTAACTAATGATAACAATTGTTAACTGAGTGAAATATATTGAACATTCAGTTAATTTTATTTTAATTTGATCCAGGAGCAAACCCATTTTGGAAGTAGATTGGGGGGAGAGTACATCAAATCATAAATTACTTTGTGATTTTTTGTTCTTCATAAATTACTTCATGATTTTTTCTTCCTTTTTAAGTTGGTTAAGCATAAAGAAATATTCTTTGAATAATTATTGAATGTTGTAAAATGTTATCTAAATACCTCCTACCTGTTATCTAAATAATTTGTAAGTAATCTATTTGCTGTATTCTGCTTTACACCAGATGGCCAACACGAAAGTCGAGGCATGCTGGTTGGAAGCAGTGCTGGAGTGATGTCGGTGGACTACGATTCCAGTGGAACAAACATCGTGGGGGCATCATCAGATTTTGCCTGCCGGGTGTGGACTGTGGAGGACAAACGCATGAGGGTAAGTGAAAGTGATGTTTTGAATGAATGTATTGTTTTTCAGAAGATGAGATCTAAACAGTGGATTTATATTTCAGTGTAGGTAAGCAGGTGCTGAATCAAAAATTATCTCAGTATAAGTAGGTTCTCTTTGTCCTTGCTAAACAGTCATTTTGTTTGGAGAATTTTTGAAGATTTGCATATGAACATGGATAATACAAATATAACAAAGAATGAAATTGCAGTATGGTTTTCTTTTGTTAAGTTTTTTAGTATTTTTTTTTTTTGTTATCAAAGAATTTTTCCTTTCGATGTAGAAACTTGTTAAAAAATAATGATGTTCATGTAATTTATTGAAGATTTCAGCATTATTTTTTGAAATTGTAATTGTAATTATTTTTGTTACTGGAATTACAAAGAAACCAATTGAGATTAAGATGGAAGATAGGTTTAGGTAATTGGTAGTGCTTTGTACTTTCTTCACCAAATTTTTGTGTCTTGATGGGTATTCTTATTCTTTTTTAAAAACAAAAGCAAATATTAATATATTTTAAAGGGTTTGCAAGAATATGACTCACATAATTTTAATGGAGACATTAATATCTAGGCTATGTATTTTTTTTATAAAACCTAACATATCTGTTATGTGGTTTTAGGTAAGCAAATGCTTATGAGCCAACACTTTCTAACCAAATTGAATGTAATACTTACTGGTATTTACCTTCAAGGGTTCATTGTTAAAGTTGAAGTTTAAGAGACCTTTGATTCATAAAAACAAAGGGTAAAATGTATACCATTTAAGAAGTGAACAATCATTAACATATTTCAACTAAGCTAGAACATGCAAACTAAGAAAAAGTATCATACTAAAATTGCTAATTTTGTTAATATACCATTGAAATATGAAAACAGTTATAGGACTTCAGACTTCGTGTGTTATAACTGAGATGAGAAAACAAGATAATCAATATAGTATACTTAAAAATATCTGGAGACATTGAATTGATCCTGAAGAAAGTGTAAATAAAACTCATTAATAGGACTAGTTTACTCCAAAGAACTTAAAAAGTCATGAAGCGATTCCAGAATTTTGACGTGGAAACCTGCAAGAATGTTTACAAATACAATTTTATTTTGAATAAAAATGTACAATAGTACTAGTTAAATTAATTGCACTTGAAATTTATGACAAAATATACATAATTATAAATGGCTGTTTTTGATTTATTATTTCTTGTAGAATACAAAGGTGATAATTATGTGTTACGAGATGTCGTCTTTTCCAGAATACTGTTGTAACACACAATAACTGTTTTGTACACAAGAACATAATTTAATTTCCCTGCAACTTCATTTGCTTCCTATTAATCAATAATATTGAAGTTATATCAATGTATTGTTTATGTTTCTTGTTTTTTGTTTGTTTGTTTTGTTTTTTTAAAAATTGTTAATTTATGAAAATGGATTTTGTAAAACTGAATTTTTGGATAACATTATTCCATGAAAGTGAATGCCAATCTCTGTCCATGAAACAGCTACTCAGTAGTAGTTGGTATATTAGAGGTAAGATATATTCCACTTTATTTTAAAGTTTATTTACCTTAAAATCGCAAATTTTGATTTATTTGAGTTTTTATAGAATTCTGGAAAGGTGATGTATTGAAAGGCTCCTTCTATATGAGTAGTTTTAGAGAAGTGAAATATTAAAGAATAATGATACTTGTTATCATGTACTGAACATACTAATGAAATAGGTTTTTGATGTAAATTTGATGTTTGAAAAGTGGAAGATCCCTTTATTAGAATTAGTGCTCTTCATAGATTTTTAAAATACCTGCTTCGATAAAGTTTTCCAGCTTGGTAGAAGAGATGATTGAGGAAATGAAACAGGCATCACTCTATTTCATGGAAGTGAATTAGACCATTATTCTTCATGTATTTTTCTGAAGAAATATTAAAAAGGAGTAAGAGAATTAGAAAATGTCTTTTTGTCTTCAGTGTTTCATAAAGTATTGTACTCTTCTCATGTTCATACTTTTGAAAAAGTAGGTGGCAAATTTAACAGGTCAGCATTTAACATTTGCTGACTGGGCCCCGTACGCAATGGTTCCAAATGCCTCTCTCATCGATGGGCATTTGTACACTATTTGAATGGAATTTTTAGGGCCTTTTGTTCTTTGAACTTAAAGGGACCTAATTTCATTTTAAATTCTTTTGAATTACTAGATGACATTCAAAATTAATTAGAGAATTTTTACATTGAAAAATTCTGCTGGGCCCTTATAAACACTGTGTGAAGTTGGAATCGGCATTTGTGGCCCTTGATGCCGAAAAAGTGGATTATGGCAAAACGTCTGTCCGTCCAGCTAAGTCATATTTTCAGCAGGATTTTCACCAAAATTGAAATTCTGCGAACAATCTGACTGATATCGCAGCCCCTTGAATTTGAAACGGATATTTTTATTTTTGTGGGTACTTTACATGAAGCTATTATATACATTTTCTCAAAAATGTCTCCAATTTTCCCCTCTATAACAGAGCAAAAGACGCATAGAGAAATGGCGGAGGTCGCGTAGTCGTTACACTCACTGAATTTTCGAAAATTGCATAGGTCAAAATTTTTCGTTTTCTAAGAACTACAAATTTGACATTTTTAAAAATGAAATCTGTTCATCAAAAACAATTTTTAAATAATGTCGTGTTCAAATGTTCGAAAATATGAGGCGTTTTTGCGTGAAATATAATCAATTTTTAAATTTTAAACAAGTATTTTCTCAAAAAAAACAGCATTTTTTAAATTTAAATTTCCCCCAATGTACCAAAGAATGACAAAAAAAGTGGTGCTTGTCCCATTTTCGGCAAATTCCCTGTATTTTCGAAAAAAAATGGAAGTAGCAGATCTTTTTTTTATTTATTTATTTTACGTCAAAAAAACAGTTAAAACTGCGTATGACGTGCTATGGGGAAAAGTGAATTGTGTGAACATTTTCAAAATTCTGTGATCCCTACACTAAGTCATATACTACTTAAATTTTGAAAACAGAAAAAAAACTCCCATGTAATAAAATCTATTTTCAAGGATAAATAAGCAATAAATTTTGGCTCTTATCCATGTTCTCCTTCGGAATAATACTTCCTGCCGCGACAACATGGAAACGATAATTTGAATAATTGTATTTCCCACTGAATTCTAGAAGACGTGTACAGAAAATGAAGTTACATTTATGTCCAGAAGCAAAACAAGGGGCCATCTCAGCATTTGCTCAATGAATCAGGGAAACTGGACGAAAAACCTGATCGAGATGGGGGTCATTGACCCGGAGGCTGTAGTACAATACTTGTTACAGGTTGTTTATACACATTTGTACAGTCCAAATGGTAAATAATGCATTATGTATCATTGTTAAAATTAATGTTACTGTTCTTGTGATGCTCAGTATAGTCTCTAATTGTATAGAAACAGTTATGCAGCAGAAACGATTTCACTTGGGATTTAAACTTTTCTATCGAATTTAATCGTTTAATGTCATCTGGCAAAGTGTTGTAAAATAATGTACATGTATTGTAGCACGGGAAATCGAATTTCCCGTGCTTTGTTTGTTGCGCTGTCAGTTCGCAAAATCAAACACAGCGGTTGGAAATTCTTGAATTCTTGACATCGTTGACGGTCGTGATATAGATAATTTTTCTCCCTTGCTTGGCCTGTGGTCCTCTGCAGCCGTGTACGACTGATAGTGGATGGTTTTCATAGGTTTACATTATTGCTATTAATGTAGTTATTTCATTTCAGGAACACATTACGTTATATGAAAAGGCAAATCGTGTCTGGTATCCAATAGGAGAGTCGAAAAATTACCTGGGCAATTTTCTTTTCAGACGTTTCCGATGAGGTTTCTGTTTTCTGGGTTTGAAGTGGGTAGCTGACGGTATTCAAGAAAATGTTATAGAATTTTGTGAATAGAATGGAGAAATGCACATTGATCGGGGTGATAAGGAGTTCTTGATGTAGCTGGGAGTTTGGGATGAACCAGGGTGTTTTTTTTATTATTCTTAGGTATTTATATTGGAAGGTTTGGATTCTGAGAATATTGGTTTTGGATGCTGCGGCCCAGACTGGAGATGCATTGGTCGTATCTTGTTTGGTGGGGATGAATGGATGTATTTGAAGAGGGAATGATTTCTTAAGTGGTGGTTATAACTCGTGTATTCTAGTGGCCAGTGTAATTGTGTGCATGGTATTTGCTCACCGTGTCTTCTTTCGAATAATACTCCGAGGTACTATTTGGCCGTGCCATTAGCGGGGATACATGCTATGTTGTGGTTTGGGTAGGAGAGTGTGGGTGGATCGAGGAACTTTCGAAGATTGAATACTTATCCATGACTCTTACTTTCGTTTATCTGAATATGCCATTTTTGTGCCCAGTCGGAAAATATGATGAGAAGATTTTGAAGATTCTCTATTGCTGTTTCTATGTCTCGGTTTGTGAAGTAGATTGTTGTGTCATCCACAAAGGTGGAAATGGATGTTGATGATGTGGTGGGTCCGTCGGCGATGTAGATAGTGAATAAGGTTTGGGGCGATGCTCGAGCCCTGTGGAACTCCTGATTTGATGGGATGTTTTGAGAGAGCGCAGAGAAGACGCGCTGAAAATGTACGTTCACTAAGGAAACTAAGGACTTCTATTATGCGTGAGATACTGGGGAGTGCCAGGGTTCCGGAGCTTGAAAATCAGTCCTGGGTGCCACACTGTATCAAAAGCTTTTACAATTTCAAAGAATACTCGGTTCATTTAGGAAAGCGGATAGTAAGTGATAAGGGAAGCGTATTTCACGCCGTTTCCCTTGCCAGCAGACGCACGGTGGGCTAGAATCCCAAAAAGCTGACCAAAATTTAAAGAGTTGTTCAATTTGTACCAAAGTTAGTATGTAAAGGTTATCGAAGTTGGTGATTAAGAATGTATCAAAATGTAAAAAAACAAACTGGCGGATCCACGATGGCGAGCAAATATTGATAAAAGTCATTTTAAAGTATTTTTGAGGGAATTAACGAGGTTGCTAATAAGGTTATGAGTTCAAAAATGTTAAAGACCAAAATGGCGAATTCAGTATGGCGGGCAAAAATTGATAAATGTATTTTTATTAATATAAATGTCAATAGTTGGGGATTGTTGTAGTTAAGGTTAAAAATATCCCAGAAAATGGAAAGCTCGAAAAAGGACTAAATAGAGGATAGAATATGGTATAAATTACAAAAAATAATTTTATTTCAATTACAATTATTCATTTAGTAAATTGTTGTAACCGTAATTAGAAGTTGTCGTTTTCTTCTTTTTCATCTACATCATTATCTTCTCTTTCTTCTGCTTCTTCAACTGAACCATCTTCAAAGACTGTTTCCTCATCATCTGCATCGGAATCTTCACAATCTTCCGGTCACAGGAACTAAGAGGGCAACGGCTTCTGCCGACACATTACAGTTTCTTTGGTGATGATTTGCGTTGAGAAGAAACGTAGGGATCTGTGGTTGCCAAGAATTTCCTGAACACGTTATCCATAGTCTAAAACTCTGGAAAACTTTCGAGAAAAATTTAGGTGATATTGCTTTATCAACTTATTGGTTGATTCTTGAACATCCTCCGACAGTTGACCGATGGGTAAAATGGCCGAAAAAATGGTCTGGTCTGTGGATAAACAATCAATGGACTGCTGTTGGCATGTTGTACCAAAGGTATTCTTTCAAGTAGTGTCTGTCAGTTGCTACGGCGTAAAATATAACCAAAATATTCAGTTTAATACAAGAAATCGGAATGCAATCATTTCTTGAAGATTGTTTTATAGTAATCGCGACGCGGCGACCTTTCTCCTTTTCTAAGTTATTCATGCCACTGTGAAGCGTTGTTTCCGTCCTTTTCTACTTATTAAATTATTTAATGCTTCTAGTAATCAGCTATAATTTAAATTGAACAAATGTAGCTCGTAAGTAATTGATTTTATAGTCGTTTTTCAAGATGTCCCAATAAGGACATTTTGCAAATGTTGCTTAAGACCTGGCTCAAAGCAGGAGTGAGTAGTAGTCGGTGGATTTGAAGGTTAATTTACCAAGATAATAATGTAAGCTTACGAACACAGTGCAAAAGAAAGCGGAATGTCGTGGTAACTTCTGTTGTTTTTTTTCAGCACATTTCACAAATTTCTCGTAAATTTTGCGGTATTCAGTAAATTTTCAAAACAGACATGTATAATTAATGATATAATAATGATGTAAATGTTTTTAATTAGTACATACCTCCTGGAGCACCTTTCATATTGAAAATATTCGCTTCATTTACACAGGACACAAATATTTATATTCAACGACAAGACTATTTTGTAGCCTGGCCGGCTCCATGCACTGCTAACAAAGATTTGCCAAGTTTGACCTGGAATACAGTGAGCAAAATGAACCGCTGAAAGCCCGTACAACCGGCATTCAGTAGTCCCAACATTTCTGTAGCCAACCTAATAGTCCAAAATTCCCATCTAGAAACTTTTTTCCCACTTTCTGGCCAGGTTTTCAAGATTCTAGCCCACAGTGAGGCGGCGTGAAATCAGCCTCTTTTGATTTGATGTATTTACTTCTCATCAGCTTTGGTTGTGATTATAACATGTGATGCGTTCAGCGAATTTTACAATATCACCTTCGTTTGCGTAGTGAAGAGAAAGAATTGTAATGCTGCGGCAGAAATGGGCAGATTTTCGACAGAAAAATTCGTATTGTTGGACCCTGGTAACGAAAAAGTGGTTAAATGGTGTCTCTGTGTAATAAATTACTTTTAACGCGTTTTTTAGTCAGAATCCACGTTTAACGGATCCTTGATACAGAAAAATCGATTCTCAGCAAAATGTCTCTGTGACCGTCCGTCCATCTGTGACCCTACGCCTACGGTATTTTGATTGTGAGGGGGTACAGAAGCATCACTAACAATTTTAATATTTTCTCAAAAATAGCTTCAAATTTGATAAAATATTTACCCCAGATTCCGTAAGAACGCATAAAATATGGCGCATGTTTCATTTTCATTAATATTTCTGAATTTTCGAAAGTAGCAAAGTTTCAAAATTTTTTCAGCGTCTTCCTACTATCACAATATTAAAGATATTTTTTTCTTAACAAAATATGTTGTTCAAAGACAGATCATGAAGAAATAAATGATTAGTTTTCGCGTGAAATGTGGGTAATTTTTAAACAAATATTTTCTCAAAAAGGGCACAATTTTTTTCTATAATTTTTTCATCTTTTCATCGTATCCTGAAGTAACTTTGTTTGCATTGTTGCTATGGAAACGTATGAAGTGAAAGTTATTAATAGACATCGGATGTTTAGGGAAATGCCTATTTTATTCTAGCGAACTTATTTAAAGGCTGATAATATATGTGCACGAATCATGACAAATGATGACATATGACTCAGTTTTATAATGCTTATTGTTGCTTATTTATAAATGCTTTTTTTTGCATTAATACCTTTTTTAGGACTTTTTTGCCTTTTTATTTTTAATTTTTATACACAATGCTAAGATATCGGAAAATCGGGGATGGTCCAACGTGACCATTCATTATGAAATCTTCAATTCACGCCTTGGTATTTTGAATTACGAGAGAATTCCTGAAAGTATACCAACTGACTTTTCTCCATTTTCCTATTTCATAAATACCACCCATGGTCTGAGAACATGGTCGATTGACAATATATCGAGGACACAGACATTTTAGGTGGAAATAAATATAAGTTCCGAGAAGGTTTCAGTGTTGCTAATGTTGAATTCCTAAAATATGTACCAGTGACATTATTCAGATATCCTTCTCCGCATTCAAACTGATTTTGTCTCCCAATCGTAGCAAATTTGAAATTGTGACCCGTGAAAAGTTTCTGGCAATATGCAAATATTACTGGTTAATGCAAACTATTAAGAATAAAACGTAGAAGAGTTGTAAATATGTTAATCTAGTTTTACATTAAAATGTACGAACTTGTTTTGTGCATTTAAGTTACAAAATAATACAGACAAACAATTACATACAATTTTTTTATTTTATTATGTATGTAACTTATGACAGTGCCTTTCTCTCCTTATTCTTTTTTTTTTTTTTTTTTTTCAGTGCCTTTTTAGACGCCTAAGAGACGAATTTTTAGTGCCTCAACATCCGATGTCTAGTTATTAATATACATAGATTAAGTGTTAGAAAACATTGAAGGTTGCATATGGGTAAAAATATCAGTCTTATTTACATTCTTAGTTATAGCAAATTATTATACAAAGCCGTTATACGGTTTAATTAATTTGGTCAAATGGTTTGACCTCCTGAGGGGGGCAGGTGAGACAAAGTAGTATGTGGCTAAGGCTTTGGGTTCGAAACCCACGTATGATAATGTTTTTAGTAATGTTTGAGGCGTGAGGGCATTCCGAGCTTCTCGTGTACTACATCTATACTATACTCTTTCCATAATCCAGTAAAAATTGAACTGTAAAAATTGAAATTTTCAAACCCAGAGTAATTTTACAAGCACCGAAGTTGGGCCAAGGAATTCCAGAAAAAGAATAGGAGCGAGATGTGTCTATGCGCGAAGGTGCTCTTCACTACACCCCAGAGGAGCAGTAGGTACCGCGAAATGCCCTGGTTGTTTCTTAGATGCCGAAGAGGATAGGAAACTAATACGGGAAAATCCTTGCCATTCTGCGGTTCCACTAGTTGTAGTATTACGCTGACTAGTAAAATGTTCACTATGTATCAATTAATCTAGTCAATTTTTTGCTTACCTAGCATGTTAACTTCGATTTTACATTAAGAAAAATGTCATAAATCAGACTTAAATTCTGTGTTTTGGAAAGAGACCCGGGACGTGTCAAGGGTCATTATTGATCGGATCCATTTCATTCAATTCCCCCCTGAAATTCTCATTTATGTTGTGTATTATGTCGTGTATTTTCTTGTAGGCATGACTATAAAATTGCAATAAACATATCACAGCAATAATTGTCTGTCGAAAGAATGACAAATGAAATCTTTTACTTAAATTTCCTTTCTTGAATAAAATCGTTAAAATGGCTGGACTCTGCTTTGTGCTTTCTCATATTTCTGCTTTTCATCTGCAAGCAGAAACGTCGGATAGTGCAGTAGAGAGCAGACGGTCTTGAGCGAGGATCATTTCGCTTCAACTGACCACAGCATTGGGTCACAAAAACAAACGATGCCCTTTGTTGTCGGTGGAATAGGGAAGGGGCGAACTCATCGATCCATTCGCATGGAATCAACTTAAAGTGTTGACATTACTATACAGAGTAATAAACGTTAAGTACGTAAGCGATGAAACCAAGTTACTCTACGACTGCGAGCCCCGCTGTGGGAGATGATTAAGTTTCAACATCGATGAAACAGTATTTAAGAGCTAAGTGCGGAGATTAATGCGCAGAACGATGATGCATGGGCGGCAATTAGAGGAGAGGCATCCAAGTACTAATCACGTTATTGCAGTGTTGGAAACCGATGATCTCGATTGTGTGACGGCTTGTGGGCAGCTCATGGAATGTCCAGTGTTGTATGAGTGGGAGGAGTGAAGGGGATGAGACATTTGCTATAGACATTTAGATACCTCTCAGTTGTATTGAGAATACATTTGAACATATTCTATTGAATATCAGTTTGAATCAAGTATATTTGAATAAAATCCAGTTAATTATTTTTAAAAACATTTTGCTTTTGTTGTAATGTTCGTTCGTATATATTAAATTCTGATATAGTTTGTTCATGCTTACATAATGTCAAGGTCTTTAATTGGAGTTAATTTTGTTTTGATCTGATCCTTATTATTTTCTGACTTTTTCCAAGTCGAAATTCGGACGGATACGATAGACTTTTTCCATCCTTGGTAATATTTCATTTTGATTTTTTTATGATAATGGACGAAATTCGGATTATAATCTGACTTTAAATCGAACTCTTTGGGAATGGTCATCAGTAATCACCAAATTCATTGCTGAAAAATTGAAGGTTTTTGTCTTGTAGGGAGGTGTTTCTCATAATAACTTTTATCAAGAGTCCGTCGTATGTTATTCAATAATAACGCATAATTGAATAATGATGACGCATTTTTGAAGGAAGTAATGTTGATCACCGCAAGTAAAATATTGTTAGAAAGATTGGTTGAAAGTTTATTCTGTAACCACAAGTGATCCATCGTTAGTTTCCTGCTCAGTGCTGTCCGATTTTATCATAAAGGTGAGAGATTCATTTTCCAGCAATGAGTATGATCTTGATTAATCGCGCAGCATGAAATCAGACTGTGAATTACTCGTGGTGGCTGTAGGCTTCCTCAGAAGTTCAAGTTTATATAAATGACGGTGTTTGTTATCGCGCTAATCCTCACATCTCATTCATGTTGATGTTATTGATTTTGAGAATTGTAGAGGAATGGTTCCTTTTTTATTGTTGGGGATGTAGTGCTTCGGATTGCGATTTACAACCAATCTCAGAAGTAGGGTGGTTGTGTGATATATGTGAGGATGTGGTACCGGTCTTTCACGTAATACAAATTCCAATACAAATGAACATTTGGCCCATGGAACGTGTAAGAAATCTCAGCTTACTGAATTTACAATTAATTGTAAAGAAACTCAAAAGATTTTTTAAGGATAAAGGAAAAAGTTCATTTCTTTTTCGCATTTCACCTCTAATTTTCATCAGCCTTTAACACTGTTCAGCGTGCGGTTGACGCCATGGGATATGCTTTAGTGATTGATGCCAGTGCACTATCCAGTAGTGTCATTGCAGCGAGCTTACAGCATTCTCTTTCTTCTTTCGGGTACAAGACTGAAGACTTTTCTTTCATGTAGAATTTGCGATAAACAAATTTCCTTTACGTGAAATGCTATCGGAGATTAGCAGTTTGTTCTATTTCTTTATCTTCATCTGCTATTTATATACTTTTTTATTAATCTTTACACCTTTGGGCATAGTTATAATGAATGAATGAATGATAAATATAAAGGTTAGAATCAATACAGCTGCCATGCCCCCGAAATTGTTTCAACGATGACAGCTATAATCTCGATCAGGTTTCTCGTCCAGTTTCCATCTCCAGTTTCCATCTCGATCAGGTTTTTCGTCCAGTTTCCCTGATCCATTGAGCAAATGCTGAGATGGCCCCTTGTTTTGCTTCTGGACATAAATGTAACTTCATTTTCTGTGCACGTCTTCTAGAATTCAGTGGGTAATACAATTATTCAAATTATCGTTTCCACGTTGTCGCGGCAGGAAGTAATAAGAGCCAAAATTTATTGCTTATTTATCCTTGAAAATAGATTTTATTACATGGGAGTTTTTTTCTCCCTTTCAAAATTCAAAATTTATTGCTTATTTATCCTTGAAAATAGATTTTATTACATGGGAGTTTTTTTCTCCCTTTCAAAATTCAAAATTTAAGTAGTATATGACTTAGTGTAGGGATCACAGAATTTTGAAAATGTGCACACAATTCACTTTTCCCCATAGCACGTCATACGCAGTTTTTAACTGTTTTTTTGACGTAAAATAAATGTTAAAAAAATAAATATAAGGGAAGGACATTAAAGTTTGCAGTTAATCTTTCGACTTCTTAGGACACAGTGATCTTCAGCTTTCCTCTCGGCGCATGAACCTGTTTGAGGAAATAGACTTATAAAAATGACAGAGTAAGGTCCATAAAATTGCTGAGAAAATCTGTGTTTAAGCCAACGATGCTCTTGACCCACGCAACATTATGAATACGAGCGCCTTGTCAGAACAAGACGAGCGGTTACAGATCTACAACTGGGCCGTTTTCCCTTCCAAAACAAATATCATTTTTGGCGAGCCGGTGCTTGAGATCCTACCACGAGCCCAATTACAGCTCGACGCGGGCGTCGTAGGCGGGCGGGCGGGCCGTGCACTCGAACGGAGGACGCGTTTACAGCCCGCGCGAGTGGTCGCGGCACCACGGGCCAAGGTGCGGTGTGCCGCACTGGCCAGCCGGAAACCGCCCTTGCAACTCCCCTGCTGCCTCCACGTGCCTTTATTCAACGTGCGGTAGGTGGCTGCTTCCGTCCTGAACCCCACATTCCGCCGTCTTGCTGGCTTTGGTGGTAGGCTCATGGTAGCTTTTATTTTTCGTCCTTCGTGAGAAGAGAAAATATTGTAATCGTGCACCGGAAAACGGCCAATTTGCGACAGAAGAACTCTTATCGCCGGGCCATTGTAACGAAAAAGTGGATAAATCTTGTTCCTTTATATAGTAAATTCCTTCTAATACGTTATGTAGTCAGAATCCAAATTTTGTGGGTCCTTGACACCGAAAAATTGATTGACAGCAAAACGTACGTCAATCCGTCGGTCTGTCCGTCCGTGTGTGGTCAACGCTAGCACCTTAAACCGTTCAGCCGGTTTTCTCCAAAATCGGTATTCCCCGATCGATTTAAAGGAACTTCAAGATCTGCGAGTTTGAAGTAGATATTTAATTTTTGGGGGTACTTTATATTTACATTTTGAAAATATTCTCAAAAACGGGATCAAGTGTTTTGATTAAATTTTATCCTCAGTGTAAAACACGCTTAAAAGAAAGAATGGGGCAGGTCTAATTTTCGTTGAAATCCGTGAGTTCTCAAAAATTTCGTAAGTTCAACATTTTTTCGACGTCTTCCTACAATTACAATAGTGAAGATGCATGCCTTTAAATACAAGTCATGTGCAATTTTTCGAAAATATGTGTGGTTTATGAGTAATATTGCGTGAAATGTAGGAAATTATTAAATAGTTATTTTCTCAAAACCGGTTCCTATGTTTTCTTAAAAGTTTTTCCTCGTATGTAACAAAGAACGGTAAAATAATTGCCGCTAGTCTCAAGTCCGGCGAACTTTTATTATTATTATTATTATTATTATTATTATTATTATTATTATTATTATTATTATTATTTTATTTTTGCAAAAAGGCAACATTCCAAAATTACAAATGTGAAGGTAGAGATTCGTGTCTTACACAAAATCTGTTCTAAAAAATCAGCCCTTGAAAAAGGTCATGAACATTTTTTTGAAAAACAAGTAGTTTTGGTGCAATTTGCGAAGGTAATGCAAATTACATTCTTAGTGAATGTAAGTTTAATGTATGTAAGGTTAAGATATTCTGCCACCAAGTTACTACACTTAATTGCAGAATTAACAATAAAATCTAATCTAAAAATTATAAAAAATCTAAAAACGCTGCAAAGTTTGTCTTCAATTTCTCCCCCTCGAACAGAACAAGGAAGAACGCTTAAAAGAATGGCGTAGGTCTAATTTTCGTTGAACTGTCTGAATTTTTGCAAGTTTAGAAATAATGCGGAAAAGTATGTGCCACTACCACTATTTTTCCTCAATTTCAGGAATAAACGTAATTTATGTGGGGTTTTCGGTCCTAGTCCAGTCGGGAGCTTAAAGCATGCCCCGGCTGAGGCGATGCCTCTGAGGAAGTTACCTGAGGATGGAAACCCCGCAAGCCACTGTGATCGGTATGGATCTTGCGTTCCAGCTAGGGAGAACACCGTTCCCTCAGGAGATATGACATACTCTACACTTCCGGGAATATTAACCTTAATAGTTGACGCGTTCGGAATCAGTATTCACTCAGTAAACTACTCTGATTTGGTTTGAACTTGAAACTAGGTTTTTGTAGCTCTGTGACATTTATTTACTAGGAATAGGTCATGTAATTACGTTTATTTAAAGCTCAGACTCAGATCAGAATTTTCGAATTTAGTTTTTTGGCAGATGTAGGGCATAATGGAAACTGTACATTGCAACCTAAATATGACGAGTTAACAATTTATGTGCCGTGGCTCCATAGTGCATCACATACCTGTACCAGGGGGTTTTATGGACTCAGGGTTGGGCACGTGGCCTTTAGGCCCAATTCTCAACCTCGTCAGGGCGCACGCTTCGGACTGGAATCTGGATTTACGCCTTTGCCATTACATTGTCATTTATTTTATTGTTTAGGTGAGTAATTTTAATGCTAAAGTATGTAGAAATAAGTCATTTATTGTAAGATTTGCTTTGAGGAAAAAAAGGTTGCACATGTTTTTGCGGACTTTAGGACGAACTTTGGACTTGCATAAACGCATGCAGCCATTTAAACTGTGTACGCGAAGCCCGTTCCTTTGAACAGACTGAAAAGACAGGTATCCGGGAATGGGCGATTTCCAAAATGCAGGAATGTTTTTTTTTTTCAGAAAATAGCTGAGCTCGCTCAAATATCTTCATCTCGGCGCAGCTTGCGAACATGCAAAGGGGAAGACGAAAGAACCGTTTGCGCGCCGCGCCGCGCCGTCTCGCACGTTCTGCGCCTCTTCTGGCCGTGCCGCGCCCTTGCGTATAGAGTGTTGCGAGGATAAATATGCCGCGAGGGTCCGTGTGTGTGCAGAGAGGGCGGGGAAGGATTTGCTCAGGCGCAGAGGCGGAGTAGGGCGCGGAGGGCGTGGTGCGGCGCCACCACCTTCGCTTTGAACCTCCGGCGGCTTCTGCCAAGGCCCAGTGCTGCCTTGCGCCGCGCCGCTACCGATTGCTCTGCTTGCCTCAGGAGCCCCTCATCCGCACCTGGCCTCTGAGAGCACGCAGGAAATTAGTGGAGCTGCAGTAAGCATACGCAGCTCCCGGGGTTAACATTTATGACTTTATTATATTTATGAACCCGGGGAGAACATCTGCTCGAAGATGATTTGAAACAGTCCAGTCCCACGTCCGTATTCTTGAGGGGTAGTTGGAAATCATATACAGAAAACGTACACCTTCCTTTAATTGTGGGCCATTAATGATCGCCGATGATTTCGAATGGATACAGGAAACGCATCATTATCTTATGCAGAGCAGTTGTCGCAGCTGCGGTGGACGGTATATAAGGTAGAGTACAATGTGTGTCACGTATTCATGTTTCATTATGTATACATATATATTTCACACTAAAGTAATTTTTGAATACTCGGGTCAGAATTACATCATTACGACCTTTTATGGTAAATCGATTAGTTTGTAGATGATTCCGATTTGATGATCACGTTTGATCTGGCATCAAATGATTTAATGTTAAAAATGAATAACCAGTTTAAAAAGTATTTTATTGTTTTTTGAATCGGTCGTTATTTTATTATCATTAAATCATTTAGTGCCTCAATGAAATACTCAGAGCCGATTTCTCAAGATTGCCAACACAGGACTATTTTCACTCATGAGTCCTGTGAAAACGCGCCCTTTATTATAAAACCTTTGTTCAGGGTGCTGTTCCCTTTTTCGGACTACCATGCTAGACTTCCTCGTGACTCCCTCCTCGACATATTAGAAGGCTGCCACAGCGTGCGCTGGTTCTTGTTGGAAAGGCCAGGTGTCGCAGTGGTGCGGGCGTGCTTATTACACGCGCTGCACATGGAAGGGCGCAAGGAATATGTCATCTCCGTGATACTTGAACGGCTTGCTCGCCTTGCTATAATATTTAATGGTAATGAATTTAATATCTTAGCATGAACACAAAAACATTTCTCCATTGTTTTGTACATGATTTGAATGAATGATTTGAATTTTGGAATTATATATTGTTTCTTACCTCACGTAAAAACATCGGTTTAACTGTCTGAGGATGCCATCCCTTGTGTTATTTAGTCGGGTACTGCTGTAGTGGCGAGCGAGGGAAGCGCAAAACAATGTTTATGTTAGAGACAACTTTTACGAAGTTTCGAGTTCCTTGAAACCTTATCGAATTGCCTGACGTAAATAAATATTGTGTAGAATCTGATAAGTCTTTCCATGACCCCACATAAAATTGCACCAGACAATGTGCATATAATATTGTTTCACCACTGCAGCTCGTTGCATGGATGTGTCATCGACATGTATTTCTAATCCAGAGTGTGGACATTGACCTGTATTCAGATTGTGAGTATCATTACATAGCATGATCTTCTTCAGGTAAGAATTCATAATCGCAACAAACCGAACTTCTTTCAACTTCTTTTGTCATTATGTATAGAACAGTTGTGGTAAGAAGTAATAATGTATGTTATCAAATTATAGTTCGCGGTGAAAGGAAATTAAGTAGATGCTGAATTTATATGTACGCGATTGACGCCTGTTTTAATTGTATTTCGATAAACGGATGGATTTTTGCAATTATCGTCTCATTATTTCAGTAGTATACATATCTTTTACGGCTCTCACACGCCACCAATCTTTATAAATGAGGTCTCTAAACAAAGAGAATTTCACGCAGATAATTATTGTTTGTTTGAAAACATGAATTAAAAATGAAATTTGGTGAAAGCATAGGCCTATATGTCTTTTACAATGTTAATTTTTTCTGGTGTGATTGATTTTAAAGATCCAACATAAGTCATTTAAGAGAAATAATTGTTTTACCTTGTTTATTCGGTCTCATTTCTTTGAAGGTGTGTGCACTTCACTTTGCTAAAAGGGAAATTTGCTGAAAGTCATTATGTAATAATGAAAAATCACAAAAGGAGCTTTAGTGTACTACGGGACGACCCAGACTCATGGAAGGAACCATCTCCACGAAATTGGTGGTGTTCTGCGTGTGAATTCAAAAGATAAGACAGAAAACTCAAGAAAATTTGAGAAGAGTATTATCAGAGAGCTTAGAAATTAAATCTAACAATGACGGAAAGAGAGATCATCTTTTGATGTTCTTCATCAAAGAGAAGAAAGAAAGAAACTATTTTGGCAAAGAATTCACGATTGTGTACAGTGAAGAGTGAAGACTGAAGACTGTGTCTTGTTAAGATTGGATTCTGATTTACCCGTGCCAGTATTTTCATTATCAGCAGTGATTCGCTGCCATATTCAAGTCAGCGTTTCAGTCATAATATTGCATTGAAACAGCTGGGAAATAATACTTTTTCTAGAGTGCTTAGTAATTTCAACAAATTAATTTGTATCTTCGACAAGTTGAAGCAAGACAGCTAGGAGGACTATTCTCGTAGTAAATTTAGTATTATATATATATATATATATATATATATATATATATATATATATATATATGCTCTTTTGAGCAGGTTAGTAAATAGGTATATATACCATATAGTATAGGTACCATAGTCCAGATCCTGCTATTTAATCTCATGTTGTATTGTTTATATTATATATAATCCTCTCCTATATTATTTCAGTGGTATAGATGAATTTTACGCACACGCAACCGATCTTCATGAAAGTGGTCTCTAAAGAAAGAGAACTATTCGTAGACTGACGATTTGCGCTTTGGCTTTGAAGATATAAAGGATTTGTTAAAAAAGTGAATCTAAATATTCATCTCAAATGCATCACACAACACTCGGGTAGCACGATTAAAATCTATTTAGTTGAATAACTCATTGACGAAGCGTTCTAGGACCTTAAAATCTTCAAGTTTGAAGCTGAAGGTCACATAGAAAAGTTCCTCGCAATGTAATCTATAGGACGAGAGTTTATTGGTCATTGTATTACATTTTGCTGGTTCGGCGCTTCTCGGTACTACCCCACCTGTTCAGAGACGTGCATAATCTGTAACTGTATGTGAAATGAAACTAATTACTTGAATCTACGCGATTAAATTGCACGGCTGTACCCCTAAGTTCCATAAATAAGTTAAATAATATTCCAACGAGTAAGGTTATGCTTGCCCGATCCAATTTTTTCGCATGGACAACTTGAAGTGTCTTTCTGGAGAGTAAAAACGGTTTTTGTAATATTTTTGTGACTATGGAGGAAAGCGAAAAGTTAACTGTCAAGGAAGATTGTATAATTACTTCAAGTGTTTTTAAGGATGTGTTGTGAATTGGTCCAAGAACATGTCTATAATACTGAATACATCTTTATTTAAAATTTATTTCAAACATCAGTTTCATTGTTCTTTATTTTTATTTTAAATTCTATAACTACATTGGAAGTTACCTTCTTATTTTTTCAAACAAATAAATACGTTTCGTTAATAACTCCTCTTCTTAATATGGAAAAAGAAAGATAGGGAAGAGGGTGGAATTTAACATGGGAGAGTTCTCGCACGGGTACGCTAGTAATATTTAATTTCAATTTCAAATAATCAGATAGTGTCTTCCATTATTGCAGCAAGAATTGTGCAATAGTTTGAACCATTTGTAGTGTAAACTACTTTGAATGTGTTCGTAATGACGTACCTTCTATTTTCCTGAAAAATGTAATTAAAAAAGAAAAATGAAATTTTAAGAATTAAAAAAATAATTCAAAATGTAAAAAGGAACAAAATTATTTTAATTTAATTGTTATGATACATGAATTTATTACATTTCCACGCTAAATATTAATGATTTTGTCGATAACCTAAAAGTACATTGCAGACTGAAGAAATACCGTCGATAGTTTCATTGATCCCTTACTCACTTGTTCCCGAACAGTCAATGTTTTGGAAGATACCTCAAGTTAGGCAGAATAATGTTTTTCAAGGGATTATTGGAGCAATATGGACATAACAGGTATACAAACAAAATGAGTGTAGTAGTTTGACTAAATGCTCCAATATTGATGGATGAGCGGTTTTGGAGAGAAAACATCATAAAGGAGTCTATGGCCCTGAGTATCCATCGGCCAGCCCCAAGGTCGAAACGTCAGAGCGGGCCCGCTTGCCCAGCTCGATGCAGGAAGCGCGAGCAGTAACCAGCGCAAAGCCATTGATGCGACGCGTTTGGCTGGCAAATCAATTGACCGCCGTGCGGGGCGCGCAGCATTGTGCAGCGGAAGTGAACATGAGTTCGCCCTAATGCTTTCCTGCAGACTGATAGATGGCGCTACTCCGCGATAAGGCAATTAAATGATACGGGCTTAACCGAACTAACGATCGCGTTCGTAATTATTTGAATTACGTGTGTCCGTCAGCGTTCGTGATACATGAGAGGAGGGCGAGCGCTTCGAACTGTGGCGAACATTCTTTCGTACAAGCAGTGTAATTAACTATCGACACTGGCAGATTGGCTGACAGTCAGCTAAGGTTTCGCAACCTATGGAGTTCGAAGATAGTGGCTGAGAGCGTGAGTTTCATCACCTCATTTACATTACGTAATCCATTTGAATGGTAGCTCTCGGAAGAAGAAGAATTCAGCTGTTTAATCCAGGTATCTGATAACTAGACCTCGGGTTTGAGGACAAATGCCTATTTAGATCCTTTAGGACTTTGTGGAAAATAATTGCACGAAACTTTGTTTACGAATCATGAAAAAATAGATACACTGAAAGCATCTAATAGTGCCTAAAATGATATTTTAATATTTTTTGCCTAAATCTACGTAAAACAAGTAATTTTGATGAATTATATTTTAATTATACATTCTTTAAATTTGTTTTACCGAAACGCAAATGCTTATCTGAATTTACGGAAACGTGAATATTCCCGTATTTAATAAACAATCGACGACGCGCCGAAATTTCTTACCCAATACACCGGACATACGGAGCTCTGCAAGTCAATATAAAGAGAATGTTTCAGGCTCGTATCCGATCAGCACGCATTTTTTAGCCAATTACACTCATTCTCGGCGCAACTGCGCTATTTACCAGATGAAAATGAAAAGTGTGAAAGAAGTGTGAAAAATGAAAATGAAAGAAGAATGAAATGAAAAGAAGTGAAAGCGAATAAAATAATATGCTTATAGGCGCTCTCGTAAATATAAAAATATTGTACTTTCCTGAAAAATAAAAAGTGCCTAATTTAATCCTTTTGTGATCGGTTTTAGATGTCAGAAACGTAACTTTTCATGTGTAATGTTTTTAAATGCCTAGTTTAATCATTTTGTAACCTATTTTAAGTGCCTAAAACGTCCCTTTTTTGCCTAAAATTCCGAGATCTACTGATAACACATTGGCTGTATTGCGCACCATCCAATACTGCCAACCATGCATCTCTCTGCAGACATTCCGGTAGCTTCATTCCGCTCCACTCCATAGCATGTATTCCGGTAGCTCCATGCATCTCTCTGAGCACCATGTCAGCGAGATACACCCTAATGCATGTATATTAGAGTGCAGAGAAGAAGTAGTATCTTGTTCTTTCAATTTTTAGCAATTGACGAAGCGAAGAGCTTTCGTAGTGTAAGGGCGTGGGCCAGTAACAAGAAAAGTCACACCAATTATAGGAAGTCTCATGCTATTCAATAATTTTAATAGATCGAAATTGCTCATAGTGTTACTTACTTTGTTACTACTCCAAGATCTTCTTTTTTATAAAAACATTGACCAAATTCGAGATATTAGTATTTACAAGAACGAGAGAGTTCGTGTTCCTGATGTGGCTTATTTTATTTCTGCACCAACCCCTTCGTATATACTGGGGATATTGGCTTCCCGGAAATACAGGTTGCATGTGTTGTAAGAGTGGTAGCCACCATGTTCCCGAGCTACTACAACGAAAAATACAATTTCGTATTTACCGGTGTACCTGCGAACATAATGGAATCCTCCATAATCTATTGTATGGCTCGATAACTATTAACTCTCGGCATAATAAATAACATTTTGAATTACATGTGTCCGTGAGCGTTCGTGATTCACGAAAGTGAGTGGAAAGCTACGAACTGTAGCGAGCTCGCCTTCCTTACAAGCTTCCCCGCAATTAAAGCCGGGCGCAGAAAATGAAATTGATGTTTGGCCGGGCGTGCATCAGGGCTTTACATCATCATTTTCGCGAGCAGCCTTTCAGCGGTCTTCTAGAGAATCTGCAGTCGTGGGTTCGCCCGAAAGAAATCACGTACCGCACCCCCCCTTCCCCTCGCCCCCCTCCCCCCTGCGTCAGTTCGTCCGGCTGGCGGCCGTAATTTTTTAGCGCATTTGTATGCAAATTGCGTCTTTATTAGACATTTTCGTCGTGAATGAGAAGAAAGTCGTGCCTGCTCTCCTCCCTTCGTGGCGTTCCGGAATTTCGCCTCGCTGAGATGGTTTCTTTTTAAATATTCTATCTCGAGCTGGCCGTAAATGCTCGTCTTTTCAATAGTGGAGTCACGGGGCAGTCTCGATACTGCAAGCCGGTAGGCCGCCTCGTAATTAATAATATCGATGTGAACGTTTTATAATTAATGGTCATACATATTCAATAAAGTAAAGAGCTTTGAGAGTGTACTATCGATGGTTGTGCTTGTAATCTGATTTTAATTCCAGTTGTTGCTCATGTACGATACAGCTCAAGACTTGTAGCTGTGCAAGCTATCATTTATTCTTTCCTTATTCTATTGATTACTCTCTGTTGATTTTATCAAGCAGCTTCTTTCCCTTTTGATTAATGAGCTTTACATGCCAAGCTACTCAAGAGTAATAAATGCACAAAGTGTCTTGATGGCAGAGGAAAGCAAATCTCATTATCACTGATAGAGAAAAGAACCGCCACTTGCTACAAATACTTTGGACTTGCATAAACGCATGCAGCCATTTAAACTGTGTACGCGAAGCCCGTTCCTTTGAACAGACTGAAAAGACAGGTATCCGGGAATGGGCGATTTCCAAAACGCAGGAAGGTTTTTTTCAGAAAATAGCTGAGCTCGCTCAAATATCTTTATCTCGGCGCAGCTTGCGAACATGCAAAGGGGAAGACGAAAGAACCGTTTGCGCGCCGCGCCAACGGTTACGCGGTACAAATATTCTAAATTATGAATATACTTCTCAATATAATGACGCAAATACAGCAGGAACATTATTTTTCGAGAAAACGTCTTTCTGTACTTAACAATTTTTGGGGAATCTACTTGTAATGTTAGTACGAAATATAAAGTAAATGAAAAAAAATCTTTTGTCGTCACCGTTGACGAATTTTCAGTTAAATTAAAAGAGAAAATTCATATTGGAATTCAAAAAAACGCCATACTGGTTCGTTAGTTGATTATACCGTATCAGTTTGTTCAAGAGTCATAATTGGTATTGGTGTAGTTACTATTCCAGCTGGTTGTTCTCTAAAACAGTTCGTGTACCACTTGGTGTGAAACGAAATCAAGAAGTAAAAGATTATCTGTGTAAATCTTTCTCTGTTCTTGTTCTGGTCATCATGTTTCTGGCACACATCATGGATTATGGCTACACCACGTGTTAGATGATATTTTCTTCTACATTTAGCAATAGGATTTATCCGCTTTTTCGTTACCAATGCCCGTCAATAAAAGTTTTAGTGTCGAAAATTCGCCATTTTTCAACCCACGATTACAATACTCTTTTTTGTTACATTAGTAAGTGCGAGAAAGTAAAAATGACTTGTATTCAGTGTTTTCCACCATATCGGCTACGTTTGTCGCTACAATAACATGATCCAGGTCGGAAAAATATGATTTCATGAGGTACCATTACTGCTCATTGAGACAACAATATTTGCTCGATTTGTTCTTTTTTGTGATACAGACATTCGAGTTCAGAAGTGCTAGGTCAAATGCACTTGCACTGCTTTTTGTCACACGAAATCTGAAAGTATTTGGAAACATAGTATAGGGACTACCTGCTTTCATGCCATGTTCTAACAATTGTTCATATTGCTGAATTTTAATTAAAGTTATACTTAACTGAGCATAGTTGACAACTGACTTGCCTGTCCGCTGAAACGGAATAGCGCTCACTTATCATATGTTTGATAATATAGCTTTTACCATTTTTCATTTTTTGCATTTTAGAATTTCAATGACTCACTACAATAAAAAGTGAATGCAGACTGACTGGATAGGCAAATTGATGGAATAGTTGATCGTATTTTGCGGCACTTGAGATCGAGGTTACCATAAATACCCAACTCGAAATTATTTCTGGAAGTAAACCTCTAGCCGATTGTAATTTGAGACAATCGTTAGTTATAAGAAGCGCTCAAACTGCTTGTGATGATGTTCCGAGCACATAAATAGCAGAAACATCTCTCTTTGAGATGATTCGACTTCGAAACAAGCTTGTAAATTGCCAAGATAATTAAAAAGAGGTCGCAAAGTGAAATCATTAACGAGTGAAGAGACATTCTTAAACTCTAATGCTGAAATAAGCATTTTTAGAGATTATAAATATTTGTTACATCGTGATTTCATGAAATGTGTTAATAATTAATTTCCAAAGAGCTATTTGTCTAAAAGTCCTGTGTCTAACATTCTTTGTATGTAGATGTATTAAAACTATATACTGTTGCTGAATGTAGATGTATTAAAACTATATACAGCTCCAAGTCATTTTGGTGCTTAGAAATGGAACAAAATTATATATTACTCTCATTAACTCGCGACTCCTCCATCCATTATCTTATTGATTTAGGAGCTTACTCGCTTTGGGTTCGAAACTAAAGTAGGAGAATTTTTAGGAACGAAATATCGTAAGCTTGTATGTTATCGCTGATCTTAGTTCAACGACTCAGGAAATTAGTCACACAATCGTGTTAAGCCTTCGAGCTTCAGAAACCGGGCTCTCTTGTAGTGTACTTGACAAAACAGACGATTCATCTGATGAATGTTTTATGTATTGATATCAATGTGTTTAGTCATTGAAAGCCTAGTGTAGAAGCAACAGCAATATTGTCAAATGGGACAATTCGTTCTCTATGAGATATAGCACATTCTGGTTATTATTTGTCCCATCACACTACCAGTTGAACTGTAACATCCTTTACGATACTTTCACGCGCTAATTTCCCTCCATCTCATTTTCGATTTAAAACCGCTTCCTCGCTTCAGAAATTCGCGCAGTCAGCCCTCTCCGCATTTCGCGAGGTTTCCTCCCAGCGTTTGACATTTGAGCGGAAACTGCCTCCCTCCCCCCACGCCCCGAGCATGCGCCCCCGCGTTTTCGCGCAGCGCAACGTCTGCGGGCCCCACCGCCCCCACGCGATGAATTCGCTGGTTCGCGTCCGGCCGCCAGCGGACGCTAACGCCCCACCCGCTCCGCTCCACTCTGGTCTGCTCTTGTCCGCGTGGGCCTGGCAATGACATACACATGTTTCCTTGCCCCACCCCGTCTCTCCCTCTTCGCAGTGGCAGCCGCCTCCCTCGACCACGTTCCCGTGTCTCATTCCCGTGTCTTGGTTCGCTTGTCTCGGCCCCCATCTCTCTTCTCCCGCCTCTCTGTTCCTGTCTCGCTGCTTTAGTCTCTGTGTCCCCGCCTCTCGATCCACATATCGGCCCTCCCCCGTCCCCCTCTGCCATCTCTTCCTGTTCTCCAGTCCCCGCCTTCCGATTTGAACCCCATCTCTTCATTCACGACCCGCCGAACCCCGCCCCTCCGCGCGCACTTCGCCTCACCCGCCAGACCCCACACCACGTCCACCCGCCCCGTCTCCCCGTATCATCCCACCCGCCCTCCCACGCCGCGCCCATGCGCGTCGCATGCGTCTGATTTATGTCCCCGCTGGTGCATCGCGCATCGTTACGAGATTGTTTCGAATGCTTTATAGAGCGCGAGGAGCTCGCGTGTAAACGCTTCCGCCCACCCGTGTTCGTCGCTCGCTCGCTCTCTGCTGCGACCCCGCGCGTCGTGTGTGGCACCACGCCCACCATGCGCTCGCTGATGGCACTGGAACATAGCAGCGTGGGTTTGGGGAGTGAACTTTTGACCCTTCGCGAGTGCCCTTTGGTTGAAGCATGCTGTCGAATGGTTGTAGTTCGTTTACTTGGTTCGCAGAGTGCGGTTTTTGTCCAAATAATTTTGACTCTGTAACCACTCGATATTTAATGAAAAGCTTTGGAAGAAACCCTAGAAGGTTGATTTTAGTGCACGTTCGTTTGTGATAACCGAAAGTAATACTTGAGGTCAACTTTTACCGCGTCCGGTATTTGTAGCATTTCTCAGATGTGTCATATAAAATCAACACGCATACGGTATGGTTATAGGCGTCGAGGAATACCAAAACTGTCGGCATAAATTTGCTACTGGAAGCATTGTAATAATTCAGAAGAGAATTTGAAAGGAATTTCACATAGGTGATCACTGGTTCAAGATCTCAAATGTTCGTACGGGGAGCAATTACCTATCATCATTTTTACATGCTGCCATTATCATGAAATAGATAATTTTAAGTGTTAAGAACGAGTGTGTTAAGAACGAGTAGAATGGCCAGTAGTGAAACTCAAGTCCTCATGAGATGATCAGTAAATTTTGTAACGCCTTAATGAGTTAAAGTTTTATATATCAATTAAAAGTTGCTTTGACGTTGATATTTGTGGCGAACTTATTTTGATAAAGGCAGTTTTTCGTTGGATTTCATCAGACGAGCGCTATGATGAAAAAGGGAAGTGTGCCTGCTGTTGACATTCTTCTTAGACATTTCACGCTGAACTGAATATTTTATTGGAATATCACCAAAATGTGTCCGTTAAAAATCATCGGCCAGTTAATCTACCTTCATAAATCCCGAACAAAATTATATAGGCCAATAGCTTGGAATGATATCGTGAATAAATGTGAATACCGTCCGAGAAAGTCGTAAGACTTTTTTGTGCAAAGGTGCATAAATATTACAAAGAGAACTTTCAGGGAGAGTGTTTGATTGGGAAACAAGTCACGTACATTCCATCCATCCGATTCATTATTCGAAATAAAAAGAAAACATAAGTCGGCTATTTGTTGTAAATTCAACGTGCACGAAGAAGCTCGCTTATCTAACATAACTTTTTCCTCGTACTGTGAATGTCAGTTTTGAATAATCGTTACTGTTCCCTCGTTTCCCAACGAACGACTTTCATGTCAACTTGTCACCTGTCGTATTTTCTTCCTCCGTCATTCCCAGTGCAAGGCGTCGGCGTGGCGGTGGCGCAGGGGATGCACCAGCCGATGCACGTTTTTCGCCCTCGTAAATCGGTCGCGTCTCGCCTCTTCGTGCCGGAGGAAGATGGCCAGGTGCGAGGGGCGATACCGAAAGAGATCAAGCCTCCGCGCGCGCCAGAATCAGATGAATCACCTCCAGCGCCGGAGTGCTTTGAGGGAGCATTGACCGACGTTTTCTTGCGTCTCAACTCTCCCAAGCCGTCCACCTGCTCGACATAAGCCGTCATTTCCCGTGAAGGTCGTGGATGGGGTTAAAAAACATTCGTGTCCGACTGTACACGCGGGGTGGTGAGGGTCCATGAATTCGAGCTGGAAGTTCCAGGAGAAGAGGGTGAGATGCTACCACGTTCCGGTCGGTTTGAGATTGGAAAAAGTTATAGTTCAAGCGAACCAGCTGGCGAAGATGGGACTTGTTTATTTAATCTAGTACATGAGTGCTCCATGAATTCTTCAGTCTCCAGAGGCCTGGTGTTTCACTGTATGCAATTAAAGTCAATCTAACGATCTTTCTTAAACCTGCCGATCTTGTGTCACTGATCTGTGTCGTCTTACTACAGTGTTGCATGCAAATGTTTGGTATTAATACCTCACCTGGTATTAATACCGCCCATCACCATGTGGTGACATATGTGCCAGAGGAAGTTAACGTGACAGAAGTTTAATATTTGGTTTCTGTTAGTTTATACCTATTACTGTTCATCTTGGATAGTATTTTACTGTTTGGTCTGTGAAGGTGCTCAAAATGACACCACTTAGCATAATTTACTGGAGACTCATAAAGTGTCCGATTTGTCGTTATTTCCCGGGTTTTATCCTTCAAAGATGTGCATTATAATTCGCACCAGACGCATACGTCGGCTCCATATTTGTCTAGACCCGCTATTCCCGAACCATTTCCTATGTCATGTCCCGACGGTTCACTCTCACGCTTTTTCTTATTCTCCTTCTCCTTCTTCACCACCTCCTCCTTCGCCTTCTTCTTTTGCTGCCTTCTCCGCGCTGGCTTCTAAACTTCGCCCCCCGAAAAAGACGCAGAGGAAGAAGGAAGGAGAGCATGAGGAGCGCGCGCAGTGTCCGTCCGGCACGAAGTCGAGCGTGTTTCTTGTGGCTCCTGACCCCGCGTTCCTCGGCGGCGGCGAAGTCTGCCGCTGCCCCTGCAATCGGCATGTAATTGTGCGCGCGGATGTAGTAGATCGCGCCGCCCAAGGTTGTTGATCCGAGCCGCGCGTTCGTCACACCCGCTGCGCGCCTGTGACCCGGGTCCGGCTGAATTAGCAGACGCCGCACATCCATTGAGAAGCTGCTTTGTCAATGATGTAGTTGCGGGATTTTACTCTTTGCGTTGCATGAACGGAAAGTGATTGTGCAAACAGGGTTTGTGACTGTAATGATTGGTTTTAATGTTTTCCCATAATCCGCATAGCGAATGCTGAAATGGCTTTGTTTCTTGAAAGTAAATGTAGCTATTTTGTCAACGGTAATATTAATATTATGTGTCTCAGGACTCAAGTCCCAGTCTGTTCAACACATCAAGTTTCAGAACGTGAAGTTCCACGTTCTCCGAATACACTTAAGTTAATGTGGCTTACGGACGGACGGACTGACGGACGATCGTTATGGAGAAAAAAAACAACACTTTTTCGGTAACAGGGTACCCAAAACTTGTATCTCCGTCTTTCGAAATCGATTTTTCGAAATCGAAATTTCGAAATCGATTTTCTGCAGCATTACCTAACTTTCTCTATACTAAGTTTATTACTCCATGTGTACGTAGTACATATAGTAGTAGTACATGTACATACGAGTACGAGAGAGGAAAAACTAAAACCAGTTAAATCAGTTTAAAAGTTTGAAATTCGCACCAAAATGTGATTGGAAATTCTTTTTCTCTAATGTTTTAACAATTTATATTAAAAACCGTGCCCAGAGACAATGGCAGAAGCTATCTTCTGCCATTGTCTCTGCATCCGGTGGGCACCACGCTGCGTGCCCACGTTGGTTGTAGCGACACGACGCTACAAAACCGAGAAAAAATAAAACAAGAAAAACAATTTTCAATTTTTTTGTGAATTTATGGCATTTTTTTTATTTTCTTTCATATGTGCATGGCGATTATCGATTTGGTTGGGGGGGGCACATTTCACCGCCTTTTTTGGCTGTACCCTTTGAGAATAAATAACTTATTTCATGGCATCCAAATTACATAATTTCAAACGTCGATTTCCACAAGTTGTAAATTTATAGGATACCTCCGTAAAATCTTGGCCGTTATCCAGCTCAACTGAATCAAAGCAACAAATTAACTTTTTTTCTCAGCATTTGCAAATATGGAGCCTTGTAGAATAGTACGTCGAAACATTTTCAACCAATTAAGTACAAAAAGATTTAATATTCTTACGTAATTCATCAAATGTAAACCATTATTATCTTAACATTAAAAATTTCTAACCTAAGGGTTGTAACAATCGGATTTCAGCCGTATGCTCAGAAAAGTGTTGGGTTTATTGATGACTGGTGTTGTTGTGGTGTAGTGGAGAGAAGTCATTATTCAATATCTATATCACGCACGCTGATGGCACCGCTATCACGCAACGTTTAATGCATTCGGAGAAAAATTAACATTGCTCACTGGGTTGAGAGGCGTAGCTCGGCAATATGTTTGTCGGCACAAGCAGGAATGTTCGGATTTTAGGGCGTGCGATTCTGCCATTCGACCATAAGTCTTCGCCAGCTTTAACATTCGTTCATTTAAGGTTTGTAATGCGCAATTAAATTTAAGTTGTGTATTCGGTTATGTCAAATCTGTTCCCTCTGCATCACACAGAAAATTTCACTTACCCCACTGCAGTTGGATCTTTGATACAGCCTACAATTTTTGGTATGATTCTGTGTTACCGAAAGAATTTAAGTGCAATAGATAATATAAAGTATTCACCTTTATGCAATTATCAGTTTTCAGTTGTTTCAAGTTCACAAGCCCTTGAAAAGTGTTCATAAAATGTTCATTTTAACTACGCGATTTAACATACACTATTTGCCTAAACAATTGATTCTAATAGCTTGACTATATGGAAAGCTTTCTTGGGCAAAACACACAAAAATGGGGAAGCTTCTGGTAAGGAAGTTGAATTATTTCAAAATGAAAGAGTTGTATGATTCACCACCCCATGCATTTCGCTGTTCTTAGAAGCAGACAAGTACTTTCATGGCCATTATGTGTGAATTGTTGAGGTGCGAATTTGTATGTAATGCTACGCCAATCAGCTGCACTTCCTTCGTTCTTTGGCTCTTCGAGATGTTACACTGAACAACGGAAATCGATGACTTGCAAGTATATCCGTCTATTACGAATTCTGTAATTTAGTGTGCGGCCGATGTGACGATCTCAGTGCATTTGTTTCTTCTATGCAATGTCTTTTTCTGGTGGATAAGAATGCAGACAGCACGATTGCGAGACATTTCTCTTCCGTTGCAATTGTCGTTTTGGAGCAGTATAAAGAATGTTATGAGCATTTACTAGTTGCATAAAAAGTAAATTTCTTCGCTGCCATTCGGATAAAATTGGAGTCTTTGCTGAGGATAGATGGTCCGCTTAATTATTGACGTCTTTTATAGACCATTTTTCTTCGCATTTCCTTTTTCTGCTAAAGCTATTAAATATTTCTGAAATTCATTGCCTAGCGAAAACTCACCATTCTTTTGCATTGAGACGGTTGTCAGAATTGTAGACTGGTGTCACCATTAATCCAACAATAACAAAAATAACTGGTAAAAAATGACTGAACTTATCGAAAAAGTTACTGGCTTTCTTGTGTGCTAGTTTAAAATTCAGAACTTTCTGACTTTTCCATGTTGTTTCATTTGTTTTAAACTCTTGTAAATGTTAGTAATTTGGTCTTCGGACAAAATTTTAGAGGCGAACATTTACGAACGAATATTTTGTCATTAATTCGATCAGATCAGGATTTAGTATGATAGGAATATGTGGAAACTGACCATTTGGTTTTCAGATTCAGAGTAATATTTTCCTCTTATCATTACTAAGTGTTTATATTTATATAATATCGCCTAACGATACTGAATGTTTCACTAGAATTCTCGCCCTCTGTGAATATTTGCCCCCGGTCTCGTTCGTTTTATGTGTTAGTCTGCCTTCACGCTGATTCTGTAATACTGTCAATTAAGGAAACTTCCCCGCAGCTTCGCCGTATATTGAAACCCCACCCACAAAGAGGACAATTCTATGAATTCTCCTTCTTATAAGGCGAAACGTCTGAAAATATGGCATTAATTAGATAATAAAGCAAACGCCAGGGTTCACTTACAAATTTAGGGATGTATCCTTAACAGCTAAACTGTAATTTCTTAACCGTTAATGTTTCGTAACTGTTTCACAAAATGTGTTATTTCATTTATCCTTTTATTGACTGTTATCTGTTGAAATGCATAAAACTGCAATCCACTGGGCCTAATCCGAACTTCTACAAGTTTTTGTGGCAACCATTTTATACGATAACAGTTTCACTGCAGCTAATTAATCAGGATTTGCCAGTGTTCAAATTATAGATTTATTAATACCTAATTCGTCATTTTTACGCACCATGTGCCACAATATTTTTATATTTTATTGTATACACTTTGTCATTTAAATTAAGTCCGACCAATATGTTTGATAACTTATTTCAGTCCCATTCCTGCTTATGTGTGATCAACTAATTATCCCATCACTTCACCACGCAGAAGTTGTATATTTGAAAGAACATTTGCAATCTGAACCCGAATCACTTTTATTTTAGTAATATTCTAATCACATTTGCTACACATTATATGAATTACTATTCTTCCTTGGCAGTTCATCCAGTCTCGTTCATATCAGCTACTTCTCTGTCCAAACATATTTGGTAAAGTAGTGCAAGCAAGTGCCGTAAAGTGGCTGCACAATCTTTACGGTGCTACCAACGTTATTCGTTTTGCTTGGTTCCTAGCAGTCGTCACAACTGATTTAACTCTTAGCAGGCGGTCATGTTAGGTTGCTGGTCATGGAGCTGTTATTTTTTAACTGTTATTAATAACAGCTATTACGAGTCAACTGTTATTGTGATAACTGTTATTGAAGAAAAGCTATTAAACCCATCTCTATTTACAAAAGCGACTGATACAACTCTGCTTTCTGTCCCCTATTTACATTTATAGAACAATTTGTGGTTGAGTTACTGCAAACAATATTCATCAAGATGAATTTTAAAAAAAGCTCATTATCAACCTTAGTTGTTAGAGAGGTTATGAGAAAAAAGGGATATTGTGTATGAGGTCGGGTAGCAATCATGCTTTCATTATATCTTCAGTCGTGAGACTCGTACAGTAAAACACGGCAGTTTGTGGAAACTGGATGCAAGGAAAAGAGAGTGGAGTTTGGGGGATTTTCTTGATAACTGAACACCGAACTGAATACCGTATCTCAAATAAAAGACTGTTAGGACAATGCTAAAATATTCCCCTCCTTCTGTAATTAAGCAATGCCTTCTATTGAAACATTTAGGGTATGTAATACCAAAGGCGCAGCAATGATTTTCCCGGGGGGGGCTACAAATGTGTCCAGCCGACTTGATATTTTCTTATAAAATATTTTTGTTGGTCCTATAAGGTATATTGTTTGTGAACTTATTAATATTTACAACGTTAAAAATTAATATATTGAAAGACTTACGTTAGTTGAGGAAATTAGTTGAAGCATTATTCCTAAATATGTCTTTTAGGCTTCTTGGGGGAGGGGGTGGTCTTGCTTCCTCTCTCTCTCTCTCTCTCTCTCTCTCTCTCTCTCTCTCTCTCTCTCTCTCTCTCCTCTCTTGCTTCCTCTCTCTCTCTCTCCTCTCTTGCTTCCTCTCTCTCTCCTCTCTTGCTTCCTCTCTCTCTCTCCTCTGTTGCTTTCTCTTTCTTTCCTCTGTTGCTTTCTCTCTCTCTCCTCTCTTGCTTTCTTTACTTTCTCGCCATGCTACGTACTTACGCAGCGAAGAGAAAATATTGTAATGCTGCAACCGGAAAGAGGCAATTTTCCGTCTGAAAACTTGTATTGAGGGGTTCTAATAAAGAAAAAGTTGTTAATATTGTTGCAATAGGAAGCAAATTCCTTCCTGTAACACATGTGCAGGTAGAAACACGTTTTGTGAGACCTGGATACCGAAAAAATGGCGGCAAAGCGTCTGTCTGACCATCAGTAATACACTAAAACTATCATTTTTAATACTAATAAAAACAAAGCTAGTGATAGTAAAGGAATTAAAATTCAAAAAAGTTTAAAAAAACTTAAATTTTTTTAAATTTTAAAATATTTTAAGTTTTTTCCGACAAAATTCTCTCACCCCCAAAAATTTTCTGTGATACATACGCCATACGCATATATTCATCTCCGTAAAGTAGTGATCTCACTCGGATGGTTCCAGGGGCTTGGCGTTGATGCCAGCAGGGGCTCGACAGCGTTCGCCTTTTGCGAGAAAACCAGTTACGCAGATTCCGCCGAGGGACCGCTCAAACGAAGATCCTTCTTTTACGCACTGCCGGTCAGCGCTTAACGAGTGCCTGGTTGGCCGATGACGGAAATTTTCGAGAAACGAGCAGTGGCGTGTAATTTTCTAACCGGAGCGTTGCCAACAGAAATTAAGAATTGCGAATATTTTTGACACTGCTGCGACGGGCTTATTTGCGTGTTATGGATGGTTCATTAAAATATTCTCATTATGATAGTTGCAAAATGCAATATGTGGTGGTGATTACGTCTTTTTAGTGGAAGACCTTAATGAGATTGGCAAAACCATGAAGTACCTGATGATATCTCATTAATGGAGATTCCTACTATGCTTTTTGACATTTGCTCACCTTTCAATGAAGGCCATCTTACGTTTTAATTTCGTGTATGTTATGTTTTGTAGTGGAAGAATTGCATTGCTATTTATTGAGACACGTATACGTTTACTTAAAGGCATTTTTTACTTCTGTATGGTCCATGAGAAGAATAAAGAATGTATTAAAATTATTAGCAATTGTTAAGGTACATTGCTTCTAAAGTTGCACATAATTAGACTTACATGACGTAGGTGTAATATGATCTTTGGATTTCACTTTATTAACCTTTTGCGTAGTGTGAATATTATTTGTTTCAACTTTATTGACACTCGAATCAAAATATATGCTACAGAGACTTGTAAATCCTATGAAAACCTTCCTTCAATTTTATGTCGTAAATTAAGAGTATATTTTAAATTGAGATGATTTTATTTATTTGTACGGCTCTTGGGTTCTTTAGACATTATTTGATATCTGTATTTAACAAGTGGAGTTTCTTGTGTCAAATCTACTAAGAGAATGCTGTTTTTCATTTAAAACTTATTGTTTAGTATCGTATTCATGTTCGTAATTTACTGAGTAAATTATAACTAATATTTTTCAAACAATAAATAAATACAGAAAGTCAAAGTATTGATTGTTTTAATTTGCACGTTAGGTAAAGCATCTCTCGAGGAAAACCTTACGAACAAACCTTGAATTTTATTTCTCAAAGAATAATAGATGCTAATTGCCATAGTTTTCACATAATAAATATGGCAAAAATAATTTTGTTTGCTGAAGAAAATTGCCAAGTACTCTTTAAATTGGTAAAAAATTATTTTAGTTCAAGACATCGTGCAATCTACAAATAAACAAAACATTCCTTTTTTTAATTATATGTATCATGTTTTCACACGGTTCCAAATCTTCTGTGTTCTCCTTTGTGCCCGTTGTCTACCAAAGAACATTATCATCAACGCGGGAATTTTTGTTTGCATTTTCACTTAAGAAAATGCAGTGTTCTATGACTTAATATTTATCTGAAAGTTAAATTCGATATCACTGATTAATAAGTGTTTGACGTAAAATTCGGTTGAAATGTGTGATTTAAGTACTAGAGAGGGGCTAAAGTGCATGGTCATACTTTGTACCTTGTACGTCTTTTCCGGAGACCTTCAGAGACTAAATTTATCACGTTGACATTTCTACTTATTTACGTTACAAATGGTTTTTAGAGCCCATCCTTCTGTTTGTACCAGAGCTGACGTGACAGTCGAATCTCTCATCACTAAGTGTAGAATGAGATTTCATGGGAAGAACAAGATGGCGGATAGTGATATGTCCATGAGCAAGGGGACAAGAATGCGGAAGGGATCAGGCGAGCTCACGCACCACGCGACGAGCTCTTGTCGAGATGTCCGCGTCAGTAGATGAGGTTCTTTAACGAATTTATATCCATTAAAGAAGTGAAAAATAAGTGGCTGAAGGTTTTCAAACACGGCGTCATCAGCGATTTGAATTAATTTCTGAAAGACTGGATAAAGTTTAGGATTGGGAGCGAGGGTATTGATATAAAAAGTGATTAAACTACGTATTACTTGACAAAATTTTGATAGGATTAATAATTGGGCTGTCTTATTTTTTCAATTGGATATTTTCAATTAGTATCGTGTTGGGTAATTATATACTATACATTTTGTATAATTTTATTGTTATATTGTGAAATTATATTAAATGTTCCACTTGTCTTATATACTTCACATCCGTCTATACTCTAATTAGTAATGAAAATAATGGTTGTAACGGTAGTAAAAATAATCATTATTTTTATGTTGTTAATTTATAGTGCCGTTTATTTGTGTACACATTCTACTTAAATCAGTTTGAGTTGAGTTTTTCGCGTATACATGAAGTATTAAATATTACTCTGCTATTGTAAACCTTTATATTCATATTTTTTCAGGCAATTGCATTGTATACAACACTCAGCCCTCGCAGAAATCGTGTCTGATACGTTCCTTCATTGAGGGGGAAACTTATTCCTGGCAACTATGAAATAAAGAAAATGCGCAATGATCGTAAGACTACCCTGCAATATTTCAGCACCTTTGTACAAGCTCTTGTTTTATAATTTACGTGTTCATTCTTTTTATTATAGTGAGATATTCATCCGAAACGTGGTTCTGTTTCTTTAATTCTGATTTACGGGAACGGTTTCAAATAAAAGAAATCTTTCATTCGCGTGAAGTGTACGTTTGTGACGAAAAGCCGTTCAAAGCCGCATATTTCAGCGAACGGGGATGCCTCCGTTCCTTTTTCAATGCGCTGGCACCCGACTCGATCGCCGTTGCGGGCGTCGAGGTGTCCAGAATCAGGAACGCGGCGTTCCCGTGTTGTGTCGCAATGTCCCTCGATTCGTTCTCGCTGCGGACGCCTGCTCCAGCGTTGAGGGTGGCATCTGCGCGTCGGCACCAACGAGCTAGAATATACTTTCATAGAGTGGCTGACCCTATAGCTTCTGCGCTCGAAGTGGACGCTCGCCGAACTAGGCGCCGCCATGCTTTTTGCAGTAAAAACATGAGGTGCCTCTTTTGACGTCTATGGTAGCGTTTAGAACTGTTGTAGTACAACAGTTCTTAACGCCACCATGTTGTATTGGTATTGGTATTGTATTGGTTGTCAGGTATTTCTATATTTTCTTTTCATTTATCTGTATTTAAATTATATTCGTGGTTAGAATAATAATATTCACAATACCTTCAGTATGTTCGATATATAACTGTAAAAATAGAAATCATCAAACCTAAAATATATCATTTTTCAAGTTTGACGCCTTATATGTGATATTTGTGCGCTTCTTATTGCAATAACATTCACATTCAGGCGTTACCCTAACTACAATAACATTTAAACAGTATCTATTCTTATGACAATATTCAATGTAAGAAGCAACGCATTTTTTAAAGTTTCTCAATTCGTTCTCCTAACATATTGTGATTTCGTTTTTAAATGATTGTTTTTTGGTTGTGAAACAGAGTAAGAAGATTTGTATTACGCACGGCCCGCGCCCATCCAGCCTTAACCAGCAATAAACGCAATACTAGAATGCTCTGTTTCTCCAGAGGGCGCTGCTTTGTCTGCAAAAAACAGGGGTTCAATTTGCTCCAAAGATGGAAGCGCTTCAGTCACTCTATGTAGTATATTCCAACTCGTTGGTCAACACTTCGGCATCTGTCGGAACCGTTCGGTCGAGCATTCGTTGTTTGCTCGCGGGGCGCTTCCTAGCCATGCACCTAATTGGATGGAAATTTCGATTTCGTGGATGCTAAAGTTCTGAGGTGAAAAAATTTAGGATTAGAGATTTGGACCTATTAACGAAATATTGCGGCATGCACTCGCGTGCCATGAATGATGAAAAAACCACCAGTGACATTTGTAGCAAAAATTGATATGTTTGCCCCGTAGAAACTTGTTTCTGCTGCTTCTCCAGACCCCCTCCAAAAAAAAACAACTAATACGAGTAAGTCAGTTTTAATATGTAGCACCACTAGTTTAGAAGTATTTTGTTGCTTAAAATTCAAACTTTTTAAAAATGTTATTAATTTAATTTTGTTGTAATTGGAGAAATGTGGGATACTGCAGTATTCGCTAGTGTCATGTATAGGCGCGCGCGCAGGGAGAGGAGGGGGGACGTGCGCCCTCCCTTGGACATTTCGAAAGGAACCCTGATTCCGTAAATTTGAGCCACTCCTGATTTTTCCCTATTTAAGCTGACAATTAAGGGTCTTGATTTTGGGGGGAAACACCATATTTGGAGAAAAGGCTGTCCAACCATCCGGCAATCCTGTAAATGGTTCGACATAGAATCAATAGTATTTATTAATTGTGTTTTATTTTCTAGTAGAATATGAAAAGTATAAAAAATAAACAAGTTTAATATACAAATGGAATGCAAAAGTTGTTGACCCCCATCTCGTTTTTGGTTGCGCCCTCCAATGATACCATACATTATTTTATTCTTTTCTACTGCTAAGAAACAAAAGCGACAAACGTCTAAACATTGTAAACGCAAAAGGAACGAGCCTTTTATTGTTTTAATGAAATTATTGCTTAGTAGATGTGAAAGAAAGTGACACATTACATTACAAATTAATTGACTTTTCATTGTATTATGTAAAATTTGCTGTGCATTTTTGGAATGATAAAAATGGTAGCTGGTTAGGGAGAACCTCACTAGCCGATGGGAGCTCGACTAGGTGTCGGTTCTCACCACAGCGGGGGAAGATCACTGCCACCCACCTCCTGAGGGAAAAAATGCACCACGCTTACGGGTCTAATGACCTTAAAAATTGACGCGCCCGGAATCACTAATTATTCAATTAATAAATCAATCCTACACCTACCGCCTAAATGTCGACTGCATCTTAGCAACCTTGGTTTGTGGTTTTAAGTCTCTGCTGTTTCCGGATTGAGTGGCCAGATGCGTTACTTTGGTGTGGAATTTTTGATATGCAGTTGATTGATTATTTGTTATTTTATAATTGTTTGGAGGTCTACGAGTGTTATCTAGAATATTCAATATAAAGTGGTAGTAAAAGTAACGAGGTCGAATTTATTTATTGTGTTAAAGGTTTAGTTGTTTCAGCAAACTTTAAATGATAAATAATTACTTATTTTCGTATTTTGGGTTAAAGTGCCAAAATTCCCTCTGTTTAAGAAAAAATACAATTTTAACAATTCCTTTGTTTTAAATGTTAACTTATACGATTTCTATCTTTGTAGGTTTTTTGTAGCGTTCTTTTTTTGTCGTTACTATGCGGTCATGATTCAAGGGGGGGCTTCATTATTAGCTTTTTGCAGGGTCTCCATTTTCTCTTTATTGGGATGTTGTCGAATTCCTCTAAATTTAAGCAAATGTTCGTTAGTTGCGAGCTTTAGCAACTAGGACCAGAATTTCATCAGGGTGGCCTCCCGGCGGGGCGTGGGACCTAGTAAAACATTGCACGTGGTTGGCGGAGCAAGACGCTACAACACTTTTCCTTTACTTCTGAAAAGGAAAGTTATTTTAATAAGAGGACACATACACACCGGGCTCCAGGAGCCGGGCATTGCGTCCGGTAGGCAGTGAACGTTCCAGAATGCGTTCTGAGAAAACCTAGTAATTTATCCGTTAATTGAACATGCGTTAATTGAACGTTTTTAGGAAGTCTTAGTTACCACGTAGTAAGATCTTGGCAACAGAGAGTGAAGTACTTACGTTTAATGAATTCAAATGTTGAGAATAAGATACAAACGGGTTTCATGAGTAGTTCCATGATTATTCTGTCCACAAGTAGAATGTGGAGGTGATGGACGTTGAAAATCAGATGTCAAAGTGTTATTTAGGAGTTGTGATGATATTGTAGCGTCACGGTGGCGGCCGTGGGTGGGAGGAGGAGCGAAAGTATCGCATACCTGCGAGCATGAATAGCTGGCGCCCCAGCTTTGGGATACATTTAGACAAAGGGGACGCCAGCTTCACCGGGAAGGTCACGTGGTAGACGTGACGGCTGCACTCTGGTATAAAATCGAGCCGACGAGCTCAGACGGTGGTTAGTGTATAAAGTGAAGTGTAGTGCTGTGTGGTATGAATGAGTGAGCGAATGTGTTTGTACATATAAATTTAAGTATGAATGAGTGAATGCAAAAATAAAAAGAAGATGAATAAGAACAATATAAAGAACTAATAATGAAAACTAATTGATTAACCATTTATTGAATTAAAACTCGCTGCCCAAAGTGGCCATGTCATAGTTTTAAGTTAGATATAAGTTTAGTTTATTTAAGATAAAAGCCCTCACCTCCGCTCCAAAAGCTTTACAGCTGGAGCTTATGTATCCATTTAACTTGAATAAATTCCCGCCTCGCCAAGGTAATTGGCGAGGGGAAACTTGGAAGAAAAAAAAACAAAAAAAAAAAAACAAAAACAGACGGTGGTTTTTATTCTGGAAATCTCGCGCGATGCGCAAAACTTTACGCCCAGGCTGGAGCGTGTCGTGCCTAGTGCACGGGTGACGAGGTCACGGTAGTGGCGCGGGAGTAGCGTCAGAGGAGGCGGGGCCTCCCTAGCTATTTGGAGTATCCACAGGGAAATACTTACAAGTGTGTAGGTTCGGAGCAGAAGTTGGTTATTGTACATACATGTAAATAAACTTGTACATACTTGTCAAAATCTGTGTGTTTTTCTCCATGACGCCACAATATGCAAGAGAAAATGCCAGATTTCGAACTAGAGTATTTCAAATAATTATTATTTCGCCTATTACAAATTTTTCTCGTTAGATAAAATGTTTTATGTTCGACAAATGGTGTGAAGTAAATTTAGAAGTTTCTAAGGGACTTTTTAATGCGGGTGTTAAATCTTTGATCCCGGTGAATAAGCTGATAAGTCATAAACACTTAGTTTTACAGGAGAGCAAAAAACAACGTTTTAACCAATTAACGGGGTTTAATGATAATCATTCAAGGGATTAATGATATTCAAACGAAGGTGATATTCAAACAAAACTATGTTTGTGTAGGTTTTATTTGAATATCATTAATCCCTTACTTATAGCACTAGTTTAAAGTTGTTTTTTGCTCCCCTGTAAAATTAAGTTTTTTTGACTTATCAGCTTATTCAAGGACGTCAAAGAAATATTCATGGATGTTAATAATGTGTACACCTCTCAGAGTATATATTTTTTGGATTGGCAGTTGCAAATAGAATTGAGTGTTATTTGTTTGAAAAACGGTTCTATTGAAAAGAATTTGTTTTTCATTTTGAATCTCTGTTGCTGATAGCCGTTACGTCTTGCAGCGTGTTTACGCCAGACTCGTTTAGCTCTGAGCTTACATAGCGGTATGCTGCTTCTATCGCCGGCTAAAGACACTGTGTCCGAATACAGATTTAGATAGAGTTCATGTTACTGCTCGTACATGTCATGTCCTATGTATGAGCCGAATCCCACGTTATCAAAATCCTTTTCATTACCTGGTACAGAGTTCTCAGAATCATTACTGATTATTACAGCATTGATCGAAAATATACCAAATATTCTCCATAAATTATTCTTCCTTTTGTTTATTGATTATTTTATTTTTTTCTGAACTGGCACCACTTCACTGATTATAAGAATTTTCACCCTGTATTCTCAATCCCTATTTACACTTTTCGATGCAACATCCTTGAAATGCTGTTTCCTTTGTGCAAATTGAAATGGTATAAACCAAAAATACCTTAATGGTTATGGGAAACGCGTTAAATATGAAGTAAAAACTACGTCTCTTACCCGATCATACGTTGTTATACATATATATATATATATATATATATATATATATATATATATATATAATATTTTGATTTATATTCATATTATTTAATGACAAAAATATTAATATTAACATGTTTCATGAAATTTTTCATGGAAAGAAAGAATAAAAATGTGACCAAACCCAGAGTGGCTGAACAGCAGAATAGCCCATCAGAATGTAACTTTCTACAGGGAATTCCTTAACCATAAATTATATACTTCATAGATATACATGTTCATAGATTTTGAAAATGACATATATTAACGACTACGCAAAAGTGCTAAAATATTGAAAAAGAAAGATTTAATGGAACTGGAAAGTACAAATGAATCGTAAATGTCGCCAGTTTTTCGTTGATCTGTCACTGAGCTAATTTTTCCTATGTCGATTTTTTGTGTAAATTTCATGTCATCTTTCTTTCAGACTTGACCTGTTGTTGCTCGTTTTCTCTCTCAGATGATGGGAAATTTCCGAAACAACGTGTAAAAGGTTCGGTTCGATGGACTCTGTGATCTACGATCCCATTGTGAATCATATGCAAGTAGATGCAATGTTTTACGAGCATTCTTGAAACTCATTTCTCTTATCGGAGAGATTATTACTCACGACCTGCCGTATCGCCCCTTGCACCAGCAGCGCAGGCTGCGTCAGTTTGCCTTTATTGAGTGGTCGCTGCAAAGCCGTGATCCGATCGCTCGTTTTATTGCGCATGGGGACGCCTTGCTATTCTTTTAACGAGCGCGCTTGTAAATAAAGCCGGTAAGTGGCGGATTTAAAGGACGATCGAGGAAGCCGGTACCGAGCGCCGATCAAATAACGCATACAGTCTCATACGTCTTGACAAGCGCGGTTGTATCTCGTTCTGAGAGAGTTAAGAGTCGGATTTCTAGTTTCATTACGAGATTCAATACGTTTTTAAGTCATGACTTGTCGTGACACTTCAGCAATATGTTTCATTGTGCGGACGGTCGTGCATTCCTAAACCGTGCAAACTTTACGGCGTGAAGTTTTGAAAGGGATATTCGTCCACTCCTATTTAACAAAGTTTGAATTTGCCTCTATTGGTGAATATAAGTTTTAGTGATGTTTTAACGAAATATTTCGCAAAGGTTTCTTGGCGTTTCTGCCACTGTAACTGCCGTTTGTATCATTCTTATTGGACACGCTGGTCTTCAATTACGATCCACCCATCATCCAGCCTACCATTCGTAACCTAGCAACGGAATGCACGGTAAAAGAGAGCGCCACGTTCGCTTTAATATCCATGGGTAGCGGCGCGGGAGGTGGGTAGTGGACTGAAATTGTGTCCCGAGCTTGCGGTTTTGTTCGGTACGTGAGAGGACTTTCAAAAATAAATTTCGCGTTGGGAACTCCGCCCTCGTACCTATAAAGATAAAAGAAAGTTACCATTTGTGTTAAGCTTTTAGGTCGGGCTCTAATCGCTGCGGGACGTGAGCATGTTGGCTGATCGGGTGGGAGTGGAGAAGTGCGTGATGCAGTTTCTGTTCTTTCCCCTCCAGTCGCGCCCTTTCTTGCCTCGTGTGTGGGAGATTGGAGTCGGCTCCTCGGAGGGCTCTGCATTGCTGGGGTTAGAGGCAGCTCTACTCCCCTTTCGTTAGGCTGCTCGTGTTTTTTCTCTTGGGATGTTGCGTGGACAATGTAATTATGGTACATACAGATGTTTCGTTATCAAAACATTTTTAATTAATATGAGCCGTTGATTAGTTTGAATAAATTATATTTGTTATTGACAGCAAATAAAGACGATGATTTATGAGATTATCAGAAAGTTATGAATAAAAATGGACTGCGAGCGATTTCGTCCGGTTCAAAGGACGCCTTCTTATGAATTGAAAGTCACTTTACCGATTTGTAATAAAATGTAAAATTTATTATTCTTAATATTATAAGTGTTCACAACATATTTAATTTTGTACAGTCACATGTGCATCAATTTGGCGCACGAATCCTTTTGCATATTCTACGTGCTATTTGTTTTGAGTGCAGAGATTGGAATACATCGGTTTCACTAGCCGTATTTTTGAGGTTGCACACAGTTAGAAGATTCTTGAAAAATGATTCTGTACATTTAAAATAATGTTTTGTATCGTCAACTACAATATATATTAAATTAAAGCAAATTTGATTAAATTGCTAAATGAGAATCTCATTATTGAAACAGTTAATTAGGGGTAATCTTGATAATTTACATGATTCATAATTGTACCCTCTTGCGTTTATTTCGCTGTTGTTAAGCGATGAATGTTAAGTCATGTGATTGATTACTAACAAATTCCTTTTTATCCTTGTGAAAATAATATATTTTCCCCAGCGAAAGAAGTTTTATTCGAGCGATTTCTTAACATTTTGCTAAGCACGGATTTAATAATTTATGTAATTCAACAGGTGCATTTGTTAATTGTGCAAATAATGACGAATAAAGTATTATTATGTTGAAGACCATTTTCTCAAATTTGTAGAACTTTTTATCATTAAGTTCTTTGCATATTTATGATGTACTTACTGGCCTGCCTTTTATTCCTTTTAAAGAAAGTAGTTTATTCGAATTATTGCTTCAAATTGCAAAAATACAATGTCAATGTGTTCTTATTTGTCTTGTTTAGTAGAAGATTGAGTGCGTCGATTGAATGTACGATTGTTTGAAAGTTGTTTTTTACAACGTTGGTTAAAGTCTAGCTTTGTTAATTAGTACTGTATTAAGGCGTGTACGAAGCTTTCGAATTGAGATCACTCTTTTGACGAGTTTTGCTCCATTTCCCACGTGGAAGGTTTTAATGATGTTGTTTACTCAGCCAACTAAAAATTCTGTAGAAGTAAAGAGCAATTTTGTATTTTTAATTAGTATATATAACAGGGAATTTGTTCTCTTCCTTTGTTAATTTGTTTTTAGTTTAAGTCTTTTATTGCCTCTCGAATTGAGTTACGTATTTCGATTACACTTCTAGTTTTTTTCTTGATATTTTCTATGTATGCTTTATTAAATGAAATTGTTAATAAAACATTTAATGAAAATGCGCAAGCACTAATACTTTATAAGGTAATAAACAAACAAATATAATGAATGAGTTTCATTGTGTTATTGCCATTACCTATGTACAAAACATACATTCCATAAGATTTTATTGCAGGACTTTAATGATCGATTCCACTCCGCTGCTACATACGCGCCCACGAATGTCTCTCCTCGGTTGGGCATGGCGAGAGCAAATAACGCAAGGACGTAGACCTCTCTGGTGTTTGCTCGTAGTGGCGTGTCCGTTGAGAAACGGCTCCTACTCCCCCTCGCCTTCAGTCCAGAAGAGAGGCGTAGCTCCGCAGGCAGGCAAGCAGGTGTTGCGCTCGTAGTGCTCCTACTGGCTCCGCCTCCGCCTCTGCCGCCCCCTGCCCCCGCTGCGTCCGCCGCCTTGATTGAGAGTTTACTGATGGCCTCCGTCCGCCACGCCGACGCCGTCTTCTGGGAACTCGCCTGATTCAGTCCCAGGCGGAGCGGGGCGGGGGCAAGAGTATCTTGTATTACATGCTGCGTTACCGGCGGAAGTCTTCATTGAAAGGGAAGGAGCTTGTTGAATAGTTGATGTGGGTAAAAGTAATGGGCGTTGCGGTCGAGGCAAGGAACCGTCGCCGGGCTCTTTGGAAGGGCTCTCGTGCCAGGGTGCTGATTTTTCTGTTTACTGAGAGGGCTCTACTAAATATTTAGGAATTGATTCTTGTATGGGGAAGTTTGTTCAAAGCTCGTACCATATTATTTATTGCGCACTTATTAACAATATTTTTCTGATCATTTTTGTTCTGTATGTTATCTGAACCATTGCTTTCTCATTTTTCTGCTCCAAATACCCAAAATTCTCATATCGAAAGCGCGAAACATGTGAACACAAATATTGTGTCAGCAAATTTCGCCAAAAGTTTACTTTTTATTAAACCCATAATTTTACGGAAATGAGAATGATTGTTGCTGGTTTTAAGGATGAAAAGTATAGTATTAATATTCATTGTGAATGAGCAACGAGGTTTATGAAATAAATGCATAATTACTGGGAAGGAAAGAATATTTGAAAATTAAGTGACGCTCTTATGACCCGAATTCATGCAGTAGTAAAGTATGGTTCTGTATAAGAGAAGTGATGTGTTTAGTACATACGAAAGTCATAAAGAATTGCTGGAAGCAGAAGTTACTACCAAGAGCCCAATCCGCTTATGACGTTATGTCCTCAGTTTGAAAACCAGATTGTGGCAATTCATCATTCTTTGGTTATGTAATTCGTGTAATTCTTTTTAATTAATTAATACAGTTAACATAATTAATACATCATAGATACGTAATTAACTACATAGATAACATAATTTACGCAGTGACATTTGCTGAAGAATCATTGTGCAATTTTAATTCATTTTCATTTGATTTTCGTTTCTAATATTTTGGGTCTTGTGCCATTTGGTGCGAGTATATGGGATTTTATCCGATTTCTATAGAAATGCTATTTAACGGATCTCAACGTGCGATTATTGGTAAATCTAAAGATGAGCATTTCGTCTGCCTCATTTCGTGTCAGTCTCACCGCAAGGCACTACTTATGTCAACATAGGCCTGGCGAGACTGTTTTACACTTCTTGGAACTTTCAAGATCTCAGGTTTGTGGTTTTGGTTGTGGCACTGTTGTCTCCATTGCGGCTGTTTTCGCCAACTGTCAGACATTATTTCTTTTAGTTAAGAGCTTCGGATGATGGTTGCTACGAAGCTTGTGAGGAAACTCAGTAGATTTTTTTTTTTTAATATTTGACCTTCAGTTGTGATGTTGTGAGAGTTGCACTTAACATCAATTTCAAGAGAGAAAAATCATACCAGCTTCGAATACGATTCGCGTGATTTGGGCTTGGTTTGTTCAGGTATGTTTGACGCGTTTATGTTGGGGACAGAGGGGATCCTTGTGGCAGCCCTTCTATTATTTTACGGGGGTTGGAATTGCGTTTCTTCTGCCACCACAGTGAATGTTCTGTTTATTAAGAAATTTCTGATGGGATTGGTCAGGTGTTCCTATTGAAGGGAGTTTCTGTATAAGACTTTGATGCCTGGCTCTATCGAAGGCTTTTGATATATTTGGGAATGTTATTGGTTTTGGTCTTGAAATCCTGAATGAATGTTTTCTGTTAGTCTGAGTAGCTGATGTGAGTTAGACACTTCATTAATGAATCCATGCTTATGTTTAGGTATGGTTTGAGTTTTATGTAAATAGTTGTGTTGTCTTTTCAGTATTAACTTCTCGAAAACATTAGAGTATTTGGAACAGGATGATCAGTATGTAAATTTGTAAACTTCTGTAATTTTAATTTTGTTTTCGGATTGTTATTTGTTTTTAATTTTACTCGAGCACTAGGTAGTAACCAGTCTTTAATATTGAGTTAAAGATATTATTTATGTAAGCTATTGTAGGTGTGAATAAGTTTTAAGACTTTTTTACTGATATTGTCGTGTTTGGCGTAGATTTTTACGGGAAGGTTTGAAATTATATTTTTCGGTGCGCTTGGTGAAATTTTTTTTTTTTTTATGGAACATTGAAGTTGGGAGTTGTGACTGAATTTACTATATATTTATATGTCCTGGATCGATTGGTGTGAACCTAATTTGAAAGTGTTCAGCTAATGCGTTAGATTTCTTCACAGAGGAACTTTTCTTTCCAGTGGATATGTTAACGGTGGGGTGGTGGGTGGTGGTGCTTGTGCCTAAACGATCAACCATTATTTCTCATTCCCAAAGCCCATTTATATCGTCTAAATTTATTTAATTTGCTTATTTAGTTAATGAAAGGCCAAAGTGGGTGTATTTTCCTCAAATTCTTGCTATACGTTCAATAATCTAGTTATAAACTTGTATGAACTAAACGGAATCTAATAATAAAAAGTCCTGAGTCACAAATTACTACATAACGTTCTTTATGCGTTTCTTTACTTCATTTAGCATTTACTTATTTTTGATTTAGCTGCTACGTTTTATATTTTTCTAGTCGGAAGCTGCTATGATTTTCCAAATTGGATTCATTGCAACATCATTCTTTCAAAACCATATTTCAAAGATGTTTACGGAATTTTGGATGCTAGGAGTTACGATGTACGCAATAAATATGATACATGGATTATTTATGATTTGCCAGGCAAAATATCCCATGTTGGCTGATCACATACTGCCTAATAACACTGAAACTAACGTTTAACTAACTGTTTGATGTGTTTCAAAACATGATCTAAAACATTCAGTGCGTTTTCTTTCCATTAATGCGCCTTAGAGCAGGGCTGCCTAGCGGTCTGCTCCGAGGAGCCGCTGCTCGCTCCCTGCTCTTTCTAGCAGCTCCACTGCAAAACGGAGCAAAGTACGTCACATTTTATCCATCGACTCCTTGCGGCACAGTGGATCGCGTCTTGTTTTTTGGGGGTACTTTCCATTGCTCGAACTGAAAATGTCTCACTGCGCTGGGAAAGGATATTCCGACAAAAAACAGAGAAATACTTTTGAAACATTTATAGGGATAATTTACTAGTAATACGCTTATTTTTGAAAGTAAAAATTACCTTTGAAAGTAAAAATAAGCAATTTTCATTGCAGCATGGCAAGGAAAATTTGGAGATTGCGCCAGAAATGCCAAATGTTTAGTTTCAAAAGAGCGTTCAAGCACATTAAGAAATTTAATTGCTGTGACATCACAGTTCATCAGGTTGCTGATTACGAAAACGTATTCTAAAGGTTACTGAAAAAATGTTACTAAATAAACTAATAACGGAAATTCTGACAGTAAGTGAGATTAAAATTAAAAAGAACAAGCTAAATGCAAATCAATTATTTTTCTTCGTGCATTTCACATTGTGATCTCTACTTCTCATTCGAGATTCTCAAAGAAAAAATACCACTCACATTTGTTCGTTGATCCAAACATACGGAACATTCCAGCAGCATTCCGATGCAGTTTCGGAAAACGTTTTTAAGTGACGTTCTCATAAAATCTAATCAATGTTTCTTTTATTTCAATTTTTGTTTTAATGAAGTGTCACACTGCAAATCAGTTATTTCCACTTGAAAATCTCAAGAAAAAAGCCTATATCAAGAGACAAAGGTGCAACAAGTATATTAAATTCTAATTGTAAATCAAACAAATCCTTAAATCGGATTTCAAATTCCAAAATTTCCAAATTCCATTCCAAAATTCGATGTTTCGTGAATGTTTGACACTGAAGTTAATTTGGAAAAGAATGAGAGGTTCATCGTTCCCAAAGGGACAGTTAAAATAAATAAAATTACCCTCTTTTATATTGTTTTATTTTACTGTTAAACAATATGAGCATCAAAATATATCCAAAACGTACTTCTTAAAATGCATTGTTTCTCATAGCACTGCAAACTTCCTTACGTTCTCCTTTAGATTACTTGTGATATTCAGCAGCATGACTAACCGTATAATGTCGTTGCAAATGAAACTTCATGTAATTAAGCACGTTTTTGCAAACTAAACATTTGGCATAGCAGCCGCAATCTGCGAAAAGATACTTTTCTTTCCACGCTGCGTTGAAAATTGTGTGGACGCTTCGGTTTGGGAAGTCCTAGCGTCGACTTCCATGTTTCCGCAACTGGAGTTTTCGGGACACTGTGATAGAAGTTATCGCAAGCCTCGCGACGCGGCGCCTCCGGTGACTTGCTCTCGGTAGCCATCACGGCTCCGAGCTCCTAATTCGCTCTGCTTGAGTAGCCCTGCCTTAGAGGAAGGAGCGAGTGTGGTTCATTTCAATACGAACAGAATAAAATTTGAAAATAGAATGGCTGTGAAGATATTACTTCTTGTATATCATTAGATGTTACTGTTACTGAAAATGTTAGTTTTTAAAATAAGTTCCATTACTAATAATTATGTGCCTAGTTGCAACTTGTGACCTTATGTGTATATAATTGATTCAGTGATCATCAGATGTAAAGTTGATGATTAATAACATTATTATTATTATTATTATTATTATTATTATTATTATTATTATTATTATTATTATAGAAAGGTAATGTTTCTCGTCATTTGTATATCAAATGTTTCAAAATTGCGATACTATGAAGATAACAGTATTTTATTGGTGTTAGACGTTTACGTCGGCAGCAAAATAGTTTGCAAGTCTGTCATTTTCGGCCTTGATTATTTTACTTGTCATAATTCCTTTCCCACCCATGCAGTCGTACTGAGCAAAACATTGTTCACTATTTTAGGTGAGAAAACGAGTTGAGTGCATTCAACGTCCGGGGTAACATCGGGGAACCTTTTGCCCACCTGCGCGTTCCCAACCCAGAAGACGTTGACTCGCAGTTGAAGCTTCTCCCCACCCCTCCCCTCAGTGAGTCGTGTGTCTGCACTCTCGAATTCGGGGCCGGTAGTTGGTCTGAAGCGAAGTGCGACGAATGAAGGGTGCGGGCGCCTCATGTTCGCGGTGCGGTGGTTCGCGCGGGGAATTCAGCACCGGCTGCCGCGCCGCGCCGCGCCACCCTCCTCTGTCCGCGCGTTGCGTCGCGTCTGGTTTCCCGCCGCCGCCGCCGCCGCCGCCGCCGCCCAGCTCGCGGGCCGGTTTTCTAGGCCGGTTCCCGCCATCCGACCTGGGAAGTCGTCCTTAGACAACCTTAAGACGCATTTCCCCGATCCATTCTGCCACTCGTACCTCACTTGTTGAGACACTAATAACACAAGTTTCCTCTTCAGAGGCTACTCCTCCTGCCGCCGTGCTTGTTTGCCCGACAGATGTACTCGTGTTCCGTGGGCATTGCCCTGTGGGGTAGAAAAGGCGACAAAGCATTCCTAGGAATCAGACTCGAATGTGCGTATTTATCACAAATTGAATCGGAAATCAGCGATCGTGTAGAGATCACTTCCTTGATTTCTTCGCGCTTTTCTTAGACTATCCTGCACTTGTTCCAAACCCTTCAACACTGCGTGGCTAATGCTGACTCACAATGACTCATGTGACTGCACAATGTTGAGAAGTTGAGCCAATGTGGCAAAATATTTTGTTAGTTATCAGATAGTTATTCCTTCCATTGGAACTGATTGAAGTATATAATGAAACAAAAAAATCGTGCTTGAAGAAATTATTTTTCATCAAGCAAAGCATTTCAAAGAGAACTAAATGTACATGAAATTACGGATTTGGATTCAAGAATCTGCACGTATAACCTCCATTGCAACGCAGAATCATTTCATTATGAATCGGTTTGTGTTATATAGTGTTGACATATAGTATTACTCAGTTATTTACTTTGTAATAAATATTTATTCTGTTAGTTATTAATTATCGTTTATGCTGTGCGTCAGAATTAATTGTGCGTTGTGCACGATTTCTATTTTATTTATGAGTTAATTTGTAAACCATATCGCCCTTGTTATTCACTCTTGGATCTCGAACCAATCAAATCTATGAAAAGAGAAAATTAAATGTATCCGTCATGTTTATTATTCAATTGCGAAGAGAATGATCATAGTACAGAGTTTGCGTTCTGCGATACTGACATTTTCCTTTGGTATTTCTGTACCAATTTTTCACTTTTGGTAAATTTGATCCATTTAAACATTGTTTTCGAAGGTAGTTTTCTGATTTGTTTTGTTTATAATCCTAAGACATTTTAAAAACAAGTCATTGATTTAATTCTTTAGATACTATTGTTTTCTACATTTATTTAATTCAGTAAGTGGATTTTTATCACTCCATAGGGGTGGGTTCGACTTGTGCCTGAGCAATTCATCAGAAGTCAGAAAAGCACCATGTCGTACGTATCAATCTCGGTAGAAAACGTCATAAATTTATTCTACCCCCGTACTTGTTTCTCGTTGACAACACGGCAACAATTTTAAGCGTTGAAATATGTATGTGTCCCCCGACATATGCATCGTCCATTCTAAGCTCGATCGAATCGAAAGACGCGCAAGGCTATGCTGCCGTCACGTGCAACGATCGTCGAGCTTCGGCATATTTATCCATAGGTAAGAAAAGTACATCGTCAATTGCGAAGGCATAGAAATGCGAATAATGACGAATTGACAGTAATAAATGGTGCCCTATGTTCAGGTGCGAACGAGAAAAGCTTGCATGCCCTCTATAAGAAGTTTTTTGAATGTGCAGATATATTCATCTTTCACTGCAAGTTTTACAACTGGTTGTATCATGACTGGAATCCTTTTACTTCTAAGCCGTCAGTCATAGGAGATGCCTCTTGTAAGATCTTTCATTCTTTTTTAACTTCTTTCTTCCAGAACCCATTTCAATGACATCTGAGGCCAATATTCTCGATACTTCTCTTGTGGTGCATGCCATTACTGTCTTCTCTATTTGTATTTGTATATACTACCCAGTTTGTCTTCGCTAATAATATATAATTTCATACCTTAAGGCTACACCGACTGATATGGCTATGGATAACAACTGTTATCACTGCTGCGTCTCTGAACGGTCGAATTTTCGACACTAGTTAGGTAACTAGTTCGAATTAGCCACTGTCTGAAGGATAATTTTGGTGACCAGCTGCGGTTATAAGTAGTTTTCCGTGGTTTCTACGATCAATACGACACAAATGATGAAGCAGTGTACCTAACGAACTGGCCACGGACCACTCGCGACCTTTTCTTCCCCATTCTTTTTCCCATCTGACCCCTTACACACACACACCACTTGTATCCACAACACCATCATATATGTCGTGTGTTTTAGACATCGCTACCTCGATGACCACAGCCGTTGACGAACAGAAGAACTCAAAGTAAACAATTAAACCTACTGCGCTAAACAGTTCACCTAAATGTCAATATTCTTTTTTCTGTTGTTCGATCACCTTCACGTTAAAAACAACCGTAACTATACATTTAGACATGCTATAATATATTTGGACATACTGCACATCTCGGGATTGCTACCCCTCGTATGCTTAAACTATGCACCTGGCCTCACTGCTGCTCCCCGGTTCGCTTTGTCATTGCTGCCCGGCGCGGCGCGGCGCGGCGCGGCGCGGCGCGGCGTGGCGCCGCGCGACGCAGCGCGACGGGCTGCAGAGCGCAAACATGCTCGCGGTGGTATTTGTTGTGCTGCGCTCCACCGACGCTGCCGCAAGACTGACTAGCCGCTCGCATCTCTGCAATGCACTTTCTGCATCGTATGTGTCCCACTCCGTTTGCTTCGGTGTTTCTATGGGCAATGCAGTACAAGAGTATACAGCTTTCGCATTCCATTTAGGGTTGCTACGATGATCCTGGCTATAAATTATAGAAGAAAAAAATGAAAAAATCTATACTTTTTTGAGGTTCTGTTTCGATTAATCAGTTAAAAATTAAGTTAAGCAGGATCAGTTACGATAGTAACTTAAAAGTGCACGGAATATTATTTTTTAAATTTCTGCCTCTGCTCATTATTGTTGTTTTACTAAGCAGTAGTTTTCAATGTACGCAACTTGGGAATATTATTAAGATAACTAGTTTGGTGTTGCCATCTCAAACAGTTTGTTTGAATTGCCTCCAAATTACTAGACTAAAAATTGGGAATCTGAAAAAGCCTATACTATCTGCACCACCGCTACACCGCCCTTGTTCTGTGCCACCTTCCTATCTATCTCCGTCCCGCCCCCTCCAGCTGGGGAGCGGCCTCCAGTAGCGCTCGTGACCGCAGCCGCTGTGTAATTTCTTCGATTAGATCTCACCGACGCTGAAGCATGTACCGTGCAATGTCCTGCTTCTACCAACGTCGTCCAGTGGTCATCCCCACAGATCCCTCGCCACGCCCGTCCCCGCACCTGCTGTCACCGTGAAAAATCATCTGTCATCCCCGCCACAACTCTCCCCATCACGACCATTGCTTCAACCGCCACCGCCACTTCACCTGCACCTCCACCACCAGCACCCCTACCACCTGCACCCGCACCACTACTACCACCGCCATCACCACCATCACCACCATCACCACTTCCATTACCAGGACCACCACCATCAACTACCAGTCAAACCTACCGCTGCCACACCCGCTTCTGCTGCCATCCTCGCTAGCACTGACCCCACCGCCACCTCCGCAACTCCTGTTGCCACCGTTATTTAAACTGCCACCTGCCTCCTTTCCTCTCTATGACAGCCATTTCTACCAAAACCGTCACTGCCGCCACGACCACAGCTCTCCGCAGTCGTCCCCGCCCACACCCAGCGGGAACCGCTCGGCGGTCCGGGACCCCCATTACCGGCAGTGAATCGCTGCCCACTGCCCCTGCCCCGTCCCGCCGGGCTGCGTGGCGGAGCAGCGGGCCCGTTGGCGGAATTCGTCAGGTGGCAGCTTCCCGTATTGATTTCCGCTCGCATTGTTGCCCAGGCACGTTGATGACGTGTGATCAGCGCGCGCGACGGGGGTGGCCAGAGGTCGGAGGTGGAGGCGAGGAGGGACATGGGGAGAGGGTGCGCCGCGGCGGTGGCGATGCGCGCCCGTGCGGTCACTCACCCGACGCGCACGCCGCGACCGCCCCCGTCCTCCTAGCGCCCCGTCCTCGCCATTCGCGGCGCCGCCCCGCGGACGCGTCCCTTCCCGTTGCTCCTGTGTTCCCGGGGACGTTGCCAGGCCAGCATCTTCACTCTTCGTAGATGGCTACGGCATCTTTTTGTCGATAGTCATTTGGAACTAACAATAGGAATGTCTCTCGTAAATGATAACTGTTTGCTACTGTTCACTGTTGATTACCTATTTGTTCTACGTATTACAGCATTTCCTTTCTTGTCGTTGCAGTAAAAGTAATGGTAGTATGTACACATTTGTCGTTTCTTCAGGAATATTCTAACAATTTCTTTTATTTGTTTCTAACTGAGTTGCAGACTATAAAATTGAAGATTTGTGCTCGCCTGTTGGTGAAGTTTATTCCTTCTTTGAGTTATAACTACTTGTATTTTATTGACAAACAGCAGACATTTTGAAACTTGTTTTTGAGTTCACTCTCTTCAAAAAGTTATTAGAGCATTTCCATATTTGTATTTGCCTTCCTTGTAAACGCCTTGTTATCGTTAGCAAGTTGCTTGTTAGCGTTTCTATTCGACGTTACTAGTTGTTGTTTTTCTAATTGAGGTTTATAAGTTAATGTATTTGCAAACATCTTGAGGTTCTTGCATTAATATAAAGCGTTAAATATATGATATTCGTTAGCGTGATTCAAGGAAAAAAAGTAGATTCCATAAAGAGTTTAAGCATATCCAAAGAAAAATGCAATGAACCAATTTCCATTTTTTAGTGTCAAATTTGAATAGAGTGATGGTAATGTCTCTAGTGACAGAAGGAGAATAAGTTTCAAAGATGACTGTTTAATATATCCAAGGAAATATTAATGTAATAAGCGTTTTAAGGTCACAGGGTTTCTCTTTTCTTTAGGAAGTGTGTTCTTCAGATACGAGTCTAGTCACTAGCATATGCTCGATGTGCTGGTTAGTGTGGGGAGTACTGTACAAAGGAGCCTGTGAAACTACACATGCCATGAATAGTGTGTAAATCCTTATATTAAGTGCTGGGCCACTTGGACTAGTCAAACGACGAAATAAACTACAAATTGTTATTCGCCAAAAATGTTTAGACGACATTGAGAGTTGTTTGCTTCCTGTGGGATTGTGTCTGTCATCTGGACAAGACGCAAATACCGCATTTACTGAGTCGAGCTACTTCTTCAACATTCTACGGAAAATGTTTTGCGTTTTTTTCATGTCCTACTTGAGGGAGCAGACGCCTGAGCTTTTCAGAGAGTACATTAATCTTGATAATAGCCTGTGGGGAAAAATCACAAGTTAGAAGGCTACCGTTTTATAGAAGACTGACATAGCTTTGAAATGTTCCATTTAGCAAAATTCAAGCGCAATATCTCCGGTTGATTCCCTGTGATGCACGTATTCTAGAGCAAGTGGTACGAGGTGGAATTCGATAACGTGCTCCATCGGAGTAACGCGTGCAGTTGCGCCTCTCGTTTGCTCATTTGGCGGCACCTAATGGCCTGGCGCGGGGCCGGGGATAGGGCCCGCGACCACAGCGGCCGCAGCTGGAATCTAGCCGTTTCCCCAGCAGCCGGCGCGCGCCCTGCCGCACCGCGCGGCAGCGCACCACGCCACGCCACGCCACGCCTCGCCTCGCCACGGCGCCCGGTGCGGCTGTGGCTGCGGCCGCCGTGCGGACCACGCCCCGCTCCACCGGCACCCGTTGCTCGCCCACCGCAACTTCTCTGCTGCCGCCACCCCGCCTTCGCTGCTGGGGCGGCTGCTTTCTTTACTGCGATTGCCATCTCTTGAGTCGTCCTACCCACCACGAACGCCATCAGTCCCAAATCCGTGACTACCACTGCTCGATTACTGCTGTTATAAGTGTCCTTGGAAAAAATATTATGTAGAGAACTAGAGCTGCTCACTTGAATTGAATAGATACTTGGCTGTCCGGGAGATGCCTCCTCCTAGGCACAGTTGCCAACAGTTTTGCCGTCGTACTGTGACCTTAGGGTGAAATGCTGGCTACCACGACCTCCGGAGAGATGAAAGCCAGAGTTCTTGGCCGTTGCCAACGTTATCATCTCGATATTTGTAGAATTTTGGATGCATTACGTTCTGTTATAGACTTGATATTAACTTGGTATAGCTTTTCCCATGACGACGTCTACCCTGCGTTTCCCGCCTTTGCAAACTACTCGACCTTGGCCATCCCCATCAGTTCTGGGCACCATCGTTGCTCCCACCGTCCTTGCCTCCGCCGATTCGATTTAACGCCGGTGTGTACACAGCGCGCCGCACGGCCCAATCTGTGCGGGGTGACGCTGCAGATTCTGCGGTCGCGGGCCCCTCACCCCCACCCGGCGCCCTCGGCCCTCGGCCCTTGGCGCTCGACGCCACCCCTCCCGCAGGGTCGGCTGGCCCTCTGTCCTCGGCCTGCGTCCTACGCTCCGTCCTCCCCGCCCAGACAGCGCAGCCGCCCGTTCCGTTCCTCTGCTGCATTTTGGACGTTTCATGGCAGGGAAGTCCTGAGCAGCCCCAAAGCCTCCATGGAAGTTGGTCTCTGTGACTTTTCAATTCCCATTCATCTAACGCTGAATCGGCGCTTGTTTTACGCGAGTACACTACGCTTGATTCTGCTGTGTAATCTGAGAAGGAGTTCTGTGAGACGGGAACTTCCCAGTGGACCTCCCGCATGCTAAAATCACTGCTTGTTGGATTCTGAAACTTGTGCATAGTTAATAGAATAAAACTTCGCATTCGTTGAATCTAAGAAATGAAACACTCGTACGTCACAGTATTACAATGTATTATACAACGGTGTGAATGAAACTTACTATACTTCTTCGACATATTAAGAGTTACATACTAGTGTGGTGGGGGTGTCAACGATTGACCCCAGCGTGGTTTTTTCCTGTCTATGTTGAGGTAAGGAGTTACTGTTTCATGTTTGAGGACTTTTATTATTAGAACGTTTGTTAACTCATGTGTGTTCTAAATGTGCTATACCTCAAAACCTGAATTTAGGAGGTAATCGACTGTTCAGTACGAGGGTGCATCGATTTGAATTCTTTGTTTTTCATCCATGCTATGACAGTCGATATCCTGATTCCACTGCTGAGAAGCCCGTATTTGCTTGTTTAGATCTACATTCTATGATCAGTGCCTTTAAGTACGACCGGCTTTCGCTCAGGAAACAACCCACCAAAAACCATCAATTACAGCCCAGAAAAACTTTTTGCCCCGAGTAGCCTTGGAATATGTAGCAGGAACCTGTTTTTTTTTCTTGACACACTCTTGACTAGCATTCGTTTGTATTCAGTAGTTCACTAGCAATTTTCTATTACTAGTCATGGGGTGTTTAGGCCTATTTTATTCTAGCGAACTTATTGAAAGGCTGATAATATGAATGTACGAATCATGACAAATGATGACATATGAGGAAGTTTTATAATGCTTATTTTTGCTTTTTTAAGCATAACTACCTCTTTTTGCATAAATACCTTCTTTTGGACTTTTTTGCCTTTTATGTATTATTCTTATATACAATTCTAAGATATCGGAAAATCGGTCATGGTCCAACGTGACCATTCTTTACGAAATGTTCTACGGCGTCTTGGTTTTTTAAAATACCAGAGAATTCCTAAAAATATACCAACTAATTTTTCTCCATGTCCCTATTTCATAAATAGCAGCCATGTTCTGAAAACATGGTCGATTGACAATACACGAAGGGCACCGAAATTTTAAGTAGAAATAAATGTAAATTCCCAGGTTTCAGTGTTGCTAGTTTTGGACTTCTAAAATATATGCCAGTCACATCATTAGATGTTGAGAGATCCTTCTCCGGATTCAAACTGATTTTGTCTCCCAATCGTCGCAAAATTGAAATTGTGATCCTTGAAATGTTATTGGCGATATGCAAATATTACTGGTTAAGGCAAAGTATTAAGAATAAAATGTAGAAGAGTTGTAAATATGTAAATCTAGTTTTAGATTAAAATGTACTAACTTGTTTTGCGCATTTAAGTTTACAAAATAATACAGAAAAACAATTACATACAATTTTTTAAATTTTATTATGTATGTAACTTATGACAGTGCCTTTCTCTCCTTATTCTTTTTTTCAGTGCCTTTTTAGACTCCTAAAAGATGATTTTTTAGTGCCTAAACATCCGATGTCTAGCTATTACATTCAACTGACGTCCTACCATCTGTCTCTGTCAGCCAAGTTAAATACGTCCTAGCCAAAATCTTAGTCAAAATAAGGGATGGGAGATTTGTTTATTGAAGCTGCCCTTAACTACCCATGCCACAGACTGGCGAGGCTCTGTGTTCTTACATATTTAGTTACTAGTGAGTATGACATCGTCGACCTCGAAATTGTTTGATGTTGAATTGCATCCCTAATTTCGGGTTATAAATAAAATTTAATTCATTACAATGTCTAATTGTTGATTTTTTCAAATAATATAAAAATCACGTTAAGTTTGGTTTTTGAAATGCGAGCTCTGTCTATGAAAATGCACCTGTTCAAGTGTTAGAGGTCAATCGTGTAACTTCTATATTTCACTTCGAAAATAGTTACCGGCTGACGAAATGCGATCCGGCAACGTTACAAGGAACACAGCGAGGGCAATTTGTTTGTTGCGTATACCCTAAGCGGTCGAACTTTTTTAGTGCTTCGTTGTGGAGGAATTGCTTTTTCTACCGTATTGTGGCAACGGTCCTGTTTACAAAGATCGGCTCCCCCGCAGACTAAAAAGGCATACGGAAGATGTATTCGTATCTCATATTTTCACTTCCGGAAGGAATCCAATAAATCTCTTTCTGCGTGCAGTGGTGTGTGCAGAAAGTATAGTTCGTGATTTTTCCTTCCTCGTCGGTCGTACGATGGGTGGCTTTTATAATGCCACGAGAGTGATGCATTACCTCTCAGTCAATTCGAAGGTTGATGTATTTTCATCCGACAACATTTTAAAGCAAACCACTCGCGCAATCGCTCTGTGGACGAGCTAGTGCAACTTCTCAGCCATATATCATTGTAAAATTCACTTAGGGCGCTGTATAAACGTCATAGTTTATGCGCAGCGCCGCGCCGCTTGTATTTGTTGTCTTTGTTAACTGTGCATGTTTATTGAAATAAATCGTGTCCATAATTCAGTAGTGTAAATAACAATTTTCCACGGTGCCGGTTGTCGCCACGCGTTTCCTGCATTGTGTGGTTAAAGCGTTGTTTGTTTCGGTTTTAACACCGGGCTTCCAGATTGATATTCGAACTGTATGCGGAGGTGGCACTGAAATGAACGGCGTAAACAGCGGACGGTGGGCTTACGATATACCGCTCTGCCGCTGATCCGGCGGCGATGAGTCGTTCATGCGAGGGAGAGAGAGAGACCAGGAATTCGCGGAATCGATTCATTTGGTTGCTGTCGCTTGCTTGAACTTCTGGTGGCTGTGGTGCATTGTGCGTGATATCTGAAACTGGTTTGCGTGATGACCGAGTGTTTTATTTGTTTGTTGGAAGTTTGTTTAGTGCTGGTCAGCGCCGTGAACTGATCTGCATTTCGTCTTTTATTCAGAGAACGTGGATGATGTAGATTGTGTCTTGCGTTGGTGATAAAATCTTCTAGTACTGGAATGTTTATTTCAGCTGCTAAATAAACAAGGCTTTCCTTTTTCAACATTAAAAAATACGATAATATGTTAGCTGCCGTTAGCTAGAACACTCGAAGTTAGTTCACCATACGACCCACTTAGTAATCGAGATTTTCACTCATTGAGCCAGCTTAAAAACAAATTGTTCGAACTTCGCGGAAATATAGTCATGAAACCTAATGAACAACTGTGAAGTGAAAATGACGTTTTAAAATAATGCTCCGACAGCACTGAAAATATTAATAATCGAAATAACATACAGATCAGATTAATTAATCGTACTATAATTAGATTAAGGTTAATCTTCATCCCCGCTTTTCTTTAAAATAAACGATGTACATATATTATTGGAAGTTCTTATTATGTTCTGTGTGCATGTTGTAGCTTCCATTTGAAGTTCGATAATTTCACCGAGAAACCTTTCTAGAGAACTATAGGGAGTCTGCTTTGTAGTGCTTCGCAGAACTTCGCGGAACACTGCCCGGCACTGCTTCAATCAGGAAGGGAGGTAAGGAGCTGCAAGCATTCCAGAGAAATTCTTGCATCGTCCCCGTCTACAGGTGCCTCCTGCGTCGAAAGGGCTTTATGTTAGTCCACTTAGATCAAATTAATACGTTCGGTTCCTATCTTTTCTTCTTCACTTAACGTTATCCGATATCCTGAACTTTCTCATAAGCCCGTGGAAACTTCGAGAAGTGTGTTCCTCGACCCTGGAGCCCTAATGGGCCGCTCATCTCGACCGTGAAGCTTCTCTCGCTCTTCGCGAGTTTGCGTGCCTTCCTGCCTCTGATGAAAATGTTAGGCCGTGGATTTTAAACGTGTTTTCGGCGTTTGTTTCGACTTCGCAAAGGTTTCCTGCGTGGCAGCGGGTTTTGTACCGGCCCTCTTCTCTCCCGCTTCTTGAAATTTTTACTGCACGGGTTTTTACGTTGTTTTCTTTGAGATGAGAGGAGTCGCTTCTGCACTTTACGTACGTTGCTTTCACTTTATAATCGTCTTGGTGCTAAGTGAACAAGTATTTGTCATTTGAGAAATGTTCTTAGTTAAAATTATTTTAAAAAGAGATGAAATTAATTATACGTACTGTAAATCAATAAAAATAGTAATACGTCACCAGTAACAATATTTTGATGAATAAGAGAAGTTCACATTATTTTACTGAAAATTATTTAGCACTTTATTTCCATGAAGTGAGTTTTCATTACGAGACTCCATGCTATTTTTTTTAGGGATTTATCTTATGGAAAATTTTGGGTGAACAGGCGATAAGATATGAAATTATGAAATATTTCAAAGTTTGACGAATCAGAGTAAAATGTTTTAATTTTTTCTGGTACTACGTACTTTCTCGCGGTTAAGAAGGAACTTCATAAGAAGAGAAAATAAAATAATGCTGCGTGAAAAAAAACGTCGAATTTTCGGCAGTAAAACCATTATGACAGGACGCTGGTAACGAAAAAGTGGATAAATCCAGTTGCTAAAGTTAGAAAAAAACTAACACGTGGTGCAGCCAGAAACCGTTTTCTGTGAGTCCTGATACCGAAAACTCGATTGACGGCAAAACGTCACTCCGCCTGTCCGTCCGTCTGTGAACAACGCTAGCGGCTAAACCGTTCGGCCAATTTTCTCCAAAATTGATATTCCCCAATCATTCTGGTAGATGTCGCGGCTCCTTGAATTTGAAACCGATATTTTAATTTTGGAGGGTACTTTACAGGAAAATCCTCGACCAATGTCAAAATTTTTCAAATAAACGGTTTGATTAAATTTTGATTGTTGGATAGTCGGAAGGACGTTTAAGAGAATGGCGTAAGTCTCGTGTAGGTTGAAAACCCTGATTTTTTTCGAAACTTTCAAAATTTTCAGCGTCTTCCTACAACCACATAATTGTGGTTGAAGATACATTTTTTCTTAATGAAATGTGTTCTTCAAAAATAGATCTTCAAATTAAATCATGTTTAATTTTTCGGAAATATGAGTATTTTTAGAGGAATTGGGCGTCAAACATAGTCGCCCTGAAAATCCTGTGCTTCTTGATCGTAATTTTACTAGTGTTTAGTGGCACATTGATGCTACGTAAGTGTGAATGTGTATATTATTTCGTATATCTTTGTTCGTTTCTTACATTGGAGCTTGTGTTACATGTTTACGAATTAATCTTTTAGAAATTATTTGAAACCTATTTGAAATAAATATAAATAAAGATTGCTAGCCTTCAGTCGCCCGCTCCCAATTTACGCCGTGACCTACGTAAGTTAGAATTTGTATATTATTTCACATTTCATTTATTATTATTATTATTATTATTATTATTATTATTATTATTATTATATTTTTATTATATTTCTGTTATTTCATTTTAAATTGCGTTCTTTTGTGTTAAATGTGAAAACGAATAGATGAACGGTCTTTGTTGGTTGTTGTAACGCCGCACTGATAACAGAAGGCGATAATAACGGCTGCCTCTCGTTCGTGATAATATAAATTAATACTGTTATATATTTGTACAATATTAAAATACCACAGTGTTTAGTAATTACAATTATATTTTTTTATCTTTTTGCATTTGTTTGTCAACGCTATAAGTATCGTATTATTTATTAACTTATAATTATTTTATTTTCTCGCACACTACATACGAAGAATATTCTTACGATTCTATGTGGTGAATTAAAACACAGATATTTTTTTAACAAAAACTTTTATTTTGTTTCTTAACACGATCACTGAAAACACTTGATTTATGTTCAGATTGTCTTCACTTGATTATTTATTTACACTACACTTCTCTTGATTATTTATTTATACTACACTTCTCTTAATTATTTATTTTCACTGTTCACTTTCTTTGCACTGTCGCACAGTCCTAAGCACTGACAACTGTTCGATGCACTGACCACAGTCCACTGCACTGACCACAGTCCACTGCACTGACCACAGTCCACAGCACTGACCACAGTCCACTGCATTGACCACAGTCCACAGCACTGACCACAGTTCACGACGCTGCAGCGCTGGCCACGGTTCACGTCACTGGGCACAACCACTGCACTGCTATTCACCGTGATGCACACACTTCACAGCTCAGCTTCCACTTCAGACTTTAGACTGACTCGCTGTCGCCGGCCGCCGTGTATTTATACTCGGCGGGCGCCGTCGAAAATTTTCTGGGCTTTGCGATAAGCGCCGCGAACACTCTGGGACCATGTAGTTCCAGGGCCACCGGCAGATGTCGCAATCCGCGCATACATGTAGTTCGTGGTGGAGCCGGTAGATGACGCAAAATTCATTACAATATTGTTATATTATAACAATATATATATGTATATATATGTATATATATGTATATGTATATATATGTATATATATGTATATATATATGTATATATATATGTATATATATATATGTATATATATATGTATATATATATGTATATATATATATATATATGTATATATATATGTATATATATATGTATATATATATATATGTATATATATATATGTATATATATATATGTATATATATATGTATATATATATGTATATATATATATGTATATATATATATGTATATATATATATGTATATATATATATATGTATATATATATATATGTATGTATATATATATATATATGTATATATGTGTATATATCTATATATATAAAAGAAAGTCGTGTTAGTTACACTATTTATAACTCAAGAACGGCTGTACCGATTTGGCTGAAAATTGGTGAGCAGGAAGCTTAGAGCCAGGAGACGGACATAGGATACTGTTTATCCCGTTCGACAGCGTTCCTGTGTAAGAACGCACGTTTTCGCACGTTTTCGCGTGATTTCGCATGATTTCGCGTGAAGGTACTTAACTGAAGAGTGCAACCTATGCACCAAAATTCAGGAACAATAATGAATGATTAATCTACTTAATTTTTTATTTGTATTTTATAATAAACAATTTAACTTAATAAATTCCAAAATCTGCTTATTTATTGCCTTTAACAGCCGGTCCCTATGATTACAGCTTTGTATTTCTCTCTTAAACAAAAATCAATTCAAAAAAAAAAAACGCTCTGCTACGTAATATATTTTTTAATTCTCTATTTAATATCAGAGCGTTTTTTTTGAAATTCTTCTTTGTTTGAGAGAAAAACACAAATCTGCAATTGCTTTATTATCACGAGTGCAACAAGGATAGTACAGTTTCTCACAGTGAGTGCGACGCGAGAAAAAGATGGGACCGGCTGTTAAGGCGGAACAGAGTTCGCCGGGTCAGCTAGTATATATATATATATACATACTAAAAAGCGCATCCCATATGTTCGTGAATAAACTGCATACATTATACAATGAATTCTATGCTAGAAATATATTTTCATTTAAAGTTTTGAATAAAAAAATCTAGTGCGCAATAGTACATTGTGAAACGATGATGTAATGATGGGTATTAATACACGAGTGTGATACGAGCGAGGTACGAGCGAATATCGTAAACCTCACACGAGTGTATTAATACCCATTACATCAAGTTTCATACGGTACTTTTTTTTACGACTTTTATAATTTAAACTTTTACATTGAATCGTTTCGTGGCAGTTGACGTGCAGGATTCAGCCAAGGCCACCTAGCGGGAAGCTACCCTACCTACCGCAGGAGGCTTGGGTTTACCAGTGCGAGAGAATACAAAAGTTGTTCTTACAATAATTCTGAGGTCACCATTTTCGCTTTTTCTCTTGTTTCTGAAGGTGCCTATTCCTCCTCTGATTCACTGGACATTTCAAACTAAAGAATTGGTGGGTTTTTAAGGACGAACACACGGCAGCAACATATAACACACAATAACTTTCGTTCTGATCTTAACGTTAGTCACATGTTCCTCTTCCACTACCATTGCGCTAGTCAAATAGGATCAAAGTGAAATTACTATCTATATATTTTAAAAAATAAGGTATTCTACCATGGCTTCGTTTGGAACTTCTACTTAACCGATTATATTTATTTTTCCTTTAAATGAAAGAATATGATCCCTAGATGTGTTATCAGTTATTGTGTTGATTCACCAGCATTTACGGTGTAAATTAATTAAATAAATAATTCTTTAATAGTACGCTTATCAGTAGTCTACTGTTTTCTTCCGAAGGCTGTGTTTCAATATCGATAGATTTGTGTATACGTTCTCCCCGCTTGATGCGTGTCTTGCTTACAATTCGTCTAGGTTGTGGTTCAGGAGCAATACTTGCATTTTGGTGGTGACTATTTGCATCAGTTTGTTCTCGTGGTGTATTTTGTAGAGAAATTTGGACAGTGGATTCTATTCGATTTTACGGAAGAACTCAAGTAATTTCGTTTACTGTTGGGTCTTATTCTATGAAATGTCTGTATTGTTCTGCTATGTACTTCCTGTGTGAGAGAAATTCTGCATACCAGATTACTTTGTGTTGCTTAAATGGAACAATACGTTTGCCTTCTAGCAACATGTCAGAAGAAATGAAACAGTTGTTTAGTGGAGATGATAGGACATCAAAAAACTTCAAAAATAAAATCCGTCATTATACTTATAGTCTGCCTTCTATATCATTCGGTGCTCATATTACATAGCCACCTGATCATGGGCCATATGTGTTCAATTGTGTAAGTGTTAATATAAAAAATTGATTTTGTACTGCATAATATCTAATCATTCTGACCATAAAGTGAATATTTACAAAGATGAAAAAATTAGCATTAAATAAGAGAAGTTTGCTCTTTCTTCTTCTTATTTAAGAATTTGCTTTATGAACATTAGTCAAGGCACAGTATTTTACATTTATCTTATATATCACCGTCAAATTTTGACGGGTTCCCACTAGTCCAATTTATTTTATAAAATATTCCACTTACAAATTACTGATAATAAAATAAATTAAAACTAATAAACATAATATAATATTAAATGCAATTTTAATGTACACAATCAAACAAAATATTTACTAGAATGATTCTCAAAGATTAATGAAATCTCAGTACTTGGTTCGTAAGCTTCTCTGTGATTGGTCAAGAATCTGTATCATATTGAAATCTGAATCGTAATGAGTATCATTATGCAACGGGTTGGTGCCATCAAATGATAGAATTATGCAATGGGAGTAGAAAAAAAATATTTAATTTTCGCTTGTAACTATTTAATTTTCATTACTAAGGGCGAGACAGTACGTGATGTTTAAGCACCACTAGATTTATCATAATCTTCAGTTGTTGCAGTCTGCACATGTTGCGTAAATTGGAATGATCAAGATATTTGACAATTACGCTTTTCTCATGGTATGAATAGATGGTTATCAATATACAGAATAGATATAAGAAATCAGTTGAGAAACATCTAGAGGCTACTGAAATTGATTTTGAAGAAGTCTGACGAAGTCAAGTAATAAGAAAAATAGTATGAGAAATTACTGAATGTAATAAATTGTAGTGTTGATGTTGTTAACTAACTTCAAGGTTTTAGATCAGGCAGTGGCGGCTGGCGCCCCACAGTAGGTTGCACCTCCAACGAATGATGGAAATGAAATTTCTAAAATTTAAATTCGAATATGTAATAAAAATGCAAGCAATTCAAATCAATTAAAACAGTTATTTAAAGTCTATGTTGAAATATTACTTAAATAATTTTATGCGTCGCGTCCGTGTAAGCTACAAGCACTATTGCTTCGACACGGTTTATACAACTAAAATTATTTTCTTTCGCAAACTTCACTACGTTGGTATATTTGGCAATAATGAAAGATCTTCGACACACATTCATATTCACTAGAACGCTCGTAAGCTGCTGGTCGATCAGCTGCAGGCATACCGGCTTCCGCAAGACACTATAAAGAACTTCCATCCAGAACGGCCACCTTTACATAAAGAACTCATCAAATGTACGTTTTGAATCAACAAACCTAATATCAAATGAAAAAAAATTCAAATATAAACAATGCGTTGAATATTGTCAGTAATTGACTGAACTTGTGTACTATCAATAACAAGCGAAAATCATAAAACTAGGTCGCAGTATGTCAGACGAAGACAGAATATGAGTATTCCCCTGCCACTGAGATTCCCTCCCGTCGCCGCGCAGTACTGGTCAGCGCCACTATCTGGTTGCCCAACCAAAGGCCATATGTTCCCCGTGTTAAATCGAAGGGACAAAGAGTAAATGCTATACACCCATTAATACAGCCAAAAGCATGGTGCAATTCCTGGCAAGGCTCCAGATACCTGAGAGAGCGCCAGTTGCACTCTTTGGTTTCAAAATGATTTTATATACATGAATATTCCTGCAATATCTGGAATATTGAATGTTTTCAAAAGAAAATGTATATTCCTAAGACATTATGAGGTCTTTTTCATTTCTTGGGAGTTGTGCAACAGTGCAACCTAAGCACTGAAATCAGGCACTTTGCAAGAGAAAGGTGACAACTTAACGACTTGTTACGGGGTATAGGATATTGTTTGTGTGTTCCTGTTTATATATACACAAACACACACGTCTACGCACTTTCAGTGCCTATAATCGCTCTCCCTCTGGCTGAGACATTCTCCCGGCGCACTGACTGTTGTACTTACCAGCCTCCCGTCCATCGCGTAGGCGTTGCTCGTGAGCCAATAAAGAACAGTTTACGTAAAGTTTAATAAGCTTTGATCATCGCTCTTATTAGGAGATGTATATTCACAAATCAGACAGTTGACAGTGTTTATAGTCTCGCCCAAAATTCGCTAGGTTTGTGGAGGAACTGGGAAACTGTTTTAAGTAGAGCCAGTTGTTTGAAATACGCATTAATGTTAATTTTGTTCATAACCAAATATTGATTGCTGATTACGTATGTTCAAAGGACCTCTAACCTATTGGGATAAAATGTAGAGGTAGCATTGAAAAGCACATTTCAGTGGGATTTCAAAGTAGTACGTTGCGCATTTGCATTACTGAAAGTTTGTCGCAAGAACAACGCCTTTTACATAACATTGGAAACAACCGTCGTCATATAAAAAATATATTTATCCCTTTTCCTCTCCAAATCCTTTTTGTGAGAGCAGCCCGGACGCCCACTGAAACAGACCTGCCACTAGCACACCGCCTTCGGCGCCTGCTGGCGCCGCTGTTCGCAAACTCAATCAAACGCCTTGTGCCTACAACTTGTTGGTCCTACGGCCGTCTTTTTTCGTCTTTCCGTCTTTCTTCAAAGAAGTAGTAGGACTCTAATTTCATTAATTAGTGTTTTCCATTTGTATTCTGATGAGCGCGGAATTATAAAGGAAGCGCTTTGTATTAATAAGTCTCGTCTGGTTAATACAAGCTGCGCTCCTTTCCCTTTCTTCTTGCTGCCTCGGTCGACGCCCCGGCCAACATCGTCTTGCCTACCCCGAACCTCTTGTGCTCGTGTCCTTTGATCGGGAGCAGCGCAGTGCTGCGCTGTGGCATTGCTGTTAGAGTGTTAATGGAGTGAAGTGATGTTTTCTAAGGCTTGTTGGTCTGCGCGCCAAATTTCGAGGAAAGCTACAGACAGGTAAAAAGCACGGGAATTGAAAATGTACAAGACTATTGCTAATTTAAAAGAATTGCGAAGAAGTAAAAGTCTTTAAAATGTATAATTGTATGAGACTAAAATTCGAGGTGAAGTAGTTGTGTGTTGTGTTGAGCAAGTGTTGAGCAATGATAATTTACATTTTTGAATAATATAATAACTACTATTGTAACATTACAAAAATATTGTTAAGAAATAATTATTATATATTAGTCAAGAGTGTTGAATAAGGCATTTGCCTCTAGAAAAATGGAAAAAACAATTTTATTTTAATTTTTAGTTATTCGATTGAAAATTTGTTGATAAAATTGAATTATAATTCGGTAATATCATTTACTTGTAGCTAATAACATAAACTAGATAAAATAAAATTGCTATCGTGATAGAAATAAATATAGAGAAATCTTCTTTGTCGTTGTGAACTTCGTTCAGTTTATCATGATTCCATAGAAAATGAATTGCTTGCTTGAAATTTCGTCTCATAACCTACCTGTCTACGCCATCAAACTGTAGCTTAACTTTCTCCAGTGATGCGTAGACAGCATCTATTCGTAGAACGTCGCTTCGCGCCCCAGTATTGCTTGCAGCATTCTGGGGCATTCTGTGTGAGTGCAATGGTGGCGCTGAGAATGTATTCGAGATGACGCTGACGACGACGATGACACAGTGACATCTCGAATAATGACGACGATAACAACCAAATGACGATGATGACACTAATATTATTTCATCTTCAGAAAGAGTTTGATAAGAAGAGGAAAGTTTAAGTAAAATTGTCTCCTTAATGTCATAGTTATGTAATGTTAATATTACAATGTAAACCATCAAGCATTTTTATTAACGTAACATATAAGTGCTCTCTGTAACTACTCAGATTATGAGTTAATTCAATAAACGTATCTGCATCAGAAATTAATTTTTTATGTATTTTCTTCGACAATTTAATCTTGTCCTGCTTGTCTTACCAACAATGACCAATCCTGTTGACGCTTAATGTTAAAGATGAAATTTACGAGAGACATTTAACGTTCTCACAGAGTTTTGTGGTAAAACCCGATCATTAATTATCTTGAAATAAGAGGGAAGACAAACTGGAAAATTCATATTCATTATTGAATGACTACATCCATGCACAATGTTGATGGTTGCACCTCATATCCTGCATAAGGAATTATTATTTTACTCTTCTAAGTGTACCGTTGAAGGGAATGTTAAGCATCTCATTGGCATTTGTTTTTCATCTATTACTTCATACATTATTAGTTTACGTTAAGGGACGATAAATCAAAATAGGGGTAAATACACATTGGCCGTATTTTTGAGCTGAGAGAGCGAACAGAAAAAAATATTCTGACGCTCGTTTAGGTTTCACCTTAAGTTCTGTACCGCATGATTGTCAGAAAAAAACGAATAAAAAATTACAAGTAAGGATGTAGCTGTTGTAAAAAGAAGACCATCTGTCCTAGAAGGACCTTGGCGAAATCCAAATCACAGCCACATTTCAAACAGATTCAGTGCCTGCTCGTCAACCCAGGGATCGTGCCCATAAACGACGTAATTCCTCTCATATCTCCTTCCCCAACGACTCAATGTCCCCGCGCGCACTTCTTGGTTCGAATCGCTACGAAGCGAAGTGGCCGAGCGCTTGATGGGGGGAGCAGGGGGGGGGGGGGCGTCACTTGGACCCACTCGACGCGCGCTCGTGCTCTATCGGAGCATTAGGGGCGCTGCCGTCGGGAGATTTGTGGCGGCCGCCGGGATGCTGATTGCGCGTTGCACGGCCTTAAGTGCCGCCGTGGGGCGCGCGCTTGATGTTTTCATTTGACCTCGCGAGAAAGTGCTTCGGTGAGTGCTTTTTGCAGAGCTATTTTCAGTGCCTCTGCGTACTGTTTAGTACCTCTAACACGGCTAGTGAGATTCATTTCCGCCTGTATTTTTTGACTGGCTAGTACTGTGAGATAATCATCCCCAGTATCTGTCCGTGTATGGGTCGTTTACTGTCACGATGGGAATATCCACTGGAGAGTGAATGATATTACAGCAATTTCTGGGCAGTTTTCTGTCGGTTGGTACAGTTCACACATTGAACATAGAGATCGGTTGAGAGGAGGATTTATATTGATTCAGAATTGCGCATTCAATAAACTCTTTATCAGTGCGCAATTCTGCTAGGTAAAAACACAAAAACCTGTAGTTATCTTTGCAAACGTTTCTGAGAGTTAAATGAACATTCAATAACGTGATGATCTGGAAGTGAATAATTTCTACTACCTTCATTACAAATGTGCTCGTCCTATAGTATTACAGAATTTACTGTGTGTCTTGCGGGTGTTATTGTACACAAGTTATTGCTTTTTTTTTCGAAACATTACGACGATGTCTAGATAAGACGGAAGTTTCATTTTATTGAAAAGTGTGTGATTTGAAGAGGCGAGTGCATTTTATTTCTTTGAAGTGTTGCAAATTGAGGTACTCTGTAGTGCTTGACTAGATCTTGTTAAGCTGTTTGTGGGTGGAGAGTATGTGTATAGCTCTGCTTGTTGATACAAATCATTTCTGTAAGATTGTCGAGAAATCTTTACAAATTGCTTATATTTGAAGATGCGACATTTATGAAATACATTCGATGGATTATTAGTTATTATACATTAATTTTAGTTACACACAATACGTGATGTGATTAGACCTTAAGTACTATGAATTGGTTGGAGAAGGGCTATATTTACTCACTATTGGCTCTCACTTATGTATTATCCAAGCTACTCAAATAGCGGTAGCTAAGGCCTGTCCACTCTTTAATAGTTTTGTTTTCGGGTTGGTTCAGGGAGGCGTAAGATGGTAAATGATAGGAAGGCCAGAAAATAAATTGAAGTCTATTAGGAAAAGTGAGTCTTATTTATTATCTCAGCCATAATATTATTTACAAAAGTAGTCAATCATCATTAAGCACGTATACAAAATTGATTAAACTAATACATATTATTTAAAGACTGTCTACTGAAAGCTATAAAACCGAAATCTAATTTCCTGGTAATGTAAGGCAGCCGCATTGCGTCCAATTCGAAACGAGTGGTTAGTCACATGACCCGTCGCTTACTCGACTCTTGTCAACGTTAAGCACTCGCTTCGAACTCGACTGCTAGAGGCGACCCATCGGAGGCGAGGACAAGCGTATAGTGATAAAATTATAATTAATCATATTAAATTATAATCATTCAAAAAAGCACAATCACACAATCACGACTCACTCTGTATAAGTTATGGTCGTCCTCGACTCCTTAAGCTATTACCATGTGTTGGAATGACAGAGGACATGCTACTGGGACAGCCACGCTACCGCTTAGGTGGGGTGCCGTCCTGATGGTCTCTCTTTCTCTACACATTATCATGCAGATAATTTTATGAAGCTGCAGCAGACCCTCCAGTAACATTTGTGGAGCGCTTGCCGGACAAATATTTGTCACAAATGTTCTTTTCCCTACGAATTAAAAAGCTGTAGGATTCGTGGCATGGCTTCGTGACCTGTAAGCTTAAAGCTAGTCAACAGCCGTTCTTTACATAAGCACCCACTTTGAAAATACTACTCGTCAAGTGAAACCTGATAGAACAAATGTTTGTCGTAGTCGTTCGTGTCGAAGAAAGAGAAAGTAAATCTTAAAAGTATTTGTGGTAGCCGTTCGCGTTTACGCGCTTTTCATGCTTTGAACTGAGTGACTCTGTTAGCCGGGCCAGACACCGAATAAAAATCGTTTCGGCAGCCTTCGTTCAGTGGTGAAATATTTTTAGCTCCTTTTAAGCTCCCTTACCTCTAGCCCATCACCCGTTTTTTCCCAGAAGTGTAGCATGAGTGTTGGAATATTTACACGTTAGTGGTAGTCGCGATGGATTGATCTAATAGGCTTTAGTTTCTCACAGATCTAGGAATGCAATTACGAAGGACTTTGAAAATTGTTTAGTAAATATCAAGCGCAATAGACTATCAGTTACACTTCATAATAATTAAAACCCAAATCCCTCTGATGACCACGTAAGTCTGGAACCATAGTCCATTACAATTCCTACCAAAATCCAGCCTCTTGAGCGAAGTTCCTTCCCCATGGACAGCAAGATCTCTTGAAACAATGTCGTGCCCCTCTCGCGCTTGACGAGACCCTGAAACCCTCTGCACTGTAGAGCCATGAACAGTATGATTCCGGACTTCTGAACCACCGGGAGGCTCCGTTCGCATTGCCCGCGTCCATTACTCTGAGAACGGGCAAATGCGTCGAGAGACGCCGAGCGGCCGGCGGCGGAAGGCGAAGAGAATGGCTTGCGCTGCGGGTCGCTGAGCCGCCGCCGCCTCCGCCGCCGATAGCGCTCTCGAGGACCTGCTTGAGCCCGAGCACGCGGCGGTCGCCGCCGCTGGCCGGGGCAGGCGGCCCGCGCGCGCGCGCGCGCGCGAGCGCTTCCCCGCGCCGGCCCCGCTCCGCTTCCTCTCGCGCTGCAACGACCCATGTAATGGCTTGACGTTAGGCTCCACAATTCCCTACTCAACCCACGCCACAAATATTTACTTACGAAGCTTTTAGTGTAGAATTCTCCCTCTCTGTCCCGGCATGAGCAATCGCTGAACAGCAGGCTCCCCATTTCAGTTGCCCGGTCGAAGCGTCTGCGTTTGGCTGGATTGCCCTCCAGGCACGGCCACACCTCAGGGAGAAGAAAGCATTGATTTCGATTCCTTTTGCTGCCGGAACGAACGGTACTTTTACCGCGCGTGTGAACGTTTTGAAATTTAAATGAAAAGTTTCGGGGTTCGGAGAGGAGTTTTCTTTGTTCTTTTTCGTCGTTCTGTGTGCGTAATTTCCACTCGGAATATCGATATCGTTTTTCTTCTCTTTAGAGTTTCATTTGTCTTTTGTCGTGTTAGAAGTCAAAAGGTCACGCTGGGCGTGGAATTATGCTTCTTGTTGCGCGGGCGCGCGTTCATCGAAGCAACGCGTAGCGTTAAAAAAACGGAGGGTTTAGTCCCAACAAGCTAAAGCAGGAGTTATAAACCTACATAGAAAACGTTTGCTGTCATAACCATCCTGATTAAAAACATCTGTTATGAAGATGAGCAGAATAGTAGTCCCTCGAAAGGTCGAGCGGACCCCTCGGCTAGGCTTACAGTGAAGGCTTCCACTGATGTGCTGGCTAAATAGAAAAAAAAATAATGTTCGTCGCGTGGTGACCGCGTGCGGCGGCGTGGAAGACATCGGTGGAACGGCCAGCCGGTACGGCGGAGCCGCCGACAAGCCAGCCACTCACGCCGCCCCGCGCGTCTGCGACTCAGGCCGCAGCCGCACACAGTGGAGCCGCACACTCGTTCACACACATACACGCCGGCGGCGGAGCGGGACGCCTCAGAAGCGGCGGCCGTAGCCCGCGTCGTACAGCTTGCACAGGCTGTCGGCGCGCGCCACGTTGAGCGCGCTGGGCACGCTCACGCTCACCGACATGGCGTCGTTGTGGTGCTTCATGAGCTGGCGGCGGCGCTGCCACACGAAGGTCCAGGCCGCGATCACGGCCAGCTGCAGCGCCAGGAAGACGGTGCCGGCCACGATGATGCCCGCGGCGTTGACGCAGAAGCCCGCCGCCGACGCGCCGCCGGGGATCTCCGTCGCCACGAACACGGCGCTGTTGTCGTGCGTGGAGTTGCCCGTGCGCGCGCCGGGCCGCTCGAAGCCGAACTTGTCGGTGATCTTGATGGACTGCACGAGCAGCATGTCGTCGCGCGGGGAGCCGGCGGCGGCGGAGGTGGCGCGGCGGCGGCGGCGTTTGCCGAACGAGGTGACCGAGCGGAACTCGCCCGTCGCGTCCTCCTGGTCGCACTGCACGGGCTCGCAGCTGGGCATGCACGGGGTGACGAGCGCGCGGAACTGCACCACTTCCGAGGACGGGAACTTGAAGGCGTCGAAGTGGGACAGCAGCATCTGCAACGGAGGGCAGGGCAGCTTCAGTAATATTGTGTGCGCAAGTCTTTGATGGACGACAAAAATTATGAAGTTGTTCAGGAATTAAGGTTTTGGTGATTTATTGGGAAGGATTATAACCGAAAGACAACCTCGTTACATTTGGGAATGCTGCAGATCTAATTAGAATAGCATGTAAAATTTTTTATACAGAAAAGCACATTTCATCTTTTAGTAAGATCATTGGAGCTGCATTTTTTATTGTGAACTTATTTAGTGTTTTTCAGTAATGTAATTGAATCATTGAAACTTAAATCTGAGAGTACTCCAGAAAAAAATGAATGTATTCCTATGAATATTGCTGTACTAATACGATATACTCGTATATGAACCTTTTTCCTGACCACTTTTCAACAAATATATGTATCAGTAGAGAGTGATTTTGTGCCTTGAAAGGTATACACAAGTTAAACTTGTATATTGAATATGGTCAGTAGGTCGGAAACACTTTATACTTTTATGGTAATTTCACACTCGGTAATTTTCTGTACATGACGTAATATATTTCATTGAAATACTGCCTTTTATTACCAGGTTAATAGTAGTTACCATAGTTGGTACCATAGTTAATGTTACTATTTTCTCTTTCAAAATGCTTCTTCAAGATCTCAAATGAATTGCCACTCGCAGTTGATTTGGCAAAGTTTATGCCGACAGTTTCTAGTCATTACAGCCATGTGGAAAATTTACTCCCTGTAAAAAAAATTCAAAAGAAGAGACATTGTAAACTAGTGTATTGTTAAATTTCTTTTACTCGCAACAGAACATCGTCGACGACTATTTTAACACCGTCCAGTACTATATGCAGACGTAAGAACTCCGCAATCTTCTGTGCAAAATATGAGAGCATTTGGTCTGTGCTGTACGGCAGTGATTTATGCCCTACGAGTTCTACTCATGAAACCTGATGATTTACGAGTAGTTCCGGGTGTTTAAGCATTGTGAGGGAAAGGAATTCAGCCCCCGTTACTTTATGACTTAATAAAATGGTCGTGCAAAGAACAGAATATTCATGATATTTCGAATTAAATATGTTATTTCGCTCATCTGACTCGCAGAAGACCGTTATCACCTTCTCCCCCAGCGACGTTACTTGTGTTGCTGCTGTAATGAAAAGTCCGTTTTCACTCTGCTAAGTTCATGGCAACAGTATATGCGTAGTCATCCTTCCTTGTACTTTGCGAGTGCAAGGCAACGTCTATGATGATTATTCAGAGGGAGAGAGAACTTCGTGCACCGTACAATAATAACGGTTGCTGCATGTTTTACCTTTTCTTTATCACGTTGAGAAGAGTTGAAATTCGTGAAACTCAAATCCATTTTGTTTTCCGTCCGAGAGATTCGTGTTTATGAGAAGGATAAAGAGATACAAATTCTTGTTAGGCAACCATTTGACGAGAATTGTGGAATTCCGAAGTGTTTTCTTAACTTCTTAATGTCCTGTGTAGTTCACAGATTTCATGATACGCCTTGTACATGCAAAGTCCTACCTTTTATATTCCGGAGGTTTTTACCGCATTATAGTGTGTACTTAAGTACTTAAGTCTGCACATACAGCGTGATCATGTATTTATATCGGGTAGTTGACTGCCTACGGCGGGCTGACGGACGGGCAGGCGGGCGAGTGGGTGGCGCTTGTGCGGAAAATACGCGCGACAGAGAGGAACGACGTTCAATAAAATCAACAAACCGGCGCTTGGGTGTGCTCATCCGACGGGCGCAGCCCGTCATTTCGCCTCGTTTAAAGCAAGCTACGCGCTCGGGTGTGCAAATGCGGCCGGGCCGGTCAATTTGACCGGTTAGCGTCGCGAAACAGTTCGCACTTTTCTGGTGGTGGCGGAGGTGGAGGAGGCTGTAGGCGGTGGCTGCCGGCGCCGCGGGCGCGGGTGGAGCGTTCCACATGGGCGAGCGGCCGTGACAAGCGCAGAGCTGACTGGGGAGCGAGCGACAGGGCGAGCCAGTGGGGCGGCTGAAGCAAGGAAACCGAAGAAGTGTGGTGTAGATAGACGCGAGGACAGCCACCGACCCGATCAACCGAATACAAAGACCTAGAATAATTAAATTGACCGTAGGAATAATAAGGAAACGAAAATAGCTCCTGAAGCCAGAGTGAGAAGGTCGCCGATGTTTGGAATTAGTAAGAACAGAATGTGTTCGCCGATCTGTAATATTTCTAGTGAAGTAAAATTTGAGAATATAATTACTGCTGATATGTCTTACGTACCTCGTCCCTCTTCGCAGAGAAGCTCTGCATGGTTTCATACTTTTTATGAATGTGAACACTGGGAAACACGTTTTACATAACTCGAATGGTAGATGTTACCTTCGGGGTAGAAGGGGATGGTGTGTCTTCAAGTGGACTGACAGTCATGAGCAATCAGGGACTGCCGCGAATGAATTATGAGAATGGACGTAAGACACGAACAGGACTGAACGAAGAATAATGGGAGAGCTTGATGAAAAGTGAGCAAAGGTGGAGAGCCTTGCAGCAGAGAGGTGTAGACGGTAAATGGAAAACGACGTGAGCGCAGCCGCGGAACGGGAGATTGCTAGCGACACGGCAAGGTGTTAGCACCGCGGTTATTAACGACATTGCGGTGTCGTTGCTTGCGGCAGCCCGCCGAGACGTGTCTATTGCTCGGCATAACCACGACGCCTTTCGGCCTCCAGCTGCCAACGTCACGACCGCTTCCGGTTGTCGCCACCTGCAGGCGGAGCACGCGGTCGCCGCCGCGTTCGTTCCGCGCGGTTTCCACCCGCCGCCGGGCTTCGTCCGCTGTGCTCGCCTTCTCCCCTTCTGCTCTGACCAGTGTCACGCCGCGCTCCACCCTCTGTCCTGTTGCTAATTAGTCTGTTTGAATCGATTGTAAAAGGCGAAAATTTCTTGTACATCTTGAACTGACTTCTGCTGCATCCTTTGGTGCCCCGGCGCTACCTTGGCGTTCTTTTCGCTCTATGCCCTCTTCACCTTCCCAGTCTTCTTTGATTCCTATTGCTCCTTCTGCGCCCTTTGTACCTTCTCCGCCCCTTATGCCCTATCTTGTCACGTCGGCTTCTCTAACATTTCAGCTATCTCTACCATTTCCATCTCTGGCCCTGCCATCTCTGTCTTTTCGACATTACGCTCCGCGCAACCTTTCTCCCCTTGCATGCTCATCAACTCTTCCGCCCCTCAAATCTTTTCTGTCCCGCTCTGTATGCCTTGCGCTTCCTGTCTAATCGCTTTGTCTACATTGCATAGCCACGTACCGGCTGTTTCCGAACGAACATCTGCGAGCCTTTCCGCGGCCTCGACCGAGTGCGGGTGCGGCGCGCGTGGGTAGGGTGCTAGGGAGGGACTGCCCGAAGAATTGCCGGAGATGTGCATCACTAATGGATGGGCCAGGGTGCTACTATGACGTATGCGATGATGTTCAGGGTTTCGGTAATAAGGTACTTTGAGTCTTTTTGCAGTATTAAGTCAGTCTCTTGGTAGAGGTATTGCAAGTTTCCCGTTGCTTTTCTATATTCCAGCGGAATGTTTTTTGAGAGTGCTCTATCTCACTTACACCTGTATTTTGTCAGCGATATTTCTGTTTATCTTGAAATACATCGAAGGTGTATATATTTCTACAATAAGTATATAGAAAAATGTATGTCGTCATTATTCAGTGAACTTTAGATGTAAATAGTGTTCAAGATAATAAGAATTTTGTGAAATCATTGTCCGTTATCACCTACAGATAAGTATAAAGTTGTTAAAATTTTATTCAGATTAATTTTTTAAATATTACACATTTTAGGTTTCCTATGTTCGAAACCTTCCCCACGCGGTAAAACCTCTAAATGTCCACAATCACATTTTCTTGTATATCAGAAACATTACTAAAGATTGATCTTTTCCTCCATCACCCTCATCTCAATTACTACTATATAGAAACAATATTGAGGATGGTAATTAATCTTGTTTAGCTAGTCAAAGATTTCTACTACGCTTAATTTTGTGATTCTTGTGTTTGCAAAAACCAGGCTGATGTTTGTGAACGTCGTGGCTGTATGTAATTATCTTCCTTCCTGCGTTCTGATAGCTTGGTCGATTAAGTCTGTGCGCGTCCTTCAAAATATTCGATTTTCTCATTAACGTCATGAGGTGTCTCAGTTCTCAAAAATATATAGTAAAGTTTTTTTAGGTTATTCCGGTGAGTAATTTCATACTTAATTGGTCATTTACAGAAAACTGGTATGAAGTTAATAGAACGGTTTTAATAAAAGGTGATTCCCTCTATGGTTGAATCCGTTTGGCAGGTTCTTCAAAAGTGCTGCGTTGTAGATCGCGTAACGATATAATGAGTGTGTGCTGGGAGGTTCAAACGGACAAAATGTTCGCTTTTTCATTTGCAACTTGAGTAGTAATTTTCAGTTTGCGCATGTCCAAAGAACAAGCGTGTAAAAGCGTATTTTCACGGAGACTGATCGGCCATGCCTGTACTTACATACTTCACGCAAAACAAACATTGCGTTATGACTTGTATCACGGGATGTTGTCGTGATGAAATTCGCGCCGCCTCATCAAGAAAGTGTTAAGAAGTCATTAATAAAAGTAACTTCAATAAAACGAAATGTGCTTCGTCTGTTACGCTTGCTACAGGAGAAATGGCCATTAAGAATACAATCTTACAGCTACTTGAATTGCTAAAGAAAAAAATTTGTTCAGTACGTGGCTTTAGTTCTCATCAGGAAGTGTTTTAAATCGCGGGAATAGTTGAGATGTTAATTCAGTGTTTTACATAACCTGCTAAACGAGCCCCCGAAGGTCCGTCCGCGGAAGTCGCACGACCACCCGGTCACTTTCGTGATGCTGTAAGAAGTGAACTTGTGCACTGTGAGATCCTTCCATGTGTATTTTCTAAAGGCGAAGAGCTCACGCGATGTAGAGGCGAGTGACATAATCAAATATTGTTTGGCATTTCAGAATAACTGAAACTAAAACATTTATAATTTCTAGTTACTTAGCACTAGAAAGCAAAATGAATGTTAATGTTCTACCTGCCTTTAGTCGCAACGATAATCGTGTTTTATTTTGACTCTGCAGAGCCTTGACTTCTCTTACCTCTCTCTCTATTTTCTTTCAACTATCCCGATGACCTTGGCAAGAACATCTAGTTTTCTTATCTGAGTATTAAATCCTCCCCCCCCCCCTCTCTCTCTCTCTCTCTCTGCGTTGTTCCTGCTTTCAACTGAGCGTGCTCAAGTTTGATTTATTGCTTCTCATCCCGCACATGCGATATTATCGAACAAGAACCCGCAACTGTGGCATGTGTGGTTAGACGGCGCTACAAATAACAGTGCGTTTTTTTGCTTCCGATCGTATCGTTTATCCTGGTTGCTTCAGAGACACACCCGTAGTGCACTTGGTTTCTCTCATAGATTAAATAACAATATTCAACAAGTTGTAAAGAGAGCTCGTTACAGTTGCTTCCGATACGTTCGTCATTTCATAATTGAAGCGAGAATAAAAAGACGCGCGCATCGGACGCCGTGGTATTAAATTGGCATGACTCCCGCTGTACGTGCTTTGTTTTGCGATGTGCCGGTCGGAATACCGATGCTCCGCGACGAAAGCGTCAGTCTTCTTATGGTGCCCGTGAGGTGGGGGTTTTACGGGTTAAATTGCTCGTGACGATCTCGCAGAGGGACGCGAGTGCCTGCAGAGCGTGGGGAGCGTGGCCGTGCAGGGTGGTGCGTGGCCTGGGGCGAGGCGGACTCACCTTGCCGGAGTCGACCGACTTGAAGATGGGGCCCATGATGAAGTGGTCGGTGGGGCAGCCGTTGGAGTCGATGAGCACGATCTCGCTGGAGTCGACGCCGTCCATGGCGACGAGCTCGCGCACGAAGATCTCGTAGGGGCTGTTCTTGTCGAGGATCTCGAAGCGCAGCGCCAGCGGGTCGCCGACCTCGGCGGACGGCAGCAGGTCGCTGCCGTAGCGGTCGGTGATCTTCATGGCGACGTTGGGCGAGTCGACGATCACCTCCTCGGACAGCGCTGGCCTCACGTCTCCGTGCACGCCCAGGTCCACCTCGTTGGAGACGCTCTTGTTGGTGAGGTCGTATTGGCAGGTGACGGCCAGACCCAAGTCGGAGCTGGTGACGATGGTGTCGTGGTGCTGGATGACGACGTCGTTGAGGTAGCGGCCGAGCCCCTGCTGGCGCACGTTGCATTCCACATCGTCGTAACCCATGCGCAAGTCGAACTCTAGGCTGCTGCGCACGTCGTTCACGCACGAGTTGGGGCTGCCCTTGGCGTAGATCTTGCCGTTGAAGAGCTTGCTCGTCTTGATGCGCGCCACCATGCCGCCCGACTGGCAGTCGATCGTCACGTTGTAGCAGGAGCTCAGCTCGTAGGTGGACGCTTCGGGCACGTCGAGGTACGGCTCCTAGGAACATAGGAAAACATCCAGGAATGAAGGACTAATATTTTACATTGATGAACAATATTCGCACAAATGTAATCTAAATAAAATACTAACACTTCAATAAAAAAGTTCACAGAAATTGAAAATAAATATAAACAAAATCACAAGTGCATGACTGTATTGTGAAAAAGTGTAGGAAGTGAATACACAGAACTAACAGCGGATGAATTGATTTTGTAAAAATTAATGAGAGACCTACCTGTGTCGTGCCCATTTCTTTAAAAAGTGTTATTTTCTAATAGCATTCTACATAGCATAGTCAAAGCCGTGTGAACTACTACTAATACAATTTTGTACAACTTCTGTTAGGGTGTAACAAGGTAATTATGACGTAACATGATAATTTTTGTAAAGTTTTTTTGGTTCAGTCTGATATATTGTCTTGAAAATTGCATTCTTCATTTTCTCATTACTTAGTGACTCAAAACCGGTCACAATGAATATCAAAGAAAAATTTTACCTAGAAATCGTCTGATCGTTTTCTTCCGAAATGGACCTGCATGGACAACTTATGTTCGCGGAATGTACGAAGGATGAAATTGAGGAAACGTACAAAATAAGCCAGCTCTCAGAATTAGTTTCTTGCAATTGGTTGTAGGCGACCCGGCTAATCAGCTGGCCTTGACAATCAACCTGGCTCCACCAGCACCGCGGAATGCCGAACCCCCTGCTCCGCTGTCGGTGGAGAGATGGATGAGGTTCGTTTAATGGCTCAGCGCGTTCACTTCCGCCGCGGAATGAAATTGCAAGTAACCTCATTATATAGCAACGCGAAACAGGAGTGGACAGCGTCTTGAGTGCCCGTGTTCTGTGGAGCACCGTTGGTGGTAGCCACTTTGCAATTTGCATTTCCGTTGCAGTCAAATACCGGTTCACTCTCATGGCAAACAATACTACATTAGTGCTCATTGTAGTGACAAAACCTTCTGAGCTTTCATTTATGTTTTCAGCATCTATTCGTGTTAATTTCTCTTAAGACATTTTTTTAGCAAAAAAAAAAGTCTATATACTTTCTAACAACAGATGGCGTGTTAGGCAATTTCCGTGTGGCGTTTATAGAGTTTTTATTTCTCTCCGCTCAACTGCCGCTCAGAAGAGCGCATAGGAGACTGGTAACGGAAATGCCTGAAACTCATTTCTTGCTCTACTCATTTACTGGTCTTCTTTGTTTCGTCTCGCTCATATTCCATTACTCCGTTCGGAGCTGATATTCCATTGTATAATTCCGCGTATTGAGGAGACGAATGGGATTTGAACAACGGTACCGCCCTCGCCTCTTGTCCTCTTCCGCGTGGGTCTCGAATTACCCGGAGAGCCTAGAATGCTTGCTCAGCGCCCTGTGGAGGCGGGTGCTGAGGCCGGTGGAGGTCGTTGCCGGTGGTGATGGCAGTGACAACAGGTGTTGGTGGCAGAGGCTGAGGCAGAATGAACGGTGGCAGTAAAAGCTATAGGGATAGAGGAGATGGTGGTCAGGTTCGACACAGAGGACTGTCAAGTACAATCCGCTATTGACTTGGGTTAATATATTTGTAGGAGGCAGCGGCAGAGCAAGTGATAAATGGTAATGAGAGGAAAAGTGACGGTGAAAGAAGGGAAAAAGTAACAGTGGCGACTGCCGCAGAAAGAACAAGGGCAAGGGCAGTGACGGCAAGTAAAGCGGGAACGGAAGAAGTGGCTGCTGTTCAAGCGGCAGTGATTCGGGCAGCGGCGAACGCAACGCGAGAGTTAATGGTTTTTCGTATTGCTTGTTGGCTATTTACGCCTGCCCTGCGGCGGGGCTCATCGAGCGAGGAATGTGCGTGCCCCGGTAGTCATAATCGGTCCCCGGAGCTGCGCGCCGTGTCCGGGCGGCCGCCGCCCGTAACGGCACCGGCTTCGCGTCCCGGCGGCGGCCGCGACGTGCTTCATTGTGCCCGGCGCACCATGCGCGACGCTGCCCGACGCGATGAAGTTCTTGCGCGCGTGGAATGCGGCTGGAGCGACGTTAATCTTTACGGCGATTATGGCTGAAGGGGTGGAAAGATGAGGGTTTTTTAGGAGTTCCCTAAGCTCGAGGTTTATCACCGCAACGTTCGGTAGGGCCCATGAAGCACTTTTGCTCGATAAACGAGTGGTTTTGATTGAACATCGGTGGTTTGCGAAAATTGATCGTGAGAATTTCCCAGGTGATGGGTTATTTTCAAACCCAATGTCTTCTTACGTTCCTTAAAGAGTTTTATTGGCTTCATATTTGCATACTATCTCTTTTAAACGGATTATAATGATTGGTTTCAACAAAGTAATATTTCATAGAATATATTCTACGTTAAATAAATCGTTAGTTTGTAGAAAGAACTATAATGAAACACTAAAATCGTAATGAGGAAAAGGAAGTACATACTTCATGCATAGTTCGTTTTTAATTTCTCATTTCATGACTCCATAAACGTGACTCCATAATCGACAACTATTTTATTCTTGCCACCCCAGTTGTACGCTTGTTTCATTTTAGCAACCTGAATTGGAGTTAGGTAAATTGCATTCTGTTGAATGAAACTTTCTTTGAAAGGCTATCTGATCTCGACGTATGTTTTAATGTGTACATAATATAAATCTTGCAACTTCATTTTTACGATGATTGAGCGAATTTTCATCTAATAGATGGTTATCCGCTGACGTAGCACGTGTGTTGAAAATAACGCCGTTTCTTTTTTAAATATTGCCAACAGTGAAAGATCTATTATCAGCCTCTGAAAACAATTACTCCAAGCTTGTTTAGAAATGTTTAGTGGATCTTTTGTAGTTCATGGATACGACATGCCCTTGGGTACACTCACCATCTAACCAATAAATTCTCTGTCCCTAGTTTTTATTTATTTTCCGTTTCTTGTAATTGTAATGTATTTTGTTTTTGTAAGTAAATTCACTCACTTGAATGTCGACGAGAGTGGCGCGAGAGTGGTGGCTGAGACGGCACACGAGGTCGCCGGTGTCATTGTAGTCGTAGGAGTGACAGCGGTACGGAGAAGTGAGGCACAGCTCGCGGCAGTCGTCGGCGCTACCAACGTCTTGGTACACAGAGTCCACCGTCTTTAGGATGCGGCCGGGCAGTTTCTTGAACTCGCACAGCTTCACGGGCTCCTCCACACAGTTGTTTTCAAGGTAGTCGTACTCCGGGGCGGCCTCGAACGCGCCCGATCCAGCTACCGTCAGACGGTCCATGTCGGACAGCTCGCAATCACCAGTCACGTTGTTGTAGTTGGCAGACCTGGTAACAATAAAGAAATGTTTTAGGAAGTTGACAAAAAATATCGAATCATTGTTGCATAAAAATGTAATAGGTTCTGTGTGTTATTTATTGACGGTTAACGGTGGTTATCGTTTTCTTGCAGAGAAGAAAATATAATTTCATTACGTTGATGATTGAAGTGAGATTTCCACCTTCAGTATTTTTGTTTTAATTTCCAGTCTATTTTAAGCAGATACTGTAAGTAATGAATGGTATAAATTTTCTAAGTGTTTCTGTGAAGGGGAATGTTATGTATCACATAATAATGTCAATTGACTGCGGAACGGCTCGAATACAAGTCATTGTGGCACTTTCTTTCTCTTATGTTGATTCACTTCGCTCGTCAGATTAAACGGCACAGGACGTCGGGATCGATATGCTGATGTAATGTAGCCCTGCCTGAGAGAATATCCTCTTCATTAACAAAGTTAAGCACCAACATACCCGAAGTTGCTACAGAGTTACGATTAGACAGCCTTGAGCACACACCATCTGCATAATGTTTGCCGAATTAACCATCATTTCCTTCTAAAAGTAGTGTCAGTTAATTGTTGGTTTCTGCTAATTGAGTCATTGCTTTCAACTCCGTCTGAGAACCCACATTGTAAAATTGCCTCTTCTTTTAAATGTTGCTTCTTTATCAGTCGGCGGATGTATTTCACATGTTTTTGTCACCTGGTCCTCAATGCGGCCTGAATCGTGTGCCGGCACATTGGGAGTAAATTTTACCCAATGGGCGTCCGCTGAATATTCCATTGGGGAGGGCGTGTTGGCCAGCGCCGCTTCGGGGTTTAAATGTTGCGCGCGAATGAGGATAATCTCCGACTCTGCAGCGACGTGCGAGCTTTGCGCCGCTGCATTAATTGATTGCTGAACCTCGCCCTGGATGAGGCGATCCCGTGGCACTTGATGTGGAGGCCCAGCGGGGTGTGTCCGCATGGAATTCACTTCCAGTGGATACGTTAACGCCGTTGCCTCCTGCGCGTGTTCACGCGTGTCGTTTTCCAAACGCGTTGAAATGGGTAAAGATCCACACACCATGTGTATCGTTGGCACCGCTTGCGTTTCGGTGAAGTAATTTAAATGGCAGGGGTGATATTTTTTTTACTCGAGGAATATACGTAGGTAACCGTGTATGATTATAGAAAATAATGTGTGCTTTTGTTTATTTGGTTCCCGGTGTGGCATAGGTATTTATGTAAAATCGCGTGGATTATAAAAATGGTCAAGTGATATTAGGTTTGTATACGGCTGTTTATTCTGGGGAATTCGTCTTAGAGATAACTTGTATGCAAACTGTATTTCTTATTTCTACTCGTGATGCATGGTGTGCATGCATTTTCTTAAAGAATTTATAGAGTTTAATGGAATTCTTTGGAAACATTAATTTTTTCATTTATTACTATTTCTGCGTGTTAGCAATTTCTGTTAATGTGTTCAAAATAATTTATTAAGCAACATTTTTCGTGAGCCATAAGTCATACACGTATATTTCTACGTATGATAAATCCATACTCCTAAAAAAGGAGATGAGCTAACAGACCAAAACCTCTCTTCTTAGAATGCCTAGTACCGACATCCTGCGTGAACTCTGCGAGATGTGCAAAAACCTGTGACGATTTTCCGGAGCACATGCAGGGTGACGCTGCAGGAAGTGTCGCCGTTCTCGCGGTGAGAATAATACCCAATTATGCCTTGAGGAAGGGAACTCCACCTTCTACTGTGAGTTCATCCACTATGACCCTCTATTGCGAAGAAGACGCAGGTACCGTTGGGATGTTCTTTCGGCCCTTAGTGAAGGTTTTGCTGCCATCTCCCTTTGCTCAGGCACACTTCAGTCTCCTCTGTCTCCGTTGCGGAAGACAGCAAAGGACAATGTATAAGGGTCGAGGTACGATAAACTACTTAGCAGGGCGTTTCCGTATCGAGTGGACGTTGTCCGAAGACGCCGGTAGACAAAAAGAAGTTTAAATGTAGAGGTCCAGAAGCGAACATGTCGTGATCGGGACAGGTGTAAGGCCGGGATCATTCGCTGCTTTGCCGGTTGATCTGGCACACCCCTCGCCTTGAAACATCCACTCAATCCTCCTCTCATTCAGTATCATTTATTCCACCCACGTCGCACTCTCCAGAATCCATCTGTTGCCATTGTCCACGTCTGCCAGTCCTCGAGTGCGCCCCCGACATCCGCTGCTTCTTGCCCGCACCACGAATGCTCCACCCATTCCGCCTCCGTACTTCTTCCTCTCCCTTTTTCTTTCTGCGGCCCTCTCCCGGTGCAGTGACCGCGAGCTCCGCGACCTTCCCGCTACCTTCACCGCCTTCCCTCCCGCACGGCGCTTACTTAGCGATGCGTGCTCCTGCGCGCCAGACCGCCCCTCCGCCGATCCGTCCCGCCCGCTCCGCCCCCCGCTCCGCCCCCTCCGCTCGCACCGCCGCGACCGCTCCATCGTCCAGCCACTCCGCCACTGCCCCTCCCGCTTCACCGCACCGCACCGCCCCGCCCCACCTAACACCCAACCCACTCTGCCGCCCCGCGCAACACCGCTTCCGCACCGCCGCCACTGCCCGCGGCTGCCCGTGGCATGGCGCGGTGTCTAGCCGAGCCCGCTTCCGTTTACCTGGCGCGAGAGGCGGTAATTGAAAGAGACAATCCCCTAATGAGCAATTACACGACGTGCTCTAATGAATATTGTGGAAACGCCGTTGGCATGATGAAGAGCTTCTTGCAGGCAGATTTTCGTGTTTCGGCGTCCCGTCTTGTTCTTCTTTTTTCTCTCTCGCAGCTGTGTGTATCGTCGCGCCGAGGTAATTAGCGCGGATTTCACAATGGTGTGAACGCGACCCTGATAAAATGAATGGGGCTTGTTAGGAAGGGAATTTTGAAGAGGTCCGCTCCGGCATTCTTAATGCGCGCACCGTCGGGCGGTGTGCGAAAGGCTATAAATTGTCTTTTTGCGCCGGGGAGGTGTGGGAAGCTTCGACCGGAAGACGGAAGAGAAGTCGTTGCGTTATCGTCGCCTGTTATTCCCCGTGCGACAACTCAGCACGTTGAAGCCTCCCCTTTCAAGTTCAAGTGACAATGCCCGTACTTGCAGACTTTTGTGCGTTTCTGCCTTGTTCGTAGCCGTTAAAGCTTTAGTTTCCTCTACTGCTAGAAACTGATATAGGTGGTGACTTTGTGTGTTATTTTTCTACATTGTTTTCTTCTCAATTGGTCGTATTAGTATTTGTCATACTAACATTGTCTACTTGTCGTTATCAAACCGTTCACAACTTGCTAGTATTGTATTATCTATTTTTATTTCAATTATTCATTTCTAGAAAATTTGTTTGGACCATTGCATAGATTCAGTTTGTTGAAAAATTTTGTGATCGTCTCGTCACTCCTTCCATCTGCTCAAATGAGCAATAATTCCCATTTTTTCATCGCCTAGTGCCGATACTGTGGCTCATCTAATCCGTAGAGCCGCATGTTAATTTTCAGCGACATTGCGTGTTGTGCCGTTTCTAACGAATGTTTTGCATCAAAGCTGACTCTGCTGAGAACACAACTCATTAACGATCGGCTTGCACTCTCGTGTGAGATGGAAAGCGCGCGTTCGGAAACGAGGGACACAGCACGTCGCTTCGAGTGAATATGTCAGCCTTGCGGTTGTTTGTCACCGTTACAGCACGACACGCACTTTTTATTGCTTCCCACTCCTTACGTCGTGTCTTCGAATTTAACAGGTGGCTCTCTGTCTGTCCCCTGTGAAATAGGAATCTATTTTCCTTGAACCTTTTTTCAGGAACGAAATTCAATTCATTTTCCTTGTGGTTTTGCCGTCCTTTTGGGTTTTGTTGTTTATCATGATGGATGCCTTTAAAACAACGATTCCCGACGGGTCATTTTTTTCTTCGCTGCGATGGAGAAGAGTGGGACGGTGGCGAAAGGAGAGACGCGCTGTCATTGAACCGTTGGGATTGATCGCTGGAGCACGCGGGAGGCAGAGCGGAAGTGGCGGCGGCGGCGGCGGCCGCAGTCACGTCGTCCTCTCACGACACGTCGAAGAACGCGCCGGAGTGAACAGCGGTGCTCTGCGCTCGATTTTCCGCGCCACGCCTCGCGCGCCGGCACGCGGGGCCGCTCATATAAGGCCCCCAGTGGAAGCTGTGGAATGCGACGCGACGGGGCAGTGACGCGGTTTTTTTGCTCCCGAGTCATTCTTCCGCGCGGTGTTTTTGTTGCACATGCGTTTGGAATTTTTGTAAAATTTGTAATCGGTCGTTAGGATCCGTGCAATGAAGTGACTTCGTCGACGAATGGCTTGCATTTAAATGCATGTGCGCGATGTGTGTGTTCTTATTTACGCAGTTGAATCGTTGATGTTCGTTTCTTATATAATATATAAATTAATACAAAAATAAGAATGAGGCAGGGTTATCAGCCGTTGCGTTCTGCCCTGGTGAAATATAGTTAGTGGTTTCTTTCTTGATAATTACTTATCGTTTAATTTTGCTTGTTGAAAATGCCTTCGATCATTCTAAAGAAGGCCCACTAAACAGTATAGTATCTAGGACGTAGGTATTTATTCTCGGGACACTCCCTTTTAAGTAGTCGAATGTAAGATACATTAAAATATGGCCCATCTCTTGGCAGCGTTTCTCGTATATGTGTGTGAATTTCATATGAGAATCCTATTTTCATGCAATATGCAGTGGAATAGTGTGATTACATCTACGTTTTAATTAAAGCGAAAACCTCGCTTGTTAGATTTTGGTGTTCATGTCCGATGCTGTTGCGACGAATGTAGACTATCTAAAGGAACGTGATGAATCTGAATCGGATACGAAGGCGGCCCGGCCGTTTGTGTTCTCGTCCGTGTGTTCATCTTGGCAAAAGAGCAAGGAAGTGCGAGTGGATGGCTTATCGATAGTTCATCAGGACACGTGGGTCTCACACAACCGGTTTTAATGCTTCGAATAACCTTAAAGCCGGAAATGTGAAAATATCAGTAGTGACATTTCCGCCTTTTTACGACGATGTCGGTTGGAAATGAAACGCGTGAGAACATTCCTCGAACCCAAAAGAAACAGGATGTACAATTGTAAGGTGATAGTGTAACGACCACTAAGGGCGATGTAACCATTTGCTGAACTTGCTTGGAGTGTTTTTATCAGTCTTCTCATCGGAAGAAATCTACTTCTTGTCTCCTGGAGCCGCCCTCAATCGGCGATAATGTTTCACGGGTCGAACACCGGTCGTTTCTCAATCGAGGTTTCGGCGCTGATTCCAGGAGGTCTCAAGCTGGGACAATCCGCTTCTTGTATTGTCTCCGATGCTGCATCACGGCATGTGCCTTTTCCAGTAAGATCCTTTTTCCGAGAGGAGACCGTTAAGAAATACGGTTGGCCATTGTGGAAGCAAACTGGCGTCCGTAGGTGTGTCCGTTGTGTGCCAATCATAAAGAGGGCTCATGCTATTCCATCGATCTCTTTTGTTGTTCTCTTTCGACGCCTAGAAATTCATCTCTTCCTCATTTGTACTTAATAGTCGGAATACACCCCTGCTTCAATCTCCTTAATATTGTTGGCTCGCGGACGACAGGGCTATTAGTGTCGCGGCGGTGTACATTCGTCTCAGACCCTCCACACATTCATCCTTAGTAAGGGCGGACAATGCGCGCGAGGCGAACGTATCCTCCTCCACCCTTCCCCCACCGCAGTAGACATTTGTGCGCGTTGTTGCAAGCGCCGCCGCATGCAAGCGGCGTCTGTAAGCTCGTTGTTCGAGCAGACGACGGTATTTCGCGGCGAACAAGTGCGCGGCGGCGGCGGCGGCGGCATCTGTTGCACTCGCGAGCGGCGTCCCACGCGCGCGCGCGCGCTGGCTCGCCCGCCCGCTTGCTCGCTCTCTCGCACGCCTCCATCCAATTCGCGAATGAACGCAGCCCGGCGCAGCGCGGCCTTTGTCGTAATTGAATGCGGCGACTCTGCCGTGACAAATGATTGCTATTGTGTCCGTGACATCATACAAGGTTCTGCGGGGTTGGCCTCGACGACGTTGTTGCCCGCGTGCCGCTTGGCGCAGCGTCCCGTCCCCGCCTTGCTCTTCCGTCGGCCGGCCTCTGGACTATTTTGGTGGCCCTTCGCGCATCTGCTTGCATCCGGGAGGCTCATCTCTACCCCGCTAGCGTCATTGGCACCTCCGTATCATCGCTTCATGTGGCACTCCTTTCGGAGATTCTTGCTTTATTGGTTCTTTGGTGCCATTGTCACTCGGCGATGCACCTTTTATGCCCTGAGATTTACCTCATGATACTTTAGTGAATGTATAATGCTGCGCCCATTTGTCGTCGTATTTCTTTTTGCACAGCTTTATTGTTACCATTCTCATGGCGTTTTCCATTTCTTCGCTTAATTTTCGCCTCTTCCTGCGTCCCCTTAAGTATATATTGCTTCTTTGTTATATCCTGCTACGTCAACTTAATACACTGTATTTTATCTCACACAATATCGCGTGTTGCTGGCCCAACGAACACATCTATCGTCGAATTTTAGTTCTAGCTTATCTGTAGGCTTTCCTCGCGTTTCGCAACTCAACATCTAATTTTTTGTCTCCTCCAGTCCCAAACAACTTGATCTCTTCTCACCTTAATGAAACTCTTTCCGCGTATCTCAACATCTCTCTTTTTTCCCACTCTTCGCCATCCTTCTTCCTCGCTAGCAACTATCCATTCCAGGTCGCCGATTTCTGTAACTACCCGCCTCCTGATTTCCCCTACCCAGTCATGTAGCTAACGCCCTCCCGCCCTGCGTTGTGGGCCAGCGCCTGGGTTCGAAGCTCTCCTGGTCCATGTCACTCGACGGCCTATTCATCCATGCGAGTGGGCGGGAGAGGAGGGCGGCGCGGCATCGCGCAACAGGTGCTTAACTGGTGCGCGTCGCCGCCGTGGTATTAACCTCAATGAAATCGTTCGCGCCGCTGAAAGTGTGTTGTTTCGCTGTCTACCCCCATGGGGGAACACAAACACGCCTCCCTCCTGCTCAGGCGTCCTCGTCCATGGTTGCCTAGGCGGACGCTCGAGATCGTTTGCTTGCTTGGATGCATCTGGAAGTAAATTCCTACTCTAATTCCCTAGTCATAAATGTAACCTATTTTGCATATGAACTGCAAACATTTAGCGATGGCACTTTCAGTTTAAGCCAGAATTCAATACAAATTTTGTAGCAAATAAATTAACATAATGATTGTTCTCAGGTGAAAATAAAGGTGATGTTGAATGAGCAGCGTTGTGCAGGGGGCGAATGTATGCCCTACTGAGCACTTTAATTTGAAACCGATCTAACTGTAGTGAAAATAGTTCGATATTTTTTGTATCGGCTCATTCACAGGATTAACGAATATTGACATCAATGCAACTATTAAGGTGTGAGTTTTCAGCAAACTACTGTGTAATTTCTATTTTATTAATACAACTATTCCGTTTTGATGGAGAAAAGGCACAGTTCTTTCGTTATTTTGCATAACACAATATTCATCTCTGTATTTTTTTATTTGTGCCTCTTCTAACTTTTTTAATTTTAAATAAACACTCCTTATAATTTGAATGGCTGTGTCCTACTTCCTTAGAGCGGAGCGCGTACATTATGTTGAATTTACGAGGCGCATTCAGAAAATAAGTCTCCCTATTTTTTGCTTTGAGAGTATACGCATTTTTGCGGGGAAATTGCTCATGCGTAACAGATCTTTGACGTATCAATCATGTGCCGGCCGGACAGGTCCCGCCGAGAGCCAGTAGCGCGGCAGCAGTGGCCCGAAAGGGCGGGACTCATTCGTTCTCCCGCCGACTGGGAGGTTCGGTCCGTGGTATAGTTCCTTAATGCACAACACATGGCGCCGATCGCAATGTATCGTCAGCTCTTACTGGCATGCTTACTGCAGCTGTTGGCATGCTCTGACTGCTCGTCCACATACGGCGCGGCAACCGTTTTGCAACAATTCGGCTGGGAGCTGTTTGATCATCCCCCATACAGTCTTGATCTCTCACCCATCGATTTTCACCTTTTCCTAAACCTGAAGACATTCCTGTCTTCCCGTCAGCGTTTTCACAATGACGAAGAACTGAAGACGACACGCTGTGTCCCATTTGTGTGTCACGCTGGTTTCATTCGCAGGCGGCACACTTCTTCGAGACCGGTATACAAAAGTTGATATCACGATATGACGAATGTCTCAATTCGCGTGGTGACTATATCGAAAAATACCTCAAACATTGCTGTCCGCGTTGCCAATAAAGTTTTACAGGGAAACTTACTTTCTGGATACGCTACGTACACTAAAAGAAACACCGACGTTATAATACATTTTTTGCCCCCCATGATGTTAATATTTATTATTTTTTTCACCGGGGACTTATTCCTAAACTAAGTAGTTCAAACCATGCGTTATTTTTCTCCACTAATATTTTTCTTGCTTTTTGTCCAAGAAACTAGCCCCACCGGTAAGAAGTATCGTGTACCAAGACCCAGATTACATCGCTTCGTCACTGTCGCGAACCCATCCCCGGCGATTCCCACCGGACGTATCGGTCCGTGGAACGAATCGCCGGTCGCTTCGCGCGCGACGTGCCCGCGGTCGCGCCCCGCGTAAAAAGAACTCGTTCCTCGTTTTGGATTTCTTTACGGGCGCGCCGCGCTTTTTCGCATCCAGCGCCCGACTTCGCCAGATCAGCAAATTGAATTTCGGCCCGAGGTGGTTCGCTGTCCCATCGTGGGTTTGGTATTGTTTCGTAGCTCTCTGATTCTGTTGCTGAATGCATGTGCGTGGATCTTCACGTGTTTGAACCTCACTAGAGCTTACAGAGCAGACTCACGAATAAAACAAACATACTTATTTTGAACGTCCTTCTTTTTTACCCATATCAAATTCAACTCACTTTTCTCCTTTTTCTGTAAACTCTTCTCAAAAAATAAAAGGTAAATCTGCATATAATAGCTACTTTATTATTATTATTATTATTATTATTATTATTATTATTATTATTATTATTATTATTATTATTATTATAGTGCAATCTGTGTGAACATTTTGAAAATCCACAATACGAAAATTATTAGTGAGGTGAAGCGTTTTTGAAAATGTATTTTTGTAGATTACGGATGTAAGGGTCTTTCGTAAATTCGTAAATAAGTCATCCCCGTTATCACATTAGATTTCAAAAGTTGGTTTCTGATCAGTTTATTTCCGGGCATTTCACTTGTCTATTTCTAACGTCAATTGTCAAGCAAAACCTTGCTTTTGGTCTTCAAAGTGAGACATTGTAAAAAATTTTATGCGGTTATGATTACAGTATTCCGTGAACGAAGTTTCCTGAAGAACGCCCCTATTCAGAAGTTGCCTGAGCTTGTTGGCAAAGTCGTGGCGGAGATCTGAAAAACTCTTCTTTCTGCAGCTTGGCGAGGTGGTCGGCCTTGGAAAGGACATCTCCGGTAGACAATGTCCTCCTAATAAGACGAGAGTGGCGTCCGTTCGCCCTGCCTTCTTTCTCCGGAGGAGGAGGAGCAGCAAATTGCCGCCTGGCTGCTTCTCATGTAATGACGGGTCTGCAGTAGCAGGGATGACGACGCAATCAGATCCTCGTGCTTAGTTCTACCTCCGCGCCATCGCCGCCCACGTCGCCCACTCTTCTACACATTTCGTCGAGTGGCGGCTCGCGACCGACCAGTAGCTAACCGCACGCTCTTGTGTGTGATTTTGTGTAGTACGTGAAGACGTTGCTTTCGGGCGAACGTGACTGCGGCACCTGCACAAAGACGTGCTACGTGGCGGACTTGAGGCGGGTCTACGATGGGAGTGAATAGAACTGCTTCGTGAATTGGTTTGTTAGTAGAGTGGTCTGAGGCAACGCTTTTTTGCGCGGAAGTTTGTGCGTGGTGGATAAAAAGTCAAGGAAAGGTCATGACATAGCTCTGCTGTTGTAACACACTATTACGGATGAATCTTCGTGTTCCTGAAGGTCACAGATCTTAGATATTTATTCCATGTGTTGTAGAAAGAATAAAAAAATCTATGTTTCGTATCACTCTACCCCATGAGTTCTTTTGTAAAAAGTGGCATCTGCTTTCCTGTGGAATTTCAAAAAACTTGAAAATTGTATTTTTACATTTCAATACTGAAACCTGCGTTGATGCAATATAATTCGAGATATCACATATATATGAAGGGTCGCGCTCAGAAAACATGATGTGCCTACTGAAGGAGATAATTTCGATTCTGCCTATTTGAAGAAGAAGGTGAAGATGAAAAGCCCTAACGAAAGACACTACGCAGTAGGTACTGTTCTAGTCATTGTGTATGCATTTCCTCATAAATCCTAAATAAAACCCTGCAAGCTTGGTTAAATCCTGCCGTAAGTTTCCCCCTCTAAGGTTTATGGAATTCTCCCTCATCCAATACGGTATATTCTGTGCTTTATGTGCCTAATGCAGAAACATTATTAGGTTGTTAACAGAAATTTCAACACGGACTTCGTATCAGTGTGTACTAGCCCTTTGAAGAGCCCAGGCGTTGCGAGCCCTTTGAAGAAAATCCTCGCAGGGCAACTTGGCATAATTTTCAGTCCCCCTTCTTGGTATCGGAGGTGCGGTGACATCAAAGCTGCCTTTAGTGGCTTTTAGGAGCTCACATTCGGATCACTAATGTTCCAGCCGTAGTTAATGTTCGACTTGTTGGATGGGTCGCTTGAAGTAGATACTCCAAGAGGAACATTTTAAAAGCTTGATGCAATGATTTATTAGTTTTTACTTTTTTTGTTGGGATTCACACTTCTATATGCACTCACACGAAGACGTGGTAGGATGGCGTTTACTGAAGTGTCTGAAGCGCCGCATTAAGAAGATAAATACTGTAGAGCGTCAATAATTCGGACATCAAAGATTCCCAATAAAATGAATACTGTATCTAGACAATTGCGTGATGCGGTATCTACAAGACATAATAATTGTATTAAAACGATTGATTGCTGAAAAATATAGTCACTAATGTAATTAAAAACTTCTGTAACCATCCCGCTCCACTTCTGTAATCATCCGGGTGAATTGCGAACAATTTTAAGCACTTTTTTACTTCGAAGTCATCCTTCGACCCTTTTATTGGTTCACTTCGATAATCCGTACAATTTGGTAATCCGAAACCTCGGGGACCGGTCGCAGTTAATCCGGATTATCGGCGTAGCTGTAACATCTTAAATCCGGTGATTGCAATACTAAAGAAATTAATAAAACAAGGCGTATTTGTCTAGACAACCTAGATAAACACAGCGAGCGTAATGGCGGCAGAAGTATCGCACCGCACTAAACCATCCGTTATCACATCAACCTCGGTCTAACGCGCGACGAAGTACCTGGCGCAGCGGTGCCCTCGCGTCGCGCTTCGATGCCCGACCGCCGCTGCTGACGGGCGACGCGACGTGGGTCGAAGGAGACCTGCCCCGAACGCATCCCGCGGTCAAGATCTTCTGAGCCTCTTGTTTCCTTCTCCGAAAAAGGCGCAGTCCGATTGAATCCGGGAAGACATTCCGCTTTTACAATGGGATCGCCCGATTATATCCCGTTGGGGTTCCCTTGTTCATGAGTAAAAGAAAGATCTTGCCGAGGCACCGTGGTTATGAGTGTAATTGGAATAGATGCAAATACCCATAATTTGTTTTCAAAAAGCATTTGTATGTCCTTTCAAGCAACGTTGAAATGCTGCCTACGTTGAAATCCACCAAATAATCGTTTGTGGCTTTAAAACTTAATTCGATTATCTTGGATACAGAATAAACTGCATGGTTTCCTTGTTTCCCTGTCCGTTCCATCGTTGGGCATCCAAATGTTTTGCCTTTCGGAATGCCAAAAGTAAAAGGAGATTAACTGGGAAGGGTGATGACAGGGACAGATAATAAAGGAGTGCGATTGCGAGATTCCCGAAGGCTGGCCAAGTGAACGTCGGCGCCGCCAATGCTCATCGGCAGACCGAGTCTGCCTCCCCCCCCCCACACACACACACATTCCACTATCGCGCGCATCTTGAATTGAACTGAAATGCACTTGAAAGAGATTACATGAACGCTAGAAAACAAATGGGGTTAAATGAAACTATGAAATGTCAACCTCCTTTGAGATACAGAGTGAGATTATTGCTTTGAAAGAATAAAATTTTAACTCTGTCCTTCATGTGCCTTGATTCTAATGGGATGTTTCTGATCAAGTATAGTTAATTAATACTTAAATTTGCTGAACTTTGAAGAAATGAAGAATGCTTTCAGATAATTATTTAAGATTGGTTCTCTTTGTTGTATTTTTTCCTCACTGCGATCGAAACAACCATATCATATGTAGAAATTCGAACTCGCAACTCCATATCAAATAGTGGTTGCTGTAGCAGCCGCCTGTCTTACTCAGATCGGCAAGATGGTGATTATGAGTAAAAAATTTAGTTCAGTTTTCTAACTCAGTCATTGTATCTCTTGGGATCATACAAAGTCAAAGAGAAATTGAATTTCATCACGAAACTCTGGCACAAAAGGGTCACTGGAAAATGTGTAAAAACCTTTTGTTTTGTTTTTTTACGCTGTGTTAAAATATAACTACAAGGGGCGTACTTCACGTTTGAAGTCTGCATGAACTAAGAAAAAAATTTAAAAACGAACATGTATTTAATTTTCATCACAGGTGATGGTGATGTAAATTTTAACATGCTTTTATCATTTGCGATGCTTGTTTGTAAGTGAGTGAAGGAATGCTGTGCGGGCCTTCCGCGTCATTCCGCACCTCTGTGCGTCCGTCAATGGGGGCGTGACCGCCCCCGCCTCCGCGCGTTCCCGCGTGTTTCTGCCGCTTGATGGGAAAGTTAATGGAATCCGACGGGGGTAGCTGGCGCTCCACCGCGCTTGGCGGGTCTTTGCCTCTCCGCGATGACAACACACTCAACCGTTTTACTTCTCCTCCATTGTGGCGCCCGAAATTACTCGAGCGCAGCTCTTCGCCAATCGTGGAAACGATGCTGGCGCCACCGCTCGGCTCCCAGGTGCCGCAGGGCTTGCTTTTCATTCTCATGTAGGTGAACGCACGCCTACCCGTAAGAGTTTTCACATAAATTAAAATACGGTGGAAATGCCTCCTTCTTGTTGTTTTTTTCTTGTCAAAACTAGAAGGATGTGGTTTTTAGTGTGGGACGGCGTTTTGTTCCTTGAAGAATGCTGCCCCTCTTTGTCGTTTAATTGAATTTCATCAGGCGGCCGGATTGCCGGTGAAAAAGCCTCGGACGGGTAAATTGCGTTTCGTCAGGCATCGTGTTGCAATTGTTCCGCTACTGTGGGCCTTACCGTGTGCTCCGTGATGCGGTGTGAAGAGCGCAGCGGAAACGGCCCGGCCCCGGCCCCGGCCCTGGCTTCGCACCCGCGACCTCCAGGCGGATGCGGTCGCCGCCAGTGGCGGGTGGCGAGGCTGCCGTGCGAGCTCAGGGATTAGCGAACTTTTTGTGGAAAGAAACCGAGTTCCTTTTCTTGAGAAAATAGTAAATCTTCAACACGAATATACATTTTCAATAACGTGGCAATTAATGAAGAAATGTATATTTCCTTTAATGGGCATTTCAAAATTTCGTAGGTGCATTAAATTTTTTATTTGGCGATTATTTTCAAGTGATTTTTCAGGTACTTTTCAAAGCATTAACTGCAAATATATTTACAATGCAGAAAAGTATAACTAATTATTCTCTAACATTCATTTAGAGTACGTGTTAAATGAAATAAAAAAGAGAAATGTCAATATCTACGTTTTGTTCGTTTAATAGTTTTTAATTCGTTTGTAACATCATTCAGCAATCGTATATCTCATGAAAATGTTTACATCTGCAAGTTGTTAGGCGGAAATCATTGTTTTTTAATTTTACGTATATGCAGGGACCGTTTTCTAATTGTGTGACGTCTTACAAGTGTCATATATCTTGCAACAATTTGCTGCGGTTGTGAATTTTACAACGTTCCACGCCCATGTAAAAGATTAGCTGATAGTCACTTCCGTGAGTGGCTCTTAAGCGCGCTGTACATAGAAGTCCTACAATAGATAAAGAGTGTACATTTTCGTGACGCTTCGTGGTTCGACGCCTTTTGTATGGAGACGAGCTGCGCTGCTGCTGCTGCTGCTGCTGGCGCGACTCTGCACTGGCACTCTCGAGAAATGTCTCGCGGGTTAGGTGAGCCTTTCCTTGAAAGCCCCAAGAAAGGAGTTGAGTGCTCTCTTCAAGCCCCATTAGAGTCGGACGAGACGATCTTTTGGGACCGCGGAGACTTCTCAATACATTTCTTTCGCGTTTATGAGTTATTTCGCGGCGACGGTGACAGCGACAAAGGCCGCGGGGATGAGTCGCCGGTGGTTGCGCGGGCGGGAGCGGAGGCGGCCCTTGGGGTCCGCGTTTCGTTTCTTGACGCCTTCAAAGCGAGCGCCGGCGTCGCTGGGACTGAGAAAGTTCGAAAGCTTCCGCACATACAAATGTCAGGTATTTGATGCCCCTAATAGTTCATAGCGCTCCGTGTTTTAGAGCTCATTAATGTTCGCTCTTTGTTTGTGTTGTTTCTTTCAGTTAATCATGCCGTTGATGTGCCATTAAGCATCATTAAGCGCTGCTTTCCTTGCGCAGCATTGTCTTTTTTTTACTTTTTTTATTGTTCTCTGAAGATTTTTTTGACTGAACTGTTTAGATTTACCGAGAATTTAAAATACATTTTACTTTGTAGATGGTCATTGGCTGATTTCTCCCTGAACTTATTTGTTCGTATGAGTAATGTGTTGAAGTTGCATTCTGAAATCCAGTTGTCGACATGAGTGGAAGGTATACAAAATAGTAAAATGCGATTGGGGAATTTGTACTCTCAAATTTCCTTGTTGAATGGACGACAACATGGCAACATTGTCCTTGGTTTCCTTAATGCGAATTGCTTGAGACCGACTCCTTGCGCAATCCTATCTCGTCGAACGGCCACTCGAAGATTCACGCCCTCTCTGCCAGCACTCCTTCGCGTCATGAAAAGGAAAGAGGCAATCTTTCCTTTCAGACGCGGCACGGCGCTATGTTGACGTCGAACGTCAGATTCAGTTTTCGGACGCCTAGTCTTCGTGACATTGAGGCATACGAAATCAAGATTTTATATTTCGCCGACCTGATGAATGACAGGCAGGGAGACTTTTGCCCCGCGACGGATTTTTTTTCGGAGGGGATGGCGATCCGTTCGGGAGAGGGGGACGGATTCGGGGAGCTAGAGCAGGGGGTGCTGGAAGCCCCCGTGATTGATGTCGTGAATGGGAGCGCGCCCTGTTGTTTTGCTCCAGCGAATCGTGGCCTGGCGTTTCCGCGTTCAAACGCGTTCAAATCTGCCTTTCACGGCTTCCCTTTCTCCGGAATCCGCCTCCGTCACGACCCTTGCGCGCCTGATCCGCCTACGCCTGCCGCTCCATAACGCTCCCCGCCCCTTCTCATCCTCGACAGCTTCTCAGCCCAACCCCGTCTCGCCCTCGCCCTCGCCCTCGCCCTCGCCCTCGCCCTCGCCCTCGCCCTCGCCCTCGCCCTCGCCCTCGCCCGCGCCCGCGCCCTCGCCCGCGCCCTCGCCCGCGCCCGCGCCCTCGCCCGCGCCCTCGCCCGCGCCCTCGCCCGCGCCCTCGCCCGCGCCCTCGCCCGCGCCCTCGCCCTCGCCCGCGTCGCTGGCCCCGCATCGCCGCGCCCGCAGCCTTGACGGCTTACCGCGGATAATTCCCTTCGGCGCGGGTCTGGCGAATTAGCGAGGTGGCCTGTTGCATTCCGACTGCCTGAAGAAGAGTTGACTCGAAGTGCTGCTTTTGACTGATTTCGGGAATTAAGCTACTCTGAGTCGAGTTTAGGTTGTTAAATGCGAATCTGCTTGGCTTTTCTTCTGCGGCTTGAATAATATTTGGAGATGTTATTAATTTACTATAACTTCTACCTTCCATTTCTTATGATATGATGATTTTCAATAGATATCTTGTATTGAATATCAGATTACATGAAGTTGCAATGAAATTACATCTTACAAAAATTCCATTCATTTCGCATGTTTGCAAGAATATTGAATGTATATAAATCTCTCCGTTAAAGTGATGTATCACAAATGAAATCATCAGATGATTAGCTTACCTTGTTCCTGATGCCTTTCTTTGTTTCGTGTGTAATCCGTTCAAAGTATCTTAATTTTTGGGTTTATAAGCTCTTCAAAGAGAGAATTGCTCGTGCATTATACCAGTACGTTTGTTTTAATCAGTTTCCTATTAGTACCGTTATTCTTACATATTAATATCGTTACTATTTTCGTAAGGATACACACACACACGACTTTGCTTAGTTCTGTACTCCGTGAGTTTTATTTTCTCTCGAAATGTTTTGCACAATTTAGTACGTCATGATTTTAGCACTCGTGCATGGAAACTAGCACTTGCATTCACTGTTCATTGAATCGAAAGTATTACTTTACATTACGTTTACTGCAAAGTAGCATTTTGCAGGACGCGTATCGCAAAGTAAATAAAACGCTAGTTAAAACAAAATAAACAAAATAATAGGGGACGACAAGAATCATTATGGCAGCTGTCTCGCGTACCGTGTCCACCGCCCGAGCCGTGAGCGGCGGGGACCGCCGCGGGGGCGGGGTAGCGGCGCGACAAGATGCAGCAGTAGCGTAGTGTAGTGAGCACAACAAGGACGCGACAGGGACGCCTGCAACGTAGTTATTAAATAGGTCAGATCGGAACCAAGCAGTGAAGTGCCCGTAGTTATAAATAGTGTAAATAGTAACGTAGGTAGTGAAGCAAAGTTAAGTGATACCAAGAGAGGAGAAAACCTCAGACTTTGAAAACTCTTCAAGACGAGTCTAAACAGCTTGGAACACTCCACAGTAGATGTAAATTATTATTATTATTATTATTATTACTAAATTTATTATTACTATTATTATTATTACTATTATTATTATTATTATAACTATTACTATTATTATTATTATTATTATTATTATTATTATTATTATTATTATTATTAGCTATTAGAAAAGTGGTGGAAAACCGCAATGCAATGTAACTATTAAGTTCTAAATAAACGTATTTTTAATCAAAGGCTATGCGCCTACAAATATCTAAGAATTCATACGAAAAAATTAGTACGCAACTTGCACGAAAATCGTTCTGTATATTCATTTCAAAATTAATTTTCAAGTCTCCTGTTATGTTCGGAAACATTTCATACGGTCTCGAAACAATACATTTCTGAACTAGTTGCGTGCATTCTTGGATTGCTTCCTGGTATTTCTAGTGTAAGAGGTTATGATATGTGAAAGATGTTCCCTGTAAACTTATCACATAATACTCAGACACTTATTATAAAACAGTTTCTCTTGACTATTTGGTGCGATTGCCCATAAAGATGGAGATATAGAGTAAAAACATTCCAAGCGAATGTTCATGATCCTGATTATAAAATAATTGATGATGATTCAGTTGTTTGATGCAGTTAAAGAAAATAACAGACGATAATGACTGTTTGTTTGCATAACTTTCCGTGTGTTTCTATCTTATTACATAGCATAATGTCATTTACTTGGACGTCACTATGAAAACCGGATTGCGGATTGTTGATGCGTAACAGTTTTGTATCTCGCACGTCTACAGCAGAAAACTAATAACGTCAGCCAGCATCCCTCTCTTAGAGCTCTCCTTCAGGCGACACCACGCACGAGGAGCGACACTTCCCTTTTGGTCGTTAGAATTACAAGTCCCCGGCGCCGCGCGTCGCCCGGAGGGAGCGTGCTCATTGGCCGCGCTTTCAAAGGGCGCTCGCTCGCGCGCTGCTGTTGCCGGCCTGCGCTCGCGGCGCGTGACTGCGGACAAGAGGGACTCGCGGTGGCGGCCGCGGCGAATGAGCGAGCAGGCACCGCAGGCGAAGGGTGTGGGAAAGACGAGCGGATTGCGGGCGGAATGGAGGAACCTGTGACTGAGGACGGTAGCCGGTCCGAGAGATGTGCGGAGAAAGGTGTGGGCGAGGTGCGGTCTGAAACGGGCCTTGGCGTACAAGCGAAAGGAAAGATGTGAACTTGAATATTCGTGTTGTGGATACAAGTGAGAGCTAGTGGTGTAGAATTCTGCAGTGTTTCGAGGCGATGAGCCTGAAACTTTGAATAGACTATCCGAAAAATTGGAACAATTGTCGTGAAAATAAATGTATTGATAAACAGAAGGAACAAAACGATACTGATCAATAACGTAATTACGACAGTAAGCGGAAAACAATGTCCGAACGCAGACGAAACAACTATATGTGAGACGTAGACGACCACACCTTCTGTTTGAGCATGGCAATTGCCACAGTGTTGCATATCATCCTATTTTATCAACCTGCTAGTAGACCTTTTTCATTGCGGTGGCAGATTCTGTGATCGTTTTTGTCTCGAGGTGTGACAGTGATACCTGAGGGCTGATTCTCGTGTGCGGGGTTCGGAGCATGGAAACAGCATGAGCAACGGAGGGTAGGTGCGGCCGCTGTTCCGTGGGAGGAGCGAGATGGTAGCGGCCTTTGTCTCCGACGCGCTGCCTGAGGGCGGCTTTAATCGCTCGCCAAGGAACGCTCCGACACGGATCCTCCTCGGCGACCCCGCCACTTCGCTTTACTCCGCCCCCCACCGGCAGCCGTCGCCCTCCTCGCCGTCCTGCCACTCCTTGCTCGTCTCCCATCGTTTCACAACTGTATGACCCACCCCTCGCCACCGCCACCACTATCTCCTCACACCTCGCTACCACCTTACGACCACCCTTGCTCATCCCCCACTGCACCGCCCGCCATTCCGCTGCCGCTGCCTCCACCACCTTGTCGCTCCGCCCCCCACCGGCAGCCGTTGCTCTGGCCGTCGCACCGTCTCCTCTCTCAGCTCTCACCGCTCCGCCTCTGCCAAATCCAGCCACCTCACATTCCGCCACCACGTCATAACACGGCCCGCCTTGCCGCCACTACCTCATCTGTACCTTGTCGCCACCGTGTCGCTCTGCCCGCCACCTCCCTTGGCCGCCGTTGCCGAGCCCTTCGCGCTCACGCCGCATTCGCTGAAGCGGGGCGTTTCGAAAGGGCGCCCGGCCGCCGCGCCGAGCGCCTCGACGTTTTAATTCGAAGTGCCGTTGCGCTCTCGGGCCAATAGACTTCCAACTACGGTTCGGATTCTTCTTGCCGGGAAATTCAGAATGAAACTGCTTTATTTACCGTAGACAGTTTTCCGTTGATACGGAATGTGGGTTGAAAAAAATGATTGGTTGGAAATCAGTGAATGTACTATTTTACTTTAGAAAGCATGCCAGTAACGGAAGCTGTTCGTTTGTTGTCAAGACTTTTTTCCACGTAATATATTTAAACTTTTATTTGTTAATGTTTTATTCAGTCTTGACTCCTAAAGCTAATCCATAAATAATTGTAAATGGATTTGGAAGCGGTTGCGGTTCCTCCACTTTTGTTTCACAACAAACACGTACCTCACTTGTTTGTTAAGCACTTGCATTAATTTGAAACGTGATATCAGCTATGTTTATACACAGGTAGTTTTATACAATAAAAACAATGCCAACGTTATTCATGATGTCGACCCATCACTATAAACCGCCACTGAACACGTAAAACTACCACTCGTTATTTGATGGCGGGTAAATGACGAAGAGCCGGTGAAGTGTTTCGGTTGGTGGCGCTGAGCGTCAAGCGATGTAATCGGCCATAATGGGGGCATCGCGATGTCGTAAACGCTGTGCTGTGTGCACCATTCTTGAGGTATTAATCGCGTCGTTTTGGAATTTTATCGATACCTCTGGCTATCCTATAAAAATGGCACGTATTTTGCGATATCGCTCACGACTGTTAGTGTGGGAGAATGCGAGTTGATCTCGTGGTAAAAGCATCATATGGTTGAATGGGAGTTGGAGTAAAGTTACTCCCGTCATATCGCAACTCTCAAAACTATTTTTAAGTGAAAATCAATTTGCTTTTAAAGTGTCTTTGTGTCTGGAGCTAGGTGCAGTTGCATTCTACTTAAGTACTATAAACATCAGATAATTTTTATATAATTTTTTATTACAATTGGAAGAAAGGTTTTTACTGGCCTTTTCAGTTAATAAAAAAAATAACGCTCGTGTTTATTCAGTTACTTGAACTCTATCTTTTAACGTATCATTCAGTTGTTCTAATTGCATTTTGTAGTGAAGAGTGGTATATCGATGGTGATTATTTTTTTCTACAAATATATGAAAATCAGAATTTGGGCATCGCTAACAGCATGTGAATTTATTTATTCTTTTAACATCCACTACAAAAGGTGGTTGGCTAGACAATTGCCTATCTCTACCGTGAAAAAACCAACTACATCACGCATTCAATTTGAAAATAACTACTACGGTTATTTAGACTTTCTGTGCATGAACAGATATAAGTTAAATAGGGAAAATTTTGGTTTGAGAGGGATGTTTCTTTAGTGATATGGAAAGCCCGGCTTTGAATTAGGAAAGGACAGTATTTAAACAGTATTGTGTGCTGTAGCAAAATCGAATAATTTGCAATAGTGATAAAAGACTTATACAATCATTTGAAAACCCTTATTACTATTATTATTATTATTATTATTATTATTATTATTATTATTATTATTATTATTATTATTATTAACAATAAGCACATTTAATTTAACTTTACGATTATATATTTGAATTTAAGAATGTTCAATTATGTAACCTTCGCTATTTTAAGATATTAAGTTTTTAATAGCCACTAAACTGGAGAACGTATTGTTTGGATACTAATTACAAGTGAATTTCTTGCTGCACTTGTTGTAGCTCATGATTTTTTACGACAATTTCTATCAATGGCATACTGTCTGTATGCAAATGTAATACTTGCTCTCACTTAACTTCTACTCCATTCGGAATGTTTGTTGTGTTTCAAGAGTCATAACATCAATCACTTCAAAGAATGGCTGACGTAACGCCTATCTTTGCTTTCTATTCTGAAAGTTTGTTAACATTGTGTATTTGATTGATTGTAAGTTTCTTTGCTTGTGACGGACGCAATAATGAACAAACACTTGCTCCGAGTATTACTCGTGACCTTTCTAGAAGTTAGATAGTATCAATGCGTTTGAATGAATCGTACTTACGTTAAAGAATAATGACCTACGGTAAACGGCGATTGGTGTCGCCGATCTTTGGCGGTGCGACGCTCATGTTTATGCAGACACTTCAGTCAGACAACGAAGGAAGCTTCTCTTTGTGAACATGAAATTCAAGGCTGTTCTATCATGGAACATAGCCTCATTTACAATCCTTCGGTAAAGTGGAAGAGCCGAACCAGAAATGAACGAGGCAATACAGAAAAAAATCAATGTTTTCCATGCAGTAATTGTGCCGGTAAACCTATAGCAGATGTATCACCTGCTAAGTTCCACCCACAATTAATTATTGGTCATTGAAGGTTTTTTATTAATTGATTTTCATACGAAACGTTATTTGCGGAATATCCTTCAGTCCCAGTAGTGATTTTCCTTATCTCGTCTACGGACGGTAAGAAGTGCGCTTTCAATATGCTCTTCAACCTTGGTGGTGAAGGTCTGCCGACACCAGATAAGGTGAGTGAGATGACGTATAGCATTATTGTGTTTCGTTTGGCGAGTACCGAATTCGCGAGAGCATAATAAACATAAAACTTCGCTACAAATACGTTTAGAGTCTCGCTGTCCTATTAGATACCTCGTATCCGTTACTAGATACTGCATTTGGCGTTGTTTCCTTCAATGCTATTGGCACGAGCTGAAAGTCCGTGCGCCGCGGGGGCGCTGGACCGTAGCCTGGCCTGTCCCGTGGTTTCGCCTCGTGCTCGGCTCAACAGCCACCTCCTGGTCTCCGTCGTCACAGCCGCCTTGCCGTCTTGCCGCCGTGTCGTCTGCCATCGCGGCCGGTCGCGTCATTATGCCCGGTTACATCGGATTGGTTGTACCGATTTGACAGGTAATCAAGTGCAACCAACTGGTGATTGTGTTGCGCTGGGTCGATTAGCGCGCGACGGCCACTGCTACTCAAGCGGAGCCGAGATACCCGCCCGCTGCCCGCCTGACCGCCTCCGATATCACCCAAATACGTTGTTGGTCTTCAAAAGATATTTGCTTGGAATAGATAGTAATGGTTCGTTGCATTTAAACACGTAAATGAACTCTACAGAATATGTGCGCTGTGCTGTAGTGAACTGTACAAAGATTCTCTCATGGAATGCATTGTTTCACTCGCGTCAATGCCACATAAATAAGACGTAACACTACCATGTTCGTATATGAGAAGTTATTTGCTAGATAAAATAGTTTAATGCAGAACCCATATTCTGATGAAAAATGTAAAAAACCTACGGATGCACCATATATTGCATATATATGCACCATATATATGCACCATATTGTTGACGGTATCATTGACAGCTTTTTGCCCTTACGCGGGTTATATTTGTAATAAAAAATAAATAATGTGCCAAAACCTGTGCAGTTTATTCGCTTTTCTGATGGAATCTTTGCTTTGAAATTTCAAGAAGTTTGTTCACTGCGTTAAGGTTACTTCTCCATTCAAACTGTGTTTCCTTTCCTCACAAATTAATCCGATTTCCTGAGGATACTTCATTTCGATTTTCGCCCGTAACGAAGTCTGCTCCTCATCGCGATTTATGAGTATGTTGCGCAGAAATAAAGGGCGTTTAAATTACAAGTCCATTCACCGCTTCTTAGCTGGTCCGCCACTTCCAAAAAGATGACGAGGAGAGCAAATATGAGCGCTGAAGAGGTCTTTGGCGTTAAGCCTCGCTAATGACTCGCTTCGATGAAGGCGCGTTCCTTTGGCCGCGTCCACGCGCTCGTTAGGCGTGATTTGCATTTACACTTTCCCGGAAATATGCAGGAGCGCTCCTTGGGGTACGCCCCACCTCGCGCGCGCGCGTGGGGTTGACACGGTGGGCGCGGCGCGGCGCAGCGCGGTCCTTTCAGATTCATTCACGTGCGACGCCGATACACCCTGCTGCCCCCTCTCCCCCCTGGGAAGTCCTCCCGGCTTTCAGGAGCCCCTCACTGATAACGAGACGTTGCCTCCTAGGAAGGGGATTTTTTAAAATCTAATTTACGAGACCTCGTTGGGGTGGTGAGCCGCCAGAAGTCGGTAGTGTTGGTGCTTGCCTCTGTTCCTACAGTGTTCCCGAAAGACCTTGTGTGGATATTTTCGCGTGTCGGGAATCTCAATCTCGGCTTGCGCTCTCAATTGAAATTCTTCCCTCGTGCCGATACATTCCTTTATCTGTCAGCGAACTACACTGCATATTCGCGTGACCGTGAAACCCGCTTCGTGACGGTGTCCGCGTGCAAGGGGCCGTCTGGTTGGAATCGTTCGGGGGTACCGAGGCAAGAAGTGGTGTTCAAATTTAATAAAGTCTTCATAGAAGCCTTGTCTGCGGAGGAGGAGGGGCGAGGACAAGAGAGGACAATCGGTGTCAGAGCGTGCGTGACGCGGGCGCGTTCATCGCCTTCACATGTGTCCGGGACGCGGCCGGCGATTTCGGGGTGAAACGAGGGGAACGATCTCAGGCCATAACGGTACACCAGTTTGTCGCGGGCAGGCACCGCGCCGGCCGGGGAGACAGCCGGGAGCGGACTGCGGGGAGCGCGCGAGCCAACGAACGATCGGCCCCGCCGGCCGGGGCGCTCTCCTCTCTCGCCTCGAAACCTGCTGATTCACTGTCACTCTTGTAAAAGCCCTACCAATTTCAGGAGCTACGAATCCTGTTGCCGGCCATTGTGAGTCCGGTAACTGAAGGAGCGGGGACGGTCGGAGGAAGGGGGGAGGGCAAGGAAAGGAAAAGAGAAAGAGAGAAGACTCACAAAAACGGTAGTCCCGGCATCCACCCGCGATCATGTTCGTGTATTGACGACGGCGCTCCTCCAATCCCGCAGGGTTCTCCGTCTCCCTCAGTTCCTCCGTCACGTACCAGAGCGACGTGATGGAATCTACCTCTTCCTCGTTGTCGCCTCCGAGCGCCACGGCTTCCATCCGACACCCTTCCCCTATCTCTGACCCGTGCCTACCCGCCCCACCCATCCTTGGCCCCGTACCCAGCTCCCGTTCCACCGGCTCGGAAGGAATTCTCCGTGGAATCCCGTTGACATCTGTTTTCAGTAGATGTCTTTCGCGTTTTTTTGCGATCTTGCCCTCCCCCCTTCCCTCACAGCCGATACTCTCGGCGTCTTCGGGCGAAGAGAGTGGATATTTCTAACCGTACATAATTCGCCTGTTGCTCGGAGGCGATATCCGCGCTTCGCTGTCAGGCGCCGCGATTGAAACGTCGGCCTGGGCGGCGAGGCCGCGTTATTGTTGCGGGCGAGTGCCATTGAAATGGCTCGCCTGCGCCGCTCGCGCCTCTGCACTGAGCGGATCCTCGCGCCCCGCACGGCCTGAGCGATCGCGTCGCTTCGCGCGCTGCGCCGGAGGCATTCGCTTCAACCGGCCGCTGAGCGAAAGCGCTTCGTTACGAGTCGCCTAACGACCCCGCGGGGTCGCCGCTTCATCAACCTTATTTGCTCTGAACGGTCGGCTCCAAGTGCTGCCATTAGCTGTGCCCTTATGGTCGCGCATGGCATGTAAAACTGTGGGTTGGCTGTGTGAAACTTCGCGAGCAATAGGCTTAGAAATGCGTTCCGTGCTTCGTGAGTTTTTACGTAAAGCTATAAATAGCTAATATTCTTAAATAGCTTCTTGGTAGACGACAAATTTCGCTGTTTTCACTATTAGGGTTTTTAGTTCATTACTGGCAATCTTTTCTAGAATATTGCTTTTAAATTATACATTATGACGAGTAGTTACTTGCACAGGTCGGTTTATGTTTTCTCGCGGGAAATAACTGGGCGTTTATGTCGCAGAATACCGGAGGAAAGAAGACGGACAGGTGTTGTCAGACTGTGCCGGCCGCCTGCAACGCTTCACGTAGGCAACACGCAGTACTCGAGCGCGTAGTGGGCAACATATGCGAGATTGCCGTTCAGGAAGGAGATAGTGGAGAAAACTACTACTTATACAACACTGATATCGATTATTGTCGTAGAACAGACCACATGAATAGGCATGCCAATGTAACAGGTGCATGCGTTTTTATTTTAAAACCTAGATTTTAAATGATTCTTTTGAAAGAGATGTTTTAAACATGTAGAATTTTCAAATGTTAAATTGTGCAAAAATTGAACGTGAAATCGTGGACATAAAATGGTTCCTCTTCAAACGTTTCCTATCGCTGTATTGAATGGCTAAATCTACTAGTTTCGTAGTTGAGCGGCTAGGGTGCAGATCCTGTGTTGAGGAACGCGCCCCATGCGGATCATCTCGCTGCTTCCCTTCCTCCTCGCCACGCTGTCGCTCTAGATTTTCATCACAGCCTGTAGAGCGGGGAAAAAGTGTCGGAGCGCCGTCAACGTGCAACCGTTATCTGTTTTTGGTCCTGTTAGCGACTCGTCGAGAAGAAAGAACAGCGCGCGCTCACTGCTACCAACGGCGTTGCATTGCCTCTGTTATTAAATCTGTGTTGTGCGGTACGGTGCACTTTTGGGTCGTTCTTTAATAAGGTTTTGTCGTGGAGTGCATTGAATTCCGAGTTGTTTATTTTTATGTCTCTTTGCTGTGTTCATTGTGAATGCACGAGTTGCTAGTAAATTGATTATGCTATCGCAGTTCACTCGAACTCATGATTATGTTCTTTTTATGTTCAAATACAGTGATGGTATGTTGAAACTGATTACAAAGATTCAGTGATAAATGTGCTCGATAATTAACATCAGAAACGAGCGATTAATTGTAAATTGTTTGCTGTGAATATCAATCTTGTGTGTTATAATGAAAGACAACACTTCTGTATATCAGATTTTATCTGCAGATAATATTTGTGATGTTATTTGTGATGTGTGAATTTTGCATTTGAAATTAGAGGTCTGATGGAATGACCATATATCGCAGACCGAATGATAAACACACTACATATTTAATACTGAGAGACTGAGTCAGCGGTAATAACTCACGTTGCGTAAGAAAGGGTAAGATTTTCTCAGATTTCTTCTGAGTAGTATAGATCAATTTCTAGTTCAGATAAATAATAACTATTACAGTTTATTTTCTCTTAAACCGGTGGAGTGGGATAGTTACCGTGTTCTTTGGGAGATCTAACGAGTTATCTTGAAAACTGCGATGTCGACAGATGCTATAGTGAAAATAGATATAGTATTTTCAAAGAAGGGGGAAAATGGAGTAATGGTCTTTTAAACCTTGCTTATTCGGTTAGTTATTCCCATCCAGTCTGAAGAAATGATACTATTATGTCTCCGCCCTCCCTGAAAATACTAGTTTTTTTTTAAACAAAGCTGTCCTAAGAATTGTGTAGGCAGGTACAAGTGGAAGAAAACAAGTAGTAACACGCAAGAGCTCAAATTCTTTTAGTTCAATTCATTTTTTATTTCATGAATAATTTTAAATTGAATTAGTAAAAATAATTATCTTTCAGAGACATACGTTATTTGAACGAGAATATAACTAAGGTTTTAAAAGTTTCCAATTTTCTCCCATAGTATTACACGTTTGCTGTTAGTATCCGACTTGACAATGAAATAGAGAAAGTGTTCGTTCTCCATAGAACTGGTGTAGGTAGAAAATCATATTGACATTTAGGCAGGTGGGGGCGGGCTCTTACCTGCAGGCGAAGTCGCGCTCTCCCAGACACAGCTCGAGGCACTCCTGGCGGGCGCCGGTGTTGATGGACTTCTTGGAGTAGTCCTTGAGGCGATAGCCTTGCACGCGATCGAAGCACCAGGCGCGTTCGCACGGCTTGACGCCCAGGCAGCTCTTCTGCGCGTAGATGGTGAACACAGGGAACTGGGAACGCGTCAGCGCGCCTGCAAATAGAAAATATTACGAATTAATATATTGAGTAATCTATAAAGCGTGTGCTCAAATATAGAATGTAATAGTGTATGTTTCTCTCTCCCTCTCCTTTCTTTCTTTCTTTCTTTCTTTCTTTCCTTCTTTCTTTCTTTCCTTCTTTGTTAATGCCCAAAATATATTATACTTTACAATTTACTGTTCTGTTTTAACAATGATCATTTTTAGGTCCGCCTGCATTTAACAGAGAAAAAATATATTTTGTTGGAACATACTATTCCCAAAAATGGCGACAGACAGGTTAGAAAACAAGTGAAGCAATATTTTCGGTGTCTGCATTATTTTCTGTCTCAAAATTGTTCACTAGAATAGTTGTGAATTTTATTTTGTGATATTTCCTGCAACTAAGTGAAATGCTGATATTTTAGTTTTTAAATGCTTAAGATAAAAAAATATATTTCGGTAATTTTGGTGGTATTTTTTTATAGATATTTTCTCTTCCGCTTAGTCGTGTATTGTGATGATGTGTGACAGACGACGTTAAAAATAACGAACATCTACTTACAGCTGCTTCCTGACATCGATACCTACCAAAAATTGCTAAAAAAGTGCGTCGTCAGAGATCCTGACTCCACTACTGGGAACCTCTTCTCCCTTTTGAAATCTCCGCCCGCGCGAAATCTCTAGCCCGCGGGCCACCGGTCTACCGCTCGGCGCGTGCGCCTCCACTTCCCAGAACTACTTTCAACCCTGGGGTCGCCCCAGGTGCTCGCTTCTCACCCCGCTCCACCTTCACCTGCGCAACCAGGGCATGCGGGCCCTTCGTTCTCCGCCTTTCCCCTCCCCGCGCGCCGCCTACGCTCCCCGCCCACGCTCCCCGCCCCCTCTCTTCCCAGGCCCACGCCACCGCCGCCGCCGCTGTCGCTGCTCTCTCGCCGGCAGCTCTTGACTCCGCACCTGCCCGCATACGGCGCCACTGTCGCGAGTCCTTTGACTTGTCAACCCCGCTGTGACGCGCGCGCCGCGCAGCGCCGAGCCGAGCCGCGCTCCGCTACCAGCGCCCCGCCCCACCGCCCCTCACCCTCCTTCCGTCTCCACCTCGCCACGTCGACGCTCGCACCTTTTATGTTTTCGCCATCGGAAATTTCGCTTCATTTTAAATGAGGGAGAGCCCGTAAATAATGGCGTGATTTTAATTACGTCGTCGTATTATTCACAAAAGGCTTGCAGCGGCGTGCCCCGGCGACGGCGTCTACCGTTTTTAATCAACACCTTTGAGCAACATGCTTGCCGTATTTAGAAGAATGGCGCACAGTATTGTTGTACTTATGTAGTTTTCACGAGAGTTTTATTTTTCGCGAATGTGACCCCTCGGAGTGGTACAGACCCCTCTGAGTGGACCTGACATCATGTCGCTGTTTTAACATATGATACTTTTTAAATATTCAGGAAACATTGGTAGAATCTGGAGGTAAAGAATACCCGAAAGAACGAAAAGAAGGCCAAAGCCTAGCAATCGTTGTTTCGTAACTTCGAAGAATTTGACTTTTTTTGTACGGAAACTCGTCTACTTTTTATTAAAATCAATTTTTAAAAAATTGTGGAATTGTGAATAGAATTCTAGAAATTCTCTATAGAATTCTGGAATTTCCGTAGCTTTTCTCTTTAATTCTTTAGCTTCTAGTACGTTCTGAATATACACACTGACTTCATATTTGATTCAAAATTTTCTACTAGCTGAACTTATCCTCTTCCAAAAGAAGAACTGCAGAAAAGTCCTACATATTCTCTATATGGAAAATCGAAACCCCCAAAATGTTGTTTCACATCGTTCAGCACTTGTTCTCGAAGACTAGTGAAATGAGAGAGATTTATAAATTCTGGAACAACATACCTTTTCACATTGCACAGAAGAGTTAAAATATTTCTGTGCAGTTATACAAAATGGAATTGAAATGTTTTATACTTACCTCTATCTGGATATATCTATTATAGTGAATTATATAAAAATAATCCTCAATTCCATTTTAATTTAAAAATGTAATGCAACACATAATTATAGTCACTGATATTTTTTGTTAAAAGGCACATTGTATCAGGCGATTCCTGGACAGGCGTTTAAATATTCTCTCTAATCTTTGAATTTAAAAATAATCTTCGAACATAAAAACTTGCTTTGCCAACAATGTCACATTCTCATGCTTATTCGCGCGTAATCATCGATTACATTTCGCACCACGAAATAATGAACAAGAGACAGATACGCGTCTATTTTGTTTATTTTAAGTTATTATTAAAATTAAGAATTTACACTGTAAAGTCGGTTAATAATAGCAAGCGGTAACAGATTTGCTGCTCACAACCTTTCATTTAAAGCAAAATCACGAACGTTGGTTGAGTAGAAACCTCAAATTTCTTCCTAAACGAAAATTCATATAGTTTTAAATATAAAAATATTGTCGTATGAAATATTATGATTAATATTAATGTCCCCGCTCGTGAAAGAACCTTTATTTAACACGCCACTAATGATAAAGTAATCTTAACATCATTATTATGACCGTTGTGTTCATGTTGACAATATTACTGCCATTTTCAAGCTAAAATTATAAAAGATAACATTCCATCTTCGCTAATAATACGATTTTTTTCAAATTGTTGTTAGTGCATCTAGCTTTTGCAATTGCCTTCTCCGTAATGCTTTCGATTCCCCTTAATGTCTTGAAACGCGCGCATCCTGCGTTCGAGGCCTCGTCCGGCGCCATGGCTTTGCTTCGGCCCAAGGCTCGTCGATGGCTCTCGTCCGGAATGCGCGGCGGAGCGGGAGTCGCTCTTCGTTTTGTTCGCGTGTGACCAATCGGTGATGGGGAGCGCATAATGCAGACCACGCGCTCTAGATATTTTGTGCCGTTTAGTGACGCCGACGCGAACGTCGCCGCCGCCGGGCATTCTACGCGCTTCATATTTATTTACTCGGCACATCGGCATTCTTCCGAGGGGCCTCTTTTGTGCGGTCAGTTATTTGGTTACTTTCCTATACTCTCAGAAGACGTGCCGCCATGCACATGCCATTTTTGCACGCTTTCTTACGGCGAGAAAAACATTTTTTTGTAGATATGTGGCTTGATAAATTATCTTGTTACTGGCAATGTGGGTATTGTGAATAAATGAGTATTGTAGCGAGTTGATAGCATTATATGTAAATGATGTGTTTTTCATTTAATTTAAAAAACAAATACGACGAAATACTGCATTTACAGGAATATCGGATGAAATGGCATTCGGCACTTTAACTGACAGCTGTTTTGAGTAATAGTGTTTCGTTCTTCATTCTCACGGTCATGATGCTTCCGGTTACAAGAAACGTTTAATTGAGTTCTCAAGAACTATTTAATGAAGCAATATTAATAATGGACGGTGCTTATAAAATTATTAGTACGCGTTTTCTACTTATCAACTTCCTATAAAACTTGGAAAAACGTGGACAAAAAATGCACTACGGTCGCGGAAGCCTCCTATTGCAGTTACGAAGATTTCTGTTAATTACGAAATAGCTGTACAGAATGTTATTTCCAGAGTGAGAAGTAAACCCCCCCTTTTCCATTTCGCAATTCTCCGAAACCTACATCGCATAGAACGCGCCGTGCTTCATGATTTCGGGGCTCGGATTGTTCCGGATGCGCTGTTTTCCCTTGCTGCATTTAGCTCGGCACTGGTAAGGCCCCAAGTGTATTATTCACTGGCAGGATATCCCGTTGCGTCGAGTTCCGTGTTGCGCCCCTGAAATTCGTGAGTCGACGCGTATTCTTTTTCGCTTTAGAAGTAACTGCTTTCGCGCAGCGGCAAATGCAGCAGAAGCAGTAGCAGCAGCGGCGTCGGCGTACAAAAACATATTTTTTAATTTATTTCTCCAGTTTTGGAGGAGGTTTGCGGTGGGCGAAAAAAAATTGTGCCTAGACGATTCCCGGGCGCAGGTAAATATGATTCATGAGGTTTCGCTGGCTGGTGTTTAGACATGCTTGTCCCGAGAGGTATTTTGGGGGCTTCAAGCTTCGAGCATTTACTGTCCGCCCCCCGCCCCCCCCCCGTGCGCATTCCGCGAAGCGTGTTTCGTGGCAGGATTTTTTGCGCGTCGTTGTGCGTGGCCGTCGGGGAAGCGAGGGGAATGACGATGGCGGCGGAAGAGGGGCGACGCAAAGACGGGAGGAGAGATGGGCTGGGGAAGCGCGAGGTAGGCGGTGGTCGTTGCTGGTAATTTGCCGTCCCAGCGCGCAAACGAGGCGTGCCCGCTGGCGAAGATGCCGAGCTCGGAGGGAGAGGTGCAAGGCGTGTGGTGCTTCACGAGTTGAAAGATGTTGAGGTGGTGGAGAAGGATAAGAAGGAACGAGAAAGAAAACATGAGTGGAAGAAGTGTAGCAGAGGGTGTTTGGGAGAAAGAAGATGTGAAGATGATGGACGGACGTGATGGATGTGACGAAGGAAAATCATGACGGAGAACATAGTCATAATCTAGACGGGGGATGGAAACAGACGTTGATATGTGAAAGCTGCTTCAACACAGAATGGTCTCTTTGTGGGAAGTATCATTAGAGGGCGTAATGCATTGACCTTTTGAGAGTGCAAAAAAAGAACGGGAATGCGTTGTATGGATTGTGGGATGCGCACTCATGGATGTGAATGGATTGTTGGACACGCATGAATGTTGGCTGATTAGTGACCAATTGACATTTTTTAATAAAATCAAACATTAAATACGTAAAAACGAGTATAAATGTGAAGAGCACTCAGTGAAGTACTCAGAATGAGAATATACTCGTACTTGTTACATGTTTTTACAAGATTCTGTTTACGTTGTAATTCTGTTCAAACTCTTTTGAACTGTTATTCAAGAAATCATATTTTTTATAAAAGGAGTCTACAGTGAATTGTTTCTTTGATTAACTGTTTGTATTAACACCGAAAAATCTGATGATACTGGAAAACGTCAAAGTTGTTATGAGTGATAAGATGTTAAGCTACTACTCCGGCCAGAGTAGGTGGGGAGAACCTGCTGGGCACAGATAAGCAGAGAGAGAATGCTGTATAGAGAGAATGTTCACCCGCGATTTGGTGCCCATTGGTTCCTATATTGACGATTTGGTGCGCTATATTGACCGAGGAGACTGCGTGTAATCGAGGCTTTGCTGCTTGGAGCTGCACACACAATAAGAGGAATCGGTTCATAGTATCCTGTTATACACACACTGAACCGTTCACCTAGCGGCGTCCTACGTGGGTTGTTGACCTCAAAAGGGGAGTATACTAATCTGCATGTTTGAACTCTTCTGTTGTTAGCTTCGTCCTTTGCATGTGAACGATCTGACTAGGTCTATCTTTCGCAGTTAGCAACGAACTCATACACGTGCGTAATTATTCATTTGAAGTTGATATCTACAGTGATTAATTAGAGACTCAACCTATCCCTAATATTTTGTAAGTAGAATTTATTGTTTGTATTGTATTTACTTAGGGTATTAGAGGGGATAATTTTATTACTTTTTTAACAATCTCTTTAACATTGCGTTTTAATGATTCTATTTAAGGGGTGGAGGATCGATTTGTATAAACATCCACTTTGTACGTTTAATAGGAATATTCCAAGTTACGTAGCAACAATATAACGTACACGAAGCCTTCGTTATAGCATGCGAGCTCAGCGAGACCAGTAAGCAACTGTCGACGTCTCGCAGTATCTCTGGAGTTCTCCGACCAGAGAGGGCGTAGGCGGAAGAAAGTTCCGCTTAGGATGTGCGACAGGGGGAGCTTCTTGTGAGGGATCCACTTCCCGCGTGACACGTCCCCCGCCGTCTTCCGTCCTCCCGCCGCACCATCTGCATCCCGTTGGGCGGGCGGGTGCGCGCTGGCGCCTCGCCCCGGAATCCAGAGCAAGGTCGTCGAAACAAAAAGCGAGCGTACGGGACCCTTGGGTCGGCTTTTGTTCGCCGCGAGGTGTCGGTGACTCAGCGCCATATGCATTTTCCGCCCATCGCCGATGCCTTCCTTCGGTTTATGACGCGCGCTGTTTCCAGAGGAACTTTTTCAATGGAGAATGCATAATTTTATTGGTGGATTATTTTACCGCAGTAATGTTGAAAGACAAATTTTGTTGGGGGTGTGTTTGCGATATATTTTTATTTTAAAGAATATTAATTTTGACATTTGGCTTTTAAAGGTATTCGCAACGCCATAAAATTTATTTGAAATCCGTTTTGTTTTATTAAAACTGGACACCCCTCAAATATTATCAAAAAACATCCGTAAGATCACTAACTACATTTCGAATCCTTACTAATATCTATAATCATTTTATACAAAGATGAGGTTATATAAATTTAGGAACATTCAAATAATATACCAAGGGTGTAATATCTGATGAAAAACGTTATTTGAACGGAAAAGTACAAAGAATTTTAATGACTACAATACACAGGCTAATGGATTAAAGAATCAGGGCCATGTGAATACACGAGACGACTTAGTAGAACGAACCCTCGAAGTAATTGCGTTCTCGATAGTGCTCCTATGATATAGAGCAAGGTAAGCATTAATAATACCCCAGGTTCCCGCGGTGAATTAACATTCTGTCGAGGGGGCGTACACCGCATAATCGAAAGGCATTTTCTTTTTATAGGGCCATTATTTTTTCCTCCCATTCTTTCCGAGAGGGGAAACTCTCTCTTGAAAGCGACTTGCCGTCGTCGCCCTGCTGGGCAGTTCGTTATTCTGGGCGCGCACCCTTGACCTCGAGCGATGCCAGGGCGAATCGATTGCGGGGGGCCGGGGGGGGGGGGCAGTACGATTCGGGGGCGATACGGCGCTTTGTTCCAATTCTTAACCGCATCTTCCCTCACGACGCGTCTGCATGCAAATAGGGCGATGGTATCGCGGGCCGCGCGCGCACGGGGCCACCCGACCCGACCCGACCCGACCCGGCGCGGCGCAATTGCTGTAGTTTTATCGCACGCCGCCACCGCCACTGCCGCCTTCCCAACCGTTGCCCCTATTTAGATTGTGTGGGCGAAACGGGGAGGGTGGTTGGCACGTGCCGACCGCTTTTCTACAAAATCGTGTGATGGGCTCGGTGTTTATGAGGGAGAAATTCGCCGTAGTCGTTTCGATAAGGGTTTTTTCACCCTTCAGTTCTTCGTGGGATCGTGAGGCATTAAACGTGGGGGTTGGCTAGAAAGGTTATCGCTAGTCGCTTCTGATTTAATACGAATAGATTTTCTGGTCAAGTTCGTAGAATTCTGGGTCGAGGAGATACGACTACTGAGAAGCATTTCCAGACACTTGAAAATCAATGTAATTTCTTATCATTTGTCTTGCCTATTAACTATGTTATGTGGCATTTGAATATTAAATAAATATAGTTGAAAACTTATTTAAAATTTTTGAAGGGCTGATGTAATTAATTTTATGAAGAAAATTAGCACCAATAAATTTAAAATCATGAGTTACGAGAACAAAAAGCATTCGTGGTAGTGTTGGAGTGTTAACAGTTTAAAAAACAAACACATACGATGTAATAAGATATTTCCTTTCTTAGAGAGTGAAACATACGTAATTATGTTCGACTCTCGACGTAGATGCTTCTTCACTATGAAATCCATTCACCGGAGCCCCCGCCCAGAAGTGGCCAATTGATTGTATCGAGTGCGCGCAACGCGTTGGGAAGCCCCTTGAGTGGCGAACGGAGGAGCATCGGGTGGTTCGAGACGAACGAGGGGCGCCTGGGGATTCCCTTTGAGCGGTTCCTCGCCAGCTCGCAGCTTTGCGGCAGTTCGCAGCGGCGCGGCGCGGCGCGGTCTGTTGTAGCCCACGCTCTCGGAGAGTGCGCCTCTGCGCGCGCCCTCTGCCGCTCCCGCTCCTGCAGCCGCGCCAGCGCCCTGCCGGGCTTTGCCTGCGCCATCGTAAACGGACTTGTGCCTCTCGCAGTCGTCAACGTTTCCTTTTACTGCCGACAAGATGCTATCTTGCATCGCATCCTTGCTCGCGTAAGTGGTGCTTTTCCTTCGAATCTCCTTCCCTCTCCGCCTGCCATTTTGATGTTTCCATCTTCATTGGACCAGCGTGCGCTGGCTGGATGCTGCAGCTCTGCAGCCTTTCTCGCTTCCCCCTGCCGTAACCTCGGGCGAGCTCTCTTACTTTCTCATTATAGACGAGAGTTTAGAGCGCACTATAAGAAGTTAATTCTTTTTGCGTCCGAGGACGGCTTCGAAATTAAACGGATCCTTTACCGGAGTTGCATGACTTCTATTGTGGACCTTACGATGCGTCGTAACAACTTCATGGTACCTGAGTTTCCTGATTCTACCTCTATACTCTATGATCTTTTCACGATACATCCGTGATTTTCGCATTGTTCTTTGAAATGTGTTGGTAGCAGAGGTCGTTTCGGCTGTCGGTTCGTTGGGGGACACGCTTCCGTCGCGTGAACACAAATAACTTGCTCCTTTCGATGTCTAAGAGTCGTGCTGGGCTGAGCAAGCCACGTGCTGTGAAGAATCAGGGAACTGTGTCGATGTCTGTGATGGTGAAGGTGGATGGCATAAACAGAAAGAACCGGAAACGAAACCTCAGATGAGTGCAAAAACAAGAGCAAGCGGAAAAACGAAGGCGAAAGTGAAAATGGAGATAGATACGATAACGCGAACCAAATATAATGCGAAAACATGTGTAGACGTTATCTAAGTCAGAGGCGAAAATTTCCCATGACGCTTAAATAAATTAATCTTATTTGTTGATAACTAATGGAAAGGAAGATAAAATAGAAATTAAGATTTTAAAAACGAAATGTAATGAAAACAATGTGTTTAGGGTCATCGAAAATAAATTAGTGTATACTAACAGAATGAAGCAAGGAACGCAATGGCTTACAATGGCATTTCTGGTTATACTGTCTTCTCTGGATCATGAGTACAACACAGTATTCTGCGGGTCATTGCTACCCCTGCCCTATCCCTGCTTCCCGTCAATATACCTTTTCACATCACTTCATGTTGTGTCCGGTTCCCCACAACTTATAGCGCCCTCGTTTCGACCTTTGTCCCAGCCGCAACACAACTATGCTCCAGGGGATGATATCGGCGGTGATGTTGGCGGATGTGAGGGTGGTGGACCGGGCGGCTGCGAATGCATTCGTAGTGTCGGTCTGAAGACGGCAGAAAGGAGGCGAGAAATGTCGGGACCCGAGCAGTGGCAACGGCAATGACGGAGGCGAGGGTGGGTGGCGGCGGCTGTTGTCGGCGCGTGGCGTGACGTGACGCGACGCGACGCGACGCGACGCGACGCGACGCGACGCGACGCGACGCGACGCGACTCGACGCGACGCGACGCGACACGCCGCCACGCGAAGCGACGCGGAGCGGCGTGTCACCGAGGACGTCAGGTGTAATGGGCGACCTCCTGCGGTTATTTCCAATTGGTCGCATGCGGGTGGGTCGCGAGCCGGCGCGGCGGTTATTGACTTCAGCTTCAGGGCATTTGCCGTAATGATGGCTTGAAGTTTCTTAAATGTTATTACTATGAACATCAAATGGCGGATGTTAGTTACTTTCCTCAAGAGAGCGAGCTAGATGATATAGATATTTGTTATTTAGAGAAGGAATGTGATTTTTTTCGATGCTCTTTTAATTTAAATTTTTTCTACAATTTCATGGCATAATGTCAGTATATTTGAACAACGAGGGACTGAACATTAATACTTCAAATCGTGAATACTCTTCGTTTGTGATGCGGAAGTCTTAGACACAACATCAGTTGTAATCGTGTTTATTCATTTTCGTAAAATTTGTGCCATGAAGCCAATTGAATATCTTGTTCGTGGTGATACCGTTGCAAATGGCAAACATATGCTGATCTAACACTTTGGGAATTCTTTAAGGTGTATATTCGTGGCATTTGAGTGTTCAACTCACATATTTTCTTCTACATAATTTTGTGGGAGAAAAATCTATTTTCAGCGAGCGTGGGAAAAGGGAGATCACGAAATCATCAATCTCCCCGCGAAACAGCTGTTTGCCTACGCAACTAATCTACACTTTATGCGTAATCGTGACTAGGAGCCTGACTTATCCAAACATTCCTGGACCTCCCCCACCCTCGCGCGAGAAGCATCGTGCGTTTCGATCGAAATTTCGCGTGTGGGAGCCTTCATCTCGCGGGCGATGCGAACGATAATTCACATTCACGCACAAACACCTGTCGGTGGATGGGAGATTTTATCAGACACGTTCGCTGCCTCCTGTGTCCGTATGCACCGGCGGCGTCGGGCTGCCTGCGTGCCTGTCTGTTGCTCTTCCGCCCGCCGGACAGGCGGCCCGCTCCCGACGGTGAACTTTGCACTCGGGTCCCGCGCGCGCCTTCTGGTTCTCCGGTTTATTATCCCGCGGCTGCCGAAAAGTCACGCTGCTCCCAGCGCTCCGGCGTGGGCGGACCCGGGTGGAGGTAAGGCAGCAGGAGCGTCCGTGACAGCTGCCGTAGTAATGACAACGTTGGCCGTGACCGTGTTGGCAGGCAGATGATGACCCTCGTGGCTAAAGTAACGTGAGAGGAGCAGTGTGAGAAAAAGTGAAACAAATGGTGGAGAGAGTAAAAAGCGAGATAGTGAAAATCCTCAAAGTATGAAGAATAATATTGAAAGGAAATGAAATAATAGTGACGAAGTAATAATGAGAATAGCAGAAGGTAAATTAAGGAAAAGTATTCGTATAGGGCTTAAAAGGTCTTCGAATTATGAAATACAAATATTATTAATATAGGATCCATAGATAAAAAATCATGGGGTCCCCGATGGCTATGGTAGAGAAAGAGTGGACGTTGGTGTGTCAGACCCGTAATCCATTAATTAGAATGTTGGCACTAATGTTAATGTGAACGTTAACTCAAGCGTAAATGTAATCGCGTAGCTGTACCACTTGAATTAATCTACTAGAGCTAAGCAGCTGTGTGCGGCATTTGACTGACTCGCATATCGGGAAAACTGCACTATTGCTAGCCCCCGGCGGTCGCGGGCGGGGGGCGGGCGGGCGGGTGCGCGCTGTGCAGTGTGCTGGGCGAGCGAAAAAGCAGAGACGCTGATGAGGTTGCGCGCGGCGCGTCGATGCCCGCCCGCAAAAGGGCATAAACACAGGGGACGTCCGCGGCACGCGATTCAATTTCCTTGTTTGCCGCCGATCGCGTTCCGTGTGTTTGATTTGGTGTTCGCAAATAGCAGGCTATTGAGTGTTCGGTTCTATGGAAAGTTCCATCTCACGCACGCCATCTCCATACTAAACGTCACGAATCAGCACCCTTAGGGTCTTAGCGTACGCGTTTCGTATATCAATTTTTCTCTTGGCTGGTATTCGAACTGCTAATGCGTTTCTTTCTTTTGTTTTCTTATAAGACATTTCGCTGTTGTTTGTGTTTAGTTATTATTCTCATTTTTTTGTAAAATTTGTGTGATTTTTGTTACAATTTGTGTTAAAAAATTTGTCTTTCCGAGACATTTATTGCTTCGACAGATTTTGAAGTATTAAAAGGTTTTATTTGAATTTCCCTATTTTCGGTGCCAGAAGTTTATGTTCCTCTTTGGCGTGTATTCGTAGCGTGCTTCAGTACCATTCTCTTGTTATTCAATTTACACAAAAGTGCTGTGGGATATTATGTCAGGATCCCTAGCATGTGCTCTGAAATAGAATTATCTTATCGTGTTCGGTACGAATGAAAACGTAAATCGGAGAGAGTAATTTTTGTCTGTGTTTAGAATCCGTTTGCATTCAAACATTAGGTATTATTTTCTGGGTTTGCTTTCACTAGCTTTATATTTTTTGGCTTGAAATTGGATTTTGTATCGTGCAATGAATTGCATTTCAGTCACTTAATAAAAAACTACACAATAAAAGAATAAAATGTTTGGAACTTATGAATAATATGTAGTAGCTACGCCGCTTTCCTCTCCTGTAAATCTCAAATATAAACAATAAATATTTTGTTTGTGTTTTGAAAATGGAATTTTGAAAATATGCTGTGAATACCGATGATTGAAATCGAGACAGTTTTAATCCTTAACTAGGCGGTGAAATGTCATATTTGTAGAGAACGAAATTTGAAACAACTAGTCGCGGTAAGCGCTGCTTTTGCAGCCAAAAAGCAGTCTCGGCGCTGCCACGAGGGCCACTGCATTGAGCGCAGCGCGTCAGTGGCGCTACAAAGCGCGCGCCCCGCGGCACGCACGTGCGTAACGGCGCTCGGCGGACACGTGTGCACGGGTGCGTGGGGGAGGGCGGCGACTGGGGCTTCATTTCACGGTGTAACATGCGCCCGGCTGTTTACTGCCGCACCGTGTGCCGCGATTCGTCTTCGTCGAGGCCCCGAGCCCCCGGGGGCTGTTCCGGTTTCGAGTGTTTGGTGATTGCGTTCGCTTGCGCGGGCGCCCGTGCTTCACGGAGCGGTGCGGCGGTGATGGGGAGAGTCGGATGATCGTAGCGACGGCGGTAGTGGCAGGGGTGACGGAACAGCGATGGCATACGCATAGGCGGCTGAGGAGGGTGGTGGTGACAGTGGAATGCAATGACAGTGTCGGAACAGTGCGGCGATGTTGGCGAAAAGAGTGCCGGCGGGGAAGGACGATAGATGTGATTGCGCGGTTGATGTGGGGATGTCAGCGGAACTGTGGAGATGGGGCGCTAGAATAGTCTGTAGAGATCTCTGATTTGACTGCACGATGGTGCGTTGGAAGCAGAAGGGAGTTCCGGCGAGGGTGTCGCTAGGGATTCCGAACAGGGAGGTTGCATGGTATTGATACAGAGAAAGGGCTATAATATGCTGTTGTCGTGGCTGCGAGGTATTGGGACGTGCGAGGAGGGAGAAAGTGCCAGGAGGAGGTTGAATGATAGCTGGGCTGATATATTACCGAGAGGGGCTGAATAGAGCGCGTGCTTCACCCCAAAACTGACATCCACGACGGGAGGGTGAATGTTCCGACTAATTCGTCATTGAATGTCAAGATTTATCTGTTGTGTTTAAGGTCTTTAGTTTTTTTTATTATTTTAAAGATGCTCTGCGAACGCTGTGAGAAAACGTGGGACGGAATACACGTATTTACAAAGAATAGTGGTAGCAAACTCGAAACAGGAACCTTGACTCCGATATGTCTACCGTGTAAAAAGGACTGCCAAATCACAGAGGATGCTGGGAACAAAGAATACAAACGATTTGTATGTTGTCCCCGACGATCGTAAGAATCCTAAAATCCCCGCTTACGACAATGAGTGAAACTACAATTGAGACTCCTAGCCATTCTTTTCTCTGGTTGCTCGTTTCCTTTCATAGTAGACCATGCAATTAAAGAACGAGAGTGCGCGGATCGGCGGAGGAGGCGCAAGCAGAATGGTGAACGAACGGGGTGCCCTGGCGAGGCGGGGCGGGGTGGGGGTGGTGTGGCGATGGAGGCGGTGGCTTAGGCGGAAGGACTGCACCGCCCCGGGCGGGCGGGCGGCGCGTGGGGCCGCTCGGGCGAGGGTCGAGTCGTGCGTGGCGGCCGAGCTGCATGGCAGGCTATTAAACGTGCTGGCGGCCCTCCACGGATCGTGTGCCGTGTATCAATCAATCTGTGAACGGGTTCCTGACTTCTATTTCTAGAAAATGCTCGCATGAATATGCGAGGGGCTATATTCTCGACAGGAAGTACCGCATGATGCTTGTTATTTTTACTTCATAAATCTCTCGTGTTTGATGTGGTCTGGACTATGAAGTTGTTATGTATGTAATGCCATTTTTTCGTTTAAACTGAGTGATGGTATTCGGAGCGTTGTAGCATATATTGAAAGTATATTTATTTGGTATTTTGTTTTTCCTTTGGTGGAAACAGAATTCATGAAGATTTTATGGGATCATTTAATTGATAATATCCCCCACTAAGTAGAAAAGACTGCGTGAGCCAACAGAAATCATTGCTATTTCTTCAATAACAACTTGTTAGCTATGTGCAATGGACATTCTGCAAAGAGCATGTTCGTGTATTGCTCATATATAGCAGCACAAGTAATTTTCCGCGAGCCTTTCCGCGCCTAAAGGCAACGCCACATATTTCCTCCGATTGTGTGGCGCGATAATTCCCCCTGGTGTTGGCAGCTGAATGCGTTCGGTCGGGTTATCTGCGGGTGTGCGGAGCGCCTTTGCAGATTATTCCGCTAAAAGAAGCATCTACGTTCGTTACCGCAGCGGGGTCGGGGAGCAGGCTTCGCCGCGCGCCGAGCCAATGTGCTCCTCGCGTTCCCACCGCCGCCCTGTGCCGCCGTTCGGGCGCCCCTAACGAGACATGAAATGCGTGTACAACACCGCAGTATTTTTATCGCCCAGCGCCTTTGCTGTCATTGTCGTCGCCGACCCTGCACCGACCGTCGCTTTTACTGTCGCCACTTACATTGCTTTCGTTGTAAATCTATGGGTAATTCTGTATTCATTCCATCTTCCGTTTCGCCATGTCGCACCTGTTGCCGAAGTGTATCTCCTCGTTAGTGAAGCATTTTTCGTTTACTATTCCATCGCATCCTCTGACCACGATCACTCCATTTCCATTGCTACCAACTTCTACAGGTGCTGTTGGCATTGTCGCTTTCTCATTTGGATTTACGTGTATTGTGCCGTTCGAGTTCACCTCGAAAATCACTGTCCCCTGTCCTCTTCTGTTTATTTTTTGTGCATCACCTGTTGCCTTCGCTTTCACCACCCTGCCCTCGATTCGCCAACTCACCGCTTCATCTCCACAACTGTGCTCAGAGTTCTGTTGCTGTCATATTCCTCCTTTTGCTCTCGTTTCCGATTTGCACTATGAACATCTCCCCGGCTCCCTACCTCTGCCCGTTTTGTGCTCCCAAGAGGATCAGGTAGAGCTCGCGATTCTTGTCTGCAGTTTCTGACGTTGCGGTTACGAAGGGAATGTTAAAGATCCAGAGAAGACTGCGTGATGCGAGTTCGCTCAGAACGTACGGAAGCGAACTTGATTGCTTGTTACTTCTCCTCTTGTTCTTTTCAAAGAGAAAATTCAGTTTCAAAGACAACCACGTGACTTACGACTGTTACAATGGAGGCAGAGACGTTTTTCATTCCATGCGGTGCTGTACTATGTATGAAGCCCGGTTTGGTCTCCTGCTTCGAGGTATGCATCAAGATTAGGGGGGCGTGCGAGACCGTACTATGCATGTAGGGTTTCGGTACATAGTAGTTATTTTAAGACTATATATCTTGCTTGCTAGCCTTATACAGGCGTGGTCCGGCGTCCTCTGAAGAAGCATGTACCGTCAGATATTTTTTTACTGCTTCAACGGTCGGTAATTACGAGTCGCACAAAAACACTTAACCCGCATGTTGTCACGCGGGCACGCAGCGAAAAAGGGCATGGCTTACGGAAGACAATAAACACGTAAAAGAAAAGAAAATGGTTTACCGGAAAGGAGAAATAGCAGGTAGTGGGGGTGGGGACGAGACATTAAACGTGGCATTCCCCTTTGGTTCTTCCGGTGCGTTCTGCTCGCGCGAGATAACCCGGCCACGATGGCCACGCCTTCTTGAGTGACGTATGAGACATTTGCAGGAGTGATGTGTGAGCATTTTGTAAGGGAGGTAGAATTAAAAATAATTCTTTATGTTGCGTGAGTGTTTTCATATAAGCTATTTTTAATCGAATTCATCGAATCAGAATAAACTTAAAATACTAAATTATTATGATTTCGTAGGATTTTCTTCCAGATAACATTTTTATCGGGAAATAAACAAACAAAATCATTTAACGTGTAAACAATCAATTAATACATATGTTTTTTGCTTGATATTGCTGAATTATTGCTGAGAATAAAATAATAAGCTCGATTTTCTACTACATTTTTGAAAATCACGTACACTAAATATTATCGCTTTCCAATGATGCAGTTCAATTTTCTAAAATTTATATTTTCATTCCTACGGAATTTTGAAAGACCAGAGGTTTTGGATGACGAAACGAAATTTCCCCCTCCTCCGCAGTCCGAATGCTTGACATGTGTTGTCAGAACAGATGAGGAGGCTCTCTGCCACGCACACGAGCCGTGTCGCGTAGCCGTGCGGCGCTCGCGGGCTCGCGGAGCGCGCCGGCGCGAAGCGGGGACATGGCTCCCATCGTCGCATCCGCCTCCGGTCCGCCGCCCGCCGGCTCTGATTGATCAAAGGGCGCCGCTCAGCGCCGCGCGACGTCGCCGCCCCTCCGAGGGGCCCGCGGCCGTGGACCCTGCCTGCCCTCCCTGCCACGAGATACGCCTGTGCGCGCCACCGGGACTCATCCCGTCTAACCTCCCTCCCCCCCGCCCATACCTCCCCGCCTGCCCTCCTCGCCTCATCCCGCCCCATCCCAGCCCAGCCCATCCCGCCCTGTTCCTCACCCACGGACCACCTCAATCCACCCCACCCCACCCACCTGATCTTCCTCCCCGCTTCTCCCCGCCCGCCCCACCCCGCCCTGCTCAACTTCGTCCTTGCCTCGCTTCGCCGGTGTCCTCTTGTTTCCCACTACGTTTCGCGCAGGAGTGGTGTTCGGCGACTCCGCCGACCCTTCTGACGACCCGAACGAACCTTTTCTTTTCCGAGCTGTTTTGCGTGGCCGTTTGCTCGCTTCTGAGCCCCGCTTTGAAGCAAGCGTTTGCTTCTATGACTGGTTTTCGTTTGAAGAACATCGGAGAGATCAGACACCTGATCACATCTCTGCTGCATGACACAGGCTTGTCATGAACACTCATACTTTTTCTGGTGTAGATTAGTGAAGTGCGGCTTTCCCATTGATACTTTCATTCTAACTTTTATTGGTGATGTTCATATCCCTCATGTATGATTAAAGAGACACATGTCGATTTATTGCAAGCTTAATGAGTAGAATGTGAACGACTGCCCATTTTCGAGGCCTTTGTGAATTTCGTTTTTGTGTCATGTACGAGTGTTTACCTAGTTCGTAATTCATATTTGCCTAGTTTTCTTTCCTTAGTCTGATGTCTTTTCAATCAAGGTAGTGTTTTCATCGTCTGTCTATTCGTTGGTCACTTCTTCTCCCGCATCCCTATCGAGTTCGCCGTGGTGGAAGTAGAGACCCCGTAGTGGAGAGACGACCGCCCGCTTCTTGTCCACGCGCTTCTTTTGAAGGTTCGAATCTGACCGGGATCGTCTGTTTTTCGATCGCGTTTCAGCGCCGGGTGGGAGGTGAGTAGGGGCGAAAGCCACGAAAAGGTAATGAGTTTTCGACTCCTGGATACGACGCGTGTGGCATAGCTATTCGTAGGGGCGACGGGGTGCTGTGTGTATGCGCTCAGCACCGTCCGTCCGAGGAGAGCTGTTAAATGCACACAGATGCCAGATAAATGCAGGCCACGAGAGCAGATTTGTTGCGAGGGCAGAGGGATTTGTGGAATTTTAACTCCCCTCTTCCCAGAATGTTAATGCCCGTTGTTTCCCTTAGGTGGGTAATCTGATGGTGCTTTATGAGGCCTGACCGAATTCGTTGATTGTTAAGGAGGTTTCGCAGTTCGCACGAAATTTACTCCGTTGAGATTACGTATTTTTATTACGTTTCTCCTCCTCTTCGCTTGTTTCGGTGCGCCGGAGCCGATGAGTGAGTGCGGGGGAGCCGATGCACACGCGCGCTGCATCCCACACGCTGCGTGCCCGCCCCCGCCCCGCCCCGCCCCTCGCCCGTCACGCGGCCGAGTAGCGCGCGCGATTCGCGTCATTGATCGTCGTAATTGTTTCCACGGGCGAGCCACGCCGGCCGGCGGCCGCGGCGGAGGTGGTGGTTACTCGGAGAAGAAGGTGGTTGTAGGAGCCGCGCGGCTTCGCAGCCTGTGACGCAACGTCGTCGCGTGCTGGCACGCCACGGCCGCCCCCCGCACGACGCCGCGCGCGCCGCCGCTGACGGCTCCAGGCTCCTCACCTCTTCCGTCGGTTCCCTTGGCGTGCTGGGTGCGTTAGTCAAACACGGCACGTCGCGCGGAGGCGTTTGGTGTCTATGGTGGGGTTGGTGATGGTAGAGTTGGCGTGGGAGGAAGACGATGGTATCTGACGGACCACATAGTAACTGTTGCTGAGAAGGCACCGGGATTGTGATGTGAGATGGTAATTACGATGTTGAAAGGGAAACAAATGTGGTGGTTATGATAGATGCAGTGACTGCAACTGTTTCATCTGTGATGGGAAACGAATCGAGACCGGCTACTGAATAAGTGATAGAGTTGTTGGTGAATAGGTGGCTAGTGAAGAGGCGGTGACGGTTTGGGAGGTAGAGCTGAAGCGGCGGCAGCGGCCGCGACAGCATTGACGATGGCGGTCGGTGTGGTGGGTGGTCGTGGTGGCGTGGGCGAGTGCGCGCCGGCGGCGGTGTCGGCGGTGACGGTAGGAGTGGCGTGGGCGCGGCGGCGGCGGCGCACCTGACAATGGCGCGGGGCGTGGCGACGGCTATGTAGAACATGTTTGGCGGTCACTTTTGGGACCGTGTCATGCAACCGGGGCCGACGCGCCGCCCGAATATTAAGCAGCCTGGCGGCGTGGGGTGGGGTGGAGGGTGCTGCGCGCTCTGGGGAGAGCGCCGCGCCGCGCTGCGCGGAGAGGCGCCGTGCAACGCGTCACCCCGCGTCGCGTTACATGCTCGCAATGAGAAGCGTGGACGCGAATTAATGCTTGCATATCTGGCGCTGGCGCTTCTCGACTGTTGGTCGTAGCATTGTGATATCTTGTATTAGTCACGTTGTTACACTGGAAAGGTTTCTGCAGACATTTAATAGTGTCAATACATAAAAATCAATTTGCATTTCACAATTGACGAAAATATTGGTTTGCTTATTAATTGTAATAATTGTGGCCTTGATGACAGAGCCTTTATATACCTGGTTTACAGTCCAAAATGTATTTAACGGTGTTCTTGATTCAAACTACTGATTGCATGTAAATGCGTTTATATTAACTATCATTTTTCTGATATTAATACGTTCTCAACAGAAAAATAACATTTTATAGTACATAGTACGACAAGAGTGATTTTGAATTACATGCATAGTTTTTGTGAAAAGAGTGCCGGAGGAATAGACAAATAGAATTCAAAATTCAGCTTCTCTCAATGTTTTAGCTTCCTGCACACAGTACCTGATGTCGCACCAGACGTGCTGCTGCAAAAGGGACGAGTGTTTGCAATGTGATATTGATATGCACGACTGCTGCCAGTTTAATATTGCAGAATAGACAGTGAGTGTATGTTCATGATTACACAGGTATTGGAATGCAGATGATGCACAGGTATGCGAATGAGGTCGGAGGCGAACCAGCTCAGAGGACTTTGCTATTCTCAGTGTAGTGTGATCCGCAGCGAGTACAATTCTGCCGGCGGTGTCTGACAAAGGCTTGGCCGAAAACGTTTCCCAAATGGGCTCACAAATGCCATATCTATCTCTGTGAAGACTAAACTGGAAAGCTCTTTCTTCATCTTACTTTTGTTTTTGTTTTTGAATGTTTGCTGAAATTAATTCTTTCCGTTCATTTACCACAATTTGAACAAGAAATTTTAATTTGTTTAGAGATCTTATCCTAGGCGGATTATTATTTAATCTTCAGACATTTCATGGTCTTTGTAAAATATGCATACAAATCTGAAACCGTGTCTAACTGTGCATATTACACGTATGGAGGCTTCATCTAATGAAGATGGGCACGAAGTGAATGAAATTCGCCAACCGCGAAGCCCCTGGATCTGCACATGCTCACCGTTGTACCTGAGGTCTCACGCAGAGATTAATCCGGAAGGTGTACCGTTTCCGTTTTAACGAAGGGGCTATTCTCGGAGCGGAAGTCGTTACAGCGGTCATTCAGATATCCGGAAGTGAAGGAGGTAGTTTATTTACGCCTGTAGGAGGAAAAGAATGCGCCTTCCGGGTTGAGATTTGACGGAGCCTTATGCGCGGCTGACCGCTGCCCGAGGGGTAACTGCTTCCACTCGGACACAAAATGACAGGTGCCTCTCTCACGTATACTCACGTTATGAATTTTTAACATCCCGAAGATTCAGAGTTTTTGCTCAGGAAGTATTCTCAGGTGTTAATGATACCGAGAGTTCAAAATCCTACATAATGATTCGAAGTATTCAACGTGAGTACAGTTTTGTTGCTTTTTAATGTCATCGATTCATTGACTTTGTTTTTCACTTCCATAGATTCCATTTCGTTCGATTCTATGTCGTTATATTTGGAAAAGTATATTTCATCCTTGGGTTGTGTGAATCTCTTGTTGAAGTTCGTCGATGACAATTTGAAGAAGATGCGGAATAGTTTTGATCAACATTATTAGTTTTGAACTCGAATAGTTTTGATCAACATTATTCTTGGCAATATGCTTCCAAAGATCAAATTGATGAAAACTAAATGTTTTAATCTATTAAAAAGTTGGTAGTTACTTCATTCGATAGTACGTTCTTCTGTTTTAACTATATAAAAATGAATTCCCCCGCGCTAGTTTCAATTGTAATTCGAATTCAGGTACAATTGTCAGGTTTTTGCTAAAAGCCCAATTTATACCCCACTGTCCCGTCGGGAACCTCATGAATTGAGATAATTTCCTTGATTAGGATGGAGACTGTTCCCTCCTGATTGCTTGTCTTCTACTCGCTGTAGCAACAGTTGGTTCGTCCACACAGCGCCTTGCGGTCAGTCGCCCAGGCCTCCTCCTCCTCCCCTCTCATTCTCTCTCTGTTCCGCCCGCCCACCCCATCGCGTCTGCGTGCGCTGCGGGTTCGCTGCATAATTTACATCTTGATTACAGGTGTGCGTAAATTTCATTTTCCGGAAGCTCGGCCGGCGGCCGGCTCCGGCGGTGCGCTGCTGCCCCCCCCCCCGCCCGCGGGCGTGGCGACGGAGCGCCGGGGTGGCGGCCGACCCCGAGTTACGAGCCGCGTCGCTTGCTGCTCCCGGGGTCTCGGGTTTAATTCCCTGCTGCCGCGCTCGGCGGCGCGTCCGAGCCTCGGCTAACTACTTGCGGGGCAGCGCGCCAGGCCGGTTTGGACGCGAGGTGCGGAGAGGTCATTGCGCGCTGGCGGGCCCCAGCAAGGGACCCGCGCCTTCCTAGGCGTGTTGCGTTGATGGCATTACTCTGATGGGGAATCTTTCTTTGGCATTCAATTTCGACCATTACCAAATATATTGTCAACGTGTAGATCAAGATATTTTAAAGATTGTTTCATTGTTAAAAGGTGTATTAAACCTGAAAGGCTTCGTAATGCATTGCTTCATTTTCAAGATGCGATTACAGATATCTGTTGATGTTATTGAATTTTGAAAGTTCTAAAGGAGACAACTCGTTCAGAATATTGAGGCATCTTTTTAAAATTACTGACACCAGCTATAAAAAAAACAGTTTGCATGTCTATTTATTTTAATAAGCGTTAGTACGCGTGGATCATATATCATTATGAGAGCACTGGGTGTTTAGTGTTTACGTGTCTTAATTAGCCATAAATGTTATTTCGACACGAGCCTTGTCTTGTAATGTGTCAGAAAATCGATAGCTCTGAATCACTTACTGTGATTTCTTAATATAGGGGAGTGATGTACAACTATTATACAACGAATTTGTTTCGTTAATGAGTCGAATGAAAGTTTTTTTGGAGAATTTATATTGAGAATTCACGAAGAGATACATTTGCATTTACTTTAGTGGAAACAAAAAGGAGTCATACAAATCCAATTCAAGACGCACATCACTTCTTCTAGACGAGTTCTGTTGGCATCTTTTAAGTCACTGCAGGTTAAGGAAAACTTCGGATTCATTTGCTATTATGTCTACCTCTTGTAACTCTAGAAATCAAATTTCCGAACTTCGAAAACCCCAGAGAAGTCTTCATTGTACGCCGTAACGGTAACACCAGTCAACATGTACTCAGTTACCCTACTCAAGCAAATACAAAAGCGAGAACACACCGCGACCGACAGACACCGATCGCCGTTCCGCGCGGCGGAGTCGGCCGGTCACCTGTCCGTCGGAATCGGCGCCGCTCCGCCGGCCAGGGCTCGTCCCGTCTCCCCCCGCCTCTCCTCACCCCTGCCCTCGCCATCGCCATCGCCTCCCGACATTCCACGAGCCGCGGGGCGTTCGCATCAGCCTGCCGCGTGCGGATGCTGTGCTCGCGAGAAATCCCGCGTATCCTCGGAAAGCCCCCTCCCGCCGGCGGCGTTATTACCGTAAATGATGCGCCTTCTGCGTTATTTTAAGGGCCGCAAATTGTAGCGAGGCGGTTGTATTTTAATACGAAACGGCTCCCTCGTGGGGACGGGAACCGGTTCCGCGAGGCGAGGGACGGTCCTCCGCCCGCGAGTGCGGGGAGGCGACGAAAGGTAGCCAGCCTCCTCCCGCTCCCTCATTCCGGACTCTCTTCCGCTCCGCGGGCTCTGCGTCGGATCATCGCGCCGTAAAAAGTTCATTCGTCGCCGCCCATCTGCTGCGCCCAAAAGCTCTCGGGTTCCACTTGTGGGCTGAATAGATTCCATTGACGTGTAATGCGACATAGAACATGCAATAAGAAGTATCACGTTAAACATAAACGATATAATTATATTGATATATTACTTCCGGATTGCTCATTTGCATAGCGTAAAAGTATTATAACCTACCAAATGCTATGTTATTATGTTTTTTCTAGGGCTATATTATTATGTACGAATTATAAAATAGCATTGTTTGAATTTTAGTGGGAAAACATTATTAGGCACATTTATATTCTGTTTATATAAATTACGTAATAAGTGAAATTGATAATGCAAATGATGAGTTTTTATAATATCATTCTTACAATTGTATTTATTCTAGATATAAAAAATATTAAGTATGCATTTTTCTTTCATTTTTATTCATTTTAGAAGAATCTCCAAATCGCTGTTTTGTGTTTTCCACTTCTCTCACAATAATTTGGTCATACTTGAAATATTTTTCTTCTAGAAGTGTTGCCAAGTGACATTTTTCTTTACAGTTTGTTCATGTGTTTATTTGAAGTTAATTTAGTTTCTTTTCGTACAGTTTACTTTATACTTTATATCCACGAAAACGGCTTGTTCCAGGTAATCACGTTATAGCAAGTACAGTTGGCCATTTGAAGTTTATTCTCCGCAAAAATTGCTATAGAGGAGTTCGGCGTTGCCGTTGTGTAGCGTTCCTTGTTCCGCGTCTGCGGCGGCTCCAGCTTTTGTCGCACAGCGGGCCGTCCGCAACCACATGTCGCAAGAGCCTGGCTTCCCTCCCCGCGCGAGGCGACAGGAGCGGCCTTGCCCCTGCTTGGCTGTGTGTGACTGAACAACGACGACATTCACTGGTTCTAATCGAGATAAGCTCAAAACTCATTGCGAATGAAATAAATATTTTTTCGAGACGATGATTGTAATACGAGGGATAATAATATTGATGATTACGACGATGCTCAAGCTAAAACTAATGACGCTGGTAATTTACAAACGTTAAAGTAGTGTGACATTCAATTTCAGTCCTTTGCTTTTTTCATAATGATGAATAAATGGAAATTAAATCTGAAATGACGATACATTTTTAATTAATATTAAGTATAATAAATAAATAAATTAATAATAAATAAAATTAGAATGTTGGGTGTCTTATTTATAGTCAAAATTATTTTGTTTTTTCATCTTGATGCTATAGTATGCTTGGAGATCGCCGAAATCACAGTAGAGAGCCAAGTTGTAACGCCCTGTGGGTTGCAGCCTGTGTGGCGCGGCGCGGCGCGGTGCGGCAGGACGCGTGCTTTTGCGGGTTGTCTCGGGAGGCAAAGGCGAAGGCGCGCGGGTGGCGGCCTGTTGGCGCCACGAAGAGCGCCAACCGTGTAATGAAGGCGCCATCTGTCGCCCCGACAACTCGAGCTCATCATCGCCTCGGGCGGCAGATGCCGGCTACGACGCCGCCGGCTGCTGGCCCCAGTACGGCGCCGCCTCCGCGGGGCAACTCCTTGCGAGTCCCGCCCAACTCTCGCAAAGTCTGAGGCGACGGCGCGTGTTCGGGGAGAGGCGCGCTGGCCGTGTTTGGGGGTGGAGATCGGGAACAATCGGGCTCGAGCTCGACAATATGGGGACCAGTGCAAACATTCCCTAATCTGTAATATTTTTTTTAAACAGCTTCGTACTGATCCTAACTTCAAATGCCATCGGCTTGGAACTGAACCATGTGCATTTCGTTTCAGTTCATTTGCTTCTTGAAACTTAAAAATCGGCAACGTAGAACTGGATTTCTCCGAAACGTAAAGTGCTACAATTAGACTATGATATTTATGTGTGCAGAATGATTTTGACTGTCACAACCTGTTTTTCTTTAATAAAAAACGCCGTGGTGTGTTCCAACTATTTGTAGATCAGTCAGAGTGGAATTCTAAACCACTTAGGAGAATAAGGTTGGATTTCAGACTTTCATCTAACTTACGGAAGTTAATTAGTGAATATTCACGCACTTACGAGTCTTCGTAAAGGTTACTGGTAATGATTACTAAGAGACATCGTATACTCGTTGCGAGGTCGTTATCGGCGAAACATGAGTCTTGAGAATGCGTACAACTACGATGTATATTAGTTTTCGTTTACATATTACAAGAGCTTTAAAGCCAGATTTAATATCAGAGTAAGTAATGAGAGCACTTGGAGTACTGCCAAGATTCTTGTTTAGTCGCATGTTTTTCTTTCGAAGATCGTCTGTGTCACAGTGTATACAGTAAGACTCTCTGTTGCATTGATGCAGCGTCGTTTATAACTTCTGTGGTCCACTGTGTTCGTAGACAGCGCTTCTCGAATTCAATATTAAAACAACTTAGATTTAAGGATCTCAAGATTCCTATTCTACCGCCACATATCTTACCTATTATAGTATATCCTTTTGGCACCTTACTCTCTGAAATATTTTGACATTTTCTGTCGCACCAAGGGTTATTGCACTTCTCGTTCATTCTCGACGGACCTGATATCCTATTCTTCCTTCTCCGTCAATCGTATTTATGCATTTAAACTCGGGTGAGCGACCCCTTGATTCCTCCACTTCCACAATACCGACATTTGCATTAGTTGCGGCGCATGCACCCTCATTAGGTCAGTCACCTTCAATGTCATTACGTCCCATTTCATGCAACGACTTTCGTCATTTGCATTGTCCCACACGTGTGCACTGTATTTTTTCTCTTTTCCTGCCCCCTTCCTTAATAAATCTCGTCACTCCCCGCGTTTCCTCCAACCTCGTCATCCAACCACACCTTCCCTACCACCCCGAAGGAGGCCTCCACAATGGGATTTTACAGCCCATGTCCTGTTCGACGCAATGGAGGGGAATAATCCTTCGTGCGAATCTTCTTTTTATACAAAGGCGACTCCTTTATAAGGGTGTACGTCCGCCGTTTCCTTTGTTTCGACATGCCGGGCCTCCTGCCTCCTCTGCAAAGCAAGGGTGCCGGAAGTGTGCGCCTGGATACGTCGCCCTGGGTCGTTCACGCCGCGGGCGTGAGGACGGGGAAGACCGATGTTCCGAGCCTTTCAGCTCGATTCTCTCTCCGTGGACTATTTGCTCAACTGCGCCGGGTCGCTCGTGGGTACTTCATAATAATCTGTCATCTCTTGACGTCGCGCGCTTGGAACACCCCGCGCTTTGAAGGACGATTCTCGGTTACTGGTCTTCCTTTGTTCCGCGAATTCGGATGACGTCCAGTCGCACATGTCCAATATCGACGCTGACAACATTGACATGTGGCTGCTTCATGGTAGTGAATAAAGCTCGTCTGTGAAAGAAAGATTGCAGGCATATGACTCCATTTCGTGGCGCTAGCGTCTGTCGCTGGTAACACCCTATTGCACGCTACATTTGATCTTCATGTTTCCCTTTGTGACGTATCGAAAACGTGTCTGACGAGACGAATTTCTTATATAGGGCCGATTACATTCGATTGTGTTGGGTTGATAAACACTGTTCTATCTCAAACCTTTTTGTGGCCTCTATGGTAGCAAAGCGATGGTCACAGATTATTTGTATTAGGCCAGGTCTTTACATCGAGAGACTTCATGGCGAAATTGACTGTATTAGATAATTGGATTCGTTTACTAAAAAGTCCCTCCTTTCCAATTAGTTCAGACTACGCGAATAGATAAGATAGATACTAACTTTTCCGAGCTGCGTCTGAAGAAATTAAAATGTTTATTTAGCATTATCGAAGAGTCTTTATTTCATTAAAGCTGCAATTTGCCCGTCATTTGGAAGAACGTTCATGCTCGAACGGTGTAACGAGGTTCGTCTGCTGACGGGGACGCGGAGGGGAGTCGTTGCACCCGACCCGTTCAAGCGGCGGGAATCGGGCGCTTATATCAAATTATATGCAGCGCAAAACAACGACGACAAGGATGTTGGCTCGGGCAAAAAGTGTGATGGCGGCGGCGACGACGAGAACCCTGACGATAAAGAAAGCAGCAGTGGCGGTTATGGCGGGGGAACTCGGAGGAAGAAGGAAGGGTACGGCAGCAGGAAAAGGACCTGGACAGGAGCTGGGAGGAAGGAGTCGGTAAGAAGGTGATTCAACGAGATGTGTAGAAAGAAGTCGCAAAGGGAGAGGTAAAGGTGAGTTGTGTATGGGAAAGGAGCGTAAAGGAAGATACAGAGGAATGAAAGAGGTGCTTCAAGAATATTGGAAACGGGAAATACTGCTTGCAAAAAAGGGGCATTACAGTGAAAACGTTGGTAGTAGCTGTCAACATTACATCTCATCTATTGATAGAGGCACAGAAAATGGTCGGTGGTAATTACTACGGGTTTGCCATTTTAATTTGCTTTGTTTCAAAGTGTAGAAAACGAGACAAGAGTATTCTTACATCACAGAATCGCTGAGTCTGGCTTTGGAGATGTTTGTACGGAAAACAGCACAAAAATGCTGATAATAGCACATATACTTAACTCTTGTCGAGGGTTATTTTATTTTACGTCAAAAACAGTTAAAAACTGTGTGTGACGTGCTGCGGGGAGAAGTGAATTCTCTGCGTTTGCATAATTCTGTGATCCCTACCCTAAGCCATATACTGCTTGAATTTTTAATACAGAAAGAAAATGAGTGTTTTTTGCAAGGATTGTGAACAAAATATTCGCTCCCATGTAATAAAATCTATTTTCAAGAGTAAATCAACAATAAATTTGGGCTCTTATCCCTCATCATGTCCTTCGTCAAGACATAATACTTCCTGCCGCGACAACATGGATAACGATAATTTCAATAACTATATTTCCCACTGAATTCTAGAAGACGTGCACAGATAACGAAATTATATTTATGTTCAGAAGCAAAACAAGGGGCCATCTCAGCATTTGTTCAATGGGTCAGGGAAACTGGACGAAAAACCTGATCGAGATTGGGGTCATAGACTCAGAATCTCTGGTACATTACTTGTTACAGGTTGTTTAGAATTATATAGTCCAAATAGTAAATAATGCATTAAATATCACTGTTAAAATTAATGTTACTTTCCTTTTGATGTTCAGTATAGTGTCTAATTGTATAGAAACAGTTATACAGCAGAAACGATTTTACTTGGGAATTAAATTTTTGTATCGAATTTAATCGTTTAATGTCGTTAGGGTTGAACGCAGGAGCAAGGATAATGAAACGGCACCAACGACAGTCGTAATGACGCTCGGCAAATGCTCCCCGCACATCGGCGGCGGCAACGCCGAGCGGCGGCTTCTTGCGCAGGCTGGCAAGCGCACTCTCCGGAAGAATACGAAATCCCGTGACCAGACTCCAGCGCCATTGCCGGCGACGTCCACGACACCGCCGCCAATGCCATCAGACTCGACTCGCCCAAGAATGAAGTCACACATCAGAGCGCACAGTCGCTGACATCTTCCCGAGAGAGCATCCCCAAAAAGTTAATTTTTCTTTTAAATGAAGCACGCCTCCCTCTCTTTTCCTCCCTGGCCCTCGCGGCCTTCGTAAGAAACGGAGTAATTTATGTCTCACGACGCGGTCATCGGCGGCAAACCAGAAAAATAACTCCCCGCACTCCGCTCGAGCAGGGAAGGTGCCTTCAGCTCTGCGTCTTTTTGTCGCCGCTTTTCACGCTTGGCCGCGGCTTGCCGAAGACATTGTTGTGCCACTTACGTGCGACCGCCAAGAGAATTTGTTAGCAATTTACGAAGAGGCGGTGGCATCCGCTTGTCATTCATTGGAACGTCGCGTATGAAAATCGGATTTCGTCCACTTCTAGGGTTCAGCTTGCAAACGGGTATGGAGCCTGAGGAAACTATACCAGCAGCTTTTTAATGGGATAATAATGCACATAAAATACCGATCAAACATCTTAGCATGTAAATGTGGGTTTTAGTATAGAGTTAGCTTGCAGATGCGAGCTTTATGACTGTCCGGCGGAACATTACCCTTAAACTGTTATGCATTTTAAATGGCGGGTGCGGAAAGCATCGGAACTCATTTGCATGGGCGTAAGGAAGCGTAAAAAGTCGTGACGCAATGAGGAAAGTGCCCCGGGGCAGGAGCGGGCGCTGCTGCCGTCGGGAACCAGCCCGAGGACCCCGGCGCCCGCCGCCACCGCGCCGTGTAGGGGCGTGTACACGGCGTGAGTTATAAGGAGCGATTTGTCTCCAGCCCCACGGAACGCTGGCCACGCGATTGGATGGGCCCCACAAGAAAGTCCGGGCTCTTCCCCTCCTCCTCCTCCTCCTCCTCACCCCCCCCCCTGCACCGCTGTCCTGGTGGAAGTCCTCGCCGTCCGCCTAGCTCCTTGTGCACGGCAATTGTTGGACTTGGAAATGAAGGGGAACGAAGAGTGTACAAAACAAAGAACGCGCGATGGTGTACTGTATCTGACAACATGTAGAATAAATGCGCATATGATTCAATTGTAACAACAATTCAATTTTGAAAAAAATCATTATGGTAGTGATCTTAGAATCAAGAAACAGTATCAACTGTTTTGAAATATTTTTCTTAATCGTCTGTCACCTCAATACATGGTATAAATTAATGAACATGTTCATTGCAGTCGCAGAGTGACAACTAAAATTGAGAGTGACAATGACAATCTGATATAACGCAGTGTCGGATGATCGAACCCGATGATTATCGAATTCGGGGAAATTTCAATATTCTTAGCTTTGATTCGCCCAGAGCACACGGCGGATCAGTACTATTGCAATAATCAATTTATACTCTTTTGTTCCGTTTTACAGGGCATTGATTTTTTGTTGGTGTTTTTTTCATCTTCAGATGGGTCTCTAAAAATCACGATTTGAGTGAGTTACTTTATAAGGTTTACATATGAACTTTTCTGAGGTATAACTTCTTTGGACTTCGATAAAACGTATACAAATAACTGGTTGATTTTTATTTTAGTGGATTGTAACGCGCGCGCACGCGCACAGATTATTCTTTCTCGAGTAGTACCTTAGGAAGACAAGTTACGTAGGCAGTAATTTCATGTTTGGAAATATAGATTTGATATTTAATATTTTTTCAGTGGTAGGACAACAGTATCTTGTTTACAAATCAATAAATAACTAACTGTACAACTTCAGTGAGACTCCACAATTAAAGAACATCCGACCCGATTGAAGAACCGAGTTTTTATCTCTATCGGAGTATGACTCGCGATGTGGAATTATCGCTTACCTTTATGAAGCAGCCTGAGCCAGAACCTTTGAGGTCGGAAACCTCAGCAGTTGGGAGAGATGATGTAAAGCTTTAAGAAGGTAGATGAAGTGGATGAAATAGCAGAAGCAGACGAAAGTAAATACTCTTAAAGAATACAAATGCTCACAAAAAAGCCAGTGGACAGAAGTTCGAAACATAAAAGTTTGAAGAAACCTTCTCTTTGCGATTGGAAATGACCAAAAGGATAGTCGTAATGTAAATAATAAATTAAAATAAAATACAATAAGATACAAATGTGTTTACGAAAATTAGCAAAAATAATAAAATGTACTGTTAAAATGACAAATGTCATGTGATCTTGAGTCACGTAACTCAAATCAACAAATGTAGACATGCATCTCGCTAATGAATTTGAATGATTCTAGCGATGGACCTTATTAAATTGTTAACGGAATAAATATTGTAGCAATCTCATACATACGTGCTTAAATTCTACACTTTTCTTATCAAAACATTTTTCCTGGTGTTTTTTTTCGAACATGCATCGTCGGCCCAGGTCGAACCGGCGACCTTGGATGCTGGAGAAACCTGCACGCTACTACGAGACCACCGAGGAGGCGAGAGCGGGCTCTAATTAAAAAGAGGAGATCCTCTCACAGCGGGCAGGATGTGAACCCGGGTCTTTGGCCGTGCGCACCGACGCCTGACTGAGACACCAGGTGCATAACTACGGGAAGGCAAGGGAAGCTCAACATGACGCGTATTTTTAGGAAAGACCTCCACAAAGAAACAATAAAAGGGAGAAAAAGTAAGAAAAAACCGAAAGAAAATGGAACCAAAAATGATGTAAGAGACCAATCTGTCTTTACAAGACAGTAATTCATGCCCCCGAACGTGCCTTACGTACAAGTAATTCAATAACGGCCCCAATACTAGAAGCGAACTCAGATCGTCATATGAACAGTGCATTCTTTCTAACGTTTTGTTCTGAAGGTAAAAGACTCGACGACCGCTCGAGCCCGTCCACTGAGCGACACGAGACGCTCTTTTCAACACCTGCGTGCGGAGGGGGCTTAGCGGGGGCGGGGGTGGGGGCCATGCTGCTGCATTCACAGTCGCCACGCGTGGCGCTGCGCCGCGTAGCGTCGCGTCGCTGAGCCGCCCGCGGTCACGTGGGGAGACGCGCAGACACGCGGAATCGCTGCGCGCCGCCGCTCCGCGCAACGCGTCGCCACGCCACTGGCCCGTATCCGCTGCGACGCGACACCGCGCACACGGAGCGTTCCCCACGAGGCGACTCGTGCGGGACTAACGGGGCTATTTGGGGATCGCGACATTGTGTTTACGAGCTTCGTGTACAGTGGAGGGTGTTTGAATGAATTAAAAGCTGCAGGATAAGACATTATGTGTTCGCTAGGCCAGATTTTTTTACATTTGCAGCTATTTCATTTGATATTATATTTTGGCGCGAGAAAACTGTGATTAGAAATGCTTGACGTTGCCTGTGGCTTATTGTGCCTGAATGTAATCAATACGAATCCAATCGAAATTACGTTTGCTTTTGTGTAAATAATTACAGACGTCAAGGTTTGAAGGTCATTTCCAAACCACTCCTGTTTGTGCAATCTTGCTTTCATGAATACTAGTAGATTAACTGCCGAAATATTATAGGTTTCAAATTAGTAAAATAGTTGATAAATCAAATGACGGAGCAAGTAGCTCTGTCATGTGCGTTCATTGAACTAATGAAACACGCGGCTCACATGGTAGAGATACTACGCGAACAATTTGGTCCAGGGAAGATTTACTGCAACGTCCGATTCTAGTTTCAGCTGGGAGCGTCACGAGAACACTTTCGATGCCGAGCAAATTGCAGGCCTCGCGCGTCGTTGTGCCTCGGTGCGCGCCCGGCGCCGTGGAGCGCTCGCGCGCGCACGCACTCGTGAGTCGTTAGGAGCCAGGCCCCGCCATTCATAAGCAGTCGAGGAGATCCCAGCCGCCGCCCGGCCGGCCAGCAGACCGGGCTCGCCCGGCCAGGCGGGTGGCACGTCCTGGAGCGACGCCAACCGGAATTTATGAAATTGCACGAGCCGGTTACCCCTGCCTCGCAACTTGCGTATCGTTAATCGCACCTCGGTTTTTTCCTCGCCGTGCGTCGCGCTTTGACTTATTAATCATGGCGGAATCCCAACGCTGCGTATTAAGACGTGGCCGCAGCTCCATTTTCAGGAAGCGGAGCGAAAGTGAAGAGACCTGGAAGTTGGTCGTTTTGAAGGAAGGGAGGCCGTGAACGTCTCAATACGCCGAGATAACCGTGACAAATTGCTCAGTAAATAACTTTTGAAGGACGTCTTATTGGGCAGGCGTCTCACATACGAAGGCGACGCTCAGGAATGCGTGTTTGTCCGGGGGCCGTTGCTCTCTTGTCTCGTAAGTCGTTCAAGCAGACACCAACCGGTTTGCGGACGGTTCGAAGATTGCTCAAACCGCGTGAGGATTTTCAATAATACGTTGTTGCACAGGTCTAGTGAGAATAGAGATTGCAAATATCTTGAGAATTGTTGAGTTTTACAGATCCACTGCATTGAACGGGGCGGTATCATGTGTAAATCTGCCGCGAAGGCTGAATAGTTGAGTTGGAAATCCAAATCGCCCCATCCATTATATACAAAGCGTATAGATTTAGGTCCAGATGATTCAGAAAGATTATAAATATAGTTTCGACGAGTTTATTTGTAGAGCTTTTGATAAATTGAAATAGCATAAATCTTCTGCATGAAATGACCACTGGCGATAAAATAAACAGTCCGAGCGCCTCTCTTAAGTAGCGGCCTGCATAAAGCTATTAGTCGCGCCATCTATTTTCATTTCAATTCATTTTCAACCCGTTATTTATTATAGAGTGGCACGTTATTTCTTCTTATCTACGGACGTTTACGGCTCCATTTTTGAGTATTAGGGCGCCTGCGAGCGGAGCTTCCTCGTGAGCGAGCAAATCGTATCGGCCATCGCGGGCGCCGCCTCCTGCCTCTCGCACCTGACCCGCCCGGCCGCCCATCCGCACCTGCCGCGCGCCTCGTTGGACCCAGGAAGCGCCACAGACGCGGGCGCTCCGCCCGGGCGGAGTCGCCCACGCCCACGCCCACCCCGCCGCCGCCGCCGGCTGACGAAGGAAGCGACGCCTGCGTGCCTCCTCCGCCCGCCGCTGGTCCCCCAGAGGAGGAGGAGGAAAAGAGGAAGGGCCTCGTTACGGGAGCGGCGACCGTGTGGCGTCCGGCCCGTCAGCGCCGAACCCCGGTCGTCCCCGTCCCCGACCTCCCCGCCGCAGCCGCGGCTACCGGCCCCCTTCCTCGCCAGCCCCGCTACGTCTCGCCCCGCCGTCGCGTCGTTTCTTCGCCGCTGCACAGTGGCTTGCCTGCCGGGCGAAGCGGAGCGAAAGGAGGAGAGTTGTTTTACCGTAGAGAAATTGGACTTAAGTAGGTTTAAAACCTGATTTTAAAGAAACTGCATATTTGCAACTCGTAGACTAGATATTCACATAAAGAGCAATCTTGAATTAAGAACGCTAAGTTTTGTGGGATTGCATTATTCATTTCAGAATAAAGAGCGTCTATCTATCTGATCATGCATGCCTAAGTATTTGCAATTCTAATGACAATTTCCCAAATAATTGTCTTGGTCATATCGTTTATGACCGCAAAATATTTACACGTGAATGATGAAAATTCTTCGGATTTCTTTAAAATATTCTGTTTTTTTGGGGTAATTTATTTACGAATTTAATGCTTTTTCTCCGAATGCAATTGTCGCTTATCTCATTGGTTCATCATGGATCTCGGAGATTCTCCCAAAACTTTACACAATAAGAACCACTGCTCTACAGCTCCTCCTGAGCTTCTTCTTCCAACGCCAACCTCGTCGCCGGCCGGCCGGCGTTGACGTCGGCGTGCCAGCTCTCCGCAAAGAGGAGTCGTCGTCGTCGTCTCGCCGCCGCCTTCGTCGCCGCAACCGCCCGTGCGACCGCGCGCCGCGCCCAGCGAAAATCACCGGCCCTAATCGCGCGTCAGCGCGCTCGCCGCCCGTCAATAAGGGGACGCGATCGCCCGTAAGCCTTTCACGGCGCGCTCCTTTTATGCGGCGCCGCTGGTGCGGGACAGGCGCCGACGACGCGGCGGCCGCGAGCGCAGGGGACCGGCGCGGCGCGGCACGCGGCGACCCGACTGATTGTGCTCAGGAGACCGAATGGCTCGCCGGGATTGGCATTAGAAGAGGATGATGATTAATTTTTCTGTTTTGCTGATTGGTGTAAGATCGATTGTGTTGTGGTCCGAAAGTCGGAAGACAAACATTTTGTGTAATTGTGAAAAGGTTTTGATGATAGATGATGACGTAGATAGTTTCGGACGGTTGTGTAGAATAGAATAAAACGGCGAAAGACATCCAGGATGCCTTAAAGAAATTTGACGGCTGCGTTTCTTTGATCCCAGTTTCCAAACGATGTTTTAAAAAATTGTCTTCTAATATAGAAACGTGCGACTGCTGTAGGAACGTATCACGCACTTCACATTCAACTCCAGCGCGTAGCATTCAGAATATGTTTTGTTCCAAGTTGTGTGTACCTTAAGTGAGTAAATACCATTTTACTCAGGTCGCTATTTTAGTGATGTTTATTTTGGCCCGCCCTGAATACTTAGCTGAATTATTAAGCTAGCGCTGATTTAAACAATTGAAAATATGTAAATTGTGCCCGTTTCCAACGGAATTTTCTGTTTCGTTGTTTAATCAGTTTCATTTCATCCAATTGTTAGCTTTGTCCATTGCAATTCGTTACACATTTCATTGCAATACTGTGGCTTGATTTATTGGAGGCGGTGTGTTGCAAGAGTGTCGTGTAGCAGACTGCCGACCCGGAACGCCTGTCCCCGCCACGTCGCCTGGGCGTCGCAACATGCTTCCAAAAGTTCGCCTCCGCTCTCGCGAGCGCACCTCACGCCCGTGATTCACCCGCCGTGGTGCGCCGCCGCGCCTTCCTGATTCCTTTTCTTTCTCTCGCAAGCTCCTTTTATTGAAGACGGGTGCGGCTCGCTTGATGTTTGCACGCCCATTACTTTGTTTGTACGCCTGCCTGCTTCGCGGGAGTGTTGAGATCTGTCTTCATATTGCGACTCGCGTGCAGCTGGAGCAAAGGATCCTTCAGAATTCTATGAATCTTTGATACGTTCTCTCTGCATTCTTTTCTTCGCAAATTACTGGATGCGTACTCCGAATATCATTTTCTCCCGATGTCTTCGAAGTTCAGGTAAATTATTTATGTCATCCGTGTGCCGTAGAAGCCGAGAAGTCAACGACCTCAATGTTCGGCCGTATGATTTGACCTTGATTTTTTGTCATCTAGCGCTCTTAATTTAGTCCAGACATCACGAACCTTCCATTAAAATGATTCCATTTCTATAATTTTCCAGCAAAGTTTACTGGTTGGTGAGAAACATGATTTCTAGGAACTGAAAATCTAGCAAACCTTAAAAAAATTCCCACCACTACAAGAACGCCTACATCAAGGATCATTAAACAAAATTAAGACTAGCCCTCGCTAAAATGATGGTATCTTTGCATCGCCGCGTGAAAACGCGGTGACGGACTCTCGTCGTAATTTCATTCCCAGCCTTAATTTGTGTCTAAACTTTCGCGTGCGCGCAGCGCCCACCTCGGGGCCTATTTCACCAGGGCGTCTCCCGAGCGGCCACGGGGCCCTCCCTGCAGTTTCCGGACGAACGCCCGCCGCAGCGTGCTCGGCGCAGAGGCCCGCATCTGCGTAATGCAATTTTTCCTCTGGAATCTTTCCCTTCGCGAGCGCGTCGCCGCGTATTTAGAAATGCGGCGGCTGTGGCGGTCACGCGTAACGGCGTCGCGCCGTGTGGCAAACGACGCATCGAATTCGGACCCACTTTGAAGCGCGCTTATTACGTTAGACGGCTCGGCTCGGCTCGGCGCGGCGCGGCGTGGTGCGGTGCGGTGCGGCGCAGCACAGCGGACGGCTTGCAGTGACGAGAAGGGGGACGCGTGGTGGCGTCGAGCCGGGCGGGCCAGAGGTAGCGCCGCCGCAGCCGCCGAGGCGAGAGCAGGCCGGTCTCTGGAGGGCCTCTTGTCGCTTTGCGCGTGTGTGAATGGCTGAGGGGAGACGTGGAAGAGAGTGAGCGTGGTCAGGAGGGAGTCGCGGTTTCGGGGGTGAGAGGCGGGAATGGTCTGTAGGGGGCGAGAGAGAGAGAGAGAGAGAGAGAGAGAGGAGAGAGAGGGAGAGAGAGAGAGAGAGAAGGGTAGTTTAGAGGGAAAAAGAGAGGGAGGGAGGGAGTGAGGAGAGTAGAAACGGAGGGAGGGAAATAGCGAGGATAGAGGTAGAGGGAAGCAGAGAATAGAATGAGATGTATAGAGGACTTCGAGGGAAAAAGAGAAAGAAAAGGTGACTCGGAGAGAGAAGGGGAAAGTCCAATAGACAAAAGGTGTCTGACTGAGGAGGATAGTAAGGGACAGAAATGGGAATGGCAGTTTAAGTAATTTGAATAGAAGTTGCGATGGTAGACGACGAAAAGGAGGGGCATTTGTGTAGTTCGGAGGAGGGACTGTTGTGTAGTTTGGAACGAGTAATATGTAGCATGCGGTGGAAGGGTAGTGAGCACCACGAAGTAAGCAATGAAACGAGGCGCGTGGTAAAACGCGAGACGAGAGGACGGTAGGAGTACTCCGAGAACTGAGTGGAGGTCGGCGACAGTGTCGTCGTGGAAACGAAGACGGGCGGCCTTGGAAGCTGTGTGGAAGCGGAGGTGTCGGAGAGAGAAGGGCGCGGCGACAGGGAGGCAGGGCGGGTGGCCCGTGACGCGTGAGAGCCCGCCGTCCCTAATTGAAACTTAAAGCGCGGCGCTCGGAGCCCGCAGTACAGTTAGTCGCCCCGGAGCGGAACACCGCCCCCGGCCCTGCAGCCCCCTCCACCCACCCTCGCCGCCAGCGCCCGTCACCAGAGGCGCCTTTGGTGACGGCGGCGGTGGCAGCTTGAGGGCGCACTGAGGAGGCGGAGGCGCCAACGACCCTCGTAGAGAGCAAGAAGCACGGAAAGGCGAGCGGGACGAGGTATGAAAAAGAATACACGATGAATGACGAATTTGAAGTGAAGCCTCGGTGACATTCAAAAGGCGAATGACGTGTTAACTGCTCTTGTAGAACTATGATAATTAATCATGAGATGTAGGAATCTTTTGAAGCAATAATTTAGGGTCGGAAAGGAAGGCGTTTAACTGCCGTATTTTTTGCTGAGTTGCCAGGATGGAGCGTTGTTATGATAGCGCTGAACACAGTACAGAAAACTGTGTGACTATGTGAATGAGCAGTGGTTAGATGTGACATCAAGTAGAAACGGGAAGAGTGGAAACATTTGTAAAGATGTAGAGCATCTAGACTTCTAGGGCTTTCGTGTTGACGTTTATTTCTAATATTTAAACCAAAAACCCCTTTTATATTTTTCTTTAGGAAGTATCACGAGCACTCGTTTATTTTTGAAGATCAACATACTGTATTATTTTGGAAAAATTTCCAGAGTTTAAGGATTGAAAATTTATGTATGTACGAGATTTATGTAGAATTATTTATGTACTGTTGCTGTGATTTGAGATTTTGTGATTTTCTGCATATGTGCTTTTACAGAAGAATTATATTTCTAAAATAATATCTACATACCTTTCAAGATAAAAAGTTCGTTATGAAAGTGAATAATTATTTGACTTTTCTTGTATTATTTGTATTATTCGTTATCTCATAACAGGCATGTGTTCTTTAAAAATAATTTTTTCGTATAAATGATTCTGAAATATTTACTACATTTGAAGCAATAAGGAATCGTAAACGGAACATTCCTTCAAAGGCGATCAAGTGAACATTTATATTCTATTGTATAACTTTCACGTTGTGGATACGGGATCACGAATCGTGAACTTTCTTGGAACTTCCATCTTTGCTTCGGCGTTTGAGGAATATTCTGTAAAAGTCGGTGGAGAGCCGATGTTCTCGGTATTTGTTTCACTCAGCTCGTGGGACTTGATCGTTGAAAATAGTTTTAGATTCTAACTTTTCCTTTTTCCCCTCTGAAATACGCTTGCGCATGGAGGCTTGAGCGTCGGGCAGCTGACTAGACAAGAAAATCTCCTTTCAGGAATCGCCTGCCCCGCGCCGAGCAGCCGCACCCGCCTGGCTCAATTTCCAGAGAATGTCGTCCTCCCTTCCGGATGCCCGTCGCGCCGAACGTCCCTCCGTTCTTTCCCTCTGTCTGTCTCTCTCTCTGTCACACACACCAAAACTCGTATTTCCTCTTTATACGGGCGAAGCACGCGAATGCCTATAATCGGAGTTTCTTGTTCTCTCCGTTCCAGGTGAGTGAGCGCTACCTGCTTTGTCGGGGCGCACATCGCGCGGCCTACGTGTCAACGCGAAGTGAGTACGACATGGTCTGCGGGACCTGAAAGCGTTGCGACGACGCGTTGACAAGTTCCACCTGTGGATTTCTCGGAAAACACGAGCATGGGCAGACTCTCAACAGTTGAATATGTACGCATTCTGAGGTACAATAATTTGTACGCATGTACTGTAATGTCACGCTTTAGTATTGTTGAAAAAACACAAGGAAATAGTTCATACCGATTTTTTCTTCCTCGAAGTTACAGATAATAATTGAACCAGTTGCCATTTTCTTCATACACACTTAACTCATTAACGTGTATGTTGTAATATTTTATTTATTCTAAATTGCACGTCATATTAATTTTTCTTTCGTGTATTGTAGGTTTACAATCGTTCTTATTGATTGGAAATACTCGTTTTTACTTACAAGTTTAAAATAATTGTTTCATGATTTAAATTGTGATCTTTTGTAATTATATTCAAAGCATTATGAAGGGTATGGATTTGGAATTAAACTTAAAAATTAATTTGACTAATTTCAAATTGTAATTAAACATATTCAAATTAATGAATATTATTTGCTTTGTAATTGCGATTATAAAAACATTTCTTACACAAATATTTTCACATTAAGTAATACTTTTCGAGAATACCGAGCCAAAAATAACATTTTGAATTGGAAAGGTGTGTTGCGTCTCTCGAGAAGTTATACAGAAACAAGAGTAACATTGCTATTTTTGTATTTTTTATTTGAAATTATACGATATGGACATTCTATTCAGAATGCGAAGACATTTCTTTACTAATATAAACTGAAATTAAATTAATAATTATTCTTCCCATTCTTTGTCAATCTTGAACAATTTTGTCTTTTTCAGATTATTAATTTAATTCTAATTGTATGTATTGTTTGCCTTTAAAGATATTAAATAAATAATGAAGATCTAATATATTGGAATATTTCTCTCTCTTTTCTGCAATTTGTGTGATAATATTCAGTTTTGATTCGGGAAAACTAATAGAAACAGTCAATGGAAGAAAGTGAAATAATTCATCGAAAGTAAAATGTCAAACTAAGTGGACCGTCAATGATGGTATTTATAAATTATAAATGACAACATGGATTCAAATGAAGTGGAGATAATTGAAACGAATGGCACTGAAATTAATGTTGTTGTAGTTAATGTGTATGTATGATCTATTCGAATTGATGTCTCTTGTTATGACAATTCCTGTGTATTAACTGGAAACTGACGCATTGAAAAGGTAGCAATTTCCCTTTTACTCCAACGGACTCTACGAAAAATACTTGAAAAGATATATTGTTAAGATCGCTCACCATCTAAATAATACTTTCTCTTTTTGTACATTGTTTAATTTAACTGTCCCTCGCGGATTTCATACACCGTTCTTCCCGTAACAATTGCTAAGTTAAAGTGAGAAATTGTACTTGGGATTTCCAGTTTTACGTCGCTTATGTTCACATCCTTCCTGTTGATTCTGAACGTAGTGGCACGAATTAAAGTGTGCACTCTAGTCAACTGCTATCCGCTGCGCGAGAGTGTTGCAGTCGGCACCGCGATCGGGTGGGGCTTCTCGCGTCAATGTCTCAATGCCCGCCCGCGCCGCGCCGCGCCGCGCCGCGCCGCGCCGCGCCGCGCCGCGCCGCGCCGCGCCGTGAACGGCGAATGGCGCCTAATGAGCGCGTGAGCGATTGTATGCAAATGCCCCCGGGGCGGGGCAGAGAGCGACAATTGGTGCGCGAGGAGTGGTGCAGTCCGCTCCAGTCTGCCCGTCCCACCTCCTCCCACCGAACCTTACTCCCTCCCCCTTCGCCCTTTCTGCCCCGACGACAATCCGACCCCTGCGCTGCATTGTGCTTGTTTGATTTGAGGGCGTGTTCAGGAAAATCTTTATCATCAATGTCAGGGTCAAGTCAAAAATATTTGTTTCAATCTCAATTGCTGACATTTTCTCATCATCAAATTGCTTCTGATTAATGCTGATTATTAGAATACCTCAACTGTTTTTTTAAATTAGTTTATTGTTGTGAAACTGAGTAATATCTTGCACAGTGAGTAATTAATTTTCAAGAAAAATCTCTTTATTCGGGTTCTGGTCACGATTATTTTAATAATTTATATTTTTGCTTGTCTTCATCAACAAATGTAATGTAAACCAAATGAAAAAAATACTTCGTTTAAACCGTCTACTTTCTTTTGAGAAAAGTGAGGATTTCTAGATATTTTTATGTCTATAATTAAATAACATTGTGCTAGATGTCTATGATACTGTCACGTTCTTTTGCTTTTATTTGCCGGCGAGAAAACAAATCGGAGACTTTTTTTCCATCAGTAAGTCTAAATACGCGATTTTAAACTTTCTACATATCTTGACTAGCTGTTATCACGTGATTCACTTAGTTTGCGTCTTTCTTGTAAAAGAGGTTTTCATTCCGAAACAATTAGGAAACTCTGCGACATATTGTTTTCTCCTTTTTTTGTAGGTATCTTTTCGTCTTAGGAAATAAAATATTTTCGTTCTATATTTCAAGAATCAACTCAAAATTAGAAAGTTGACAGTAAGTATGTGCGTACGAGTTTTTTCATTACATGTACAATTATTTTCGAATTAGATATTATTATAAATGAAAAATACGTCACACACAGACATAATCGCTACCGAGTATTCCAGTCACTGCATAGTTCTATAGGCGCAATAATACGAGAACAAAATAAGTGAACAGAGCATTGCTCCCATTTTCAATAACATACACACGCATTGCAGCTCAGTCTTTGTAGAATTCTGCCCTCCACATTTGGTCATGGCGAATTCTTTTGTTTCAGCTGCTGGCGTCACAACTTCGCCTCCGCGCGCCCAACCTTTCGTCAGGCAGCGCCCGCGCCTCAGATTCCTACAGAGCGCGTCACTCCCGATTTTTTATTTTTTTTATTTTCGCTTCCCTACCGAGCAGCTGCATATGACGCATCTCCTTTTCCAAGAACCGGGGCACCAGCTCTTCATATATTACGGTTCTCGCATGAAAGATGGAAATACGGTTCGTGATCATCTCTGGGGAAAATCAGACGGTGCGCAACCGTAAGGAGACAGTAAGTGGGCGTAATTGATACTTGAGCGTGGGTAACGCGTGTTTTATAGAAGTGCTGAAAGAGCGCGGATGCGCGCGTGTAATAACGGAGGCTGTCTCGTCAGTTGCGATCGTTCTCTTACGAGGTTCTTGTTTGTGGCTGGCGCGTATGATCACGCGACGTGCATAAAAGAGCGCGCACTCTGCACTGGGTTCTGCTAACTGCCAGGCAAGGCGTCTTAGTTGCGCGGGAATGTGGAGTTAACAAGCAGCGAGGATGTGGATAAATTTCTATTAGTTCGCTATTTTCCCTCGATTATGGTATTACCCTGCGTGAGAAATATCCATACTCCTACGGCTAATGGTTCATAATATAGGAGAGAATGTAAGTGTAGGGGAGAATGTGGCATCTTTGAATGAGCATAAGTTGTTAAGTTCCTATACTTATACATTGCGAACTTATGCCCAGAGACCACGGATATTTGAAGTAATAAAACTTTTCGATATTTAAACATAAGAAATGCCGTGGTTAAAGCTGCTTGAAAAGTATATGTGGATATTATATAGAAACATTATTTTAACTCTATTTTTCTATATATCATACCCCGAATTATTCTTCAAAGCAAAGGCACGATCCGTCTATTGTCGCATTACATAGATATGAACCGTCAGTGGCAACTGTACAGTTACCATATGCAAGCCCCTGTTTCCAACTCGAATAATGAAGCGACATTGGGATGTATCATGGTGCATTTCAAAACCGTACATCACACGTGGAGGAAAATTCGAAGTAACACCTAGGTTGCAAATTTGTATTCCCATTTACGCGTCTACAGCGATGTGCCAGTAGCGTGTTTGTTTTCTGGAAGCAGCTTCCATGGCAAACTTTCAACTGGCAGGTCGCCTCGGGGCGCACCCACTCTTGAACTCATCCGCGTACGCTTTTTAAAACACATACGCACACACTCACACCTCCGCAGTGTCGTGGGGGACGTACCTGGGTAGCTGTCGGCGTGCGAGCTGAAGAGCACGCACAGGCCAGTCTCGTAGTTGACCGACTGGCACGAGTCGTTGGCCTGGCAGGCTTCGAGGCAGTCGGTGAGCATGAGCGTGCCGGGCAGCGAGTCGAGCTGGTCGTCCGGCGCCGAGTAGACGAAGCCGGTGACGAGCTCGAAGCCGATCATGTCGGGGTCGCAGTCCTCGAGGCTGACGCCGCCGGCGCCCTCGGCCGTCGACGAGAAGTCGTCGGCCTCTGCGGAGGGCGTGTCGTCGGCGCCATCGGCGGCGGCAGCGTGGGTCGCTGCGCCGCACAGGGCCAGCAGGGCGAGCAGCAGCCAGGCCGCGGGGGGGCGCGCGCCGCCGCGGGAGGTCGCGCTCAGGCGCATGCTGCGGCTGGGGGTGGGCCCTGGGGTACTCTGTAAGGGAGAGAACGGACACGTTGTACTAGAGGAACGTGTACTTAGTGTGCTAGAATAAAGGCGTCAATTAATACTGCATCATTACAATCAGCGCATTTATCAGCCTCGAAAGAAAAAAGCACATCTTAATAAAGTGATCATTTAATAAGTAGAAATATGCCCGCGATTTATGTAGTATGTTCTCTATAAGAAATCGAATTCCTTTGTACCGATCTTGCTAATGACCCGGGTTCCACATAAATAGGGAAATACGATGTGTTCTGCTTGAAGTAATATTGACACACACTAAGTTATGCCGTAGTGGGAACCTGTCGATTGTTTTGTAAGTGATGGATTAACATAATTATAACGTGTGGTTTGAGAATCTGTTCCAAATATCCAGAAAATATGATTTTAAGATTTATTTGCGTAAGCAGTATTATTTTTTGTATTAGTTTTATGACATATTTTGCATGCAAATAAAAACAAACTTTTTGGTGTATTGTCTTTTTTTAAACAATTTTAGTTCGTTATGGATTCGAATATGCCCCTTTAAGCTCTACTATTGTATATTGGAGATGACATTCGGTAACAAGATGATGCAGGAATATGTACTAATTGTATTAAACAGAATGATTGGCACCATTCACAAATACGGGGCAGATAATTAGAACGTATCAGGTATCGTTTACTGTAAATTCCAGATATCTATATCTATTTATGATAGATGGACTCGACAAATTGTTAGGGATTAATGATTATAAAAACTTGTCTTCGAAATTCTCAAATGAGAGCTACACAAACAGGTTACACTAAGTTACACTCACTGTAAGTTTTGCGTACAATTTACATTTATAACAAATGCAATTTTTAAAAAATACATTAAGAGAAATTAATGTGTGTGGTATATATTTTACTAGGCATGATAATTCATTCTACGAGGCACACATGGTAGGACGCATGCACATTCAATTAATTTCTTCTTGCGAATTATCTACTTAGCGTGCTGATTAATGCGACAGTTTTCCAATTACAATTTCATTTGCTATTAATCTTTAGTTTATCTCGTATGTAATTAGGTCCTTTTCCAATGTGAGATCAATTGGAGCCTGTTGTAGTGTCTATGGAAAGTCGATATGATTCTCATTTCTAATTAAACCCGTCTGATAGAAGCCATGTCTATCTGAATTGCATTAGATTTGCCCATCCTCCATCCTCTGTAAGGGTAGAGGTGGAATGTGTGGGGTCAGACAACTTGTGCCTGTAAAGTAATTTTGAATTGTGCATAGTGAAATGTAAATAAATCAACCATGTATTGTGTATTTAATTTAATCTTTGAATTCACGTGGGCATCCCGCAAAAGTAATCGAAAATCGTCTGAGAAGCAGAAAATATACTGTTAAAAAAATTTAATCTAGATTTCGGGAGGGAAGTTACTGATCAGATATTCTTCCTCAAACAACAGTAAAATAGGAGAATTCAATTTGAGGGCTAATGCAGTTTTTAATGCGTTTTGGAAAGCATTTAACATATCATTAGAAATAAATTATGAAATACAATAGAACACCGGCGAATACCACTACAAGTAAGTAGAGTTGATCATAATTTGTATGCAGGTGCACAGATCAACCTAATACCAACACCATGGCATTCGAAGGTTTCCATTCCCTAATACCTAAGTTCGTTTTATAAAATGAAGTAACTGAACAGGTTAATTTTCCGCGAAAAGCATATTGAAAGAAGCATCAAAGGATTATTGCAGCAGCATTAACAGAACTCTTACATGCATATTCTGCAAATATACTACCTTGAAATTATGGTGTGTTAATGACAGACTTTGTGACCTATATACAAGTGGAACTTCCATTCTGTATTCAAAAATCTAAAGCCTGTAAATGGAGAGAACGATGAGAAAGAGAACGAAATCATGCCGAAGAACTTTGAAATATTTAGGTTAGAAGAAAAAATCGAAATATATGGAAATAATTTTTAAAAAACATAACAAGAAAATAAAGAAATCATATTCCTATAAGCAATTCCTCTTCTACACACCTGAACAAGGAGCATTGGTAGATTCAAAACAAAATAATGTGATCAAGTGGCAAAAAACTTAATACTTAATGCCTATGGAAAAGGAAGAATTATTTTTCTGTTTCTGAACAAAATGGGATTAAAACACCTAACATGATTTCTGAACTGTCGTACTGCAGGTATTTCGTACTCAGCTTATCCTTCGCCCAAAAGGATTTTTCTTACTCACTGAAACCATCATGTACTACAGGCTCTGAATTTTGAATTAGTCTTCCTCTCTCCTGACATTGCTTCTTCCTTTTGTCTTATGGCAGTGAGATGTTGAGATGGTTTGTATCCCATTGAGATCTCTGGTTGAGTCATTGCTGTCAGCATTCATTCGTTCGCTCATTTGTACACTTCACATGGTGTTTTTACCTTCCTTGTTTCTTCCTCTCATTTTATCTAATAAGGTGCATTTCTTGACAGACATTGAGAAATTAGCTTTCAGATCTTGAAAACGTATTTTTTTTCATTTCTGATCATATTGGAAATACATGTTCCTGTTTATGCGAGGTTCCTAGACCTCTAAAGGATGCAGTATAGATTACTTCAGAGAAGACCTATATTCAAAATACGTGTGGGGCAGAAGAAGCCCTTACATCTTGCTGTTTCGTAGATAGAAGCTTTTGTTATTCTAAAAACAAGAAACTATAGAGACATTACACGTCGTAAGGATTATTCCTTTCTATTATCTCTTTCACTTGAATGTCGCAGAACGAAAAAGGCTCCACTCTGGGCAGAAGATCGCTCCTATTCGAGTTTAAGAGGAGTTCCAAAGGATGGGAGTCATAGTCTACCTGCAGATCCCGGCCAGCCTAGCAGCGGTCTTCAAGCTCTGCGACGGCGACGGCGACGGCTGCTAATGGTCTTCGGGTGCACCAGAAAGTCCGGCGTTTCCTGTCCGCGTCCAAGAACAATCGGGCGGCGGTGGGCGTGAACGGCGTCCGCAACGTCGCCGGCGACGCCGACGCCTTGGCGCGCGACCCCGCTGCGACCTCCGCCGGGGCCCCGGCGACCCCGCGCGCGTTGCAAACTCCGCCACTCGACGCGCGGCGTGCACCCTTCCGCCGCCACCGCGTCCGCTTTTCAGCGCGTTTCCCGCGTATCATTTGTCAGAGCAACACCCGCGCCAACACTAGGTCTGTCCGGTGTTAACAATGGTCGCTCGCGCGGCAGACTAATGGTTCGCCTTTGTACCCTGCCACCGCTGCCGTCTCCACCGCACCGCTGCCGAATCTGCCGCCGTCGCCCCAGAAGTACAGCCTCCACCGTCTCTTCCGCACCGGACGTGACTGCTGGGTACACCTCTACGGTTTACATCCTCTCGCACTCCGCCGTTTCCACTGTCCCTGCGCGTTTGGGGGGCTGAGCGCTGCAAATGCCGACGACGTGGCAATGCTCGCGGGCCGAGGCGAGGTATGTAATGACTGGTGAAGTGCCTAGCCAGGGCACTAACTTGGCCAGTGGTGGTGGTGGCGGCGGCGGCGACGACGGAACGTAGGCCGACGGGAGCTCGCGGGAATGCGTGAGGGACGGTGCGTGCGAAGTGACTTCCCAGCGGAGCGCCAAAGTGGGTGGCGACATCGGGAAGCCGGGCGGGGCTCGTCGGAGGGCGGCCGATGCGGCATGCCGGCCGGTGTCGGTAGCCTCCTCGCCGCTGCGAGGCAGCCGTGTCGGGCTGCGCGTACCCTCCGTGATGGATGGTGCGATTATATTCCGCTCGGCCGGCCGAGGACCGCGTGCCCGCCGCCGCTGTAGAAGCCGCCCGACGCGGGCGAGACGCGCGTGCAGCCGCAGAGTCGAGAGGTTAATTGTCCCTGGCGGCGAGCGGGGCAATTAGCAGTGGAGGCCGCCGCCACTCCCCGCGCGCGCGGCATCGCGCTACCGCCGCCGCCGCCGCCGCCGCCGCCGCCGCCGCCGCCGCCGCCGCCGTCACCGCTACGCGTGATTAGCTTTATCGGCGCGAAGCCGCACGGCCTTGTCGCGGCGGCGGAGGTCACGCGTACACAGAACGCAACCCGCCGCCAATCTTTGACACCTGCTGTAGGATTGATTTGCTGGAATTCTCAGAAGTAGGAGGTTGTGTGTGGGTAGAGGCAAGGCAGTGGAGGAAATGAAGTAAAAGAAATGGGGTAAATGAAGGAAGAGAGATTATTCAAAAATTATAGGTGAAGTACTAATACACTCATTTTTAAATGCTCGTTCGTTTAGTAAGTTAGGATTTTCCCAAGTTTCTTATATATTTTTTCCACAAATATAGCGTTTCAGAAAAAAACAACATACTATCCAAAAGTTACAAAAAAATCTCTCTTCTTCCTGCTCATCCTATAAGAGTTACCTCCCTCTTGCCTTGCTGAGAGGTTGTCGTCGACAGTCAAGGAAAGCATACGGTGTACAGTATGCGGCCACTCCCAGCTTCCAACTGCTAATATTGTCGTTTGAAAGATACACATTTTTAATGAATGTTACTGCGCGTAACGGTCATTGGTCGGTGATGCTTCGGGTTGTTACAATTATGAATATTTTTCATCGATTCTTTTCATTCGGGATGCTCAAGTTATGTTTGTAAACAGTTTTGATAGGAATAATCCTTTTGATTTAGAAGTGCTAATCAGTTTTTTATGTCTTCTCAAATTTTTGAAATATTAGATATCCTTTGTATATTATTTCTTCGATCCCTGTTCAATATATTCCTTCGCATGAAGCTAGTAGTGCTGCATTGGAGTGAGATAAATCATGTCGAACGCAGATGGGCGCCAATACTGTGGGCATAGAGGGGAGAGAAGGGCGCGAGGGAAATAGTTACTCCCTTCCACGCGGAGGAATTAGCCAAATCTCCGTCGCACAACTTCCCAAGCCCGGGACATCCGCCTGCCCCCACCCACACCCCACCCTCTTCTCCACTGTACAACCCTTCGCCTCCTCGTTCGCTGCCGCCACCGCCGCGGACCCCCCGACTCTCCGATTTCGTCGCCCGCCAAATGGATAAGTAAGTTTCTGGCAGTGAAAGCCCGACGGGTGATGGCGTCTTCGCGACAATGGCGGACGGAAGCCGCAACCGCGCGCGGGGCGGACTTGCCCCGCAGACCATTGTTCGGCTAAGTGCGGGGAGGGCGGTTTTCCATCGCCCAATCCCCGCCCCGCCCCGCCCCGCCCCGCCCCGCCCCGCCCCGCCCCGCCCCGCCTTCCCCCACCGGCAGCGTGCCGGTCAGCGGTGTCTGAATATTTCGACAGTCGATGTGGAAGTGCTGTCTTAATGGTTAAACGTCCTGCTTCAATGGAACTGAATTAATGCGTCTCTTTCGAGTGGAGATGTCACTGGATATGAAGCGTTTCTCTGGTGCTTTCTGTCTCATCTTGGAATTAAGTAAGGCGGGAATTGGATTGGATTACTTTCGTCTGAAGACACAATAAATTGCATCAGAAGAGAAATCTTTTACCGAAAGTTATATACAGATTATTCCTTACAATTGTATGAAGCCTGTTTATAATGCAGTTTGAATTAATTCAGATATTAATATAATAAATCACGTAGGAAAAGTGCATTTTTTTTCATATTGTTCTCAGCCCTTCAATATAATGTATTTTTTAGAGGAAAGATGTATTATTTAACTCAACAAAAGCTTTCTGTCTTTTCTGTGTACTGTGTACGAAATGATTCTAGCCTTTTGTTAATTTACCTTAGCTGTAACTTGTAAATATCAGTAAGACTGAACATAATAAATAAATATTTATATTATACTCGTTCAACTTCTTTAATAGATCTTGAGGTAAACATCAAAGCAAAATTCCTCAGAAAATGGGAGAAAGAACGTTTTATCTTCTCTTTCAAAGTGGGATGGCAGCCCGGACGATGGAAAATCGAGGCAATGAGGTAGAGCAGCGCGAACGTCCTGAGTTGGGCCGCGTACTTCACGTACCGCACGTAAATCCCCTTTACCGTCGTCGAGCCTTATTGATTGTAAATTGCAGAAAGCGCAATGAATGACCCTATTATTCTTCCTTTTCCTCGGCGCGGAAGTTAGGAAATATCGCGTTCTCCCCTCTGCCACTGCACTCCGCTCGCGAGGCAGGGGTTTCGCGAAGCTGCCGACGGTGAATTACGACACACATCTTTTAATTATCCAATACCATGGTCGATCGAGCATGTCCGTATAGAAGTTTTACGAGCGATTAGTGTGCCTTTCATCCAGCAGGCAGTGTGCCAGGGCGAATACCGTGACCGTGCATAATGCGCTTTGTCATTATTAGGGGCCCACTCTCCTCGCCCAGAAACCATGATATTGTGCGCCTTATATGTGTGACACTGTGCGCGTTGTGTTGCAGTTGGCGCGTTACGAGTCAAGCATGTGCACGCGAGAAGAGTATATTCGAGAGCGGGCAAATCGATTTTTCGTGGATGGCGTTCTAAGGTGCCGCTTGGGAGCTGCCGCCTCCGTCAGTTGGTCGCGGTATCGGAAACCCGTACGAGCCCGAATTTGTTAGCGTTACCTTGGAAAACGGATTATATGAATGCTCCGAAGCTCTTGAATTATTGCGTAAAAATGGGTGGCGGTTTGCGCGGGGCGGGATGTGAATGTAAATTCCGCGCATGAAAAATTCGGAAGATGAATTCGCACATGCTGCCTGGGGAAGAGGTGATATAGAAGCGCCTCGTTTCCTCCAGGTTTATGAGAGAGAGGAGCTCCGCTCTACCGGTTGGTTGACTGCAACTTCTCAGAACGTGATAGAAGCGACTACGAGAGATGCAAGTGCACGAAAAACCCGGTAGTGATCTGAACAAGTGAGATGAGGCCGAACTCTATGAAAAAGAGCAGCGAAGTGTGAGGCGTACGTGTATGAGTTAGAAGGAAGTTGGGCCAAGGAACTTTTAGAACGGTAAGAAAAAGGTCTTGGGATTCTGAAGTGAGAGTTGGTCGATTTTTGTAGCACGCGAAAGATATAGCTCAAAGGAAGCGGTGGCTAGACATGCAGAAAACGAACTAAATTGAAAAGTCGACGCATCTCGTCGGTTATTGAAAGAGGGGAGATATTCGCGAAAGGAGAAATAACTCGAGAACCCTCACGGATGTATTGAAACAGTAATGGTTGAATTTCAAAAGTGATTCCGTCTTCACGCGCTATTATCTCACATTTGCGGCATCGAATTCGAAGATTCGCTTGGAGGGGGGGGGGGTCGCGGGTCGCTAAACTCTCATCCAAGGAGACGAGACAGCTCGTGCAATTCGCAGTGCCTCGCTGCTGGGAAAGTCCCCGGTTCAGGGACGTCAGCGACTGGCCAAGGTGGGTCGGGGGCGGCGACCCGTCGAAGAAGGCGCCTCGCCGGTGCGTCTCTTCCCCGGGAACGTTCTCTTGGTTATTGCCCCCGGCCACAATGAGCGGCGCCGCGGTGGGGTTGGCGGCGGGCCGGCGTGTCCTGAAGCGCCGATTGCCATCGCGCGCGCACCACGACGCCTGGACAGCTCTTAGCGTAGGGTAATGGCGCCTGCTCTCCAGTCCACTGCGCTCGCCTGGCGGCGCGCCGCCTGAGATTCGCTCTCTGTTCCTCCCCCCTCCCACAGCTCCGATCGTCGTTCGTCTCTTTTGGGCCACTTTGTTAGTGAATACATTTTACATCGAGGATATTGTCATGTTTCCGTCTTCAGTTGGTCTTCTATTTGCTGTAGGGTTCGGAATACTCCATGGCGCAGGGCAAACTATTGTTTGCCTGATTCAAAATTCTGTCTTAGTGTAGAACGATTAGTATAAAAAAAAGAGATGAGTCAAATACAACTCTTATGAACTTACCAACACGATTTTTGTTTTACACAGTCAAGTTGTTATGATCCTGTGTTATTACGAAACTGTAAATGTAGTCTTGAGGATGGGAAAGAGTTAGTTTGCAAGAACGAATCTTCCGTAAAGATAATTTCGCATTTTATTTTTGTACTGCAAATTTACGATGTACTGTTAGCTTAGGTTACATGTGATCTACTTTGGAGCTATCGTATTCCGTTATCTACAGTCCCCTATTCACCACTTACTACCTTCTCCAACTTTGTTCACAAATTGCAATCCGCCGATGCTTCGAATTAGCATAGAATAGCACCCCTGCGCGTTTCCCATTACGCCGTAATCTTTCGTGCATTTTATTGAATACGTTGTGTTAATTTTGCATATGAATAGTAAGGAAACGATTTGTTATCAGAAAATTATCTGAAACAGGAGTCAGCAGGAGTTTGCATAGAACCAACTTTTCTCACCTGGCGAGGCACTTTGAACTGCAGGGTACCGTAATGGCGTGAGTAAAGGTCAAGACTGACAAGTCGTGCCGATAAGTCTAAAGCGCCGATCGGCGAAAATGAATATTTGCAATTCATCCAAACACCTTTAGTCTATATCTCAATGATTTATCGACAGCACCTCATGCACGTCGACATGCTCGTCAAGGTATCTTGCCTACGTCTAGGTATCCACTTGTCTGTCTGAGTACGTGATCAAAGATCGTACCTAGCTTTCTGCACACAATGATTGGTAGAGGGCACGTAGGATTTCGTGATTGTTTGTTAATGGGACTACGTCGGCGGCTTATTAAGGACTGGTTTGTACAGCCTGAAAAGGTGATGAAGTAGGAGAGAGCAAGAGGGCTTGCTTCTCTCGGGAGTGTTGAGTGCTCGTGACCGGTGCAGCGAGCGATGAAGGATTAGTCCGCCTCAGGGCGAGGACCGGGCGAGCAGACGAGCGTCGGAATTGCGCGGACAACTCGCCTCTTCCGTGAGAAAAGCTGTACGGGCGTTTACTCCCCCTTCATCGTCTCTGCCGGAATCTTCTCCCCATCACCGCCACCACTGCTAAACCCCAGTAGTTCACCTGGACTCCGTCATACCCGTGATTGCGCCGTTCTCATTCTCCCCGCTGCTCCCACAGCCCTCCATTGCTCTGTCATTACACCTCCGCCGGGACAGCTGGGCCATCTCTTCGTAGTTTTGCCGTGTTCGCCTCAACCACACTATTGTCTCCATCTCCCTCTGCCGTCCCCCACAAACCTACTCGTTCCATCTTTATGGTCCTTGGCACTCACGAGCCCTTCCTTTTTATCTTTCTCCCTATTTCTCTGGTTCCCCGTTACCCCCACCAACCATCACCTTTAACCTCTACGGTTCTACAAATTCTTCTCAACTCTGCCGACTCTTAATCCACAGACCTACTCTCTTCGCCTCCACAGCTTCCACCTCCGCCCCCGCCTTCGCGCACTCGCGAATCTTTACGAGCGTGCTCATCGCAATCAGTTAGAGCCCGCTTTACGCGCTCAGTAACGACCGCTGTTGGAGACAGTAATGAACTCCCGGTGTAGCCGGGTCCGCGTCGGCTCTCGAGGTGCCGGCAGAGCGACTAGCTCGGAGATGCTCTACACGAGTGACTGGGGCCCAGCGCAAGTGCGAAATTTCCGCGTAATGACAAACTAATTATCAATCACGAGGTTGTTTTCTCTTTTAATACAGAGTCCTGTTGAGGAGTGAAGCTGTATTTGGGAGCGCCCGTTTTGAGGCATGGCGGATAATTTTTTCTGTTTGGGATTAATTAATAGTGGTCATGTTCGGATTTGTAATTTGTAATTTCCAATAATTACAAACGTTAAATGCAAACGGTTATGCCTATATTCATGACTATGTAGTAGGAATATGAATTTTTAATTTTTAATGGCGATATCGAAGTTGGATAGAGATTTTTTTACTTGTAGAAATAAAAGGCAAATACGTTCACGATAATAAATAGAGAATTCGGACATTTCCGTTCTCTTATTTTTGGTTCACTTTATAATATTGGCATTCGAGTCAAACGGAATATTAAGCTTTAAGTACCTCCATTGGGCTTTGCATTTATGTTGCCTGTACCGTTGGGCACATTTTAGTTCGCGTGCCATTTCCAAGACCTTAAAACGAAGCGTCCGTTCTGGAGCGTTCCAGTTCATTCGGGCCGTTGAAGAGTCTATCAACTCCGTCGAAATGTAGTAGGTCTTCACGGAACCTCTGCGAATCCTCAAATCTCGTAGCGACTCGCCGCTCCTCGCCCTTGCGGGCGGAGCCTGGGGCTCTTAATTGCTTTAGTTGAGGCCGCGCTGGCGTCGAGATGCGTGCCAGTCACTCGCAAAGTCAGCCAACAGGCGGGTGCCCCCCTCCGCGTAATTGAGATGGGCGGCAAAGTTCCGGGCCGGGAGGTCGGGGTGGGGAGTGTTAGGTGGCCGACGCGTGACGGTGATTTGCTGTCACCTCGATTAACGCAGCGTCTTTCATATGAAAGCTAATATTAGCTGCAGCTTGCTATATCAAGCATCCGGATTTGTAATTCGGTTTTCAAAATTGTTTGGCCTGTATTTTATGAATATTTCTCTAATTTCTCTGTCTTATTCATTAAATGCTCAGTTTACAGTTTGGCGGTAAAGGTAAATGCTATAAATAAGACAAGTAAGACACATACCTCTGGCCACCTAGTACACCATTTTTTAACCATCCTGAGTTGCCGCAATTACTGTAGAAAAGTAGTTGTTTTCATTACAGCATTTTTTCATTCAATATTCGCCTTTTCTACTCATTACAAGTGCAAAACTTTCTAAATCATTGATTAATCACTGCAGTTATATCTTCCGCCACTATTGCCTACACCTTTGTAATGTTCTAAGACCCTCCCTTGCCTTGGTCTCGTCGCTCTTGGTATGCTCATAACTAAGGAGCGGATTTCGATGCCCTAAAACATTGTCAGAAATGATCAATAAAATGCTCTTAAAATGCTTTAAAAATGCTCTAAAACCAAAGAAAAATGACATAAGAAATAATATCAAAAATAATTCGGATGAACAACTCAAGCTGTTGGATACGTTACTGATGTAATCGAGGCTTCTTCCATTCGTTCAAGTGAACTCAGCTTGTAAACCTTTGGTTTGGACTGCTTTTTTTACCAGGAAATCTCCATCTTTAGTTATCCCGAAATCGGCCAAACCGACAATGGCGCTGAAAAAGTCACAAAAATTACATACTTACAACGGCTGTCAAAACAATTTTTGAGCGAATAAATCGAATAGGCCACTGAGTAGTTGTGTGAAGAACATTTGTTGCATCTCGTAAATATAATTTGAAGCAAGTACCATTAAAAATGACATTACAATCGATGAAATCAGCAAAAAATGCATTAAAAATGTCGGAAAAGGTAAAAAATGTCTTATTAGTGAAAATCGACAAAAAATGCAAAATAAAGAACAAATAAAATTTGGCTTTTCCTTTTGTTATAACATAAAATGAATTTCTAAACTAAATGGCATGGTTCTAAAGCGAAAAGAAAAAAATGGCATTTCATTAAAATCCTCCCCCTACTCATAACGAATCAGAAAATGACACTCAGCTGATATGCGTCGTTCGGGCCCTGAACAATTGCGGCATGCCATGTCACGCTTCTGATTACAAGATAATTCCGCTTCGTCCTCCCAAAGTCTGTACATTGTGTAGTCTTTGAGCTGTTTCACTCCTCTTTGCTTCCGAATTTTTCATTTCTGTCTTGACGAACTAAGTACTCTACTTAATCATAATGATTGTTTCATCATTTCGCTTTAGTAAAATTCTCTATTTTTGTATCTTTCTTCCTCTATTTACGGCTAATTATTGCTGAAGAAATGAAATTCAATGTCCTTGCTTATTACTGTAAAGTTGTTAGATACAAATGGAAAACCGTGTTAGTAATCGAAAGGTCTAACTGGCCACAGTCTCGTTCATTGTTTGTAAAATTGCTAATGGTCGAAATCTAAGTTGGTTATATGCATGCACGTACATGTTAGATTGTAAATAACCTACGTTGTTCTGAGAAAAAAAACACTCAAAATGATATTATGTTTGTATTACAGTTGTATCTCTTTTGATTTTTGAAGTAAGCAGTATGGTAATGGAGATTCTTTAACATGCATATTCATGCTCCTTACTCCTCGTTAGTGGAGGAGAAAGCACATGAATTCCCTAACCAATATCTTACCCTCGGAGATCGTATGTCGCCCGGCGTTGACTGCCCGCGTCGTCCCAGAACGCGCTGTTAGACGTATCGTACTCCTCGAGGGATGACCCGTTCGCGCCGTAAATTCTGCCCCACGCCTTGCCTCATTCCCCACTGCGCCGGTGACACCTGCGCGTCTGTGGCCTCGAACGTCAGCATTACTCCCAGAGCGCCGACTGCGCTGAATCTGCGACAATTGCTTCGCGGCTGGTAACTGATATTGCGGTTCGTGTGATGGATGTTATCACGTCGCGTCTGCATCTCCGATGAGGCGGGCGTTCCCTTGTGCTTCTGCGACCGTGTTGCGTCACTGTCGCGCTTCGGGAGACGAGAATCAGAAGTGATCGGGTGTCCGATTGTGCTGATTTGTGTGTCCTGTCAGGTTTGTCGAGCCTCAGGGGATATAAGCCTCTTGTGAGATTGGTAATTGAATCACTAGAGCAGAAATGATAATGTTAGTCTTAAGTGCTGAATGATTTTCTTTCTAAAATCTAGTGTTTGCAATTAAGTGTGAAAATTCGATCTACAAAGTTTAAGGCTTTATCTGTCAAAGGACTTGAACACAATTCCTAGGGCCTATTCAGTTATATGATTTTGTAAAAAATACCTTAAAATTCATAAGAAGATATTCTGCTACTAGCCCTCACCTGTGTAATAATTTATAACAAAATTATATTTGCCATGATCTGATGAATTCATAATTTTTGGCTGATTCTTGTTGTAATTACACTAATACGAATTCAGTACTTTAACTCGCTGAGTTTACTGCTTCGCCGGCTCCCCACTGAAGCAAAATCGCAACTTCTTTAATCCGCTGGCCTCCGCACAAAGTTCGCCTTCGAAAGCGCTCCTTGCTCTCGTTGCAGGACGTGCGCGCTGCGCGTTCTGCCTTCTCCCGGCAGTTTGTTCCGGCTGCGGTGTCGGCTTCGCGGCGGCCGCGTGTTCAGAGTGCACTCGGGGCATTTTTAGGAGCGGCGCGGAAATAATTACTGTCGTGGCGGTACAACGGCGGCGGCGGTGGGGGTGGTGCAAGGCGCGCGCGGTTAAGTGAGAAATGTGGGAGAAACTGACGAAAGGGAAGTAACATTGTGCGGTTCCGAGAACTTGTAACCCCCGCCCACCTCGAGCGCTGCTTTTGCAGCCTCTATGGTTCCAGCTTCTGCTGCTTTTGCTTGCTTAACGGGAGAGACGGTGGTATGGCGCGGGTGGCGGTCGCCAGGGGAGCAGTGGTGGCCACGTGTTTTGTGAGCTGGCTGTGTGAGTGATAATGTGGTGGTCGTAATTAGTGGTCGAAATGGTGTGACCGCTCCGTTGACAGGTGTATTACAACAGATGGGATGACGATGTTGCTAACCAGCAAAGGAGGTTGAGGTAACAGATATGTGTAGTGGTGGCAATGCTAGTGAGGGAGAATGTCGGTGTTCGCGATAGTAGAAGAAGTAATTATAATAATATACAATCAGGGAAAGAAAACAAAACTTCATTTAGAAGTAACTGATGAAACCCAATAAATGTAATGTGGCGAAGACGGTGAGTAACAGTGACGATGGTAAGGGTAACGGCGAAGGCGGCGCCGGAAACGGAGACGGCAGTGAGGGCGGCTGGGCCTACGGGCGCTGGGGCGCGTGCGAGGGCGGCAGCGTAATGGGAACATAGGGCGCGACGCGGCCCCCGCTGCCGGGGCCCGGAGCGCGAGCTCGCACTCGCGAGCGCGCAACTTTGTGTTTTTCTTGGCGTAAGGCACGTCGTTTGTTTTCTTTTTGTACTGTAATTAATGCAAGTTTGCACAAAGAAAATAGAACTAATTATGGAGAGCGCGGCAGTTGGAGTCGTCATGCGTTTCATTTTCATTCGTTAGGACGCAGCGCCGCCCGCCCACGCGCGCGCGCCGGCAGTCACTTGCTTTCCTGCGCCCTTTTGTCACGCCCAATTTATTGTTTTCCGACTTGGCGTACGGCGACATCCGCGCCCCGCCCTCGCCGCTTCCGCCGACGAAATCTCCTTCCTCACCGCTTGGGTAGGTTTTCCCGCCCGTAACCAAATGAAGATGGAAACCCCGCGGGGGAGGACTGCTTGATTTTTGAAGCTGCTTAATGAATGACGGTTGAAATGGTGGATGAATTGGGAGATTGGTTGTTGAAAAAGTGAAATAGTTATTAGGTACGTATCCAGTAACCGCGGAGGCAGATGAGGCCATCGGTGTTCAAATGTAGGTGGTTGGCGTTAAGCGGTGAGCTTTTGATAAGTAGCAGTTTTGTGATAAGTTGATTGTCAGATGAATGTGAAGAGCAGACACGGGGATGTGTGAGGGCGTAATGAAGGGCTTCAAAAGTATGAAGACCTGAGGAAGAGTGGATACTCGTACGCTCGGACTTACCGGACGTTCAATCCGTGGCGCTTAAAACAGGGACTCGTAAGTGCTGCTACACGTGGAGGCACGGGCTGTGCCGTGTTTATTTTCGCCACGAGGCCTACTTCGACGCCGAGAAAATTAACGCTCGTGGCGACGCTGCTGCTGCCAGAGTTGATGAGGACAACGTCAACGGCGATGACTACGAGAGAACCCGCAAGAGAAAACGCTCTCCGTAATGAGGACGTTTAGTGTCAAATTAATTCGGCGACTGCAGGCCCGGGGCGACACGGCCAAGACTCCACGAGGGGACCCTATTAGACGAGCGGGACTCCGCTGCCCACCGCCCGCGGCGGGCCGCCTCGCGCCGAACCTCCGGACGCCCAGTGTCTCAATATGCTCGGAACCGGCTGCCCGCTCCACTTGTAGGACGCTCTTGGGCCCCCTGGCCCTTTGAGGAGCTCGGGAACGTGTGGGTCGTGGAGCTCTCAGAACACGCAGGTCCCAGGACTGGTGGCGTGGCTTCTCGCATTTCATGGTGATGCAAGAGTTTCTTGGGCTTGATGTCTGAATTCCCTCGAGCGGTCTGTACAACACTTTAGTCTTTAGCTAATAATCGCAGCAGTTTAAAGAGCACATGATTTTGTTCATTAGTGACAACGCTGAGGGCTGACAAGGAGTTCAAGGACTCAACTGTTATTATGGTTGGGCTAAAATGATTTTCGCTCGGGCCATGAAAACCTTCATAGAGTACTGGTACATTTGACAATGATTTATCATGCATAATGTACAAAAGTGAGAGTTCAAATTCTTGGAAGGACTTTAAGTACAACGTGGACGTAAACAGTAGTTAATTTTCAATGAAGTAAAAGTAATCAAGCAAAGTAGTGGTTAAGTGGCCCGAAGAAAGTTACGTTTTGTGGATAAATCTTATTATTTCAAGGTTTTGTGAAAAATCTTTTCATCGCCGCCATTCCCATACTTCGTTAGCATCGAGAATATTGGGTACCTCTTCTCCACTCGTCATTTGCGGAGGTACGTTTCCAAATTTTATTTCTGGAGGCTGATGGGCGACGTGGGGAGGCTGATTGATGTGATCCGTTACCCGTCAGTTGACAACGCGCCCGCGAGGACTGGTTGCGTACTCTTCCGTGATTTCCAGTTTGGTGAAACTTGTCCCTTTATGAAATATTACGGGTTTACTATACACTTGTACCTATTTCTCCTGATCGTTTGTCGCCCCATCTTCCTTTCCAATCCGGCATGTTTGAAGGGATCATTCCAAAAACATGCAAGTACTTAGGTCGCGTATAATTTAATTTTCTTTTCCGCATTAAAAGCCCTCTTCTGCGGTCTTGTCGTCAGTCAAACGGAAACCTCACGTTGTGCTCTTCATTTTATCGTTAGTATGTCACAGAATAGAAACTGCCGCCGTCTTTTCGGGCCAACTTCTCCTACGCTCTGCCAGCAACTTCTTAGTAAAGATGAAGCATTCAGAAACGAATTTCAGGTATTGGAACAGGCGTCAACGACGTCGCGAGGAGTGTGCTTATCGTGGGTTGAGGCAAAGATCTTAGGTGCAATACGACATAGGACTAGATAAAGGTGTAGGTGATGAATAATAAAGAAAGAATGAGAAGAGGCATTGTAAGGTATGTAAATTACATAAGAAACACGAAGGTGTTCGTTTTACTGATAAAGGAATCTGTAAAAGGAAAGCACGAAAATAAATAAAATACGAATAGTAGAAAGTTTACTAAAAGTTCTCTTATGTTCACCCAAAATGAATTTGATCAGAAAGTGGAACAGAGACACATTGAGTTGAAAAGTGAAAAAAATGCGAAGAAACGTGTTAATTTTAGAATATGTTTATTGACTTGTTTTATTTATGTTAAACTGTTCTGAAAAACAAAAAGTAATATATGAGGTAAAGCTTCCAACACGGTCATCTATAATCCGTTAGGACTTCGCTGCGCCTTCTCCTACGTAACTTTTCTAACTATATTTTCAGAATTCATTTGACCTGCCGCGTTGGGAGTTGCTGCATTGACAAAGGTTACGATGCTGTGTTCTTTTAATTTCATGTGAATTCTCGTCGCTTCCCTAACATCTCACCGAGCAAATACAGCCTGCTCGGCGGAAGAGTATAACAGTGAAGAGGGTGGGAAGGGAAAAGAAAGTGTTACATTGAATTGGCAGAAAAGAAAGCGAAAGAAAGAGATAAAAGTATAAATGGGATCTTCAACAGCGGAGTGTACCTAGATATGAATGTGGCGGGGGCTGTGCAGGTGACAGAGGAAGCGACTCGTGACATATTCGACGAGCAGTCATAAAGCGTCGAGGACGGAAGAAGAAAGGTCGAGTTGGAAGCTACGGAGTGGCGGCGACAGTGATGGAGGCTACTGCATTTCCTCTCTCTCTGCGAACTCTTCACCATGACACCGTTGCCTCGAGACACAAGAGGCCGGAATATGGTGAGGAATAAACGTAACTCCGGACTGACAAGGAAAAGGCAGCCGGGGACGCTGACGTGAATGTTTAAAGAGGAGGAAGAAGACGGGGGTACAAAAGTGAATAGGAATTGAGAATACGGACGTAAGAAGAGAGAGACATCTCTAAGACGGGTGGGAAATATTGGCAGAGAATGTGACAAAATTGTTTAAATGGGTAGAGTAAACAAAGCAAGAACTGGAAAACTGACGAGATGGATGGAGACAGGCAGCATGATTTCCGACACGGATGTGAGGGAGCGAACGATATCCAAAAGGTAGACCGAAATTGAGGAAGGGAAAGGGTGGGATGAAGACGAAGGGGGTGAGAAGGAGGGACGCAAAATGATGTGGGGCACTAGGGCCACAGCTAGGCATGCGAGGCGGGCGGGGAGCACCAGTGTTTCAAACGAAACTCAATTTTGTGAAAGTGCGTATGCAGGTAAAAGAATAAGGAGTGATAACGGCGTTGACAAGAGTAAGAGAATTGGGTTGAAAAGGAGTGCAGTAAGTTTGGGACGTGGGAGAAAACCATGGAAACTTTTATATCTTAAGGGATGCAAGGGCAGAGGAAAGATGGGAAGAGAGGAAATTCAAGACTGTGTGACGCCTGAGAACTGGAACGAAGCAAGCAGGAGCGCGTAAAACCGACAGGGACGAGAAGCGAGGAGGAAGGTTCGTGGGCTGGGCTAAAGGGCGGAGGAGAGCACTCGATTCACGCAAGGTGGCTGTGGTGCAGAACTCTGCGAGGAACGACGCGCAGCGACGGCGGAGGCGGCGGCTGGGCGAGCGATCGTGGAGGGTAGGGCGCGAGGCAAACGGGCAGGCGGGGCGTGCAAGGGCGCTGGCGACGCGGCGGGCGACACGAGCGTGCGCGCTTTGATGCCCGCTCGACTGGAACGGGCAAATTACGTCTCTTTGGAGACACGGAGCGAGGAGCGAAGACCCTCTCCACCCCGCCTCTCCACACCCGCCCCCTCCTCCCTTCCACGCCCATCCCCTCCACGCCCCGCCCTGCCCCGCTCCGGCCCGGCGCGCCACGCCCTCCCGCCCCGCTCCACCACCGCTGCGCCCCGCCTCGATCCTCTCCGTCCCGCCCCGCCCCGTCCCGTCCCGTTCCTCCCCGCCCTGCCCTGCCCTGCCCTGCCCCGCTCCGCTCCGCCCCATCCCGTGATTCGCTCCGTCCCGCTCCGCGTCCCTCCACCACGCTCCTCGCTCGACCCGTTTCCTTCCCGCTCCTTCTCGCCCCGCTTCGCTCCGCGCTGCCTTGCGCCGCTCCTCTTCCCCGCCCCGCGCCACTTCGCCCGAGCACGCCTCTCGCCAACCCGCCCGTCTTTTTGTGCGCGAGCGGCTTTTCTTTTTTTCTTTTTATTTCTTCGTGAATTTCGAAAATTCTGCTATTTGTGCTCACGGTGCCGTCGAAGTAATTCCACCTCGCTCCTTTTCTTTGCAGTCAAAAACTTCATTTGATCTGTGAAGCTTATTTCGTTTGCACGTCCTTTGGTTAATTCGTCCTCTAAAGGCAGATTTAGATGCAGTTTTATTCATTATTTGTCTCTGGGTTTATGCTGCGCGCGTAATGATGAGGCTTTTTAATTCGAACGTGGTGTCTAAGTTGGTTTGTGAAGGAATACGCTTCTCGTCTGCGACAATGAGCCGTTTTGTGGAGTATAATGTAATTTAATTTTAATTGACTTTGAATTTGATTAGTGCTATTTCTAATTCCTCAACAGGCGCAGTGGTTATTTGGGACTACAGAAAAGGCATCTCGAATTTATAAAACTGACTCAGTCTGCGAATTAAACAAAGTGGACCCAACAGGCTTTTATTTATACTGAGAAACGTCATAATTAATTTAACTCCCTGCATTCGGAAGCTTCTGAGAATCGTAAAAATCTATTATTAAAATTCAATTCATATTGCGATAAAAATGATTGTTCTAAAAATAGTAAGGTATACTCAATCGAGAATACTATTGTTTATCATGGTATTTAGTTATGTACCGCTGCTGGATCTATTTTTACATTTTTTGTCTGCTTTGCATTTTGACTCATCGGTGTGAATTTGTGCTGAGTGGAAGAGGAAATTGGTGTGAGTGAGTTTGGGTCCAGATTGATGTCATTCTCATACTCTTACAAATGAATTTATATCAAACACAACATGTGGTATACCATACAAGCGTGAATATTGGCTTCGTAAAATCGGACAAAACACTCATCACGTTTTTTTAAAGACATTAGACTTCCTCTGAGGTAACAGACAGTTGTACAATTCATGTCCATTGTTTCTTTGTGCACTTTTCTCCTTATTCTTGTGTGCATACAAGAGGGGATTCTTTGAAAAAGAGTTTTGCGGGATTCCAACAATTAAATAATACCCTTTGGGAATCGTCTTACACAACTTGGTAGTGACTTGTCCATATTCACATGAGCAACCAATAACTTTGTGAGTGTGGAATCTGCACACTCCGAAGAATAAGCGGTCAGCTGTCAGCGACAGAATTTGTCACCATCCCCCAATCTTCTTCTTCTTCTCCTCCCCCCCCCCCCCCCGCAGCTGCGCCCGCCCCACCGTTCCCCGCCGGCATTCCTTCAGGAGTCCCGCACGGCGCGCGCGTCCGGAATGGAATAAGCGCTCAGATTCATAACGCATGTGGCCGGCCAGCGGAGGCCGAGACGAGTTTCCTCGCCGGGCCGCATAGGTATTCAGGTCCCCGCGCGCGCGTCTGGCCGTTCGCAGAAAGAAAACAATGCAGTAAGCGGCGGCGCCATCGCCGCAGACGACGTCGGCCGCGAGACCACGGTCACGAAATAAAAAAAATAGAAGAAGAGAATCCCCGCGTGGAGGTATTTTTAGTTCCCATGCATCATGTGTGGGAAAGAGGTCGACGCCCTACGTGATGCGAAAGCTCAAGGGTGTCGGGGAATGCGATCGGCATAATTATTGGCTGCAGGAGGCGGCGACCGCGTGCGGCGGATGCTACCGAGAGTGTGCCTCGATTGATGAGTCTCTCGCTGGGGATGGGAGGAGTCGACTTAGTAGGCTAATGGACAGCATGGGTCGAGCAGCTCTGTACATGGAACGAACGTGCATTGCGCGTCCGGGTGGGAGTAATGACCTCCGGTTGTGGTCGAGGATTGTGAGTGGCGAGTAATGGTTAGTTAGTTTTTAAGGAATGATTTGTTTTGTAGGTAAGTAGCTTACAGGGTGAATTGGATTACATTGTAAGCGAAGTTTGTTGATTTGTTTGACAAATGAAATGAAATCGGTGGTTGTTATTATGATCTATACTTTTGTGTGAGTTAACGTAATGCAATGTATTATTCTTCATGCTTTGAAGAATTTAAAAACTTACGTAATTTCCGTTTAACGCTTATCTTTAATATACAGTTCTTACGTGCAGCAAAAAATCGGCTGCTTAAAAAAAAGGGATCGAAAATGATAGGGGAGATTGTGGAACGAATAATCCCAACGTGTCACTAATTCCACACCTAATAGGTGGGTAACGTCAGTTAATCTTCGAAAATAACACCAATTTATAAATTGAATTAGTTATTATTCATGGAAGTTGTATTGCAGTAATCATGAAAGTTGTATCTAAAAGTCGCCCAATCAGCGAGTTAAAATCAATCGATATATTTACGTCGTCCTGAAGAGTAAAAACCTGCTGTGCATTTCGTCGAGGAGGGAATTAAGCAGCACTGTTTCGTACGGTTCCTCTTCGTAAGTGCGGCAAAACAGTCCGTGTAGCAGATTTTCGGCCCAGGCGCGTTCACGGGTGCGCGCGGAACGTGCCCTCCGCCGCGACGGCGGAACGCGCCAACGGGCCGTTCCGCGCTGCCGCGCCCGCCGCGCCCGCCGCGCCCGACGCCCCCGTCGCCTCTTGCTTCCGTCCTCCCGCTGCTGCTGCCCTTCACATCACTCCCGCCAAAACATCGTTAGTTTTCCCCCGCCGATCTGCCTGCTCTCAATGTGAAGTCTCTCTTGCGCTCACACAGAGCATTTACTAACTGCCAAAAACCTCCGACACCGCTCCTTTCTCCTACTTGTATTTCATGTTTCATTACATCTTTATCATGTATCACCGTCACTTCCACCTTAAACCTTACTCCTTTCTTTCAAAGTTTACCGTGACCCCTCGCCCATCTTGCGATCCCTATTTTACTTCCTCGTCTACGGTCTTAGGATCGATCACATCGGTCACCACTCCCTCTTTCTGCGTTACCACTTCTTCTCAAAGCCACATCCACAACCACCCACCGCTCCTCCTGACGTCCGCATCTCCATTACTGCAACCGCTTCGCCGCGCGTTTACCAAAGAAATGCGCCCGTGAGGCCAGCAGACCGCCATCCCGCGCGGCGGCGGAGGCGGCCGAAGTACGCGCGCGCGTGGTAGCCCGTTAGTTCTGTATTCCGCAAAGCCGACACTACCACGAACATCCCACAGGGCCCTCCTGTGGAATGCGACTCCCCACCTCAAGGAACCGCTTGTTTTCCAAGTTCGGATAGTGTTGGGGTGGTGATTCGGCAATGCCAGTGCCGGAGTCACAGTCAGGAGTGGCTGGGAAAATGCGTGGCTTCCAGGAATATGTCAATGTATGAACCACTGCTCACATATGCTGTGTAGAAGGAACGATGGAGCGCTCTTCCTGTTCAAGAGTTTGACAGGAGACGAATTTGTTGGATAGTGGTTCGGACTCTCCGAATGATTCGTAATATAGCAAGACGTCTCTTTAAATAAAACGTGATGCAATGAATAATGCGGGGATAAATGTTTCAGAGAAGAACACATACATAACAGATTCTACACGTGTTCCTTACTTTATCGAAAAGCAGAAGATCCTTCCAACTACCTTGTGCCCCTTTACGTGTGCCTTTGTCGGTGTTTCGTATTGGAAAGCTATGTTCAAAATCATTTCCTGTATTTTTCTGTCTTAAAATTATTGTTTGAAAATGACGCCTAATATGTGTATATGTTGTAATTTTTATTCTACACAATGGGAAAGAAAAACGTTTACCAAATTCTGATAGAACATAAAAAAACATTGCAAATAAAATGTCTTAATAATATTGAAAATAAAATGTCTTGAAATTCTGACGGTGGTGATAAACAATGACATGTTGTATGTTGTTAATAAACTGACTTATGAAATCCTACTCTGTACCCAAAATAACACATTTTGGCGACTTACGTTATTTTTCGAAATGTTCTCCCCAATGTATACTTTCGCATCACCCGCTGTTTACATTTTCTGTTCTCTAACATCAGTCTACACTTTTGGAGTAATTCCTTCTGTGTGCAGAAACGGGAACATGCGGCGATGTGGGCGGACACTGCATGGACATCATAGAGAGGACCACCTAAATAAATTATCTCCACCGTAGTGCAGTATTGAAAAGGCCATGAGCGACAAGAAAGACACGACAAGAACGACAGGTGCACTGAAGCGCAATCAGTGTCACCTCCAGAAGGCTACATCCCGAGAGTCGAACCGGCGCCTGATAGTACCGCTGCGAGAGGTCGGTGCACCATCGGTTGCAAGCTTTCCGTTACATTCTGAACGACTCTCCGACGTCGGTGCGGCTGCTGCCTTTGATGACGCGCACAATCGGCTACCTGCGTCTTCTGCAGACCCGGACGGAGTCGCCGCTGCGGAAAGCAAATGGCGTGTTACTACTCTGAATGATTCCCGTCCCGCAGAGCCTGAAAGGAAATGCAAAGCGGTTCTCGTGACCAGTGTATTTCGGATCCGCCTTCCTTCCATCATCTTCGACGCTTCTGTACCTTTCCCTGTCGTGGGAGACGCATTCGCGCGGCCCATTGTGGTCGTTTCTTTCACGGGAGTGGACTGAATACCACATGCATAACTTCAAGATCCCATTGAAAAGTATACTGCCGTTGCATAGTGCATTCGAAAATGGACGGCATGTTTGTTTCTCTCAGCAGGATTAGTGTCATACATAACGAGAAGTCGCAAATAAAACCGAATCGGCACGTTTCGGGGAAAACTGTATTGTGTGGCAAAGAGATTCAACGATCTAATACAATTTCTACCAAATGTCAATTGAATTGCTGTGATTTATAAATACAGTGAAGGAGGAAAACGGAGTGTTGAGTCTTGATTACTACGAATATATTTCCAGAGAAGTATATAACTGTGAAGCTTCCTCATCCACGGCATCTTTGTTTGCATTTTTTGGAAATAGTATCTGAGCAATTTTTTAAACATATAAAAGCGGAGCACAAAACCTTTTACCATTTTTTTGTTTTGAAGAATGTTAGGTATGCATTTGTTTAGACTGCAAACAATCACAATCTATTTGTCGGCAACGAAAAATTGAATTGAAGTTAAACTTCCAGTCTTTTGAAAATAAACTTCCAGTCTTTTGAAGATATTATATGTATTTAAATCATTAATTACATATCGAAACTTTCTTCCGCAGAATTCCGTGTTTTATTTGATAACCTTCCTTTGAAATTAATGGACTTCCATATTTAAAATTGTGTATATATAAAATAAAATTTCAGACTTCATCTAACAACGAATGTCTGGCTGAACATTCCTGAAAAGTACAATTTTCCAATGAGCTCTTGAACTAAAATTCTTAGAATTCTCTGAAGGCGCGAATCACAAGCGAAATATGAGCGTCAGTTGGAAACATCAGGAGTTTCAAACCATCGGCTGTTGATGAACAAACATTTTCAAGTATGTAATTATATTTTCTGGTGCCCTTTAATTTCAAAGCGAGTATTTGCCATTCTTTAAAATGTAACCGACTTTCACAAGATGGAGGTGCCCTCTTGGTGCGCCGAAATTTTGTGGACGTACGGAAACGTCCCAGACTCGTGCAGGATCTTTATCGTGTCATTTGTTTTCCAATGTTTTTATTGTCTTATCTGAACTATAAGAACAGACATGAGAAACGACAATGCTTTTATACCTCACAAAATATTAAACATTACCTTCAGCCTTCAGCTGTTGTGAATGATCAGAGTAAGTCTTTTATTCTCAACTTTGAATATTTACTGACTTTCGCTAGCATACGACCACTGATACCCTATCGTTAATAGAAATCCTGGATGCCAGTACCCTTACCTTCTTTCCCGGAATAAAGTTCACACCGTCATTTTGTTTTCGAATCAGTCGCCCTGAAACCAGCTCCTCTCTTTAAGATTCACTGCAAGTACTACGCGCTCGTTGTAATTACCCTACTGGCTCCCGGTCCGTTGACCTGCCTTGACCATGTTCCCGCGGCGGCATCGACAGCGCTGGCGTCGCGCCACGGGGGCTGTGCGCCGCGCCGCGCCGCGCCGCGCGCCACATGTCACAGGTAACAGCGCGACTCTCGTCTGCCGTCCCGCTTCTCTCCCCGCACGCCCAGGCAGCTCGTCCATCTTGGGCGCGGAGGTAATGAGCCGCAGTTAGTCGCTCCCCGCCCCGCCCTCTCCGCTCACGTCGTCTGCCCGACGGATGCTGCCGCTAGTGCTGCGACAGCGCAGGGCGGCGCTTCGCGTTGTCTGCCGTCGCAGCCCACTCCGATCCCGCCAAGCGGTGGAGACTGCGATTGAACGGCCACCACTCCAATGGGATCGCGGGATGGCTATGCAAAGCTCAGGAAGTTGATTAGGTTGGCGCATAGATTGTCAAACCCGACAAATCACGGCCGGCTTCTTTGGCTTTGTATGTTGTATAAGAATATTAGTTACTATTTTTGCATGAAAATATTTTCACGAAAATTTCACCCCCAACTCTTGAATGTTGTTAATATAAAGCTGTCTAGGCTTAGTGGATTATTTTTAATGGAACCTATGTCATTATGAAGTGTAATTTCAAATAAAATTTTATTCTAAAAGTTTCAATTTTGAATTTTGAGAAGTTTGAGAAAATCATTAAACAAGCTCGTTATTAAAATTTATCCCTTCATTGCCATTGGTATTTTGAAAGTACAAATACATTCTATCTGAGTCTGTTTTATTCGTAGTGCTGAACTTTCATGATCATCATGACTTATTGAATGGGAACGATAATTAAATTTAACGATTGCCGTATTAGAATATCACCAATCTTTCGTTTTGTCGGATTTGTTGGAACGGCGGGGAAGGGAACATCAGTCATTCAATGCGGAAGCGACGGATGTAAGTCCGTCCGCGTTACTGGAGAATAAGATCGCTTTCCAAATAAATTTCTTGTCAACCGCGGGGCTTAAAGACAGTCCGATCGCCCGCTTCCAGAGAGCACGACCGCCTCTCGGCTGGCTGGCACCGCGCTGCACGACGCGTGCATGGAGTACGCTTGGAAGGAATGCCGACCTCGAATTGGAGCGGTCGCGTTCTCACCTTGAAAATCGACCCACGCGTCCGGTCGTGCCATTGCCAGCCAGGCCACATGCACAAGGCCACACCCCCTGGCAGGCCCTGTCTCGCCGCACCGTCATCCGTCTCGCGCCCCCGGAGACGCCCGCCTCTCTCAAATGAAAAGCGCAGACGCGATTTTTCCATAACATAACACCAGTTTATTATATTTTACACAACATGATTTTTTTAAATCTAATTGTCATATGTAACTTCCAGGTCTGTGGAGAAATCCTAGGAAAATCTAATTAAGTTTTCAATATATTTGCGCTTACAGATAATTAATGTTAGAAGTTAAATGAGAATGACCTAGTTAAATATTATTTTAATAACAAATAATTCCTAGATTTATTAGTGATGCATCGCTTGACACATATTTCATATTAAACTACCCAGTTAATTAATCCAACAGGTTTCAAAAAACTGGAAAAATGTTATTTCTGTGAAATTAATATTTTTGTACATTCAAATTAAATATTTCAACAAACAATGTTCCACGTATCGAACATGTTTGTCTGAAGGTAGTTTTTCGTAATTCTAATAACTTAAGATATGTACGAAACACAGACCTGTTGAACGGTTCTATGCACACCCCTCTCCAATGTCCTCTGTTTCCTTCTTCGGGCCCTGCCTCGCCTCACTATATTTACATCCTTTAAGGCCCGCCGCCACACTCGCATCAGTGCATGCGCGTGGGATTGGGTCAACGATTCGATTTGGCCGGCGCCCAGGCGTGGCGGATGCAGGCCGACACCGCCCACCAGGAAGCGCGAGCGGCGCGGGCGGACGAAGTGGGCGGGGCTGGTCGGTGGTCCGCGGACCGCTTCTCACGGACATGGCGCAAAGGGAGACGCTCCTGTGTTTGGTGACGGAGGGCTGGGCGCGGCTACGTTATTTTGCAGGTTACGAGGCAGTGCCAATGAAAGAGAGGGGAGTTTCGAGTCACGATGATATGGTGATGTGCAGCAATGGAACTCCGTTAGCTTCAACTTCAGGAATTCGAATTTTTTGAAATAGTAAATTTTATTTATTTTACTTCATATTTGATAAGCTCATTCTAGATAATTCGAATTTCGATTTGTCGAAATATTCCGTAAATCGAAAAACCATTTCCCCTTCTTTTTTCGACAATCTGACGTTCCGCTTACCCTGTGGAACTACTGCGCCAGATGTTTAACATTGAGGACGCAATATTATTTCCGAAAATATGTATTTTAAGTGATCAGGACTATGCCTACAGTAATATAATGACAATCCACGATGGTATTCTGCATAACGTAGGAGATGATGATAAATAATGCTATGGGGCAATGGGATTAGAGTTCGACCAGTACTGCTCTCTCTGGTGTAAACGGAACTCTCTAAGATTAAGAATGTTTACTGCAACATAGCGCCAATGTGACGATGGTAGCAAAATGCGGCATCTCATCAGAAACAATCAAACGTCTGTTTTCGGCGCGTCGTGCCGCAGTTACCTGCTCTTGAAGGTTGCCACGCGAGGAAATCTGTGGAGAGCGAGCGAGCGAGATGACCGGAGTGGGCGTTGCGGTTTTCGGAGTGCTGAATCGCTGTGTGTTTCCCGTTTTATTCGAGAACCTGTTTCGTCGGAATCCGCCGCGTGGCGCTAGCGTCGCCTGCCCGCCTGACAGCGTCGTGCCGTCGTCGTGCTCGGGGGCCTTGCGAGTTGCTTGCGCATCCGCTAACCGCTACGTGCACCCCTCTCCTCCTCCTCCTTCAGCCCACGGGATGGCTACGGGAGGCTCCATGGCCACGGGCTGGACCGGATGTTCGTCGCTGACGTCGCAACCGGAGAACTCAGACTATGGGGGGGGGGGCATAATTTGAGATGTGAGGATGGAGTGATTAAGGAAATATTATCTCTAGTAATCGGAAGTCAGTTAATGAATGAAGCAATTCCGTTTGGCCTGTTGAATCTTCGCTTCCCTATATGAGCTACTATTGCTCTAAGTTTCTTTTCTGCTTGTCTTCGTTAATTTTTGAGCCATATTCTGGCCGGGATGCAGAATTTATTTTTCATTCATGGAAAAGTAGCGTTCTTAAATATTTAAATACCACGTATTTACCACCACGTATATTGTAAAACCGTTCGAAAAGTAATTTGCAAAGCCCTGCCATTTCTAGCTTTCTGTGAGCGAAAGACTGTCATTACGTTCTCATTCTGATGTTGGAGCGCTGTTGATCAATTTCCTCACGTGTGGCAAATTCCATCCTAAAGCCGAGCCATTTATGGGGATTAAATTCTCATTATCCGAACGATGTTCACTCTTTATCTTGATAGCTAGTACAGCGGCGTCTACCATAATTAATAGCATAATCTACTCCATTTAAAGACCACGATGCTTTGCTTTTATTTTTATTAAACGACCACCGAGGAACAGATTTAGCCGACAGGTTACAACTTCAAAAACTTCGTGACGCCACATGTTATATTGCTCCATCGCTGGTATCGCTGGACAGGAGGAATTTTTGGGCGGCACGTGCGTAGCGCTGGGCTGAACGGAGGCCGCGCCGCGCCGCGCGTCGCGCACGTGTTCAGAAAAGGGACTGCGGCCAGCGCGGCGTGAGCAGTAGGACCGCAGTGCTTAATGAAATTGACCCCTGCGGAGGTAGGATCGCAGGTTCCTATCGGAAAGTGTTTACAGCGATGGCACGCTTGGGAGATTCACGATTTAGCTCCAACGACTCTTCGTTTAACGTGATTCTGCTGAAAGATTTTTTTTTCATCGTTCGGTTAACAGCTGAGCTTTTACGTATGAGAATTTTGGTTGCAGATGCCTCAGGGAATAAACAGGAAAAATGAAACGTTAATTTTGTGAAGTAATAAACGGGTGTGGCTAAGAAGACACATAGTTAAAGTGGACTGTGTGTAATTTCTATTTTGATAATTCTTTGGGTCGTAAGATCAATCAATACATTTTACTTATAACTTTGAATGCAATGACGGATGAAGATAACCGTGGCCTAAATTTCTCATGGAACAAGTTAAAAAAAACATTTTTTTTTGTATATATTAACTTGTCAATTTACGGAAATTAAATATCCAGAATAATTTCAAACTTGCTGTTTCTTGAAGCATACCTACCGCAGATTACAATATTCCTCCTAATAGTATAATTAGAATATAAGAATTTTAAAATCTATCCATATAAGAATTTTAAAATCTATCAAAGATGAAAAAATATAAAATGCGTTCAGTTCCGCGTGATTCGTGTATAGTTTTTAAAAATTTAGGTAGCATTTCGGGCTATTCCTCACCTGCATTACAGCGACGAGGGCGAATAATCGGCCTGTCTCTCACTCGAATTGCTTCATACCGATACGCTACATTACATCATTCGTTCCATATGGTGCAAGCAATTTACATTGGTGTAAATTTTGCACGGATTGCGTGGCGAAAATTATTCGTATCGAATCGTTTGGCAATTTATTTCTGGCAGAAACGTGCAAACGTCCCTCTTATTCGCGATTTATTTGCTGAAACTCTTCTCCAAACGTTAACAGGTGATGGAAGTGCGCCACCAAATTTGCTGCGAAACAGCAGAGGAATAAAATGCTTACCGTATAATATTGCGATATCACGTCGTACTAATAGTATTTAATGAGCCGACACTTCGTGAGAATATTCTTTTAGCATAACCTTTTTCTGTACATAGCTGCCTGTAGTTGACAGTTCGCTTGCATTGCAAAAAACCTTCCTAGGTGTACTTGAATACAAGTTTTGCCGTATAATCTTACTCATTCCTGTCGTTATAATCTTCTGTTGCTGGAGTCGAGGATTACAATGCATGAACAACAGGGATTAGTTTGTACCTTTTACAACAAAGCAACATCTTTGAGATGAGAGAATTCGTAGAAAATGCGTGTTATTTGCACGGCAGCTGGGGCTGAAAACACCATTACGTATTTCACCAAAATTAGCATTGACACTGTTCAAAATGTGGCGAATTTGTGCGGCGGCGACCGAGTTTCTTCTAAATTGCCTTTCTAGAAATACTCTCGAGATTTACGACATAGTGTTATAGAGAGTGGTGTCGGCAGCAATTTGTTCTCAGAGCTGAACATTGTGGCCAAATAACTACGGCATCTCGAAACAAAGCAGTGTCGTACTTAAAGCGCTTTGTTGGCAATATCTATTACCATACTATTTATTAGAAAATACGTTTGTTTCTAATTACCATTCGAATATTTTTATTGTTTTCAGAAACTTTGAGTTTGAGAGAGTTTTGTAAAATTTGATTAGTTTATAAGATCAAAATTGTTCGTAATATGAGTAAGTAAATTTCATATAATATTTCGAAATCTTATTTTTTAAAGGTCTTATCATATTCTTTATAAAGTAATATTAACAATATTCATTAAAACACTTTCCTTCCCAAGAAACTTGACCATTTGTGTTCGATGTTTATTTTCAGCGATTGTAGCTCGAGTTGCTTGTGATTGAGAAGAGCCATTCTCCGTCCATAATAATTACGTCGCGGAGAGTATCTTCTCGGCACGTGGCGGCGGAGGCAGCCGCAGGCGGGCGAGGCGGGGCGGCGTGGGGGTGCACTCTCTTGCTCGCAGTGCGATACCCCGCGGAGCGCCGCCCTTTGTTCCGTCGCATTGTTTCGGAGTAGCGAGCGACAACAAACGGAGAGCGGCCTGAATGGCGGCGGAGGGTGCGCGACTGGACGCGAGGGTAGTGAGCTGGCCACGGGGCGAGGAGTGCGGGGAGGTGCACGAGCGGGGTAAGGTAGACGTTGCGGGCTACCCGTGCCGTTTGCGGCCGAGGGGGTGGCGGCGGGGAGGTCGGAGGCGGGCGCCACGAGCAATGGCCCGCCCTGTCCAGATGGGTCGGCGCCCGTGGGCCGGCGGTGTTAGCCTGTGGAAGACAGAGCGTCGATCGCTGGCGAGTACGGATTGGTGATAATTAGTATCGGTTTCTTGAAAGTGAGAGAACGTTCAGCTTTGAATCCAACAGGGAATACTCATAATTTGTTCTTTCTAACTATTAATTTACAAGATTTCTTGCATAATGACATAACAGTATGGTCATAGTGAATTGTTAAATTCTTTGCTCGTTTTCATGACGTTCGTTTTTACGTACGTAAATGAGTATTGTTTACTTTCCATGTCTTTCATAATTCTCTACGAAATTGTAATTTGTTGTTTTTGTAATTTGACGATCTCAATATATTTAATTTAATTTGTTAATTATCACATCGGAGTAATAATCACATTCGTTCAATATTTTTGTCAGTATCACTTCTACAAAATAAATAATAATTACGCCTTCCGCTGTAGCTTCAGTCGCGTGTTTAGTTGTGCAGAGGGAATCCAAATACACCACCCACATGGCCGTCCCATGCTCCAGCCGCCGCCGCCACCACCACCACCACCACCACGCACAGGGTGCTCCTGAAGCCGCTCTGTGGCGGCACCCGCATAATGGGACAGGCGACATCGCCGACGCCACCGCCCTCGCCCGCGCCGCCGCCACCCGCCGCGGGGCCGCGCCACCGTCGCTTCTCATCAATCTAGGGAGCGCTTCGATCGGCGCGCATGTGCCGCGCTCATTAGCACACTGTCAGATGCATGTGGCCGGCCGCCATACACGGTGATTAATACACTTACGAGACCCACTGTGACGCGACGCGACGCGACCGCTCCCAACCCCGCGCCGGCGGCCGTCCCGCCCCCACCACCGGTGGCGCAGGTAGAGCGCATGGCCCGCCCTCCGGGGGGCGTGGCCGCCGCCGCGCCACGTGTCGCGTTGCCTGCGCGGGACTGCTGGCCGGCGCACTGCCTGACCCCGGCGCTGCTGCGGGTTGCAAGCGCTTGCTGCGTCAATCTTCCTCTAGGCGGCACGTCACCTGCGCGGAGGCGCGCCGCGTACGTCATCTGCTCGGATGGGGCGGGGCGCGGCGTTACACGTTCTCAAACAACTACGTATATGCCCTCTCTAGACCTCATCTAGGGTTCAATTCCTTTGGTTTTTTGTTCGTATCTATTTCAACTTATTTCAATATTGTTATTTTTTCGAAACTTTCTGTACTTTAATTGCTTAATCCAAAAGAGTGCTCATTGAATTGTTTAATTTTAATATATTCCATATTATTTTCATTTAAATATGAGCTGAATATTATTTATCATTTTATGCAGGATGTAAGTTTCTCATACATTTTTGGTTGCTGGCGAATGAGATTTTCATTAAACCAGAACATGATAATGCAACAAAACTGAAATTGAAAAGGGTCTGATTTTTCAATGTGTTTCGAGCGGGCTCAACGATCCCGAAGACGCTCGCCTGTAATCGCTCCGCTTCCCGCGCCGGTGTGAGGCTCCGCTTGCACGTCCTCTCACATGCGTCCGCCTGCGGGGGCCGTGGCGTGGGATTCGCCTCCCGGAGAATCAAGATCCGCTCTGCTCCGCGCTCGAGTGGCCGACGCGCCGCGCCGCGCTATTTCCGAGTCACGCACTTCCGCGAACCGACTTAAGCGGGCACTTAGGCGGTCCCCTCGGGAGCGGAAGTAAGCGCAGCGTTCGCGAACGCTTCCCAGCGCGTGGGGAAGTTTAGGCGCATGTCGGTGAGAGAGAGATTGGGTTCTCTCGAGTATGCAGCACGCCTGAGAAACTGTTGTTATAAATATGACGTCTGTAATTAAGTAATGGAGAAACTTAACCTAATTTTACGGATATTAACCCTTGATTTTTAATAATAAACGAGAACTTCGTTAATCTCTCAAAGATCATATAGTTACGATTATCCACTGTTAGCATGTATTTCAAATTCGCTGTTCTACTGAAAATAATCCTTCTCAGTTTGGTATATATATTAGCTATATCGTTACGTACTACTTACTTTGCCTTCAGAACAGATTTCACAAGTCACAGCTTCAGAATAAAATTAATGCAAATATTCGTGTACCAATAACTCCGTCTTCATAATACTACGGAGGCATTGATAATTACAATTAGGCCGGTGATTCAGTGATTTAAGCACAATGCCACGAACATCGGCTCTCATAAAGGGAGAGTGGATGGAAGCCCGAGCCTCAATGTTCAGACGAGCGATCGAGTGCTTGGCGCCGCGTCCCAGCACAGTCGCGCTTCCGCCCGCGAGCCTGTTGGCTCGCCTGCTGAGTGTCCACCACGGCCGCGGTAACGGGCAGCCTCCTCGCGCTGTTTGCGCGCAGCGGCGCTCTCCTGCCGCGCCCCGGTGCGTGGCCGGACGGACCAACTGGTCCCGTTGCCGCCACGCAGCGACGCCGCCGCTGGGCCAGACTCGCCTCAGTGCGATATTTTACTCCCAACTACATGCGCACAATTTCTTAAAGAAAACAAAAATAATAGAAGTTGAATGCTCTGTGTGGTGATACAAAATATATTGGTTCGGATTTTTCGTACTGAATTTCGTTTTGGAAGATTGGAAATAATTGGAAAGTCGATGGATATTGAGTACTGAGTATAGCTGCTGAATTGTCCAAGAGCAATATTTTATAGGCTTTTAATGGATGTCATAGGATACCCTTTACTTTTCCAAACATCTCTACAATTCCCCAAAGCGTTTGATACCTTTTGCTTTAAAAGAAAACTAGCATCTACACTAATTTGAAATGTACACAACAGGAACAACACAACTGAACGGGAACCTTCTTCTATTGTCTCTGTAAATGACACCTGTTATTTGCAAGAGTACGTTCACGACACTGGTTCATGAAGCCATATGTATCGCGATGTTTCTCATTCACGTGATGACCTCGAATTATGGTTCAACCTTTCAGTCTCGGTGTCGGTAAATTGTGTTACTGTACATCAAATACGTTTACTAGTAATTTAGCGTTTGTATCGCCTCCTGACCCAATTTCCTCGGTTGTAATTCACCTCGTTGCAAGATACACTGTTACGAATTGTATTATGGTTCTTATTTTGATTCGATCTATGCGCCCTACATTTTTCTACTCATGCCGTGACCTGGCCTGTACCGTTTCGTTTCGTTCTGCCCGCATCTCATTTGCCCCTTCCACTTCCGGCTTTTTTCTTGTCTGGGAACCCTTACTATTTTCCTTGTGGGTTCGCGTCGTGTTCTGCGCAGTTAGTTTGCGCTGAAGCTAACCCAATGCACTCCCGATTCCCAGCCTCACCCCGCGCCCTGTCGTGTCACAGGGCCTACGCCGGCCAGCCGGTGGTCACGCGCTCGTCGCGCCGCCACGGTGTGCTCTCGTGAACCGGTTCTTCTTCGGATCGACGCGGTATTTGCGCAGCTTCCTTTGTGGAGAGTAATGGGATGCATAAGCCCCGAAAGCGATAGTAGCAGTCGTAACCGGCGGGGCCCGATTATGCTGTCGAGGAGGTGAGGAACCCGTTGTAACTCACAAAAGGAACGCGAGAGCGCGCGGACGAAAACCGGTCTAATAATAGAATCCAGGTCGCGCCACCGCGCCGGTCGGAGTGTGCACCAGGCGCAAGTTTGTCAAGTGTGTGTTTGTGTGTGCTAGCACGTGTTTTGTTGCTAATGTCGGTTGTTATTTGTGCCTAACTGTTCAGACCATCAGACAAATCAGAGGATTGAGTGGTGGGTTGTGTGGGGCGACGCCACGCCGGTTCAAGACCCGCGCGGGTCTTTATTCTTTGGAATAGCAGGCCCGAGAGGAGCCTTATACGACCTGAAGGCGTCGCGCCGGCTTCCTTGTCTTTTGAGCGGGTGCCGCATTGTAGGCGGGCGCGTGGGGATCCCGTCAATAGCAGGATGATGTGCTGTCGCGGGATCGTGAGTCGGCGTGTTTGAGGGCCGGCTATCGCAGGGGCCGCCTCGACCATCGCTACTAGAGTTGCTTTCGCACTGTGCCGCGCGGCGCCACCTGTCCTGAGCAGCTCGAGTCTTTGCCAACGTTCGCCTTGGCGATTGTGACAGCGAGACTCAACTGTATTTGATGAGCGACAGGTTCAGATTCTTGTCACATAATTTCTCTGCTGCTTTTTCTCTATACTTCCAACCCTCGGTTTTGTGTTTTAACCCAGACATTGAATTTTAACACCTTTACTTTTGTGCTATCTTGGCTACTTTACCTATCTTTGAATTTCTACTGTTTCAAAACATTTGCGTTTGAAAATCTCGTTAAACAGCTATATTTCGTTACCCTCTGATACGTTGTGTTTTGGTTGCTGAGTATTCTTTAATGTTCCTTGTCTTTCATCTCTGTTCTCAGCTGGATTTCCATCACGCATTACGATTTACACAAAGGCGCCCACACCTCTTTCCTCACTGTCGCCATCCCCACCTCTTCCTCCTTTCGCACTTTCTTGGACCAGCGCGTCGACTGGCGTGCCAGGCGAACAATGGCCCGACGAGGGCGTGCAGCTACCCGTTTTGTGGCTTCCATATAACACCACTTCATAAATCATCCCGGGCTGACCTCGGGGCTGGTTTATAGGCGGGACCGACCCGTCTCATAGCGACCAATGGGGCGTGGATCATTGACTTTGAAGATCTAAACACGAGCAGAGCATCCAATTACCGCTGGGGCGTTGGGCTAAACGTTGCGAGCGAGCGAACGGGCGTGCGGGCGTGCGGGCGTGGCCCGTGTCCGCGGCCGCGTGGGCGGTTCTGGGCGATAATGCGTCGAATCGCGGGTTCCTTCACGTCCGCCGGCGATGCGGTCCCAGAGCAGGGAGCGGAGCGGAGGCGCGGCGCGGCGCGGCCTGGCCCGGCCCGGCCCGGCGCCTGGGAGCGTGCTGCGTGAGCAATGATGTAACGGCGAGAACCAACCAGCACGATTTTTAACGAGGAAGGTTGCGATTCGTATCTGCGAGTTGGTACTCAGAGGTGTTTCAGCAACTCGTTAGTCTCTGGGATTCAGACATTGTTTCGTGAGTGTGAGAGGGCGGTCATGAGTATAATAACGAAATTGTAATTGAAGTGAATAATTGTCATGTTATTTGAACATTGTTCAGGGCTGTTAATTCCTTATCTTAATAGAGTTGTAAATATAAGCCGTAATGTTTAGTGTCGAAGGCTACCGTTGTCTACTTTGTATCACGCCAAGCGATTTTAGACGTGGAAGGTAATTTAATTTCTCCACGAATAATATACGTTCGTCTCCCAGAGCTTATGTTGCAAATTTTTATCGGGGTGCAAGTTCATAGAAGTCTTCGTTTCAGTTTGGCATACATTCCTTGAAATTCCGTTTGCGTAACCTCAGGTCCTGGCGAAAATGTTTTACCTCGTCATGTGTTTGTAGTGTTGTGAAACAAAACTTCCATGACGCGCAGTGCTCCTGAATCCATATTTGTTTTATACCTTGCGCTTACTTTACCACGTCATATGTATCGACTAAGTTTCGCGGCATTTGTTCGACAGGAACCCGTTTCCCTGGATGTCTAATTCGGTCGAGGCGAAAATTCCAGGTGCGGGTGATAACGGCAGGAGTTCTCTACTAGTCGCGAGGGGGGGCAGGGGGCGCTTCTGCCCGTGAGTTGTTGTTTAGAAACAAAATGTAAGAGGGGAGCCTGTCATCCGTGTTTGCGCAAGCGGCCTTTAAACAACGGGACGCGCGGCGCTGGCGACGGGCCGCGTGTCACCGCGAAACGCCCGGGCGCGTCCTCGTCGCGTCGAGGGCCCGTTGGGTGGCCGCGGACGGCGTTCGCCTCACGAGGGCCGCGGGCGTGAGGACGCTTTGCGATGATAACGGCCTCCGGCGGCCTACCGCCGCCGCGCGGCGTCACGCTGTCCTCTGGCGGCGGCGGGGAAGAGGACCACAGTTTGGTCCGGGCGGGGAGAGATGCAAGCACGAGGCAGGTACCTTTCTGTCTTGGAGCGTGTACTGTCAGTGCAATTTGTTGTTTGAAGTGTATGAGTGTGCACTATCAAATTCCGAGCTATAGTTTCTGTTTACATGCTAGAACGAGGAATCTCTCTTCGTTGGCTCTTATAGAGCAACTGGTGCACCGTCAATGCGTAAAGACCTGGCGGGAAATGACACCCGCCGGAAATGATGCGAAGGAAAAAGGGTACGCATTGAAGTGGTCGGCGATGAGATTAGAGTTGCTTTATCTTGTCGTATAAACATGTCGTCAGAGAATATGTCACTTAGCAATAATGTCATGGCATTCATTAAATAGGTAAAGTTGCATAGGTGTTCGTAAATCATACTAAGTATAAAATCCTAATGTGTGTTGTGGAGATGACCACTGCTAGAGGAGCTTTCGGTTAGTGGAAGAGAAAAGATGTGTGTCTGTAAAATGGGTCACATAATGCATGTTTTCTCTCGTCGTCACTTCAGACATTACATCGACTTTGATTGGCTGATTGATAACTACGCATCATGACTGATTTCTGTGTTAATGAAAACCAATGAAGCGGCGTGACCCATGGGGCAAAGTGTTTGCTTATTTCGTGCGATTGTGCCGTTGGCTGTGAAGTGTGGGTGAATGATGAAGTTTTTTTAAAGTGAATAATCGAAATTTTGTCTTTAGGTCAAGATGTATTTTTCGATATACAAGTCATCGTCAAAACGAACTTGGCTTTACAAGTGCAGAGACCAGTGTTTCGTCAGATTGATACTTGATGACGTTTTGAGGAAAAATATAAGCATACGTACTCACGCTAATGCTTTTATAATGACAGTATTTTCTGCTGTTTCATAAACTTTGAAGTAATATTGACGATGTGCATAGTACTTCTTTGTTCATACGAAATGCATTGTCTCTTTAAAATATTCTTAAACAATAGAAATTGACCCATTTCCTCTGGAAATCAAATGCAAGTCATGTTCAGTACGCTAAATATACAATTACTATGTAAAATTGACACGTGTTGGTAGTTAAGGAATGAAGAGCAAATACCCTACGCATTCAGAGGCGGTGAACAAGAAATTGAAGTCGTCTTAAGTGAGAATGAGTATTTTGCTTTCCACACAATGTATTTAAATTGAGGGCATTAAGAAAGAATATCAGTGTTTAAAAATTGTGTCATATGTAACAGTAATCCTGGATAAGTACTGAGATACGTAGTTTGTCGGGTTCTGATGTGATGGCTCAGAATTTTCGTTAATACAAGGTAACTGCGTTCTATTTGAGAGCGGTAGAGGAATTAATTTTTCAGAGACTAATTTCCTGCAAAGAAGATGGTTTTTCTGCTTCGTTTAACTGTCCAGTTACGGTTGGACGACTCTCTTCCGAGGAAAGTCGCTTACCCTCTTCCACCGCCTTCCGTATCCCTTTAGGTCCTTGCTGGGGCAAGGTCACCTCCCTGGCCCGAGGTCCTGTGGCGTGAACACATGTCGGCGTCGCTGGCATCTCCGTCCCCTCAGCACCCATTCTGTTCCTCTTGCTCCGCCCCTCGTCGCCCCCTCCGCCCCGTCCGCGCTCCTGGGCGGTAATTAGCATGGACCGCGGGGACCCCGCAGGGCGACGGCGCTGTTAGCCCGTACCTCCGCGCGCCGCGCCGCACGGCACCGCAGGGCAGTCACGCCGATAAATCTCCCCCAAATTGTCTTTACATAGCGTGATTGGCGCCGCTCCAAGAGCGGCGGGCGACGCGACGGGTTCAATAACACCGGCGCGTCCCCGGGCCGCGAGCGTCCCCCGCGGGCGGTGTCCTCCCGGCCGTCCCCGGGGCCGTCCTCTCGGGCGCCGGACGGGCCGACAGATCGACGGGCGGACGGACGGGTGGCGCGCGGCAAAAACCTGGTCGGGCAGCTGCCAGCCTACGTTGCTGCCCACCAGGCGTTTCCCGAACCAGTTGCTATTTTCGCTATCTCGTTTGCGCGCGAGGGAAGGAGGAAGTTTCCAGAAATGATTTGTGGCTCGCCGGGTTTATTTGCATTGTTAAAGTGTACGCGATGTACTTGATGGGGTAAGCATTATGCTAAGTTATACAGTTTTTTTTAATTATAATGATTGGGGTGTCCTTTCTTTGAGTTGAGATATGGTAGGCAAAGAAATCAATGAAAAATCGTGGGCTGGTATCGTTTCTTTTGGTTAGCGTTGGCGTTCATGGTTATTTCTGCACATTAATCTAACCAGGGTAGTAAATCAGTTTTCGGTATTACTGTTTTTACATTTATAACTTAATAGTTTCCTTGCACGTAAGCGAGGGTTTAGATCCAGTCTGTTTGTAGAAACTTAGTATTTACGATAATCAGTTAACAGAACTGTGAGAACGGTTCATTCGGAGGGACTGATTTATCTTTGTTCTGAACACTGCAGGTATATAAAGTAATATGTACTTGCGAAAGACATTCACATAATTCTGTATCTTTTGAAATGTCATAAAGGTCTGCCTATTTCAATGAACTTTTCATCTTTTTGTAAGACGTTTAGAGAAGTGGCTATTACAACGGTTCACCGTGTTAGGAATACAGTGGCAGACAGTGCATGTCGTTATTCACTTGCAAATTCCAGTCGTTTATGCAACAACTAAGTATATTCAACCCGAAGTGAATAAGCGCAGTTTCTTCTCGGCATTAAGACTCATAACCTAGAAATTCATATTTAGCCGCAGAGCTATAATTTGAAGCGCTATTCTAAAACCGACTAAATTAAAGACGAACGACCCGTTTCTAAACCAAAAACGATTATTAGCTTGTACACTTTTGATGTACAGTGAGCCAGAGGTTAACAGTAATGTAACAGGAGCGAATGCAACAGATATAAGGATATGCTATTTAGTAATCAATAATAATCTTCAAAATACCCTCCACAGCTGATTGACTACTGCCGTATTTACCGAAAGTTTGCATAACTGCATGTCCAAATCGCATTACGTGTCACCTGAAATGATTTCTAAATGATATATTCCTGCCAATTGCGTCTGTGGATAGAGATCTATTTTCAGCGCTGGAGCAAGTCGAGGGTCGGGGCCTACCTGAGAGGACATCAAGTATTCAGTTGAACTTCTGAAGTGCTTGACGAAGCGGAGCGATTCCTTTCGCGGGAGAAGCAACTAGGAGTGCGAAGCGACCGCCCCGCCTTCTTCCAACACCTCGCAGCCTCCTCGGTGGCGGCTGCAACAACGGCTGAGTCAGGAGCTATATTTATGGATCGGATCGTCTACGCAGCTATTGTCTTCTTCTTTCGCGCGCGGCAGCGGCCGGGAGAGAGGCTGATTGGCGTAGTTCTTCCGGTCGGCTGCGCGTCGGCCGGCCGATCCGCCTACCAGCGATCTCGTTCTCGCGCATGCCGCGCCGCGCCGCGCCGACCCGTTCTTGCCTTCCGAAGAGTCGAACGAGGCGCGCGTTTCTTTGCACGCGCGATGACAGCGCCCCCGCGCGCGCCCACGGGGGGAGCGCGTTGCGGTTTACGACGCGTTTAATGGAGCCGCTTTTTACACGTTACGCCGCGCCGCTGTTGCTGTTCGTGCATTGTGATAGGAATATCCTTGTCGGGGTGCGGATTTTCTGTGAAGTACGCACTGTGTAATATGGGCATATAGTGTAGTAAAGAAGGAGCGCGTAACTTCTCCAGAAAAGGCGCGAGATTCAACCGTCTTGGTTGAATTTTAGTGGTGGATTTCAGTCTAATACTTATTTTCACATCTGGAATGTTTGGACTTAGGTAAAGGGCCCAAATCTATCGGTCAAGTACTGTTCAATTTTGTGTGGGTTGATATTTGGGTTACGTCCAGAGTGAATTTGTTACGCCAATTTCAACGTATTTATCTTTTAAGTGCAATGTGTAGTAAATAGTATCCCTTTAGTCAATGTAAACACTAAATTTGAAATAATCCGTTTAACATATCAGAGCTCAAAGAAAGTGATCAAAATTATTTTTCTTAGTGGATATTCTGAAGATATTCGTATATTGATGATTTGAAATTTGCGCACTACCTAATCATTCTATTTTATATATCGTCTAACAGCCAAATTAACAGACACCATTAACATGCATTGGATAAGAACTTATTAGATGTAAGTTTGGCAGTTTCTGTCGCACGTTTCATTTGCTGTGTTGTGAATTGTGCGCGTTGTCGACTGTGTTCACCGTGGCGTGCGCCCTGCGCAGTGCGTGAGAAGGGTCGGAGATGTGTGCGTAAATGACTTGCGGTGGGAGTGTGGTTGACATAGTCTCGTTATTTTTCGCGTACCGTTACACCGCGTTCCGTATTCTGCTCAGAATTTTTGACGTAAATTTGAATTGCAGGGAAGCCTTCTAGTTAACTGACTCATTCTACTCGTACTAAATAACGTCTGTTCTCGGAAGTACTGACTGCCATAATGAATGGTTTCTGCGCATATTATTTATATTTCAGTGTGCAATATTAGTTTAGAAAGGACGGACGCTTCTTCTTTCAACCTTCCCATACGAGTCATTCTTCAAAAAATGACTAGTAAATATACAAAAACTGATAATAAGTTTCAAAATCTCTGCCAAAAAAAGTCATAAAATTTCCTGTGATATTGTTGGTAGCTCTGACCTATATATTTTACGATTATATAACTCTCAGAAAAAACGTGCTGTTATGTTGAATTTTTTGCTTGTTTCTCGTAAGAAACAGTAGTAACGAGCAGCAACGTGATTCAGCGGGACTGGTTTCTCACCGAAGTGAAGGTGAGTTGAAGGTCTCCGAGATACGGCCGCGCACGTTCCGTGCTAGCGCTCGCAATTCCTTAGGAAACCACCAAAGAGCGCGCCTGACCCTATCGACGCGCCATCGCTGCACCTGCTCGGCCGGTTTCGCGGCGGCGGCGGCGGCGGCGAGGGCGTCACCAGACGCACAGGCACCGCCTTGCACGAGTGTCGCTCGCGAGCAAGTCTGCCGCCTGGCCTGCCCGCAACATCGCCATCGCCACCGCCACCGCGGTTTCGCGCCGTCTACGCTCCCTATAGTCTCATGCCCTTCCTGAAAGCATGGCATTATTCTCAGTCCTCGTCTTGTATTCGAGTCGATACACGTGTCTTCGACATTTCCGCCGATGACTGTGTTTTGGGAACACTTCACCTTCGGTGCTCCCCGTTTTGCCTGGTTTTTATTTCCTAGCGCTGTCTCTGCTAGTAACTGAAGTTTATTTAGTTGTGGAAGCTATCTCATGCTCCTGAGGATGGTATTAGATAGGTTTTTAAACGCAGTTTTTTTCTTTTAAACCCCATTTTATGTCACTTGTTTCTAGGGTCGATGTATACAAAAGTGATTTGTAGGCGTTGCCATTGCATATGAAATGTGAGTGTAAATATTGGATTTCATTGATTTTTGTTACGTTCTTAGTATGGTGGTGGATGAACGCCTGATAATAGTTATATATTTCCTGTTGGGTATCTTTTGCCTATTACTTTTAGAAATGTCCTTGACGGGAATATCGTGTTACTTATAATACGATTCTTTTTTTTATTGTTTCATTAAAAGTGCTATTGCAGTGTAATCGCATTGAAAACAAGAACAGAGTGTGTAATTTCTGTTTTGCTTTTGCGGAGCGCAGCGTGTATTTTTCCAAAATTTGTTTCCTACTAAAAGTCGTAACTGCAGTCGCCGCTGTGCGGCCATCGCGGATACTTTTAACGAAAACAACGCGAGCAATTTATTGTGAGCGCGCTATTGCGGACCCGTGTCACGCGCCGTTAGCTTCCAGTGCGCCACAGGAGGGACTTGAAGTCCCTCATTGCCCTGCGTACTTCGCCTCGTCCCACATTCTCCCCCATTCCTCTGTTCGTGCCTTCTCTGAGTCAGTGCTCCTCCCGCCAGCACTCTATCCCTCCTCTCCGACCCTTTCTACCTTGTCATAAGGCGCTTTTCTCCTCGTAAAACGTCTATAATTTTAACAATTCCTATTCCGGTTTTCTCCACCCTTTTTGACCTATGATTTATTCTCGGATTTTCTCTCTAATGTCTGCTACTGAATCTAGCTCCGTATATCGTTGATACCGTTGCATATGTCTGGGAAATAAGTCTCTCATGTTGAATTTACAAATCCGAAACATTGCTTACTAGGGGGATACAGAGACTTGTTACTCGTAAATCATACTTCCGTGGTTTCCATTCTCCTTTCCCTAAGTGCAGTTTTTATTCCCTGTAAGTTCCTTCATTCTTTGTTATATCTATTAGCTTGGTGCATATTTTTAGCTTTAATTAGCAAATTTCATTCTATATGGCTAATGACATCATCACATACTCGTATTTCGGCTTTACCCTGTTTCTTTCAACCGTTGAGTCTGTGCTGTCAATCCTATTTCAGAGAATTTTGTCTTCTTGCTCCTGGGAGACTACGAGGCGGCCTGTAACGAGTTGGTAATGCTGCCAAATAGATTTGTACCATTGCGCGATTGCAATTTACAGTTGCAATAATGTTGATTTTACCTGTTTGTCAGAACATTACCAGTTAGTAAATTAATTTGCCTACTGTTTGTTGTTGTGTTGTTGTTTTTATTTTTCAATGGATGGTGCTCCAGAATATTAGGAACTACCATGGAGCTTTTTGTATTGGCAACATCCGTTTTTGGTATAGCTTACAGATAAAATGTAATTTGCTTTGGCATCTCGTTTAAAAAAAAGACTAACAACAATATGGCGTAATAGGTTATTTTTACAAAAATGTTTTCTAGTTTTCTGAACGTTTACTTTTAGTTATACAACACTGGTGATACGGAGTTTAATTATCCTTCGGAAACATTTAACGCTGGTCCGAACTACTCTAAATGGCTGTTCCATCGAGCTGTACTCACGTTAGCCGAGCGCATAGGTACTGAAGTCCCGTTGGTAGACTCACCTGTAAAAAAGAACAAAACAGAATTACTACACAGCACATGCCACATACCTTCATACTCCATTACCGTAATAGAAGATAGAAAACAACGTTCATTGCGCAAGAGGCTCTTGAATGCATCCTCCAACCTCACATCGCCTCCAACACGCTATTCCCTTAGTAGCCTCATAGAATCGGTCCTAAAAACCTTATCGATTGGAGAGTACTACGAATGACCATTATTTCCTACCAAATGGATGCAGTGGTGACGCCCTGTTGATGTGAGCGCGGTGCGGTATTAGGGCCGGTTGCCCATTAGAGCTTTTAACACTTCCGCCCGCGGCGTGGGGACTGCGCTGTTTTCAATGGCGCAGTGTGACTTGCCGTAATCGGCGCTGCTCTCCGCATCATCAGCGAGATGATCCCGAAGAAAGTATCGCAACGGAAATGACGCAGACCTTTTTATGTTACTTTATAACCATGTATTCTAAAGAGGGAGTGATGTGATCATTTGATTATATTTCATAGTAGTGACTTAGCTATTCTCAAAAGTTTTTTATTAATAGTTTAAACAACGACAATTATTACGTTGGCGTTGCCAATGGCAATAAGTTTTATTATGAACTTCAGCAGGCAGTGTTATTCAAAGATCACCGATTATTTGAATCTTATGTTCATGTAAAGAACAAATTGTGTATAAACAGTTGATTCAAAAAATTGAATCTACATTATATTTTTTATTGCTACAATAAGACTTGCCACAAACAATTTTAAGAACTTGTAGGGTGAGGAAGCTGAAGTAGGAAGGGTCTATTGGATAAATCTGGTTGCGGTTTCTCTCTGTCGTTCGGTTACACAATTTTATGGACCTGGATATTTAGGTAAAGATCTACTGTAGAAATACGGAAAACATTTCCGATTCTCTGTTGGAGTGCATGATTCTGTTAAGTCGCTTGTACCGACGAGACGAAGCCAGTTGCGACAATCGAGTGGCCATGGGAGCGGCGCTTACAAGTGGCGTGGGCAGGAAGTGGCGGCGCTGGTGGCGACGGCAAAGAGGTGTTTTAACGGGCCAAGCACCGGATTCGGATACCGTGGCGGCTGCTGAGTCAGGAGCCCTCTAACAGATGAAGAGTAGCAGGTGCCGCGTCGGTGAGTACTTGGTCGGACCGGCAAATGTCGGTTTTCATCAGCTGCTGACCGTATGCTCGCCCTCCCGCACGCGTCTCTGAACAAATGCTCGCGCATGGCACTGATTCGAACAGCACGCTTCTTCTGGACCGTTTTGTACTGTCGACAGATGCACTATGGTTGTCATGTTTTCGTGTGTCTTAAGTTCGTGACGATACGGACGATGGTGGAGAGAATAAGAAAGTGAGTTGGGGAATTTGAAGAAGAGTAATGATGAGCTAAATTTATTTGAACATAAAGTTGAATTTTTGTGGGAGAAAATGTATTCGTTGAAGGTGAGTGCACAGAAGCAAAATTTCGCAGTTTTTCTTCAACTGCAATGTTTAGCTGTGGACATTGAAGTGAATTAATGTTATATTTTTTCGTCATGAATGACTTTGGAATACTGTTATACTAGGAGAAACGAAGCCAGAAAAAATTAATAGATCTGTACATCATTGAGGAATATATTATACAGTTTCATTTTACAAACTGCAAACCTTAATCCATGGCGATATTACAAATCTCGATGTTTTCGCGATTGCTAAAATACTATTTTGGAAATTCTTCTTAATTGAGCTACTCCCGACTGAACTTGTCAATATTAAGATTTTGGCACGCAATTAGCAGATGTTCAATAATGATTTTATTGTATATTAGATCTTTCGTGTGTTAATTTCTCTAAAGAAAAAAACAAAACAAAAAAGCGTCCCTTTTTCATAAATCATGATACCAGTCTCTGTAGCTTCTTCTACCTACGAAAAGGAAAACGCGATTTCTCTCGTGATCCGTATTATTTTCAGGAGGAAAACTGCCATTGGTGAGGCAGCGCCAAGTCGTAAATACTACTTAGAATGACTGCGAATACGCGTCTGAATGTTTCAAGGTGAAATCTCTCATAACGATTTGAAGTTGTCTTACCCATTTGAAGACATGAACGCCTGTCATTCCGCAGCATATTCAATACAGAAGGGTTCAGTTATTGCTTTTGTGCTTCGGAACTCTCAGTGAAGTATTTTTGAAAACATTCATGCGAATTGTTCATTGTGTTGAGCATTGTTCCGCCTCACTAGCAAAAATAGAGAGCAGACTTTACGCATTCTTTTTTAAGGTTCATATTGCTGGTCATCGTTATTAGGTTAATCGCTACTAGGTATAAACATGGCACTCATTAATCTCAAGTGGTTAGATGCGAGTTCATCATCATTATCTTTTACTAAATTGCAACAGATGGGTCTGCGTGGTTGGAGTTCGTTCCCGCGGAATGAGATCATGCGATGAGTTAACAGCACGTGCTCATTGCCACTTGTCCAATTACACACAAGATCTAGTTTTTTCTTTGTGATAACGAAGAAAAATAAGATAAATATAAAATAAAATAAAGAGACCCTGTGCACCTTTTGTTGATTCCATTTTTTAATAGAATTAGTAATTAGTGCTGTGCTTGCATGACTTCAAATAATTATGCGGTTTGTTTAAAATGTTCAGTTCATCACATTTCATGATACGCATTGCGCTTTATGAATTCCAATGCATCATTATAATTACTTAATACTACAATACTAAATTACATGATTTATGACAAGCCCATATAAAACAATATGTTCCAATTACTAATTATCGTTACCAACACTTATAACTTTTCTTTAATTATTCCACATCCCAGAGAAAAATTCTATGAATTATAACTGGATCCAGACAATGCGTGAGCATGCCATTACATGTGGAACTTATTAGTTCTGAGATTTCTCTTTACTCATCTTGCTGATTTTTTCTACACATTACACCGAGTGTAAAAGAAGTCAAAGTAAGGTAGAAATTAATGAAAGAGTTAATGACAGATTATAAATTTAGCTTTCTTTAATGCTAATGGTGCTAAAAATTAATTTCTTAGTCTGCTTTTCACTTACTCGGAGACAGTTATGAGACAATGCTTGAATATTTAATTCGTGAATTTTTATCCATAAAGTAGTTGAGGAAAATGAACAAAAGAGGTCTTTTAGATGTATCAATTGTGACAATCAAATCTTGAGAACATTTTATATCTTAGAACAGATCTTAGTTCTTAAGAATTTACGCGAACGATCCAATATCTGTTTTACGTATTGAAGTCTCTTGTTTTGACAATCCACACCCAATCGAATGTACAGTACTGTACCGAACTTCTACTAGTGGTTAGAACTCCTGTTTTATTCCTGGTTCGTGGGGTTCACACCGACTGCAGTCAGGACTTCAGCAGCTCCGGAGCATCGCTCGCTGCTCTCCGGACCCGCGCGCCTCTCCTCACACCTACAGGGAAGCGGTACCCGCTCTCTCTCTCTCTCTATGCCCTCATCTTCCCATGCCACGCCCCCTCGACTCATTTCCACTCCCCGCGACCGGCTTTTTGCTCTTCGTTCCCCGCGACCCCCCACCCGCTTCTTGCTTTCCGTTTCCCGCTGCCCGCTTCCCGATCCTCGCGCCCTTCCACCCTCTCCCTGCACCGAGCATTGCTGCGCGCGCCCCGCGACCCCTGCACGGAATCTCGACCGGAGGCGGCGGCGGCGGCGACCGCATTCATCACGGCCCCGCGGGGTGCCGCGATAATTACACTTTTCGTTATCGCCGCGTCCCCATTGTCTTCCGTTTAACGCCGCGCGCCCGCGTGCGCGCGCGCGTCTTTCTTCTCTTTTCCCGCGCCCTCGCCCGTAATTTCCGCGTCGTAAACGGCGAGGTAATGTTCGTAAATAGCTAAATTGTGGTCGCGTCCGCTGGGAGTCGCTTTCCGCACAAGGCTGCGCCTTGCAGTCGCCAGACTTCTCCATAGACACCCCCGCGACGACCGACTCGGCCGATCTAGTGCGGCGGTTTTCGCCGCGACTGGGGCTAATCGAACGTTGCTTGTGGTTTGGAATGTTATATGCTAGCATTTGAAGCTTCAAGAGCGTACTTAAAGGCGATGGATTATTTAAGGATAAAAATTCAGTTGCTGTGTGTTTATGATAGCGATGGAAGATAGTAGTGATTGTCAGAAAACATTCACAAATTCTCTTCCAACAATTTCTCCCTTCCCACCTCTATCCAAATTGGACATCGCCGGACTGCATCCGACAATCTCATCCGCTTGCCAGTTAATCCCCTTTCACATTTGACCTCCCAAGATGGCATAGCCTGATTGCATCTGTATTCAAGATTAACGGATATAACATGTTCTAGCACCGGTCCAGGGGGATCTTCTGAACACACGTGAATATGGCAGAATTGAATCCGTACTTGCAAATCAACGTCTATAAATTAAAAATATTTAATACAGGGTGAAATGAGCTTTACTTGATCTTTCTACAGGATCATCACTATACAACGGTAAGACAAAATCAACAACGTCAAAAAGAGCATTTGTTATTTTTCTCTTGTATTCTTTCCTGTTTTGGAAATACTCAAGTGGAAAAGTGATGTTCGCAGCGTTAATATCTCGATGACCGATACCTTTTACTTCCTCACGAGGCAAATCAGAAAATAAAAACGAGACGCAATCGGGCGATGCTCTTCGCAAAATCGCGATAACATTTGAAATGTAATCGGACCGTGCGCAGAAAGAAAAAGAGAAAGAGGCAAGAGGTATAGGAAATCTTGACCGCTGAATGAGATCGGGATTCGTCCATTCGAATTCGCTTGAGATATCGCGGTCACTCGCTGTTTCCAGAGTGGTTTTTAGGAGACATAGAAAAAGACTCAATTCTTCAAGTTTTAGTAAGAAATTGGGAACTATATTAATGCGTTTTAATTTCTCATCATTGTTGTAATGAGCTTATATCTTGTCATGCAGCTTGATTCCAAATAATGGTTTTGATGATAATTCGTGCTCCAGATTTAGTTCCTTCAGTTTATACATTTATCAGTCCCCTTCTCGCAACAAGACTGCCAAGTTGCCTTTCCTTTCACAAAATATCGCGCCTTTTACCAGTATTTGCCAACGTCAGCCAAATCCTAATTTAGTTGGGGTTACCTACCGGCCGACTGTTTTCTTTTACTCTGACACATTCGAGAAGTAATCTATTCATTGTGGATCATTTACCCAACTTCTCCTATCTGAGGCTCATTTGTGCTCCTTCCATCCTTCTTGCCCTGGCACCCGTGCCGTCAGCACGCGCGTTGCCCCCATCCGTTCAGCGACTCCCCGGCGCCTTGCGCGCCTGTCGGCAGTTCATCTGCAGCGCCCTGTTTTCGCGTCGCCAGCGGCGCTCCATCTCCCTAGCTCTTTTCCGATCCTGCACCTCATCCGCACCCCGCCCCGCTCCCCGCGGCCTCCTTCGCCGTTGCCATCGAACGCCTTTTTTACGTGCGAGCGAAGCTGCGATGAAGCTTGAAAGAAGTTATTGCGTTCTTCTGGCGCCGAGGATGAGGCGAGAACGGCTTTTTCGGGAGATGGCTGTTGTTTACTACTCAGCTCCTGTAGAGCATGTAGTTCACGTTCTCTCAGAGCCACCGCTGCTGCCGCCGTCTGTGGCGCCGGCGCAGCGTGGCGGAGGGTGCGACGCGGGGCAGCGCGAAGGGTGTTCTGCTTGCTTGGGTCGGCTGACGGGTGGCAGGCGTTGGGAGACGACGCTCGCGACGGCTCCGACATGCCTGAGGTTAGCGCGCCGCACTTCTTGCGCGCCGGCCGCGCTCTCACGGCCGACGCCCAAGGGTCTGCGCACGCCCCAGGCGCAACGGAGCGGACGCAGCTGCGGGCGGGGAGAGTGGCTCTGGGGTGCGGATGGGTGATGACGGGTGAGACGCGGGTTGGCGAGAAATAATGGAGTGATGAAAGAGAAACAACAACCATCCAACATCAATCTATCAAAGAGAAAGAAATTATTAATCGGGACTGCCACATTCGGTTGTTCAGTTTTAGAACAAGGTGAGGGTGCACATCTTTCGATTAAGACAACCGTCTTGTATGCAGGTTGTGACAACCGTAGTTAAGTCAGTCAAGTGCCCCTTGGCATGAACACGCTTAATGCAAAGTCATCCCAGTGTCACGTCGGACAGCTGACAACTTTGTGGCTCGAAACAATAAAACGGCATAACTACAGGCTGGAAGAAGGTAACACCAGGTATCACAAGGAGCCTCCGACAACAGCGACCATTGAAGGCGCAGCAAAACCGAGGAAGAAAAGCGGCGGACGTGCTCGGGCGCGGTGCCTCGCTCTTTTGCTTCCTTCCCGTGCGCGCCGCGCCGCGCCGCGCCGGCGGCAGCGCCGTTAGCCACCGTGGTGTCACGTGCGCCCCCCGGCGTCCGCCCCCGCGAGCCTCCCCTGCGGCCGCGCTCCACCGCCCGCGCTGCTTACCAGCGCCTCTAATAAACGGCTGGCGTTTACCGTAGTGGCCCCGGGTGGGCGGTCGCCCTGCCGCCGCGGCGGGGGGCCGGGCCGCACCGTGCCGTGCCGTACCGCGTCGCCCGCCGCCGCCGCCGCCGCCGCCACTCTCCCCACCCGCGCCCATCGCCCACGATCGCCCGCGCACGGCCGCACCTATCCTTCCTCGTGCGGCCCGCGAGGGAACGTGTCGAGACGAATCGCTTGTTCCGCGACGTGAGCGCCGCCGCCGCCGTTTCCGATGTTGTGCTGCCCCCCGCGCGCCGCGCCGCGTTCCGCGGTTTCGTTCAAGAATGAAAGTCGTTGCGTTTTGTTCGGGGGCGCCCGTTTAGCGGGACGGGTACCGCTTGGTTGTTCGTTCCGCAACGCGATTTCAGTTCGATCCTGTTTCCTTTTCCGGGAGGAGTTGGTATTTGTTTATCGGCGGCGTGAGTCAGGATGTGTTCCGGATCAAACTTGCGGAAGCGATGTGGAATTAGGCATTACGTATTACGGGAATTGATTCATTGGGATAGGTATAATAAAATCATGACCGCAATATTTTTTAAATGATTTTATTCGATTTCCGCATTTTTTAAAAATTTTTCGCATTTACTTCTTATTAGTGGTTACGTTTATCGTGCTTTTTAATTTCCAGAATATACGAGTAATTCACGAGAAGATTGGAGAAGAAGATGTTGGAGCGCGAGATTTGGAATGTTAAGAACGGGAGCAGTTCAATTATTACTCTGTAAAACACAGTTTAATTTACACACGCTTAAGAATAATTTTAAAATTATTCTTACAACTGATGACGAATTGAATCAAATATGTGTTACTCTGCTCTTGATGCCGTTCTTATTACCACAGGTGTAAATTAAACAGAAAAGTTTTATAATAAAATAATTTTCTCGTAAAAAATATTTTCTGCCCGAGTTTTTATACTTCAAGCACTTATTCATTCAAATGGTTCGTAGAATCAAATTATCTCCTACCTTTCGACACGTCTCTGAACCTCCGTCAGCCCTCATTATCTCACTGACTGGAATTCTCTTCGACGCTAGCGCATCTCGCCCCGTTTCCAAATCGGCTTTTAGGAGCCTCTCCTACACTGTGAGCCACGTCAAAAGCGGCACAAACATCGCGCGAAGGAGCAAGTAACTATTAATGCGTCCTCAGGATTAGCATCTGTGTGCGTGTCAACCTTCTCGCTGATTTCGCCCAATTACTGTCTGCGTGTAAATCCTTCACGCAGATGGTTGACTGGGTTAATAACAATTTGGTTGCTCATGAGACGAGTAAATGGGAAAGTACGAATGAAAATGAAGGTTATTGTTATATTGACCTTGAAGGTCTTATACATTTCATGAAGGCCCATTGTAGTACGTATAACAAGAACAAATTGAAAGTCTGAAATGAACATTTCTATTTGTAATATGTTAGTAGGAACGTCGTGGATAAGAGCATTTGGTGATGGGTTTTCACCTTTTCAACAGGCAAGTGTTTTTCGTGCTCATTGTATTGAAGAATATTGAAAGTGCTACTACTTCGTGTATTTAAGGTTGCTGAGGGAAGAGTAATTCGGATTACGATGTAGGAGGTCGGGATGGAGGTTTTGCACAAACTTCGAGTAATTGTCAGCAAGTAATTTTCACTGAAAGATAACATCATTAAACCAGGGAGCTTATTGTGTCGAGTTACGTTTTTCGAGCTTACCGAATCACTTTTCTGGGAATAGCAATTATATTATAGTACGGTTACTTCACTATTCTTATTGTTAAATTAATATTTTGTTATAAATTATTATTATTATTATTATTATTATTATTATTATTATTATTATTATTATTATTATTATTTGCTTACTACTAAAGTTGTTCTTTGACGATAGAACTTTTCATCACACTATTTTTTTCAAAGAACTTGGAATTCAACTTTCATATGATTCAATTTAAATCTGAAAATCTCAAGGGATTCAGAGTGCAATTCGGTTACAAAGTAATTTATTACAAATTCAATGAAAATGCCACTCGAGGCGAAACAAGACGTGCAAGTAAAATCTGGAAATTACAGACCATTTTACTATGTAACATGTGAAAGTGTTAATTTTCGTGCAGGAGCCAAACCGCTTTGTAAAGGAACTGAATTATGATGAAGAATCCGCGGAACCAACCGAAGAGAGTAGTGTAGGAGTGTATACGTGCAAATGTGAATTCTGAACAGTTTTTTTTTTTAGTAAACAAATCATCGTTCTTAATAATAAGTGGAAACCAATGAAACGTTGAAATGGAGGTCCATGTATTGGCGCTTGAGACGATCGCGTTGGTGAGTGGGGCGTGGCGGCAGGGCTGTGCAGCAGAATCGGTGAGGACGCGGGCGTTCGTTGGTGGTCGCGGGGGGCGGCGTGGCGGGCGCGCGCTCCGCACGTAATGAGAGGCCTTAATTCGAGGGCGCCCCGCCCCGTTGGAAGCGTTCGCTTTAACGTGACCTTGTTACCGTATCGACCGGCGGCGGTGGTGGCGGGGCGCCCGAGCGACCTGCACGCGTGTCGCGCCCGTGTCGCACCGCTCGGCGGAGCAGCGCGTGCGCGCGTGGGGGCGTGCTCCCGCGTGCGCCGTCGTCCGGGCGCGTTGCGCCGCCGGCGAATAGACCGGACCCCGCCCCGGCCCGCCCCGCGCGCCCACCCTGAGTTAGGGCATCGTCCCGTCCCGTCCCTCCCCGCCCCGCCCCGCCCCGCCTCAACGCCCGGTCGGTGCGCGCGCAAAGGGCTCTAATTGCGCGGTGTAAAGACCGGCTTATGCGTGGGCCTCTCTGTGTATGGTGAGATGTATGGAGTTCCAGAGACGCGTAGAGATGTATTTCTGGGGGATTTGGAACTTCTGGTGATGGGATATCTGAAGCGTTTCACCGAATGAATCAAGTGGATCCTATTTCCTCTCATTCTTGACCCACTCTTTAACATATTTTTGTATATACTTTATCTGTACACTTTTCTTTCATATAGCGTTGTATATGAGTGTTCGTAAAACGATATAAATAGACTTTTGCGTAAATGCAACACGGTAATGAATATTTTTATCAAAATTATTTGTTTACTTTTTGCTATGAATGTAGCATAGACATATTTTTTTTGAAATAGTTGAAAAAAAAACATTAAAATGTTTGCGGAATATTTAGGTCACAAATATAATATTTATCGTAGATTTATATTATTTTTTTTTTGTAGAAATTGTTTTTGCTAATGCAGTATCTCCAAAAACCATACATTTATTTTTACGAATCAGTAATCCCAGGGACATATCAGAATGCACACAATTGTCTCAGCAGTAAACATGAAACGCGAGAACAGCCGTCGGGGCAGAGACAAATCTCGCAGACGGCGCTGGTTATTGTTGCGAAATAGGTCGCATCGCCCCCTCCGGCGGTGGCCGCGCGGCTGGGGGGCCCGGGCCCCCGACGTCGTTCGCCGCATCTGCCGCGGGGTGCGGTCGCCTCCGCGGCGTTCCGCATTGCGCCCACCCCCCGCCCTCCCTTTGGCTTATCACCTCGGCGTCCAAACTTTCCCTCCCGCGAATGGATTGGAAAAGCGCCATCGCGAGTCCAAAGTGTCACTCAGTTTCGATTTGGACTTTCAATACCTCCCCTTCCCAGAGGAAGTGACAGCACATAGGGGCAGGCCTGCATTCTTCTTCAGGTACCCTTGCGCGTCCGTCGTCTATCGGTTATTCTCTCCGTCTGGGCAGCGAGGGAGGATGCGTCTGGCGTGCGGTCGCCCAGGGACAATACAAGATGAAAAAAGTTGGCGGAGTTTTTTTTTTTATATTACGACCACCCGTGTTTATTTAAAACAGTTTATTTTACTACGCCGGTATCGACTTCGAGGAAAAGAGTCTCTCGGGAACAGCAATCGCAAGGTTCTCCCACCAGAATTCGCCTGTGCACCTCTCCTCCTTGCTTAGGCACCACCGCAGAACATAGGCTGCCGTTACAGCGTGCCTCCTATGCATTTCAGAAGCGCTTCATTCGATTTTGGAGAAACGCAAGCGAAATTGAGTGCTCTAAAACAAAATTCCCCGCATTGAAGAAAAACATAAAACGTATTAAACGCCGCGCCCTTGCGTTCTGTGACAGACGGAGAATTTACGGTGCTGCGTACTTGAAAACCGCAGCGTTTCTCAGTTCGTTTCATTGACGTCGTTGACTCTGAAAGGAATTCTCGGCAGGAGAACCGCTCTCGCTGCTTTTCTCTCCGCCTCGCTCTCGCCCTGTACTCTGCTCTCGGACCAGGAAGCGCCTGATCGATACTCGGTACAATACAGGCTCCGTTCATTTACATTGTGCAGCCGGGCATCTCCTCGTTGTCCCTAGTATTGTTCTCCGTTGAAACAAACGTTTGATTAACTCATGCCAACTGAAGCGCAAGCTTCGGGTCCAGTTTTGCTTCGTTACTGTCCCGATTGTCTCGGTGATATTAATCTTACGTAACTGTTCGGAGGGGGCACCCACAAGAGGAGGATCGATTGTGTTGTGTTATAATGTCTAACGGATTGATCACGTGACTGGTCTGCGCCGCCCGGTATGCAGGGATCGCCGCTCGTAACGTTCCGGAGGACGCGATGTCGTTATTGGGCCCTCCTGCGCGGTAGGGTCCAAGCATCTGATATATTGGTATCGACGCAAGCGAGGATTAGTTTATGATCCATAATCATATATTGATATGTGTGATACCGTATATAGGACAAGGAATTGCGAGAATGACTCATTGAAATTTCTGGTTCAGAGGGGATAATGGCTTTCGTATGTTGGGGCTTTCGTATGTTGTCTATGTTTGTTTAGTTGGTGTGCGACAAAGTTACTTTGCAGCGTTCAAGAGAATACAACAGTTTAAAATATAATTTGTTGTTTAGATACCCGGATTTTCAACAGTGTTACTTTACTAAAAGGGGCAAATATTCAATATTTTCTCAGAGAGAAGAAACATAATAGAATATTTTCCTTTTGGGGAAGGGAGGGGTTCGAAATGATTAGCTAGTAATTTTTAAGTATCTCGAAATTGGTTCCTGTATGCTATTTGCATTAACTCAATTGTGGAGATAATTATTTTGCGTGAGGTAACATTACTCAAATTGTCCAATATCTTCCAAAACATTTTTCTGACTCACATAGTTTCTGTGAAAGTAAAATTGCGAATTTGTTAATTTTCCTTCTACTCATAGCTCATACTCGGCAGACGTCGATCTTCTTGCACTCTGCCTCCGAAAGGCATCGCCGCTCTCTGCCCCCGCATCGATCGTTCCGGATGTTTTTATTCCATGTCGCAGCCTTACTCAGAGCGATTACGAGCCCAAGGCAGGAGTGCTTGCCCTGCCGTGCTCTCCCTTCCTCTGCAGAGACTCCATTCCGTCGCGAGCGACGTCAAATATTTGCGATCCAGACTCCACGGAACCTTCCGCGCTGTCGCTTATTCCCTGCCATCCACTCGCCCGCCCTCCCGCAGATCTCTAGCGACGGGGGCGACCCGTCGTGCATTAGGGTCAACGAGTAATGATCGCCAGCGAATCTGGTGTGTATCGTCCTTGAGACGCGGTGCCGCTGTTTGTTCTCCGCAGGAGGTAAAAACCCTTCGCAGGAGGTCCCGAATAAGAGCGCAGCTGTGGGTATTAGAATAGCCCCTGATTACGCTGATGGTAGGGCATTCTTCACGTGTGTGTACTTACGTATTGTTTTTGTGTTACGGCCAATTTCCTCTCGCGGTGGCGTCCTCCCTCTTAATAAGCGTGTTTTCGTGTGGTCCTTTTGCGCGAAGTCGACTGCGATGGAGGAGCGCGGGGGGCGGGCGGTGGAGGGGAGGGGTGAATCGGTTTAAGCCGCAATGTGCTTGATGCATGTTTCCGGCGCTGTTTTGTTGCGGGCGCTGGCGTCGCCGCAAGCCGGTAGTCACGTGCTCGTTCCCTCGTGAAATATGTTCTGGCGCGCTTGAGCCGCCGGTCTCCTGTCCGTGGCCGACGTGTAATCTTGGTTTAATACGTGTAGTCTGCGAGCGGAGGTGCTGCCGGGTGGAGGGAAGAGTGAAGGTTGGTGGTTGTCGGTGGCGCATGCTGCTCGCGGGCAATTTGCACGGGACCGCGCGTTCACCTGCCATACTCCACTCGTAAATACGACTTCACGTCATTTTCGGTTACTGGTGATGGGCATGTTCATCCTGCATATTACCTATCCGCCTATATCCACCTGTCCGTCACTATTGGTTAGTTTCCTCCTGTTTTACGTTGTCATTTTTTTCTCCCACGCGCTTGCATGTCAGTAATCAGTATCACACGCACAGCTTAATAATGTGATGTCTCTTTATTATACATAAATCGTTCGTACAACGCGTTTGAAATGACAGTGTCCAAAGAGATTCAGATCAAAGAAATTAAATCAAGTATGTTTCATTGTAGGGCTATTTCATTTCATTACATGTAACTCGCTGAAAATTTTACTTCGTTTCGGTTCCATTATTTTGTCGGGGGAAACGAAACGTGGAAGTCTTGAGGCATTATTAGCCCAGAATTCACCACGTTTCCAAGATTAACACTGTTTGTCCCAGTGCCTTTTCTTGAGTGATTGTGGTCTTTTTTCGAAATCATTTATGACCATCACGTTGCTCTTTTGCATACATTGCCTTGTTCTAATCAACAATTACAATTTGCGTATTTTGTCGGCTTCCCATCCTCCTATTCTGTCCGTCGACGCCTCTGCCCAGCCAGCCCGGTCAAGTCCAACGCTGCCCTCGCCCTCAAACCAGTGGAGGCCAACGTTCTTCTCTTCCTCACGCCTCTCGCATCCTTTCTCGCATCCTTTCCCGCATCCCAACCTCCACCTCTCTATCTCTCTCTGTCCACCTCTCTCTCGGCCGCCACCTCCGCTACTGCAGCCATGTTATTGACCAGTGCTCATTAGTTTGCAACTCGCGTCTTCAGATGTTATTAGGAATAGCGCGGGCCGCGCCGCGCAGCGCCGGAGCGGAGCGGAGTGGGAGGAGCCGGCGGAGGCAGCACGAGCGGCGACGCTGGCAACATCGACCTGTCCGAGCAACCGGAACTCGCGGGCCGGTTTGCCCTATTCTTGTCTCCGTGAAGCGGTTAATTGATCCAACAAGAACAAATTACCACCCCTCCTTCCTCTCTGTGCCTCGATGTTGCCCCGTCACTCTATTGTTTTTACTCGGGCGCGTCGGCTTCTGCGCGCACGCTTTTTTGAACTTATTCTTTCAGTCGCCATCGCCGCCGTATTTTTCTCATTTTTTTTCTCTCTCCCGTTTCAGTCGTTCTTTTCCTCAGCTGCTACTTTTCGCGGCGGCGTCCTAACGAAGCTCCGCATGCCCGGTGCAGTGCGGGACGCCGTTTCCACGAGAGAGCGGATTTTTAATTGACTGCGAGTAAAACAAGTTCGCTTTTTGCGGGCCCGTTCCTTTCTTTACTGACTGCCGTCGAGGCGGGAGAGGGTATGTATGCGTGCGGGTCCGTTGCGCGCATTCGCCGCCGCGGCGCGGGTTCGCCACCTCGGCGTCCCGTCTGTCACGCTCGTGTCACGCGCCTGCCCGGGTGTGACGCGATAAGCCGGATTAAAGCGTTCATAAATCTACACTCTGCGCCGGAGAGATTCCGCGCCCACGCTCCGTGCCCCCGCCCCGCCCGCTGCGCGCGCGCGTGCGCTCCGCCGGATGAGACGACGGAAGGCGGAGGAGGAAGATGAGCGGGGGGAGGAACTGCCGCCCGAGACGGAATTAATCGCGCGCCGGTATTGCTCCGCGCGATCGAGCCTGCCTCCGGATGGCGGCTGTCTTCTTGGCTGCCGCGGAGGGGGAGGAGGTGGGGTTGGAAGCTCCTTCGCGCTGTACGAAGCTCAGGTTTCATTTGGGAGTGTGAGAGAGAGAGCCTTTTGAGAAGAAGCTTGTGCAGAAAATGGCAGTGGGTTACATATATTTGAAAAAGAAAATTGTACTTTTGAAAGAGTTGTCTGAGATAATCTCTAATTTGTAATGTTCGCTTCGCTTTGATGTACGTTGGAGCAGAAAATGTAGGATCCCCTAGTTAAAGGCGTATCAGATGCTGTCCTGTCTTCACTATCTACGTGCATTATCTTCTTGTTTTGTGATAAAAATGGCCTTCCAACAGTACGAGTATATTCAATTTGTAAGAGGAGAAGTTGTTTTGCTGTGTTGGTGGAGAAAATATGATTGTAACGTATATAATTCTTTGAAGTGAAAATGTTTCATAAATTGGAGTTTTCTAGGAAGTAATTTTATGAGAGCCTTTGTATTTTAAAAATATAGCAAATAAACTCTAATCAATTGCCTTATTTTGGAGTTCAGTAAAATGCTTGCGTGTTTTGCCTAGAGACCTGTCATTTAAAAAAAGGATTGTTGCAATTCGTTATTTACTCCTAGTTATTTTCTATTGAATTTCTCGACTACTGTCTTACAAAACCACGCCATCCTTTCGCTGTGAATGTAATTTAAGCTTGTTAATGAAAGAAGTTGTTTTGCGAGATGAAAAGAATAATTCACTGATTACCACTTATTTCTGAGAATTGTCTAAACTACTCAGTGAATCTGTTCTGACTTTCATGGTAAGCAGTGTCGTGTAATATGCTGACATCTGTGGAAAAGTGGGATGTTTTGTGGGAGTTTTACTTTTTGTAACGTGAGCTATTTAAAATTAGTACACAATACATAAATTCATTGGAGTTCATATGAATAGAAAAAGACTATTTGTGCATAAACAAGGTTGCAGCATCTTAGAATTAACATTTGGCGTTGGTATTAGTGTGCTAATTATACACCGAAAAACATATTTTTTTCTAAAAAATGGATTTTGTTATATTTTTTCGTTATTCTATTTTCTATATGTTTTATTGAATTGCGAAAGTACGAAGTAGGTTTCAGTAGTATTTTCCGGTTCAAAATTGCAGAATACAAAAAGACACGTTCATTTTTGGAGACACATGGTTGACGAACGTGTTCGTCTCGAAACAGCCACTCGATCGTCGCCGCTCATCTTTTTTGTCACCTTCGAGCGCTAATTCAAACGTCGGTCTCCGCCTCGGACCACACTCCCACCCGCCAATGAGAAGCCAGCCTCCGGAGCGGTGCGCGATTTTCTTTCAGCCTTTCATTAAGGTGTGCCATTAGAGGCCGATGTAGTATGGTTGATACTTTTTATAGCTTCATTTGGTCGCCGAGCCACCTCGCCGCCCTGTTCTTTTCCAACCGTCGCAGGATAGCTTGTTTTGAAGCGACGTCATTTTGAACCCAGTGTTATTACGCACCGTTACGTAATGCGAAAATTAAAGCCCGGCGGCGGTCAGAGCATAACATTTTAATTGCTTGGTGGAAACGAGGGAATAATCAGTAAACATTAAGAGTACGTGTGGAGACTTCGAAGTGTCTTAGTAGGGCTTGCAGTGTTTTCTGCAGAGGTGTCTCTGTCGATATCCGATTGAACTTTTGTGGCTTTGTGTTAGAGGACAAACATCCTGTCAAGGAGACTCCAGAATTGACTTACATTCGAACTGATGTTAAATGTTCATGTGGGACTAATTTGACAAACATTGATAAAATATTTTGAATGATAATCCGTAGTACGGTTTTCTACTTCTTTTCAATGTGACACCATGTATTTGAGCACTAATAGTAAATCTTTGATCACCTTTTATTCTTTTCGGTCGAGACCAACGCAAGCGTGCAAGCAACACGGGCATGGCGATGTTCTCCCTTCTGTAGTTAAAATTCTCGTTACATTCCAGATTCAGTCTCGCAAGCTATAGAGCGTGTATATGAATCATTCATCTTAAAATAGCATCACCCCGATACTGACTGTATCATTTTTCTTCTAGTTCTCGGTCGATGTTGAGTATATCCCAGAAATCCGATCGTTTCGAGTCGATTGAGAGCAACTTAACTATCTCCCCGAGGAAATCGAATATTAATTGTTTTGCATATCAAATTTCACAGCGGTCTCCTCGTTGAATGACCGGCTAGATGGTTGTCCGGCCCCTACCTACCAGGAAGGCCACCGCGCCCCGCGCCGGATGGCACTGCTCGGGGACTCCGGGCGCCCGCCGCCGAATCGACGCTCGCAAAAACGCCGTCTCCTCCGCCGGCGAGCGGGGCGCTCATCGAGTATGCTAATGGGCGTGAAAGTGAGTCTGCGTCACGTGGTCGCGATGTTTATTGCGCGCGGTTTAAGTGCCACCGCCGCTGCTTCCACGGCCGCCGCCACCGTCACCGCCACCGGATACCAAGAAGCCCTCGTCCCCGCGCCGCCGCCGCCGCCGTCGAAGGCGAGGTCCTCCACCTCTTCGGTGTCCGGCCGGTTCTGCTACGCCCCCGAGCGCACGCCGACTGGTTTATTGTCGAGCTGCGGTAACGATTTCTTTCGACAGACAGTTCTACTTACACTGCTGTGTACTTCGGAAGCAAGTTCATTTAAATGTGCGTTCAACTAGTGATTGCATGCTGTTCGAAGCCAATGTAAATGCTGAGATCATGCTAGAGATGTACCAGGATGGACCTTTTCTTGCGGACGTTGCAAAGGGCAATGCACAATCGTACCTAACTTCAATTCTAAGAATTTTTAAAAGCGGTTTTTGCGATTGTTTTACCCGAACTCCACCTATACTCCAATTGTGTTTTTCATTTACTTGTTTCATCTCTTGCTTTATTGGGTTGTATATTTTATTAATTTCTTAGATTTATTTGACATCGTTCTAAGAATGTGAGGGCCATGGATGAAGAAACATTACAATTTGGCGCGAACTTCACACCTCAGGTTTCTGTACGCTTTAAATAGAAACTTTCAATATCAATTTAACTCATGAATATGAATGAAAATATTAATTTTCGTGCTATCTCCATTGGATTTGAACTAAAACCAATATATTGTTGGTTAGTCTTAAAACTTGTATTTCCATCATGATTTGAAGAAAATGTGATGATAGTTCTGCAACGCTTACTGTTTTATTGTATTAAAGCATTTAGAAACAGAATGTTTCAAGATCTAATGCGCGAGTGTTGTACGATTTGTCGTGGTGATGTGAATGGTATGCTTAGCAGGCTCTAAGAGACTAAACACAGGTTCTAGATACTGGAAGCCACCTGAGAAATGGACTACATCACTTGCGGGACAGCTTCGAATGTGTACCAGCGAGTAGCTTGCTTCTCACGTCCGCTCCTCCGAAGATCAGAAGCTGCACCACGTTAGCCTTGCTGCGGGCGCGGAGCTCGGGGTCATTGCAGCGCGGGTGCGTTGCTCCCAGGGCGACCCCTCGAACCGGGCTCGTTTGCGCCTCGGCGGGTTGGGCCGGCCCATCTGCTGGGCGCCGCCGCCGGCCGGCGCCCGCCAGGGTGACAGAAACCGGCTCGGCCGCATTTCGCCGGGCGGCGACGGCGGGGGCGGTAGAACGGGCGCCAGAGTTTGCGTGATGGCACTAGTGGAGGGTGGTAGGGGAGAAGGTATTGGCGCCAGTGGGGACGGGTGAAGGCGTTAATATGTGACCGTAAAGGGTTAGTGGGAGCGGAAATGTCAAAGGTGTTGAGAGGTGATGGCGATGTGACGGTAGTCGTGTTTGAGGAGGATTCGGAAGAGTGGCAGTGGCTGCAGCGAATAGAGACTTTGACGGCAAACGAATTGTGGCGACGGTAGATTGGTAGTAGCAGCGGGGGTGAGGTGGCGATGATGGCAGTTGTGGCGCGCTCTCATTTTATCGCACCCACTGCATTACTCCTCACTCCCACCATTGCCCGAAATGGAGGTACAAATTGTGTTCAAGAGTCCTCGTTGGACGCTACCACTTCTGCTGCCCACCTGCGAACATTTTTCTAACTGCAATCCCAACGAGATGTATGACGTGATACTGCTGTCACTCCCTCTATGCTGGGCCGCACTGTTCTTCGTAGACGTAAAGGTCGATGATTCATTTCTGGCGTTGCAAAATGGGTTATTTGTGTAATTGTAAGTTGTAGATAGATATGCCTAAATCATTTAAAGCTGTCACGTTGTAGTTGTAGATATGGCATGAATGAGTGACCTACAACCAGCATACTCTTATCATTGATCTTTGCGACATGAACTAATTGTAGATGCCTAAGCCGAAGAAAGTTACTGTCCCGTATTCAAGACCAAGTCAATTTAAATTAAATTCTCTGCTATTGAAGAAAAAAAATTTGCGCTTATGTAGTTTTATCATTTTACTGAAATGAAACTCATGGAAATACTAGTTCATTACAAAATGCACGGTAATATGGTGGAACATACGCATAACTCGTGCTTGAAATATTTGAAAAAAAAAACAATGTAACGAAGCAAGTTGTCCTAGCATAAACTTTTCTTGTATTTTGCATTTTTGCTGATTTTTCTGCGATCTCCGCATTTCTTGCTGAGATATCCTCATGAGAGTTTCCATGGATAGTGGATCAGCATCCTCCATCCGCTACTACGAAGTACTGTCACTCCTTGATTTTTCCTGGCTAAAATCTTCTGTAAGTTCCGGGCTCTCCCTGTAGCTTTTACACCTTTGCTTGTCACTTTATCTGACGGTAAACCTTCCTTCCTCCACGTCACGCATACGTTGCTTCATTCGCGTCAAATCTGCCTGCCAGTCAGTGCCGTCTGCCCAGAAAAGTACGACTCGTATTACGGCGGTGACCCCGATGCTATGCTTTCAACGGTGGTGAATTGCTCTACGAGATGGAATGAACGAATTCGTTTTATTGAGTTCCCACCTACCGCGAAGACGCCAAGAACGAAGGCTGGAAGAGACTTTAAATGCTGATGTTTTATCATTTTTTTTAGTATAATCTTAATACAAATGATAGAATGTAACGACTCCATCTTTTGCCGTAATTCCCAAGAAAATGTTATGGAATTGATTAAATTTTCACATCGGTAAAGAAGGGTGGAATTTTGTTTGGATATTTGCATTTGCCTGAGGAAAGTCGCCCAAGAAGTTTACCGATCGTTGAGTGAAAACACATCACGAACAGGAAGAGAAAATGGTGCTTGAATATAACTCTTTGCGTTTCGCGAAGCGGTGCTCTGAAATAACGGCTTTTCGAATCGGTGTTCAATTTGCCCTGTTACAAACAAGGCCGTCTTTCAAATGCTATTATTCTCTTCAGGAGATGCATTCACCCACGTGCGCTCAAAAGACTCAACTGTGGAGCTCCTTCCTGAGAGTCGGCGAGTGGTAAACAGTTCGCTGTCTTGAGTCGTGCATGGGACGAAACGGATTTGCAGTCGGTGCTCGTCGCCGCCCTTCACCAACCGCCCTTCGCGTGTCAGTTATTATTTACTGCCTATTTCCCTGCAACTGTACGCACTCACTTTGAATTTCCCATTTTCTACTAACTATTCCTTCTTATTGCCTGCTTCCCTTAAGTCGCCAACAAAATCTTCCGCTTTATTTGTTGGGCCCTTCAGCCAATTTACAACATCCTTTTTATGTATTTATTTTAATTTATTTACTTACTCACTTCCCTCTTCTAATCCCCTCTCTTTTTTTCCATCTATCTTCACAGAGACTCATTGTGCTTAAACAACTTTGTTCTTGGGGAATTCCCCGCTTGTCAATGCATGCAGCTTTTCCCATTTTAACCATAGCTGTCTCCGCCAACCGCCGCCCGCGCTCGTTTGGCTTCTCCTCATCGGTACCTCAGCCACTTCGCCTCCATCCTCGGCGCCCCATTCTCGGCGCCACTTCTCCCCCGCTGCAAACAATGCCGAATCTGCTGTTTCTCTGAACGTGTGCTGCGCCCGGCGATCCTCGCCTCCGCAGCCACTGCACCGCCCCCGTTCGCCCATAATGCTCGCGGCGCGGCGTGGCGGGGCGGGCGAACGGCACTTTTATGACGTGGACTCGAGTGGCGGCGGCGCGGGCGCGGGAGAGAGGGGAGGGGACGTGTGTGGGCGGGGCGGGGGAGAGGAGAAACTGCGTCCTTGCGACGCTAATGCGTCGGCCCGTTGCCCGCCCGCACTACGGATACGCTCGCGTGCCCTAAAAGACTCCGCCTTGTTCCAGTTTGCACTATGCTACTTTGGTTTTGGAAACACGGCAATCGAAATAACACGTCATTCTTGTTTTAATTTTTTGTTTCGTTATTTGTTCTTTCTTGGGTTCTGTATCATTATGTGTATTTCATTTCTTAGTATTCAGTAAATCAAATAAAATTTTAATTCCAAAGAATTAAAATATACACGGCATATTTGGATAAATTTTTTAACAAATTGTTACGTAATAATGTTAATAATGAACACAGTGACTCTCCTTTGAATCTTTGATTTTTAGTAGGTAAGATAACGAAATATTTTCGCATTGGAAGAAGAATATAATAAGATATTTGAGATACTAATTAAATTTGACAATTTTTAAAATTGCAGATTTGACATTTGGCAAGACCATTCGAGTAACTTACGGAATTGAAATTTTTCCATTTTTCTATTTGTCATGTTAACGATAGTACCTAAGAGGGAATGAAACTCAGCGATAAGAGTCTTCTCTCTGTATAGATCTTAGTTTTTTAGAGCAGATGTACTTGACAATTTAATCAATTTTTCCGGGTTTCCAGACGCGCGATCTATTATGGTCATTAATTATAAGTGTGATGCACGTTTTTAGTATGAGAAAAGGCGGTGTTCTTCTCCCGTTAGATAATGAGATCCGGCCACCAATCATGTCGGCAGTCTAAAACTAAGAGTAGCATGTTTGTGCCAGTGTAAGTAGGGCTGAGGGTACGTCAAGGAAAAGGAAGGAAAGATCGCGCACGTTCCGTGGCTCGTTTGTTAGGGTATTTCTCCGGCATTCTCCTGGTATTGATCGCAGAAACCACGGAAAACTACCGATTATAATTATCATTCAGAGAGGGCTGAATTCGACCTGGTTATGTGGATTGTGTCGAAAATCCTGCCACCGTTGAGACTCGAACCCTAGGACTTCCTAGTCAGAGGCACTACCATGACATTAGTTGCTCTGGGTCAACTCTGGTTTGATCCCTTCAAAAACCGAACGTTGAGGGAAGGACATTCCACGTGAATCTCTGTTTCCTCATCGATGGTCGCACCTGCGACCTGGCTTGACCCGCGCCGCGCGGCGCCGCACCTGCTTCCACACGTCCTGCAACTCGTGCGGGCGTTCGTCGCGCTTTTCGACAGGACGCTCGGAAGCGCCGTTACCCGCGGCGGCGCAGACGGCCGGTTCCCTAACTGTTCCTTTCCGCATGCGGAGAACGTGATTGCGCAGGGCGTTCCCGCCACAGGAACTGCTTCGCTCCCGGTCGGCCACGCGTGACTGTCGCGGAGCGGAACCAGTGTTTGTTGACAGTGGACAGTTGTCCTAGTGGCTGCTGCTGCCGCTGTTGCCGTGAAAATCTTATATACGGTGGTGGTCTACTGATGCATGCAAAGTGTAGGCTTTCCTCCTGAAGTGATTAGTTCTCTAAGTGGAATGGATCGAGTTTGAATACAGTATGTGGTGTTTGAGTGTGATTATAAGAGTACGATCGGTAATACGATGTGAGGAAATAAGAAATCTTGTCTGTGTGTACATTGCATGGTTTCAAAATTAACAATTTAAATATTCAATTTAATAACATTTCGTATAGTCACGTTCATCGTAAGAAAGATGGCTCTGTGTGAATAGTCATTAAGTTGAAAACTTCCGCTAATTAATAAATCGTAGGCATTACGCTGTATCACTGAGTTACCTCGTTTCGTGACTGATTGCTTAAGATAACCGAATACTGAAATTTGTAGATTCTACCACAGGCAATTTACGGTTTCTTCCGACATTCTCTACAGTTTATTTATTTTTATAATAACTAAGATATTATGTTTACGTAGAATAATGCTCATGGAGTGGTTTCACATGGCAGATAAAATCCCACATCGCATGTTATGCTGAATTTTGCCTTTTCTTATTTTCCTCTTGGTTTCATACGCATTAAAAACATGACGACATTCTCGACATTGAGAGAAAACATTTCAGATACATCATACAAATAAAAAATATTCAAAAAATCTTTCTCTGGATATAATTGTTGGTGTGACGAATGAAGTCATCATCTATGGAAAGAGCTATGTAATTACCCCAAAAAAGCTACATTATCACATTAGCAGGTCACTTAACACAGTGCGCGGAGTGCACATTTAGCACAGAAACTGCCATTAGAACGGTCATGTGCCGCTGGACCTATATCTCCTCCACGATGCTCCTGACGCTCCAAAGAACTGGAACTTACTCCGAGCACGACTTCATGTGTCATTTGTACCGCAACGCGATTTCGCCTAAAAACTCCTTCCTCTCTCGGAGAAGCGCCATTTCCTCCGCAATTGAATTTCTTCACCTCGCCCCGGTTCCATCTCTCATGAGGCCAGCGGCGTCCTCTGGTGTGATGGAGTAGGTGCGTTTGCCCCGGCGACAGCTCGCGAATTGTTTTGCAGAGCCCGAGGCGCAGCGGAGCCATTAGCGCGAAGGCGCTCGCTGCATGTGGGTCGGCTGGAGGCAGGCAGGGTGTTGGTGTCCGATTATGCATTTTCCGGGGGCCGGACGTCTCGCGTAATCGTATGTCACGCGGGTCCGCGCCCCCGAAAAGCGACGCGACGCGACGCGCCGACCGCCCGGTGCCGCAATCTGTGTCACTAGAGCGCCTTCGCCTGCCCGCGCGCCGCCGGGCGCCACCCTGGGAGCGCACCGCCGCCGCCGCCGCCGCCGCCTACGCCGATGAACGGCCGACGCAAAGCTGGTTGAGTGCGAAGCCGCTGTGGTATGAATAAACGAAATAGCAATATGATTCGAAATCACTGAAAAAACGGAGATACGATATCTTAGGTAGTTTTCATGAAATAATGACCCAGAAAGGGCTCAGTGGCGATTATGTTGGTGGCAAAAGATAGTGTAACGATGGTAACAGCTTTTGGCAATTAAGACGGTTACGTCTTTGATGATTCTGGTGACACCGATGGCAGCAACACTGACAACCACGTTACAGAGCGTCGGCGTTATGATAACCGCAACAACAACCTGCAGTATTGCTGCAGCCGGATGCGGCTTTGGCGCCGGCGACACGGCGCGTCGCCGCAGGGCGGGGTAGTAACCGTTGCACGCGTCTTGGGCGGTTGCCCACTGTGTTATTGTGTCCCGCCCCGCCCGCGCGGCCGCGCTACGTGACGGAATTGTCGCCGCCGTAGCCGCAGCTCAGCCGTACGCGAAGGTACGGTACGTCGCGGGCGGTGCGGTCTGACCGAGTGCCGGGTGTGCTCTGCTGGGGAGCGTGTTGGGCCGCTTGTTTTTTGGGGCCGGTGGTCCTTGACCTGGGTGTTTGCGCGGACTTTAAACTCAACTTGGTCACTAGTTGTTTTAGGTATGGGCTGGGGTAAACCTGCAATCCGCTGTGAGTGTACCAAGTATTTGAAAAAGTAAACATCCTTCTTTTTCTTCCTTCTTTTCTCACCTGCTTTTGTTCTTCTACCTACCAAGAAGTGTTGCTACGGTCACGTTCATGAGTCAATACAATTAGATGTTTTGATAGTTATAGCATTGATGGCATTTCCTTGTATATTACTTCATTTTAATCTGTGTCTGAGCATTCATAATATTGAGCAAAAAATTGCGTGAGCGTGGTGTTAAAACTTTAGTGTGTGTGTATATCACAAACTCATATTTTTAATCTCTTAAAGCGATCTGGTTGTTTACAAATTCCAGTGATAATAGTATGACTTATAAATGCAAATATTCTGCACCATTGCTCACGGCTAAATCGTATATCTTCCTTCCCCTGAGCGTTGCACATTGTTTCCATTTGTTTGATTTATAGCACGTGAGATATCCCGCCGTGAATATTCACAACACACAAGGCGAGTCTTCATTTTATTTTATCGCACACCTGTATTGACGTCATGATTTAATTCGTCGCTCGCCCTTGACATTCATTAGGCGTGTTATCAAACGAGACTTGCCAGCGCCATTTTCAACGACCCGTTCGTTGTTCTTTTCTCTCGCATCGTTTATCACGCGGCAAACGTTGATTAGCATCGCGTAGGTGCACCCGTGTTGATTCGGGTTCGTAGGTTCGCATGACTTCGTATCACGACGTTTTGATGTTTACATCTCGAATAGTCAGCAAACAATTTGTAGCTGTCGGTTTGGCGTCGCGCGCAGAATTCCAATTAGAATTCACCGCCGCGTTGAGCCGCACGCGCGGTGTGGAAGTGTTTTTCGGTGTCGCGGTGCGAGGGTATCAGGAGCGAGCCGCTACTTGCCGTTCCACTATCAAGAGAGCGAGGGAGCAAGGGAGAAAAGAGAAAGAGGCGTGCCGGCGAGTCTGTTTGTGGGTTCTGAGTCCGCTGCTTGCGAAATATGCCGGCATGTGCAAAATGTCCGTTCCAGCTACCGCGCTCTGGCGGAGACGCGCCAAGCCTCGTGGTGGCGCGGCGGAGAAAAGAGCAGGTTGACATCGCGCTACACTGAAATAAGTGTGGCAAAGAACGTTTTTACATAGATGGTATGGAGATAGGTGGTCTGGTGCATTTTTGTGTTGATAACAAAATTGAAATCTTAAAAGATATAATATAATTAACACTTCTCATTACAAAATATAGGAAAATATTAACAACTTTTAGTATGTATTAATATACACACGAGTGATTAGTGGTGTAAGTATCTCCAGTATTCCAACTTGTAACCATGTGCAAATGTTTCAGAATACTGGAATTTTTATTTTTCTATAGGTTGTTAGACCATCACTGAGGAAATATTTTTCTTTGAGACAGTGCCTGTGTTACGCCCCTTGTAACTTCGGTGTGTGCAGACGTCCCTTTTCCCGGTTGACACTTGTTTCTCCAGACACTCCCTCTGTGGCACCTACCAGTCTCTCCATTCATTGTGCCGATGTGGCTAGGGAATACGTATTCGTCCAGTGTGTATTCACGTGAACAATCTTGGTTCCTGAGCCCCTTGGGAGTCAGGCTACACTTCCATAGTTTGCGCTAGCGCTGCAGCCCCTGAATCCTTACGTCGAAGACCTGGTCTTCTCCCTGCTGTTATAACTTCCCGCGGAAGTGGAAGGGATTAAGAATAGGATTTATGGTTGTTTAATGGTGTGCGAAGAATATCACACCATGGCACAATACACAACTCCCACGCCTAATGCAGGGTTGATAACCACATGTTGGATTGGACGCGTGTACTGGGGCAAATGCAATGCAGGCTGGCCATTGTAGAAATGTTTTTCGTATTTCGTTCCATTTTAACACAAAAATATCTGACTTATTAAGTGGGAAAGTTTGAAAATCTGTATTGGTAATTAAGTTTTTTAAATTTGCTTCTGATTTGCAGTTATAATAAACAGCTCATTGACAACTATCTTCTTCCTGAAGATGACTAACTAGTCTTAACAAAATAGACCCAAATAAGATTTGTTTTCATATCCATCAATTTGTATTTGATAACTGTAGAAACGCTCATTAAAACGAAGTTCCACATACCTCATCAATCGCGCATGCGATCTCTGACAGACGACCACACGAGACGAAGGTCCCCCAACCGAGTGCGGGACGAAAAACCGCACGGCCCCTCTTTATCCGCGTCTGCGCCGTACTCGCTCCTACGGCGTCAGTCACCTCAGCCGAGGCAGTTAGCGCGGGTCCCAGGGTCGCGGTCAGCACACGTCGTTTCTCGCGTGACCCACCAGCGGCGGCGGCTGGGCGAGATGCTTTGCATAAGCCGCCCGCTGACCCCTCCGCGGTCGCCACTGGGCACGTCGGGTCGCTAGGTCCACGTCACCTCCGCTTACGCCGCCGCCGCCTCCTGCGGTGACGGAGCGCTGCGGTCGCGCGGTGGGCGAACGGGAAGTGGCGTCCCGGCCTGCGAAGGCGGCGCGGCGGTGGCAGCGGTTGCGGAGGTGTGGTGACGGTGGCGGCGGTCGCCGCCGGGACGGCCGAGGGCGCGCAAGTGGCTCAGCTGCGCGGAGGTGGAGCGACCGCGCGACTTCCACCTGACGTTGTCAAGTGTGGGAAAGCTGTGCCGTGACCGTTTGCTCTTGGAGTCCAATTGAAGTCGTTCAAAAGAAACCAAATGGTATGTTTTTAAGAGATTCAGGATTGGGTGTAAATCCTTATTCTGGTGCCGTTTCTAAGTGTTAATTACATTTCAGTCAAGACTTACTGTAAAATAGTATATAATCTCGCTTTCTACGCGAAAGCAAAAGACGAAGAAGCAAAATAATCAAAAACTTTCGAATTCCTCTAGTACTCATCAATCGAAAATAAACCTCTATTATTTTTCTCTTTCCCTGAAATTATAAGTACGCACTTGAACTGATAATGTTGGATAATTTATGAGGACCACCTGATTTTACCCCATCGTTAGGGTGTCATCGTCTTTCATTTCCTGTCTGAATCTGTTGACTTGAAACCCAATCATTTTCCCTGTTGCAATATGTAACCGACCTTGCGTTGGAATTCTCAACTCTACAGCGGATGTAATACTGGCATAATAAAAGAAAATCTACTAGAATGCAAGGCATGGATAATTTTCCTTATGGCAATGTGAGACTTTTTCAAGCTACACCTGTTTTCCTGTGCCAAGAAAGAGTTGTTTGGGCCTGAATACATTTTGTGTTTTCTGCAATTTTCATCAAAGAAACGAAATACACCCAATTTGTACTATTGTGAAGTCTGTGAAGTTGAGGATTCCAAATGCCCCTGACGTGATCCACTTGTCCCAGTTGTGAAGAGTTCAAAACAAGTATGTTACCATATTTTGACCTGTTTCCGAGGAAAGCATTTTAAATACATTTGAGGAAATGAGAATCGAAGAGCATGCGTCCCAAAATCCCCAAAACCTTTTCTGCTCATTCTGGTCTGACTGTGCATATTCGAAGGCCGAATCTTCAGTACATTTTAAGGACATAATACCCGTGACTCTACATGATGTCTCCTGTCATACACGACAGTCTTGTCCTGCTTGACCCTCTCGCTCTTTCTGCCTCGTTTCGGGTATGTGGATTTCTCTGGAGATGGGTCACTGTTTGCGTTGGTAGCGAGCAAGCAAACGAACTCTTGTGTGAACACGTGTTTCAGTTTCAAACGTTTGCCTACTCCTCCCCGTAGAACCAACGAATCCGCAGAAAAATTCACGCGTGGATGTACGCACTCGTCGCTGGAAGTTGCGGAATCCCACGAGGCTTCGCATTTCTTGCCCACACGCAAGTGTGTTGACCTCGCTTGGCCAAATATGGGCGGATACGTCTTCGACGGAGGTAACCATTCCACGCAAAAGCGGTTGGGTTTCCGCGATCCTTCGACGATGATTTTAAACGAAGCCCTGTCGCCTCGGAGTAATGTCTATCGATTTAATGTTCTCTGACTAATGGAGACGTTACGCGCATGGGTCAACCGGTCATCCATCATATTCGGGAACGTACGCGTCGGGCGCATCTTCAACAAATCCATTCCGTCTCCGGCCGGTAGTGTCCGTGACAGAAAACCTAATGAGTCAACCGACGGGTTTCACGGACGCGCGCGTCGGCCGTCCGTCCGTCCGTCTCTGTCTGCATTACGGCGCGCTGATGGATCGAGATGATGAATTGTGGGCCCGGCGATGTTGGCGAGGCTCTGCGATGTCGATAGCCCCGGGTTCAGCTCCCGAACACGAGAGACTCGGACGGCATTCTCAGCCATTAATCAATATCGAGCTTTACGGCGGCGCCGTACCCGGGGCTCTGCCAGGGGATGCAGCGGGAGGTAAGACGCATGGGCGGCGGTGCCGTTACGACGTGCAGCGCTCACGCGCCTCCCGCCTCCGTCTCCGCGGCTGCAGCAATTGTTTTTGCGTCTGTTTAACGGGACGGGGCGGAGGCGACCTAGGAGCATGGCCGTGTAGGCCGAGACGAATTTCGGTTGGCACGTGACGCGATGTGAGTGGATGAGACGAGTTTTTTAATCGTTATTCGTTGTGTGTGAAATTATTTTATTGACTTATTGTATTTAGAGAAGATAAAATTACTGCAAGATAGCAAAATCATACGACAGATTCTTTTAACTTGAAATTTCAAGTTAATAATAATAATAATAATAATAATAATAATAATAATGCCAATAAAATAAAAAAGAACATTTTAAGAGCCTCCATTTTTTTGTGTTCAGCCACTAGTGGTATTATACAAGTTCTGTATTTGTTATGCTTTATTGTATTTCCATCGCAGCAATTTGAGATGATATTTCGCAAATTACTTCCCTTATTCACAAACGAATAAAATAAAGTACACCACTAACATTAAAAACGAGCAGGTTGTCTCCGAACAAGGGTTTAGCAACCATTTGGCTCCTCAAAGAAATCGTATTTGCGGCTCAACAATCCATTCTTACGAAATAAAGTTCGTAAGTGAAAGAACGAAAATATTTCGGTGGTCGTTTTATGCTGATAAATATGCTTCAGTTCCCTCGTGCGATAATTGCCTGGTCTCGTCCTCGCTTATTTACTTATCCCTAGCGACGCAGCGTAGCGCAACGCCACCCGAGCGCCCATGGAAGCCGAGCCGTTTCGGACGGACAGACATGGCCGTCCTGCCCGTCCAACTCGAAGTGTATTGTTCTTGCGGCGCGTTCCCATTTTATAGATTATCCGCTCCCGTGGACTTTATGTACAGGTTCTCACCAGGAAATTTGATAGTGCTCGCTATTGGGAATTGCTCGAGCGTAAATGAATTGGGGTGACGTTAGCATTTAGATGCAACTAAAGGTGCTTGAGTATTGATTTTACGAGAGTCCGTTACGGCTTGTTACTTGGGAAAATGCCCAACGCCTGCTTGTTCTCCATAAAACCCTTTTCTGAGAAAGTTACAACGTTAGGACGGCTCTTTGAATACTACAAAATAACTAGATTTACAAAAGGTGGGTTGACCATTCTGTGTAAACTGCTCCTCTAAGTACACGGTAAACTAATTCTGCGAAATATCTGTTTCATAGAGATACAGTAGTGAATATTTAGAGACACGAAATAATTTTGTATGGAACGAGCCAGTAAAGAAACATAACAATCAGGGGTAAATTTCGTACTTCAATGAAAATTTAAATATTTCAATAAGTACTCGTCTTTACTTCTTATGAAGCCCTTTGCTTTTAACTTGTATGCTAAGTTTTCTTATGAATGATAGTTACTTTCATTTTCTGTTCCAGGTAAGTGAGCTGAGAGGTGGGTCTGCATTGATGGACATTTTTGTGAGTAATCATTTAAAATATTTCTTCAATTTTCATTAAATTTCAACATCAAGATGATCGTTCTTAGTAATTTAGTGTATAATGGAAGTGGTTTTCGACGTGACAATCTTAGTGTTTTCAATCAGTTGTAAATAGAATTGCCATCTAAGGCGGCATTTCGAGAAAAAAAATGCATTATGGATTTCTAACAAAAAATTAACTAGAAGTGCTACAGAATGGCACGGACTTTCTTTCGGAGCAAATTTTTCTATTTTCCTTGGTGTGGACTGGCTTTAAAGTCTTGCTCCATTCTCTGGTCAGCTGCCATCTATCGTCGCCCAAAGTACATTTTTTGACATTTTCTCAACTTTTCGGTTTCCTAATAGTGGAACCAAATATTATTTTAAGAATATTAAAGAAGAGTAAAGCCTCTCTCTAAATTACAATTTTCATTGAAAAATTTGAAGCCGTTTTTAAGAAAATGGCGATTAAGCGTTACTGTAAATGCGAAATTTGAAGCTCTTTTTCACAGGAATCTATTGAGTTTTCGAAAAACTTTATTTGAAGTCATTTGAGGAACTTCCTCTCACAAATACTATAATGTATACGAATCGGTAGAAATGTGCATATTAACGGCGCGAGACATATTTAAAAAAAATTACCTTTGTGTGAGTTTTGAAAAATAAAAGAATACACCAAAATGAACTTTCCGTCATATTGAACAGTGTCATTACCAATAACCGTTCGGAAACTTTGAAAAGAAAATTCGGAGCCATTTTTTAGAAAATCGCATTTGAGCGTTTCTGAAAAAGTGGAATTTTGAGCTAATTTTAAAAGAAAACTGTTGAGTTTTCGAGAAACTTCATCTGACATTATTTAAAGCACATTTACTTATAAATGCAATAATGTGAAGAAATTGCCTCTAATGTAAACATTACCGTCGTGAGAAACAAGTTAAAACAATTACATATTTGTAATTTTTGATAAAATAAAAGAATAGAGGAATATGGCGTTTATGACATCGTATAGGGTACATTTGGCATTACCCCAACCAAAAATTTAGAGAAAAAAGTTGGAGCCGTTTTTGAGAACATTTTGAAAATGCCCAGGGGGCTTCATGTAAAGTACCCCCAAACTTTAAAGAATGTTTTTCAAAATTTCAAAGCTTCTACTAGAGCCAGATCGACCAGGGAATCATCAATTCGTCAATTTGGAAAAGATCGTACCGATGGTTTAGGCGTTAGTAGTGTTCACAGACAGACTGACTGACTGACAGACGGACCCATACATCAGGGTCCCATGAAACAGGGATTCCGGCTACACCACGTGTTAGAGGAGATTTGGTCTCTTAATTTACCTACTGGCTTTATCCACATTCTCGTTATCAGGGCCCCGAGAGTGAATTTTTTCTGCCGAAAATTCGCCGTTTTTCGCGCAGCATTACATAACTTTCTCTATACTACGTACGTTTACGAGAAAGTAAAAATAACCGCCAACTGCCCAGAAGGGATCGACAAGCAAACCCTCCGACATCCTGGAGGCAAGGTTGATACTCATCACTGCCTGGCGCAACTGGCCCGGAATTCCTTGCGGAGGCTGCGAGGTCGCGCGACCACTGACCCGGCGGTGACCAAGAGACGCGGGGTTCCGTTGCCGCAGCCACCTAACCGCTTGCTTCAGCGACCGCGGCAGTAGCGGAGACGCGTGCCAGCGGTGGGCGGACCTGTTATCTGCACAACTCGAAACCACCGAAGAGGCCTCCGCCGCCGCCGCTGCCTGTGCGGAGGCGTTGTCCTGACGGCCCTGACTCAATTCCTCCGCCGCCGCCTCTTCCTCCTCTTGTTGCTGTAGCCGCGCTCTGACCCGATCGCCCACGCAGGCCTGTCTGCGCGTTCTCGACCTGGATTCCGAAACGGTTGTGCCCAGCTCGCGCCAAACTCGCGATGCGTGACTACATTCCGCAAGCACTTTCCACTTATGAACCGGCAATTTCAGGGCACTCTGTGTACGTAGTCAGGGAACTTTCTCCCCCGAAACCGTTTAATGTGAATCATTGCTCTTATGATGTCCCCTAACTTCGACAAGGCAAACAGCTTCCGATTTTCAGATGGGTCGTTTCTTTTGGAGTTATGCAATATCTAATTGCGTTTTAGGATGTTAAGTTCTCGCTAATTCGCACTAGCAAATACTAATTCGTGCTTGGTGGTGTAAAATCAGTGGTTGAAATTACGAGGGTTCATGTACAAGTCATGGCAACTCTTTTTTAATGAGAATACGAGCGCGGGTGGTAAATGCGAAGTATACACATGAAAGTTTATGGACATTTAAGACCATATCAAAATGTGTTTCTCTTACTTACGAAGGTATTTCGTAGATCTTTCGTACTTCCTATATCGTCGTGTGCAAATGTTATTTCCTATAACTAATGTCTCGATTCATTCGACAACGAAAGTTTCACAGAACGTAATTAAAAATATAAAAATAAGTCTATTACGTAGTTGGTAAAACGGGAATGATTTTCTGCTGCGAATAATATTCACATAGAGTAGAGAAACTCCAGAGCACATGTAAATAGTGCGTTGTGCAACAAACACAACGAAACAAGAACCTCCCCGTCCTAGTTTTCAACAGCGCATTTTCTAACTAACAACCAAAAAACTCGGATGAAGCTCGTTCCATTAGATCTCGGACCATTTCCCCTGAACACCGAAAAGAAACAAAAGCTATGCAAAAGTGCGTGTCTGTGTGTGTGGGGGGGCGTGAGGGAGGGCGCGGCTCTTCCAGGCTTCTAATTACACAGAGCGCGCTGTCGTCGTCATCCGGAGCAGCTAACCGTAGATCTATGTTTTGCGCGGGCGCCGAGCGCGGAACATGGCGCCTGATTTGCATAACACGCGGGCGACACTCGCGCCCCGCACCGGAGCCCCGCGCCGGGGGACGAGCTGTGAACCCGCGCCAGGCGAAGCGCGCCACCGACGCCGCCTACGCCACTCACCAGCGCCGCCACCGCCACCACCGACCTCACTGTCGCCAACAACCTCACCGACACCACCGACCTCACCGACGCCACCGACCTCACCGACGCCTCCACCGACCTCACCGATGCCACTGACTTCACCGCCGCCATCGCCCTCACCACCCCCACCACCCTCACCACCCTCACCACCCTCACCACCCTCACCGACCTCACCGACGCCACCAACCTCACCGACGCCTCCACCGACCTCACCGATGCCACTGACTTCACCGCCGCCACCGCCCTCACCACCCTCACCGACGCGCGAGTGTTGACGGGAGGGAATGCTCAACAGTTGACATTGGTGAACGCGGTGCATCCGTCTTTTCATATAGCTTAGCAACACAACAGAAACGTTGAAGCATATTTTTTTAATAAAGTATTTTATTCATCTTGGATGAATTGGTTTTGCAGTGTGGGTGTGAATAGTTTTTAATAATGAAGACTTAATAATTTTAGATTTCTAGAATGTAATTAGAATGCTTGGGCATGCAAATTATTTCCTGTAGTTTTTAAGAATTTTTTTCCAAGAGGGAATGTAGGTTTTTCCTTTAAAGGAGATATCATAATCCTCTCATACTGGTTCAGCAATAATATAAGTTATAAAAGGGGGGCGCATTGTCAGAATATTTAAAACTGGATTCGTAGCCTGAATGAAATCTTCCTATATAGGGGGTTGCAGTTTCTTCTAAATAAAGTTACAGGAACAAAATTAAGGAAAAAACGAAAATATTGTGCATTTGAGATTGGAGTTTGCAGATCATGCTTTGGGCGTCAGTTAATTTTGGGGATTTTTGTCATTTGTTTTATATTGTAAGCATATACTCCTCTTTTTGGGGGAACCTCTCTCGTATGTGATTAGTTAACATTGACCTGAAAAGCCAGGTCCGGGCCTTCGGAGTGAACTTTTCGATCGATTTCCCGCAAATTCGGCATGTTTTATGTTTGGTTGTACCTGCGGAGGATATGCAAGAGAGCATAGTTGGGTAGATGACGAATCAGGAATTACTGAGATGCATGATATGGTGTTAGCCAATAAAAATATCATTGCTGAATTAAGCAATTTTTAAAAAGCAATTTGATGATACTATTTGATTCACATGTTATTTGTTTTGTAAATCACTCATTACGCTGTAGTCGACTTCCTGTTAAATCGATGTTCGATGATGCCATTATTATCAATGTTGTTTGTCTTTCAGTTGAATACAATATCACAATTACCTAGAATACTACTGACACAAATATATAATTCTCTGAAAGTATCGTCTGCTGTAGAATTTTGTTGACGTGTGATTTGAATATCTTTATTGAAGCAGTGAATTTGCTTGGAAAAAATTTATCGATAATATCTGTTTCGTCGCAACATCGCTTTGCATTGTTTAAGAGCATGGTGAAATTTGTTTCGCGACTGAATAACCTTCTTTAACAAACCTAAAAATGAAAATTAACAGAACTTTTCGTGTGCGAGAATTAATAACCAAAACTAATTGTTTCTGATAAAAATAGAATAACTCACGCATAAAAACACAAAACAAACATAGGAGTAACTTCAAACTTGCGTTAATGTTTTACAGGTCATATAATTATTTATGGTCTAAATTCCTTACATAAATTTGCAAATTATTTGACTCCTTGTCATGTATTTAAAAATCTCATGAATGTTAAATAATGAAGTTGTTTTTTTATTGCATAGTGAGTTAATGCGTCTACAAATTATACTGGGAATGCCGTTGCGGAAATCGTATACAGACTCTTGTGTCGTAAGCCTACATTATAGAGAAACGGGATAATAGTTACACAGCGTTTGTCAAGGTGCAGTATTGTCGCCTCCGCACCTGCCATCCACCAGCCATAAACCGGCTGGAAAGCAAGTACGAGAATAGCAGTCAATGACGCCTCTTCTCGTGCGTTTCTAATACTCGGCCATCGAAGGGCGAAGCAATCTAGCCGGTTTGCGCACTCTTTGCTCACGTCCGCAGTTGCATACAGCCCAACCTACCCGATCAACGAACCGCTGCAAACGAACGGCAGCTTCAGCGGTGCCATTGAGCACTTTGCACGCGATTATCCACGACGCGCACCTCGTGCAGCGAACGGAGGCGCTCTCCGATTTCTCGGTGATTCACCTGCGGTTTGACCTTTGCCGGCTCTGGCACCGGCCGCGGCTGCAGAGCCCGACCCAAGCGGAGAGGGACTTACGGGAGGATCAAGAGATCTGGAGAGACACGTGAACGGTAATGAGGAAGTTAGAATTTGGGAGGGAGGGAGGGATAGAAGGAACAATTTAAGAACGAGATAGAATTAGGGTAGAAAATTACCAAAATGATTAAAATATTCATTATTAAGCGAAGTGGCAAATAATACAAAGATATTTACAATATTGAGAAGACAATTTTGGGCGAGGAAAATATCGCGAATGATTTCGAGGGAACTCTAGGACTTGAGGAATTTCTAGCGTAACTACAGGATCGCGGCACAAGGGAAATGGGACGTAGAATTTTTTTTAACAAAATGAAGCAGAAAGCGTAGAGAGAAAAGAATCCAATAAATATAGAAAAGAAAAAAAGCAAGAGGATCTAGGAAGAAAACATGAATGTGAAACGTAAGGATGTGTGAAAAGAAAAGTGATGCTGACATGTCGTTATTTGCATATGTACAATGTTTGCAACAAAGGTATAAGATGATGATGGACCTGAAGGAGAAGCGTTGCGACGTCTGAATGAAAATAAAGGCTGGATACTCAGGGAAGGAGCTGATAAGCAGGAGAAGTCCGAAATGCTGGCGAAAGGGATTGTAAGCTAGAACAACGAGAGAGTTGCGAAAGTAGGCAAAGGCAACGGCAATGGCAGTCCGAACGCGTAGCCGCCACCTTTCGCGGACCCAGGAGGCGTCGGTGTCGGCGTCGGCGTCGGAGTCAGAGTCAGTGGCTCCCCGCCCTGCCTCGGCGTCTGACGCGACGCGAGGTGGCGCGACGCTGCTACTATAAATCAAGGAGGGGCCCGAGCCCACTAGATTCCGGCCGTGGAGGCGACGCTGAAGCAGGTGCACAAACCCGCAGACGCTGACCGTTGCGTGACCTTTGGCACCGGAACACCTGACCACCACCACCTCCTCCTCCGCCCCCCTCCCCCCGAGGTGGTGGCGGCGCCTCGGCCGCGTGCTGCCGTGCATCTGTAAGCAGCGCGGTGACGCACCGCGGCCGCGCCTTCGCTGCCACCGCCGGATCCGCCCAGCGGGCTGCTAATCTCGTAAATAAATGGGAGGGGCCCCATTGGACCCTCTGAAACGGTCACGCCAGCCTACAGTTTTGCGATCGAGTGACAGCGGGTTCGTTAAGTGACCGCATCCAGTGTCCCGGTGGAAGTGCTTTTCCTGTTGCTTTTTTTTTTCTCCCGAAAACGCTTCTGATGTAAGGCCAGCTGTCAAAATTTAGAAATTACATTCGAAGATATGTTTTGAGAGTTTTTGCTTGACGCGATTAAGATTGTCTATAAAGATCAGAAACCTCTGACAGTTATTATCCTACCAAAATGTTCATAAAAGTCGGTAACCTGTTTCGAATTATTTTTCGTCCGTAGGATTATTAATGTCAGTTTTCTCGACGTTTGTAACTCATTTCTAATTATTACTACTACCTCTAAATTATGTCAATTATTTATTGATCTTAAAGTAAAATTATTTTTCAACACCGTAGATATCGTATATACAGATTTTAAACACTCTTTAATTTGTTCAAATGTAATTACGAATGAAAATTACTAGTAGAAACGAATCCAATAAGGGAATCCATTATTCTGAAGAAAATTTTAATTATTACTGCAGAAGCTATTATATTTTATATTTTTTAAACAAACTCAAATTGTATATATGAATCTGTAAGTCTTTTCGTTTCACGTTGACTTAAATCTAATGTTTTTGTTACAATGTAATATTAACCGTCACCGAAAGATAATTTGGTCGTAGGGGATGCGACGTCCTAGTGTCAGGTGGCAACATTATCTCATAATACAGCGCCGGGAGAGAACGCGCTGGCTTCCTAATAAGCGAGTCGGTCTCCGTCTTCGGATACGTCCCAGCTAACGGTCGCCATTCCGCGGCCCCTCGGCGCTGTGTGCTGTAACATCTGCTGTGAATAATTGTCGCTTGTTTGGCCGTCGCGCCGCCGCCGCCTCCACTGCCGCCTCCGCCGCGTCGTCGCCGTGGCCCACCTACTTTCTTGCACGTAATCGCGGCCGGGTACTGTTAGGGCTTATCCGCGCTGTTCCCCACCTTGCGCGGGGGGTGGTGAGGGGCGGATAGAGGACGCGCGGGAGTGTGGGAGAGAAGGAGCGAGCCGGTTGCGCGTAGGTGGTGTGAATGATCCCACTTCGGTCGGTGTGGAGTAGAGCTCGCCTTCGCATGCCCGTGGTGACCGACTTGCGTGGCAGCTGCGGAGGTATCGTGACTGATGGTGTGGGGATGTAAGTGTGGTGTTCGTGCTCTGGGATCTGTTGTCTTGACCTCCGGTTTCTAGGTTTTCCGTATACCTGGCGAATATCCGTGATCCACATTCAATCTGTCAACTATGTTCTAATTGAAACGTTCTTAACCTTCTTTGCTTGGAAGGAGTTGCGAATTTTGAAAAGCAACGCCAACGTCGTGCAGAAACCATAAAAGTTAATACTGAAAAGATGATTTTTTGTTGAGACAACTACTAAGGAACAACTCACATTTGCGTGTCATATGCAGTACTTATCTCATGCTTCTAGTGGAGTGATAGAAAAAGCGCCATCCCAATTTAATTGATAGTGTCTCTTAAATGATAGTGTATTAAATGATCTACCGGGTTTGGCCTGATTAACAATTTAATCTTAAATTTTATTTTTAATCCAATTTACATAAACGTAGTTGAATACTTAGTCCTCTGGTGTCGCATTATTAAGTGAAACAATTTGACCGAGTAGGGCGAATTGACGAAACTAGGTGTTTGGGAGACCGGGACAGGATACGAGCAAACAGTACCGGAAGGGTCAACACGAAGCAGTCGCTACTACATAGTTTCCTCTAGTTGGTCTCGCGCTACTACCGTAGATGCATGCAAGTGGCATGGCTTGAGCGGCGAGGGAGGGGAGTGGGCGGTGGACGCTGGGACACATTCCAGGCCGCGAACCACTTTGTTTGGCTATTGCGGCGAGTCGCAAGTAAAATTGAGAGCGATCGACACCGTTAGGGAGTGCGGGACGGTCCTCAAAGCTTCAAATGTTTGTCCCGGAAGAGCCTGCAAGACCGGCCGAAAAATTTTCGGACCCGTTCAAAACAAGTAGATGTAAGACCGGTCAATGGAGTGAGTTTCGCGGGTCCACGATTTATCTCGAGATGGTCGACTCGCTTTGCTTGCCTAACAGGTTCGGAGTTTGTTGCGGTTCAAGAGCCACCTCGGTCGAATGGATTATCATAAAAGATATTCTAGTTCTGGAAAATCACATTCGACTCATCGAAAGCGTCTCTATCGGTCATCGTTGCCTCGTTGGTGTAACGGGAGTCACTATTTTGTGGCTGTTCGCATGCTCCTTTTATCAGAAATCTTACAATGGACATAATGAAAAAATCTCTAGGAAATCTGATTAAATTATCATATTTTATTTCAATTCTTCTGAAAGCGCATATCATTATGAAGGTTAGAGAATTGCACTCAGCATATGAGCCAAGATAAATTGATAATAAAATAGTAACGAAGCATTAAAAAATCCTCTAGAGATTATTATATATTCGTGAATCCTATTTCTCCGCGGTAATTGTATGTATTATTTAAGTTATTAGTAAATATTGTTTTACTCGCATTGTAATAAATGCTGTTTTACTTACGTTGTGAAAACTACGTCGTAGTAAAGGATGCAGGACTCACCTGTGGAAGAGAGAAATAGAAACATTAATACAAAAGCTTTACAGAGTCTATCTAAATAATTACATGTGAATATCAGAATAAAATAACGATCACCTAACAAACTCGTGTTTGTAATGTGTGTTACATTTTTTGTCCGTTATTAACTACGCATATAGCAATTCATATAAACTTTATAAATGTTTATCAAGAAGAAAAATAAGCAATTAAAATATTATTTTACACTGTGCAACGATCAGTCACTTTATACACCTTTTTTATAAAAAAATAAATATAATTGCAATAATAATAATAATTATTATTATTATAAAACTAAATAATGCAATTAAATATCTTAGAATGAGATACTCTTTTAACGGATTTGGTTAGGAAAGTTGCGTTGAAAATTTGATATTTTTGTTTTGTCTTTTAACACATTCCTCCATATAACCGAAACCATCACAAACCAAACAGGAACCTTCTAGAGGTCCTTCATTTGTATTGCTTGGTGGCAAAGCCAGTGTGGGCCCCTGACTGCGGCCGTTGAACCGAGTGACAAAAGTTGGCGAACGTGAGCTTACGTATGCAGAAAAGTGGGAAAAGGGTATTAGTGGAATTTCTCTGTGTAAACATAGGAATGGAATAATTAACTGCATTTTTCATCCTAATATTCTAGACACGATATAACACACCGTTTATTGAAAGTGATTCTTTTCTGACGCTGTCAGTTTTCAGAAATATTTCCCTATTTAATTACATTTCGCACAACTTACTATGCTTATTATAAGATTGATAATTGCAAATCATGCTACCGTTCACGTGCGTAATAAGCGTAGTATTTAATGGACCTCAGAATCGTCTACTCAACTGCAGAACAGCAGATTTTGTTAGTGTATTTTAAAAATGAAAAGAAAGGCACCCGCGTACCAACTGCTTCTGCACCAATCGTGTTACTGACCCTTACAAACTAAAGAATCCAAAACCATTTAGTCATTTCAGTTCCTGTGCAATCAAGAAAACTTGGCAATGTTCACAAGTTTGGGAATTTTCCAGATATAATAATGGACAACCGCTAATGAATTGAAAAATAAAATAAACAAGCATCCCGGGTTTTTCTTTTTAATTTATATCCCCTTTTAAATATTTGTTGATCATCTCATGTGGCATGCGGATTAGAATTTTCACATTAAAATCCAGTTGCAAATGAATATCATTTTCAAAAGATATTACTGTCAAGAGTTAGAGAGGACGAGTGGTGAGAAAAACGCCTGGTGCGAACCGTGAAGAGAGGTAATGAGGAGAGGGAGACCGACGACGGGGGGCGTGGTCGAGCGGGGGCGGGGCGCCGAGCAGCGCAGCGCTGATCAGAAGGCGCGGAGCTCAATTTTCACTTTTTGCGGGGCGATAGCATCGCGCGCGGTCCAGCGCACCTGCCCGGCGCGGGGCGACGGCGGTTACGAAGACTGCGGCCCACACTGCGGCGATGGACTCTCAACGCCCACGCCACTCCCACTGAGGGGAGGCTAGGCTCTCACTCTTCGTCTTGAGATTGTTTGGGCGTCGTGGATCTGTGTAAAATCTGTCTTTTTTTACATTCGTTGCTCTCAGAGCTCCATTTTTATTTATTCTTCCCTCTTTGGTACCTCTTCTTTTGTTGTCGCTCATATGTTGTGCTCTGTAGTTATTCTTCTCTAAATTTTCTTCAGATAATTCGAAGCAGTGAGTTCTGTTTTTTGTAATGTTCTCATTGTATTTATAAAGTGTTAATATGAAACGAACCGTGAAGATAAGGAATTGTCAAACGTATATCGGATCGGTCTTCGTCTTAATATAAGATGTGCATTATTATTATTATTATTATTATTATTAGAATGGTTGAATATCTTCCTGTTGATCCCGTTTTAATATTGTAGAAAGATGGTTCTTTCTACAATATTATGAATTCTATGAATTATACTTCTTAATTCCTGGTATCATCGTGGATTGATCCTATTTGGTCCAATAAATTTAAAAGTAACCATCTTTCTACATGATTATTATTATTATTATTATTATTATTATTATTATTATTATTACTGTACATTATGTCTATAGTAATGACATTGTTTTACTAAATACCAAGATAATTCTCATGGTATTTTTTTTTATTTTTCACTTGCCCTTTCCCTTTGTTTCAGACAACATACTATAAAAAAATATCTGCTGTACAAACGTTTATGAATACCCTTGTAGCAGATGCTTGTTTTTGCGCATGGGAAGATATATAGTGGAAAGAGGTGGAACATTCAAAGCAATGGAAAAATGATCTCCTTAATTATTTCTCAGCAGTTGAACTCGTTTCCGTGATTTTTTATGTCTCAATTACCATATTCTGATAAAGAGAATCGTTAAATTACTTCTAAAATGTCTTATGAAGAACTCATATGAAACAATTTTCTAATTTGATGTTGAATAGAAAGGTAACAACAATGAACATAATTTATATTTCATTTTTCCATCCGCTTTGAGGTAAATTCAATCTGTGTGTTTGAAGTAAATTCAATCTGTGTGCATAGTTATGGTTACTAGACGTGCACGTTAAAAACTGATGACTCCTCCGTTGTTTCTTTTTCGTCTTTTCTGGAACATTTTAATTGAGGAGTAATTGCCTGTTGACCTGTGAAAGCTAAAATACTGGGCATTCACTCTGAAAACATTGAGCGTTCAGACGTATCAGTTTCTTTCATTAAAGAACGTGAACTTTTATATGTGGATGTGTTCGCTAAATTAATTTCAATTAATTAAGAACTCGCTGCGCTCTAAATTGAAGCTTTATATTGCCCAAACAATAAAAAAATGAGATGGACGTGATTCGTGCGAAATCGAGAATATTAATACGAGTTCTTTGTATTTTTAACTCAGAGTCAGGTCATTTTGGTTTGCGAAGGTGGCACAGATTGTGTTGTGAGTCAGGTTACTTTTTTTTGGTCTTAAATGTGGGTTGAGGAATGGTAAACGACAAAAAGTCGTTTTTATTATGAGAATAATTACAAGCGCCTCTGGAAGAAAATTCTTAAATGTGATTTCTAGTCTTGTTTATTTCCAGATTTTCAAAATATTTTTAATTTTTATTTATTGTGTCTCGCTTTCACAATGCGTCTTTACAACGTATCATTTCTTATACTTCGTGGATGTATTAAGATGTGTCGATATAAAATATCAAGTCGATGACGATCATTCGTTGCACAACGAATGATTCAGAACTGAACCAGAAAATTGACGGAAGGCCGATTCCTTTTACGAAAAGTTTCAGTATTTAATTACTTTCCAGAAAAGCGTTGTATTGAACGGTATGGAAATTTCGCTCGTTGGATCGTTGGATCGTTGACTACGCCAAGCTTCGCTAAAAAAAGCTTTTTACTAAAACTCTTGTGTGGAAAACAGCGGGTGCAACCTCCTGCCCAGAGAACGCTGAAGGCTACAGAGGTATAAGGATAAATAATACGAAAAGCAAAGAAGCAAGGAGAAGACAGATGGCGAGACGAAGCGTGGGGGTTCAGCAGCAGTAGTTTGGAAAGCGTTGTGTTAAACAATCGTAACGATATGAAAATAACCTGAACAATGAATGAGTCGCAGAAATATGGATGACCGAGGCGTGAGATTTACTGGGATGTAATTGAAGTCAACAAAGAAAAGAGAAAGAGGAGGCATATGAGATCGTAAGCAAGGTACTGTGACGAGGGGTAGATAGGTGAAAAATAGATAACTCCAGTGATCGGCAACCTTTAAAAAGATTCCAATAATTAGGATCGAAATGTCTTTTGCTGGAGATCCTCAGAGTACATGAAAATTCATGTACTAAATAAGTTTAACTTATTTGTTTGACAAACTTTTTTAGATTTAAACTGTATAAATGAATCCATACATTAATATACGTACGTATAGTGTGGAAAGTTCGAGTATATCAAATACGTACTTTGTAGTGTGTAACTTACGTATATCAAAACGTATGTCTTATTCAAACTATTAAGTCAATTGCGATGGGTGAGATTTAAAAGTATGTAAAACTCGTTTAATGAAAAAATACATTCTACTCGCTTACCAGGGTGCTAAATGAGTTTTAGGCGTCATAGAGTACGAGTATTTTAATATACACAGCCTTTTTAATATGTCACAGCATTTTATTGTTTGTTAAACTATGCAATGTGAATATAACTCATCCTTTAAGTAATACACCAGACACCAACCTATATATTCAAAATTTGACAAGGATGACGAGGAGTGCGGTTGCTAAACGACAAGTATTGCAGTGCCAACGCGGTGGACGTGTTCTGCCCGGGGAAATCCGATGTGGACCGTTAGGATGAAGGCGCAAAGGGCGATTTTGAGATCAAGGTGAGGAGGCGAGAAAAAAAATCAATGTCGGGTCAGAATGGAGGTGTCCATTTGGAGCGGAAACGAGTTCAAAGTGAGGCGGCAAATAATTCAGGTAAGGTGGGAAGGCGCCAAAACGAGGCGGTGAGAAGTTTAAAATAGGGCGGATGAACCCAAACTAGGGTGCGAGTAGTCCAGAGTGGAAACGTAGAAGAGCTCAAAACTGCATGAGGCGCTGAAAGTGGTAGCAGGAGAGTCGGTGAACTACAGAGAGCGAGAGCCTTCCACAAGCGGGCGGCGTTGCGGAAGCAGCCGGCTAGGTGTGGGCGGGAGAGCGGGGCGACTGCGGGTGCAGGTAAATTAAAAGCAATTCCCGGGCGGTGGCGTGCGCGTGACAGTTTCGCTGCCCGCCTCTATCACCCTACCCCGCCTTGCCCCGCCCCGCCCCGCCCCCCTGCCCAACGCGCCGCCGGAAAGCCTTTGCCAGGGCGTGCAGCGCCGTGTCTGCTCTCTCTGTTGCTGTTCTCCGCAGTGACTCAGGGACCTCTGTGCGTTGACTGGGAGGCTTCGCGGTGCCCACGCACCTGTCTCGCTGACGCTGCTGTTTCGCCCTGGAGAGCGGCTTTGCAGGGCTTCCCTTTCTTTCGGCCTTCTCGTCATTTCCTCAGCGTTCGCAACGGCGCGAAACTAACGTTCACTTTGCCTCCTTTGCTTGAAAAAGGTATGTCAAAGTTGCTACGTAATTTTGCCTGAAAATATTATATTCAGGTTTTCCCTTTAGTTTTCTTTATCTAGTCATTTTATATTTGTTGACAACGTTTATGTATTCGCAATTCTATCTTTGAATATATCCATTTACATTTATTAAAATCTCTCCAAAACTATTTAATCGGAAAGTTGAATTATACTTACGTTGCAATCTGAGTTATATACGAACTTCTTTTTGATGGAAGAAGTAGAATTATCTTTAACCGAATAATTCATATAGCAGTGTGACTGATATAGCAGTGTGATTCATATAGCAGTGTGAGCGAACGTCGCCTTACGTTTCATTCAGTATGCATTACGGAATATCTTGTTATATTCGTGTGGGTAGGACGATTATTTGAATCATTATTTATGTACTCTGAATCTTGGAAACTCAATTTCGACGAAGAAATTTAATGCACTTTCATGTGCGCACTTCGCTGTGATCAAAATTTTTTAAAAAAAAGTTACTGTTTGAGTTTCGAAAAAAGCGATAATGTACTTCCTCTCTGCAATTTTTTTGGGCAGCTATTATTTATTTTGCGAACTCACGCCTCACTGAACACCTTATACTCTTCAGGTAATGAAGTCATTTCGCTGTACCAATTACTATCACCCGGTATTCGCAATAGTTCAAGGAGCCAGCTCTTCGCAACGAAACGTGATGCTCCGCGGATGTCAGAAACAATTATACGGACGGGGCATTTTGAACTACTTTCCTAGGGAGGAGCTGCGCGTGACTCCTAATTTCGGAGCACACGATATGAGGCGCCACGATCAGCACCGCCTCACTCTGGTGCTGCTAATCCAACTTCCACTTTTATAGTGTAGAATGGACACTCGCACTGTAGATACCCAAATTTAAGTATTGATCTATTCATTTGAATCCTAACAGCCACCGGGAGAGGTGGCTCAGTGCATTAACTGATGTCACTGCAGTGCCTCTGACAGAGAGATCCTAGGTTCGAGTTCCGACGGCGGCAGAATTTTCGACTTTAGCTTGTCAGCTAGGTCGAATTCAGTCGCTGCCTGGAGGAGAATTCTTGCGGTCGGCTGCTCTGATCAGTAGTTTTCCGTGGTTTCTCCGATCAACATCATCAACATCAACAACAGGTGAATGCTGGAGCAGTACCCTAACAAACGGGTCACGGACCTCGCGCGATCTTTCCTTCCTCATCCTTGTCCTATCCTCGCCCCCTTACACACACACACACACACTAACAAGCACTACACTACCACAATACCGGGAGACCGGTCGGGGGCTTAAAGTTTGCCTCGGCTGGGACGGTGCTCCGCTGGTGGGAGATACTTGGTTTGGAGAGAACCCAGCTAGTCGACGATAGGTCGGCGCCGGATCTCGGGGAAGATCACCACCACCTCTCGATGAAAAACGTGCTCTACACTTACGGGACTAATGACGTCAATAGTTGACGCGCCCGGAATCACTAACAATCAATCAATCAATTGAACAGCCTTCCCTTATTCTGTTCCAATATTTCATTTCACGAAAAAGTTTATTTGAATTGTTATTTGCTATGCAATTGCAATACCAACTACGATCTATCATTCTCCTTTACTTTGCTGTTCCTTTCGCGCCTCCTTCGCTCCTGACCGCCACCGAAGGCCCGGGCGGCCGCAGCCCTGAGGTCTCCCCGCTCGGGTGCGCCCGCGCGGCGCGGCGTTCCTTTCCGCCCGGCCCGCCCACCCGTCCCCGGAAGCGGCCATCACGTCGGGCGCCATTAGCATCGCTGCGCCGCGCCCCGCCCCCCGCCCCCGCCCCCGCCCCCGCCCCCGCCCGCGGCCTCGAGGCCTGGTTTCCCACTGGCCGCGCGCGTGGCAGGTGGAGTGCCTTGAAGGTAGTCTCTTATATTTTGGTCAATAATGCATCATTTTTGGGCATTGCCATTAACACGTATGTCCAAAAGGGACTTCATTCTCAGAAATCATGAAGCCCTCTTTTAAGCATGAGAATCTTTAGGTTTCGGTGGAACATAATTAACAATTCACCTATTGTATTTGAATAATAATTATTTATGAACTCATGCAAATGACTTCCAATATTTATTTTATTCTTTACAGACAAGTTAATGATATACGTCAGTCTCCTGACCTTTTAAAATTCCTGCTGCATCGGTGGGTCGAAATAATTAAATTTCATGCAACGTTGTAATAGACTTTACGGTTCGATGACGATCCCAACATCAATTTTGTAAAATTGCTAGTGCCGCGTGGGCACGTGAACGGTCACCGAACGATGTATCAGCGGAACGTTATTTAATTTGACGTTAGTGATGTGATAGGCAATCGATTTTCCCTGACGTAGGTGCTGACATAATTTTGGAATAATGATGAGGGAATGTAATTACTCGATTATGATAAAACACAAGATTGCAATCGTAAATCAGTCTGCCTTCGCGAAATATTCCATAATTTAATTTTCAGAAATTGGTATTACCTCTTTTTTCACTTCTAAAAATCTTTCTATCCGGGTACTGGGGTCACTATTTCAGTTTACATATTAATATCTTTGCATGAAAGACACAGTCCTAAGTCTGTTACGTGATGAGATTTAATATGCATACCAACCGGGGGCGTCCCACGCGTCTTAGAGCATCCTTTCAGGCATACGAAGGCAGCGCGTTTGCGGCGATTAGCACAACTACAGCCCACGAGCGCCACCGGCAGCTGTCCCGATTCCCCACTGACTGAGCCAGGGCGAGGCGCCTGGGCGGTGTCCGGCGGGCGTGGGTGCCGCCTCCATCGCCGCGGACTAACGGCGTGTCGTGTGGGAAGCACCTAGCCGCGCCGCGTCGCGCCGCCGCCAACGCCGCAGCGTCTCAGAAACTGCCGCTCCAGCGCGTCCAGTCGGGGCGGACGAGTTTCTTCCCCCGCGCGCCCAGCCGCCGCCTCCCCTCGCCCTCCCAGTCGCCCGCCCGCCCTCGTCGCTCGCGGGCGCGGTCCCGTTGCGCTGACCGTCGCGTCGGCGATTTGGTCCGAGGGAAGACGATTATGTAGGACTTGTGAGAGAGTCGCCAGGTTACTGGGAATCGCCGGCAGGTGCCGGTCGACGCTGTTTTTTAGGAGGAAATTGTTCGGGTGTGTGAGCGGTTCTGGAACACGCACGGTGCTTTGAATCAGGGCTGAGGAAAGCGTGTGGCTTATTTGCTTAGGGTGAGTGGCCCAGTTTTGCATGAACGGAGTGATTGTGTTTTCGGCAAGCTCCGTGATCTTATTGATTTTCAGAAACGTGCCACGGAGATTCTATACTCATTTTCAATGTGATAAATATTAAGTAGTAATGTGTTAACTTACTTCCTCCATGCTCGTGATGTAGGAATATTCATATTTTGCCAGATTTTATTTATGTTCTGATTTGTCCTCAGCAAATTGCAAAGAAGCCATTGAAGAAACTAGGCGGTATATGTATTTGTTTGCCTGTCCTGCGCATTAGCATTACCAAGCACTTAAACTGGTCAGCCTCTCGCATCTGGACAATCCCAGTTCTCATTAAATATCCCTCCGAGTAAGGATGAAATCCTTTCTGAGCGAGGAGGAAGAATTCCACCTTGTATCATCCACAGTTCATTCAGTTGTTAAGCTCATTGACAAGTTCCGAGCGATGTATTTTCGGTGGTCCTCGTAAGCCTCGTGACTTCACTCCGCTAACAAAAGGCAGCGGTATAGAGGAGATGCGTGTCTCAACTTTTCCTCCCGGTTGACGCGGTGCGGGCGGAGGGGAAACCTTCCGGAGCCATCGTCGTCGTCGTCTCGAACTGCGTAAAAGTGAGAACGCGAGACGTTTTCCTGTGGAGATGTAACCGTCATGTTACGGTAAAAGGCAGGACGTGCGTTGGACTCGTCAGATCCGCTCCGCGTTCGCTTTTTGTCGCACCTGCAATAGACGCAGGATGTGCGCACGCGCGATGACATCCTCTCTCTCTGTCTCGTCCACTGGCCGCTTCCACAGCCACCGCCTCCACCTCTGCCTACTCGGAGTAAAAGTGACAATGAACGAGATGTCGCTCTCGCAGGTGTTGCAGTAGTCGCCACGCCGCGCCGCCTTCAGAGAGGACCAGACGGCCGGACACACAGGTTTGCGCCGCTGCGTCCGCCCGCGGCGGCAGCGGCAGTGGCGCAGCCAGAAAACATCGCGACGGGTCTCCTTGATTGGCGCATCGCGGCTGTGACACGGCACGCGGCAGCGGACGCGGTCTCGCGGTAACGGGACTCGCGGAAACCGATCCGCCGCCACCGCCGTTCATCCGGCTGGAGCACCGGGACTACCACGTATGGTAGCCTGCTCCCGGCCGGCTGAAATGACGACCGACCGCTCTTGCCCCTTGCTTTCAGCTTCGCACTGCGCCGTGCCGTGCCGTGCCGTGCCGCGTGCGTATGAATCGAGCGACGCCGTGGCGGCCGGTCTCTGCGGTCGCGTGTTCGAACCCCGGCCGAGTCATTGACCCCACGCATCGTCGCTGCCGCAACCGCCTTCGCCGTCACAACCCACCGGAGCGCACCGTCGTGCTCGGCTTCTCAGAGTCGGAACCGGCTAATGATCGACTGGTGACTTTAAAATGCGTCCGTCACCTGAATAGACATGCACGTAACTTGTACCTCGCAAGCTCGTGATTTACGTTGAAACTTAAAGTTACCGATGCCCGACAATAAAACATTTCCTTTTCCTTTGAGTGCTTTACTTCGCTGTTGTCCAATTATTTACGCGCCACTGGAAGACTCGTAAATGTAATATTTTTTCGAAGGTATAAGATCTTCCTCAATTTCCCCTTTGCATACTTGCGAAAGTTTTATTGCGTCGCGTTCGAGTGTTTGGAGGAGGAGCAGCAAGAAGAAAGAGAGAAAGGATTCGTAAAAGTACGTTCGACGGATTCGAGTGTTTGCTTTCGGTGTTTGTTTCCAGGCTAACGATCGTTGTTTCAGCGCGATGCGAAACGCTTGAAGTCGCTCCCTCGTAAAAATGCGAGCCTGCGAAGCATCGAACCCAATGCCCCTAGGTCTCCTGCGACGTTTACAATGTCATTTTGCCCCAAGGCAACAATTTGCCGACGTCCGGATGCGACCAGACGAAGCTGGGTGCCACGCGCACTGAATCAGGTTTTGCGCTGTCCCTTGCGGCGACTGGCAGTTTACGGCCGGGGAAAGAAGTGAGCAAGTGCCTTCTAACATTGAAAATTCCTTCCCTTGTGATGGACAACTCTTCAAGTTCATAATTGGTTGTCATTGACGCAGTAGTTGCATTGGACGTGAGGAATCTGCTCATCAAGGTTGTCTGATACGTTTGGAATATTGTAGTTGCAAATGAATATTCAACATACACATAACATGTAATGATATTCTTAACATTCCATTTTAAATTAAATTGTCCTTTCTTGTATTTAATACGGCTGTTGAATGAACATGTAGAAACGATCTTATTTTTACTAATTTATTTTTCTCTTTTCTTTCGCAATATAGCTAATTAAACACGAATAAAAGTTTATGTGAAAGTAATTGCATGTTCTTCAAAGAGATTACCATACGCCCGTTACTGTAGACTATAGTAACGGGCGTATGGTAATGTCGCCGAGCTAAAGAATCACGATAGAATATTTTTGCATTAATTTTTCTAGACCTGAACACCGCATGATACCTGTCAAGTTTGAGAATTACACTGAAAATTTATTACAGCGAAGTATTTGGCTTGTTTTTCATTATCAGAATGCGTTACGTACACACTGTACCACCATCTTGGCAACAATTGTTTCTTTAGACCTACCTTATCTGATCCAACTAATACCTAACAAAGGGCATGTCATCCCAAAAGGTTCATCTTCATCATCCCTTCATTTGAATTGTATCGTATTTGAGAAATGTGTACTCCACCGTGTCTAGTGAATTTATTTTCGTTTCTATAATGAGGCTTTCTTGAGGCGTTTAGTTGCTTCAGCTGTATCCCGATTGCATTCCGCGGTGCAATTTTTCTAATCGTTTTACTCACCTCCCCAAAAATCCATAGCCCCATTGCATCCCGTTTGGTTTTCTTCATCAGTACAAGGAAGTGCTCATCCAGGCATTCAAGATAACCCTTTCGCGTTTTCACTTTGTTAATTTTCTTCAACTCTGGTATTGTAATGGGAAGGTTACGTAAGAAAAGCTAGTTATTTTGGAACTAAAATATGCGGAATTAAAATAATATTTTACCTCCTGATATTTTAATTTCAAAATTTAGATTATATACAGAGTTCGAAGGTTCTGCCTCACCTGTTCGATATTTTCTCTCGACTGGTGCGAGAACATCTATTTACGTTTCTAAGAAATGGAAAAGTAACTAACCTGTTTTCGCCTTCTCCGATCCTAAACACCCGTTGAATGCAATCGCGCTATGCCTTCTCTGGTAGTCGAAAGTGAAAGGGGTTTACCTGAGAAGTGGCTGTGAGAGAAACTTGACCGCGGGATGCAATCGGGCGATTCCCAGTCGCTTCGTATCTAGTTTTTATGTATAAGAGTTAGTATTAGTGGATTGATTGATTGTTAGTAATTCCGGGTGCGTCAACTACTAGGGTCATTAGTCCCGGAAGTATAGTGCATGTATTTTCTCGGGCGATTGCGGTGTTCTTCCCCCGCTAGATGGCGAGATCCGGCGCCGACCTACCGCCGGCTGGCGGGATTTTCACGACCAGGTATCTCCCACATGCGGGGCCCCGCCCCATCCAGGACAAGCTCTAAGCTCCCGACGAGTCTCCCGGAATTTGTGGTAGTGTAGTGTATGTAAGTGTGTGTGTGTGTAACGGGTGAGGATAGGACAAGGGAGAGAGGTAGGAGAGATCGCGCGCGGTCCATAGCCCGTTTGTTGGGTGTACTTCTCCAGCATTCGCCTGGTGTTTGTCGGAGAAACCACGGAAAACTACCGATCACAGCAGCCTGCCGAATTCTCCTCCAGACAGCAACTGAATTCGACCTAGCTGACAAGCTAGTGTCAAAAATCCTGCCATCGTCAGGACTCGAAATCCTGCAACCTAGGACCTCCCCGTCAGAGGGACTGCAGTGACATACCAGTTAGTGAATTCTGTAATATGTTTTCAGTCAACGTCTCCATTATTAAAATACTTCTCACCACCCTAACAATGCTTAAGGCAATAGAAAAGCAACAGAAATAGGGCACAGTATAACGACATTCAAATTCTTTTAATTCCTGTCCTTGAAATTCTACTTTTTATGCACTTTGTCATAGAAACTGACGTAATTTATTATGTCAGCGTCCCAACTAACAGCTATTCACTTCTTCCTTTGATTATGAATTTTGTTTAATTTTCCAGCTGTAGAAGAGCACGAACCAAACCTTAAGAAGTGGATAGTCCCCCAAAACTTACTGATAGCTCAGTAAGTCTACTCATCGGAAAAAATATATACAATAACTCAGGAAATTGGTCATATGCATTTAAATTAAATAATCGGTGTAGCAAACTGTATATTATTATTATTATTATTATTATTATTATTATTATTATTATTATTATTATTATTATTATTATTATTATTATTATTATTATTAGCAGCTGTTCATATCCCTTAGTGGGGCAAAGGCCACTCTGTATTCAGGTATAGAGTCGGTCGCCTTGAAGTTGAAGGGCGAATGTGCTCCTTGGCATTCGCCTTGGCGCCCTCCCCGTCCCTCGTCGGCGTCTCAGACGGGCGGAAACCCCTTGGGAATGGGCGTGCGCCGGCCAGCCGGCCGGCGCCCTATCATTTCTGGGCCGCCGAAGCAGGGCGGAAGCACTACACACGTCCGCATCCGGCGGGGGCGGGGCGGCCGGAAGGGCTGCGTGCCTGCCTGCGACTGCGCTGCCCGTGACCCACTGGCAGAGACGAGGGAAGGGCGAGGGTGGCGAAATTCAGACCACGTCTATGGGAGCTGGGATGATATGTGAGGTGTGTAGTGTTGGTGTAGTATAGGTGTGAAGTTGATGTACTCCTACCTATCGTCATCTGTGTCGTAGTTCCCCAGGTAGTCTCACAGGTATGTTGTGCATTGGAAACAATTTGCCGTAGTGTTCACTCTCCCAGCTCTTGTCATGTTGCATAGTAACTGGTTCGTTTTCTTTAAAATCATCGCACTTGATTATAGCGAATCTATTATCGTAGAGTAATTAGCAATTACATATTAACACATTCAGGTCGTAGCCTCCGCCAAACTTTTTTTTCTACCACAGGTTGTAAGGTTTTGGGGGTATATTTTAAGGGTGATATTTTCCAAATGAAAACATATAGAAACAAGATTCTTCTTTTTATATTAAAGAAACAATTTTGTACTTTTATAAGAAGTTTCAGCTTTTATGTTTACATTAATAGTTTAAAAGATTTTTTAATATAAATAATAAAAGAAATTGAGTTCAAAAATGTTTAACGTGTTTATTTTAATTACATTCTAACAAATTATGTAATATTATATCATTATAGTAACTTCTAATTAGTGTGCATTGCAATAATGAAGGAAACATTACTTTTTTTACAATAATTAGCTTCGATGTGGTAATTTTAAAGAGCGCTCCTTAAGCGTCACTGCAGAGGTCATGCACATCCGTGTATTCCAAAGCTATGTCATATCGCTTAAATGTTAGCAAACGAAATCTAGCGGTGTTTTAGGTACTTTATTAATGTAGAACCCTCCGTGAATAGTGAGCTAACGGAAAACGGCATGATATAAGCAGATATACAGTATGAATCGCGCGCCCGTAAGGGCGTCGTAATTGCAGGCGACCTATCGGCGCCCGTAGATTCTACGGGCAGCGAGCCGAATGTGTTAACACTGAAATTTATTTCATGAATATATGTTCGTAGATCAGTATGTTGTCTGGAGAAGGGGGTGATTGGAAATCGAAGTGCAGATCAGAAATCAATGCAGTAGAAACAACGTAACAAAGAGTATGAACAATCGGGACAATAGCAGCGGTCGGTGAAAGCGTGAAGACGTTCAATTACTCCTGGGCAGCGGGTGACGCCACAAGAAAGGAAAAGGGTGCTGGGGACAGTAGGCGATGCGGCGTACATTAACGGCGACAGCTAGGAGACCACAAGTGAGGGAGGCGTGACGCGGGAGATTGGTGGGCTCACAGCCACTACCGCGCGGCTGTGTCCCCTGCCACCGTGACGGAAGGAAACGAAGTGTCTGTGTGTGAAACAGGCTGTAAAATGCACGGCCTCTGGAGCATACGTTAGAGCGCCCCCGAGCGTTTCCCTTCCGAAACGGTATTCGCCGTGGAAAACAAGGCGCCTAGCGCGTTTCGCCGCGCCCGCTCGGGGTGCGAAACCGCACCATGCGAAGCCGGGGAATGCGCACTGAAAACGGTTTGATTTGGAATTGTTATGAAAATGTCACAGCATCTTCAAAATCAGCAAAATTTGAAAGCATCTTAGGGACCTGATTCGATGGAAACCAAATAAGAAAACATTGAATTTCCTTGGAATACAGTTTAGTACTTTTTATTCAGACATGGAATCCCGAGACTTCGTTTGTGAATTCCGGTATAGTGAAGAGCGCAACTTCCCACTGTCTTCCATTAACAGAAAACTAAAACATAATTTTTGGAAATATTTCAAGAGTTGTTATAAAAAAAAGGTTAAGAATGTCCGTTTCATGTTGTTTTGTAAGAAATTAAATTAGAATCCTCAACGCCTTCAGCGTTAGTTGCCTAAAATACGTAACCAGCATTTTTTGTATTTTACCCCTCTAGCACTTTGTTACTAACTTTGTGTGATAAATTGAATTCTATGACTTATTTTTCATTTAATATCCTTCTTACAATGTGTGGTTCGTATGAAAACATTCGATACAATTATAGTGCTGGTGAACTTCATCAGCCGCTTTCATTTCTCTCATTTTCTTTCGGACGCACAAAGCAGTCGTGACGCCTCGTTTACCATCTACTGCGCAGGCCTTACCCTTTTATACGGTCTTAATCCCTAGGCAATAAACACTCAACTGTAAATTTGCGTGTAATATTTTGATAAAAGGTTTTGATAAACCTCTTGCCTAGACATCGTTCAGATTCAATTAAAAAACACTTTACACGCGCACCGCTGCCGGAAAATATCCATCATTTCATCACAGCACCAACGGAGATCGACTTCCCTTATCATGGCGCGTGCTTTATTACCCGGCGAAGTGGTAGCTGTTGGGTATTAATCTGAGAAGGGTTTCGCGACGTGGGCCATCGAACACACGTGGCGCTTCTCTGCGTTGAAATGAAGTATTAATAGCGCGCCGGTCACCACTGGGGGGTTTGTGAACAGGTTCTGTGATGCAATTCGGTGCCCGGGTGGTAATTTGCTAGCGGAGAGTGCCTAACCGCGAAATACGCACGAAGATGGGCTAGCCGGCAAGACGAGGACCGCAGTGCCGTGGCTGACGCTATTTTGGATCTGGAAGTGATTTTAAATTACGCCTTTCGCTTCCGAGCCGACCTGGTAACGATACAACGATATAAAAGGATCTATTAATAGAGAGTCTGCAGAATGGGTTTGCGGAAGAGTCATCGTTAGATTTTGAAGTGTAGTAATTTTGAAGCTTTGTTTCGTGATGCTGTGTCAAAATTGGGAGTACATCAAATTAGTAGTTTATGAAATAAACTTTTATGTTAAGCACATGAACAGGGTATGCAAAATCTGTTCTTATATAATTAATTTTCTGTGGCTTCCGTCACGATTATTTAATCGAATTCTATTATTAATCCGCCATTAAAATTGTTTGTTATTTACTGGTTTTGAACATTGTTCGAAGTTTACCTTGAGTTTTGCGTTTCGCTTTATTTCAGATGATACCCATAATTACCAGATCCCACATCTAGAGGTGTTTTCATAGGATTACAAATCCACGTTTTGCCCTATATTCTCCATCTGTCCGGTAAAATGAGCTGGACGTTCGACGGAAAACTCGTTATGTGAAGAGGGTTTTAATGGTGTTTTTTTTCTGAGCATCTGGATGGTAATTTTTGCCGTAATGGGCGCTAATGGTACCAGTTTTTCATCTACTTGCTTTATTTCGGTTTGAAATCGCTATTTATGGACATAGCGTTCAGATTGTTAGAGCCGTTTTTGGAGATTTACGGAGAATAGAGCAATTTTATTTTTTAAAGAAAACCGTTTAACGCGAGCAGTTGGCGATGTTAATCAAGATAAGATTATACAATTGTTTTATTTCTCAAAAACATAGAGAAGTGATATGTAATTCTACCAGTTTTCCATCCCCCTTTATGTTGGTGGATTCATTGGAAATAAATCTCTACTAACTGTCTACTGAACGAAGCCGTAATTGTAGGGATGGCTTAAGGAAAGTATTAGATTGTACCATCGAATGCGTCAGATGAGGCGGGAAGCAATCTCATGATTGTATTCTCCCGCCCCCTTCTGCGGTAATGAGTGAAGCCGCCTTTGACGAGAAGCGAAACAGGAGTAGCTGGATGTGCCCTTGGACGCATGCGGCCGCTAATGAATAAAGGTCAGTATCGAAACCCACCTCGCGCACAGAAGCCGGCGTGTTGGGTGGGAAACAACCTCCCCCGCCCCTCCTGGGCCAGTGTTTGCGATTCATCGGTGGAATTGGAAGACACGCAGTCCGCGCCAACCGTGTACCCGAAACAAAAAGCGTCGAAAGAGCGAAAAGGAGAATGAGAAAAATTCCCCGGAGTTGAATTCTGTGCCCGTTAGTCGTTTCTAAGGGAGGAGGGGACTTTCCAGCGAGAAGAAAGTAGCTGTTGAGTGGCGCGAATCTAGCCGCGAACACTCGCGATCCCGGTGGGAGGTACATTGTGAGCCGGGTCTATCCGCGTGCGTGGACATGCCCCTCCAGAACAAGAGGCGTTGTTGTGTCTTTGAAGGGGCGCAGTTCTCGGAAGCAAGCGCGGTTTTAATAGAAGTTTTTCTCCCGCCGCCCCGCCCCTGCCTCCCTACTCCGACGACGGCGTGTCTTCTCTCGTGCTGCCGTCTGAGAGAGAGTTAGAGAGAGAGAGTGAAAGAGAGAGGGGGGAGAGAGAGAGAGGGAGACGGAAGGACTGTGCAGGCGCCCGCCCGCGCCCTGGGCTTCCAACTCTCCGTCTTGATTTGCACCACTGCTCTGATACAATGTCCCAAGCTGCCCCTGCTTCGAACGTGTACGGCGGACAAAAATAAAGGAATTGGAATTTAATTTGGCACGCTGGAGGCGGCGCGAGCGGTGGCGGCGGCGGCGGCGGCGGCGGCGGCGGAGGTGAAGGCGGCAGACGTGGTTCAAGCACTTCCGTGGTGTTTTTCGGAGCTGCTGCCGCCGTCACCGCCTCTTCTGCCTCCTCCCCGCCGCCCGGCCGCCGGCTGGCTTTTATGGCGGCAGTCGTCTCTGTGGCGCTCTCTTCGATCTGAGGTTCGCCCGTAGAAAGCCAGACTCCTCGTGAGTCGACGGGAGCGTATCACCAAGTTTCGGGTTCTCTGAACTACTTTTACCGGAAGTGATGTGTGTACACATTTTTAATATTGTGTATCAACATCAATGACATCAGTAACAAAACTCGTAATCTTTAGTACTTGTGATATTTCTAATTAATATGATTTATAATAGGGACAAATTATAATTTTACACAGGGCTTGATTTGTAAAATTTTAGGTCCAGGAACGCCCCCCAAATTGATTATTAATTTAAAAGAAATAGTTATATATTTATAATGTAATTTATTAATTATTCCCGAGGTATCGGAAAGCCGTTCGGTCGCGTTCCACCAGAAATCAAGCCCTGATTATACCTATTATGTTCATAACGTTTTCAGACATTTATTCATAACGTACCTTAAATATTAATCACTAGGTTTTATTTTCAATTTATCACTCTTATTATTTCCTCGCCACAAATGTCTGCTCTTCAAAAGGTTATAAATTATATGAATTGTATATTTTATTTCTTTTAATTAATCCCCTATTGATTGTTGATATTGTTTAATGGAATAATATTACTTGAAATGCTTGACCATGTCCATTTACAAAGACATTAGGGGAAGGTGCCTTTCAATGCTTAAGAATGAATTACACACTCGCCCGTTATTTCATTGTTAGACGTTTGGCCCCAATTCCCCCAAAAGGACTTTCAGACGTCTTAACGTTTTTACACGTGCTTCGAAGCTGCGTCACCCATTCACATTACAACACTATCACGCGCCGATCCGTTCATCTCGTCGTTTTCCCATTGCGTTTGCTCCCCATTGTCATTCACGTCGCTTGGATCCTCAAAATCGCGATGTAAGCCAGCGGCCGATTGGCATCGTTTCGCGCGCGCGCCGCAATGGGGCATTGCCACGCCGCCGTCTTGTGTCCGCCCAACAAAGCGTCGTCTCCCCACCGCGTTTGGCGGCGCTCGCGTCGCGGAGACAATGGCCGCGCGACACCGCGTTTCCGCGTGACCGCCTTGGCACCCGAGGCTGGCAGCTGGCGTCGAGGCGTCGCGGGCCGCGTGGGTGGCGGCGACGCCATGGGACGAGAGGACGAGCGCGCGCGAGAGGCGGAAAAGTGGGCGGAAGGAGTAAGAGTTGACGACGACAAATACCAGCTGGAACGGGAGCTACATTGTTAGAGGTAGGTGCAGATGCAAAGTCAAAAAGCCGAAGAATGAACGAATAGACTGGCTCCGAAAAAATACTTTGACGCTGACAAAGAGCAAAACAGAATATACAAAACCTCAATGGATCCCACCACAAAGGCGAAGTTAATCGGTGAGACACACCTACTGATCGATTTGAAAGATGAAACCTATTGAGCTCTCATACTTCCACTCTCTTACTCATACTCTATACTTACATGTTTATGCTAACATATGAACACGGAAAGGGGTAGGGATATATGGAATGATACCGTGTAGAGAATCACTCATTGAAATCCAATCAGTAATTATTGGGGCAGCCAGTACAGAAAGCATAGGAAGTAGAGCACCGCGAAGGAGTCGTAAACGGAAAGAGGGAGCCCCAACGTAGCGCCGCTCCTAAAAGATTTTGTACCAAGAGAAACTAGAGCGCAAAAGAAACACGAGTGCGGCAATCTCGTCCACTCAGCGTCGACGGCAGCAGCACATTCCCGCGGCGCGACACCGCCACGTCCGCGGCAATGCGGCGCGCGTATTGGGGGCACGTTCCGGATTCGGCGCGGCCGGGATTCGACGGGACACGGTAGGTGCTCCCGCAGGGGATGAACACACAGGGTTCCGAATTTGAGTGACTGGTGCGGTACCAGTTGGATTGGATCGAGTGCAGGGAGATGGTGTTGTCTAATTCTAATAAATCCCTGTGTTACCTAGGAAATATTTCTAGTTACTGCGTAAATAAGAAACTTTTTGCTGAGAATTAGCAAGAAAGCAAGCTCGAGGTATATTTTGCTTTACAAAATGGATTATTGCATTGATTGCGCATTTACAATGGATGTTTAGATAAGTAAATAAATAAATTCCATAGTCATTTCATGACTTTTTGTCACTTTTGTCAACTTTCTTTTCTTTCTTCTAGTTTGTCGCGTAAAAACATTCGCCTAAACGAGCTTAAGTAAGTAATTTTACAGTAATTGCAGTAATGTTCAGTTAACCAAGATAAATTCAATTTGCAGAAATATAGATTGGCATGTATGCTCCATTATTTCTATCTCTAGTAAAAACCTGGAAGTTCTAGTGTTTTTGTGATCTCTGATACTGTGTTCATTAGTAATCTGGTTTTTAGAAGGAGATTCCTAAAGAGCATAAACGAATTTCTCGGTCTCTGCCAAATTTGATCATGCATAATAAAGACGTTTGAAATATCACTTCTATATTTTTGGTAACGTAAACACGCGTATACAGGGCCATAAATTCTATTTTGTGACAGTTAACAGACAGAAGAAATGTACAATATATGCATCTCGAGTTCATTTATCCGGATGCCGTGGGGTTTCTTTTCTGAGAGCAGTGAAGCGTGTAACTCTAGGGCCATTCTGTGTGGACTGAGAATTTCTGCCATTCTTTTTCCATAAATCGTCAGTTTCTGAAAAAGAATCCATATATGAGAAACCCCTAATATGACACATTAATTCAGAGTAAATTTAACTCTAAAGTAAGCTTTACTTAACAGTTTCGTGTGCACGGGATACTGGAATCTGTCGGGAAGGTAAGCCCTGTCAATTCCCCTCTCCATCCCTTATTCCAGCTTTGAGAAGCTTAGAGTTTGAAAAGCCCTATTTCCGAGAAACCAAAAGCCAGCTTGTTTGGGATGAGCTTATGGGAAGGTTTAATGAGAATGTTCCCTTCGTGGAAAATATTGAAATATTGACTTAAAATCAGATGTCTCTTTCAAGTTGATTATTCCAAGCTTCTAACTCTTTTCTGTGTGGTGAATGCCAAACACAAGTGCAAAATGTATGGAGTGTCAGCGACTATTCAACACCAATAGCTCTGTTTTAATAGCTTATAATGCTGTTTTCTGTTTTACCCTAGATTTCTGAACAACTTCGGGGCACTCTTAATGTGCAAGAAACCCTCTGCAATATTTTGTCATTTAGACTAACAGACTTTTTTTAAAATAATTTTCTCATCCTGCTTAGTTAATTGGAAGACTCAGACTTAGTGAATAACCGGTGTGAAGAATCGTGAGCATCTCGCTGAATCCGGAATTCGTGATATGGATGCACATTCCTTTCTGAAGAAGCTGTTGTTTACTCTTTGAGTGAAGATTTCGAGCAGTTCCGCCCCAATGGCTCCCGCTCGGCCGCACCCTCTTCTGTTGTTTGCCTGTGCCTGTGCCGTCTCTAGCCGCCCGGGGCCCTCTTCCGCGTTCTCCTCTCGTACGTGGCGCGGCGGGAGGGTCCCGTTCGGGGACCGGCCACGGCGCACAAGAGAGCGAGCGACTTGCCCGGCACCCGTTCGCGCGCGCCCCCGCCAACCTACCCCCTCCACCTCCCCCGCTTCGCTTCCGTTCTTGGACGCGCGCCTGCTCCCTGCGGATCCGTCCCGGAAAACCGGAAAGTCCGACGACGGCGACGCCGCCGCAGTCTCCGCCGCCCCGCGCCCCGTGTCTCTCCGCTCCGCGCCGCGCCTCTGGGCTACTGCGGTTGTCGCCGACAAGATCTACCGCAAGTCGCGAGCGCCGACGACCCCCACTGGGGCTGGTTATGATTGCAGTGGAGGCGTTGGTGGGCGGGCGATGGCTGGGGCAGCGGGGTCAGATAGTTGAACAGAAGCAGCATTGCCAGAGAAGAGAGATTTTTCGCAGATAACCATGACAGCTTTCGAGATTAAGAGTGAATGATTGGTACATTGACTCGATAAAAGATATTACGGAGTTGAAGAAAATTAAACAACTGAACTAGTAAATGCCCCCCCCCCCCCAAAAAAAAGGGGGTTGGGTAAACTACACGGGTGAAAGACTAGTATTAGTTGTAAAAAAAAGGAAAGAGGCCAGTAAAATCAAACGAAGGATGGAAAAAGTCAGAATCATTTATATGCCAGAAAAAGTTCAAAGATTTACGTTATATTAAACTTTTACGTGTAGGAAATAACGCGGTAATGGAAAAGTTGTCTAAGAGAACGCTCGCAATTGAAAAGAAATAACACACGCCGTTTAAAAAAAAAGTTGTTACGTTTGGTGTCAGCATGCTACGACCCCGACGTGCTCCCACATCCCGAACCATCCCTCCACACCTCGAAATTCGTTCTAACGAACGCACAACTCGGCCAGTGCTAAATCAAAACGCCGCCGTTCTCTTCGGAACGCTTTTTTCTCGAGCACACGTAACTCGGTAAACACCCCCTGTGCCGCGCCAAATGCGCGGGGGAGCACGGCGAGGCTGCGAGTAAGTGGCCCCCGGGCGCCGGGGGATGGCAGTGATCGGGCGGGCGGTGGACTGTGACGGGCCCGCGCCTCCGCCCTCCGCCGCAGGGGGTGTGACGCGCCTCGCCTCTCCTCGCGCCCCGCCGCACAGTGGTCCCGAATGGGCAGGACATATTTTCTGTGATTTCCAGACAGCAAAAAATTAATCTAACGGACCGTGAAGACGTTATTTTCGCCCTGTGATATTACTTTGAAAAAATTACGTCCTACAAGGTTCTTCCTTCAGGTTGGTTAAATACCTGCCCTGGTGGAGTAGAAAGCTTGTAGCACCTATGTTCCCATAGCACCCAAGGGCCAAGTTCACATGTCTTTCCCGTGTCGGTTTTCATTATATATTTCAAAGTTCGTGTTTATTTTCATTGTGAGACATATCCACAAGTCGCATGTGGCCATATTTTACCCTGTGAAGAATTTATCACAATAAAGATAAAACAGATTTCAAATTTTCGACTTTTTTGTATTTTCTGTTTTTGATGTTTGCTAAAATAATGGAATTTATTGACGGTTACCATTATATTGAGAACATTAAAGGGCCAATTGATAATTTGCAATATTTCTTATCCTGTCCATTCAATCCTAAAATATTGATAATGTCATTCAACCGGCAAATTATTAGACATTGTGGGACGCTAACTTTTACCCATCAATGAGAAATCTTTTAAAATTATTTCCTGTTTCTTTGCGCCTCTTTAGGATCATTTCGGACCATTGTGTACCTGACAGGCGAGGGCGGTTAGGGGTGACATGGAGCATGTGTACCAGTGGTTGAAGGCCCAGGACCAGAACATTCTTATGTATGTCGCTGCTACGAGTGGAGGAAAAAAGAAAAAACGGCCTAGTCAGACATGAGGAGATCAGATATAGCTGATTGGCTGCGACTAAGATGGGATTCTATATCAAAGGGAACATGCTTATTTTATATAACATGTTCGAAATCGCCCTTTTAGCATATTTTATTAGTGTTCTTTCCAAGTTCTCATTGCCCCAAACGACTTAAATAACTGATTTGCTTATAAATTATACCTAACTAGTCTTCGGCACTCTTTGGGGACAGAAATGCCGTTAACGATTTTGATTCTCCCGCCTGCTCATGAATTTTCTGAGCGTCTTTCAAAACCCGGAAGAGTTTTCTTGGGTTAATTATTGGACGTTCCAAAATTCTTTCTTCTCACGTACAAGTGCCTTTTGACTGTTTTAAGAATAGTAGCTTCAACGTTACGAAAGAAGAACAGAAAAGAATACAACGGGTGTGAGAATGGTCGTAAGAAGTTCAACGGACAAGCTTGGGCGTGGGTCAACTCCCTATCCGAGTGGCCGGTTGTAGTGGTTAAGGTGACGCGTGGCGTACGAGGCTGTAGTGCGTTGAGCTGGGCTGGGTTGGGCTGAGCAGGAAACGATGGGACTGCCCGAGGCGTTTCGGCTTTGGAGAATGAGACGGCATAAGAGGATGAGACAGCGAGGCTGGGGTGCTGTACTTATCAGTACGTAGCGATTGAGCGGGCTGGAACGGATTGTAAGAAACATGCTGGGGAGGAGGACGAGGATGGGATCAGACAACTACAAGCAGGCGGAGGTGTAAAGTGCAATGAAACGGAGGCGGGGCAACAAGAGGAGGGGGCAGGTCAACGTGGTCGTAAAGGTTCAGGAAAAAAAAAGATGGAATAAGAGGGCGTACGTTCGAAGAGATACGCAAGATTAATTAGATGGTGAAAGGATGATGTTATAACGGTTGGGGTAATGGATTGTGGGTTTCTGAAATGTGAGGTGAAGTGAAGCATAGAGTGACACGGGAGCATGGGATGGGACGTGATGTATCCCAGAAATTGGTGCTGCGGTTTCAAGCCGCGAAAGCTAATGTATTGAAATTGACATTGAGGAGGCAGGGGCCGTCAGATGACTGAGCGTTGGGTGTGGATGCAGCACAGGAAAGCACAATGGCAGGGAAGCGCAAGACGGGTCGGCGCAGCCTGGGAGCGTTGAGGCTGCGGCGGGAGGCGAGGAGGAGGAGGCAGCGCGTCTGGCGTGAATGATGTCGCGCCTCGAGCGGCGCGGCGCGGCTGGGCGGGCGTTGGCGTTGGCGATGGTGCCGGCGCTGACGGCCGCACATTGTGGAGGCGCGCGGCTCCCCGCCGGCGGCGCGCCGTCCCGTTACACAATATTAACACTGTTAGGCGGAGCGGTGCATCGGTGGGTCGCCGCCGGCGGGATGCGACGCGCGCGCCGCCGCAGGTGGCACTCGCCCACCCATTGTGCATTGGCCGCGCACCCGACTTGCAAAGTTCCCGCGCCTCTGGCCTGGGTCTGATGAAGGCGTGGAATGAAGGGGCTGCTGCCCGGACAACGCCAGAAAAAAGCAAAAGTTTTGGAAAAATTTGGAAATTGATATTTTAGTTTTCCAGGCGCCAGCTTCTAAAGCCACTAGTTCCGTAAGTGTAGTGTACGTTAAACCCGGGAGGACACCGTATTCCTCCCCTGCTGGGACGTGATTTCCGGCGCCGACCTAAACGTTAGCTTGCGGGAGGTTTCCCCTTCACGGATCTCTCTCAATAGGCACCGCCCCAGCCACGACAAGCACTAAGCTCCCGCGTGGACTCCTGATACGTGTGGTAGTGTAGTATCTGTAAGTGTAATAGTGGGCGTTTAAGTGAGGTGGAGGGAATAAGCCGAGGATTCACGGATCGCGTCGGGGGTGGCCTATTTATTAAGATACTGCTTCGGTATTCGCTTGCTATTTATCCAAGAAACCACAGGAAACTAGTGTTCAGAGCACCTGACCACTAGAAATCTCCCTCGGACAGTGTTTAATTCGTCCTAGCTATGCAGCTAGTCCGCCGCGCCGTTAGGACTCGAACCCTTAGGACTGCCCAAAAAGTGACGCTACAGAAATAACTGATGTTGCCACTGCGCCCTCGAGGTGAGTGTGGAAATTGATGTTTTTGGTTCTAACGGAAGCATGGTAGTAGAAATAAAAAAAAGTCGATTAAAACTAATAGACTTAACGTAAAAACACCTCTGTCTTAAACCTATGTGAGAACCTCCTTGTTAAAGTGTGCTTGTATGAGGGAAATTTCATTGCACCTAATCGGTACAGTTCATTAAGTAGAATGTGGTAATTAGATTAGAAATTCTATTGATTATGTGATGTATGTTGGCAATATGAATTACCAAATTTGATTTTGCTTCGTCTTATGTTGTTATAAATTACACGAAAAACCGCTGATGTTTTATAGAATATACTCGTGTAAAATATAATCTCATGTGAAAATCAAATAGAACGCTTGGAAATAAATAGGGAGTATTTACTGATTTTGTTTAATAAGACTTTCAATACTATTTAGGCGCACCTTTGCATGTGACACAGAGTTGCTTACGCAAAATCTCCATTAGCGCTTCAAAGCGTAATGTATTGAAGAAAATCACAGTAGAGAGAAAAAGTAAACAAAAAATGTATTATGTGATGGAATGATTTAAAATATATAATGATCGATTTTCTCCTGTCATTACAGCCTGTTTATTTACTATGCGGAGGGATGGTTATGATACAACACGTTTAATCGTTTCCCGTGCTAATAAAACAAGTTATTGCTTTCCCTCGATTCACGGAACACAGGAGCTATGCACTCAAGAAACTCCCTTGCGGTATACATTTCCGCGTTCTTCGCCTTCAGTATTGCGAAAACGAAACCGAACACTGGAGCGCATCTATTAACGGACGCAAACGATGATTTGCCAATCCGCGGCGAGCCGATGCTCTTGGCGTAACGTTTCCCGCGTGACTCAGGCGGAGGTGGCGCTAGAGGCGCTGCATCTGCTCTGCGGACGGCAAGTGATTCGGCCTCTCGCTGTCGCCCGGGACTCCCCGGAGAAGAACCGGATCTTCGATCCTCAATGGAACCTCCCCCTTCTACGTGTTTCTTGATACACCGAATTTGACTGATCACTTCCCGCATGCATACGTTTGATAACTCATTTTGCAATATCGAAATACTGAAGTTAGCGGAATTAGTATTAAATTAATTAACAAATTATTTCTTGGAATTGTTAAGAATTACAACATCTCAGAACAGTAGCTTTATTTCCCACGGATGGTTTCGGTTTTGTCATCGCACTGAAAATCATTGATTGATACTTCATGAATTTCATTGCGTTTGATTGATACATTTTATTTAGGCGACCTAGATCGCTAAATGGCAACAAGTGACACGTTCTGAAGGGGTGCGTTTTCACACTGAGCATAAATGTTTGTTCCTTCTTTTTAGTTGTTCATCGAAACATTCCTCTAGCAAAAATTTGCGTTAATGCATTGGGTTATTTTAGTTCAACAACTCTTAAAGGTTATTGGTTTAATCTTGCGTAATTACAAATAAGAGAATTCGTAAGACATCATGTTTTCGAGAAAATAATAGGACATATTGGAGACGTTCTACGTATATGGTCTCAAAATAATATGGAAATAATATCTGTAGTTTGCAGATTCGAAAGGGACAGCGAGAGACAACCATAAGCCACACGATCAGAGCTTTTAGGTACAGCTCATTTAATATTTGGCAGATCTGTATAAATCACAAAGAATGATCATTCAAGCGTTACCCTCTCATCTAACGAGAAAATGTAAACCTGAATTGGAAGAGGCTCCTCCAAAGCTTCATGGCATCCTCCATTCGAATAACATAATTGTCTCTAGAGACTCTCTCTCATAAACCACTTAAAGTAATTTAAAGATTCAGACACATTTGTACATCTCCATTGGAATTCTGGAACGAAGAATCGTTTGTCACCCCTACCGGTGAGCGAGCCTACCGAAACGCCGCATTGGCACTCCCAGCGCGCGCCAACAGTTAGCCTCGCACGCGCGGCGTCCTCTATGTTTGCTCTGCGTGTAGGCAACGTATCGTGTTTCGGCCGTGTCATTCCGTTGTTGCAAACAACCACACGTCGTCCTTTTTCGAGTCCTCAACTTCCGCGTAGTTACGTTATGAAGTCCCGCCGTGGTTTGTTGTCTTTCGTCCCTCCTATCCCGTGAATGCAGAGATTATGTCCAGAACTGGATTGACATGTTGTACGTTTTGGGACTACTAGACCTGTGATATTTCGAGTGGAGAACAAGCAAAGGATTCTGGTGGAAGATGACAAATGTCAGATTAAACAAACGTCTCACAACTGTGTGTCTTATTTCGCCATTACCTCGTCAAAGAAGGCTCATCTGAAATTTCCCAGAATTTTTACTTGTGTATTTTATCTAATTTATATTTCATTTTTCATATCGATATCTCAGTCCGTCGGTCTTAGAGCTTGGCCCAATTTACCCCAATTATGCCGGCGTTGAACGGCACGAGCCTTGATGTGAGCGTGGGCTTGTCGGAGACATCCTTGGCCTTTCACCGGAGGCTGTAACCCAGAATCGCTGCGAGAGGGCGTTATATCACCGGAGAGGGGAGGGCGGCGTATTGTTTTCTCCTGCGGTTAAGTCATCCTGTCAGGTGACGGGTATCTGGGGATCAACTTTCTCTGTCGACCGTGACCTCCGGCTGGAGAGGAAGGAGACAGGTGTTGCGGCGTGAGTTTCCCGAGTTTTGTTACTGGAAAAACTTCAAGGCTTGTGAATAAACTTCAGATACGTACGAATAAGACACATTGAGGAATCGATGGAATTTTATCAAAAAAGTAGGTAAAATAGAAACAATGAAGACTAAAATAGGTGGTGTAAACGTATTGAAGATTTTTCATTGGAAACTACATTGGTAGGTGGGATCTCAATATATATTTCTCGTTTTGAAAGACATTCCTTCTGTTCTTTTATTCGGTTTCTAGAAATTAATAACTCATAAATAATGTTTGTAAGTAATGCATTAGTTACTGTATTGTAGTCATTTTGTTTTACCCCTTCATGTACTTGGTCTCTCACATCAGTCCCATAAACAAAATCATCTTTCGTGCGTCGTCCCCGGGCGGCCAGGCCGGGTATTTTTAGGAGGCAGCGCCGTGCGAAGTGCAGGCCCTCGCTGGCGCGGGTGCGTATTTCAAGGCAGTTAACGGCGGCCTGGTTTCCGTCCTCGACTTCCGGCATCGGGGCGCCGCCGCGGGCGCGCGTGGCCACTTGGGGCGCCCACCGCCGCCGTGGGCGGGCAGTGTGGGCGGTGGGCGACGGCGCGCGGGCGTCTGGACCAAGCGCGCTGCGTCGTCGGCGCGACGGAGTCGGGCGAAAGAGGACGCGAGGAAGTGAAAAGGGGATAAAGCAAATGGGATGAGGGGGGGGCGAGAAGGATAAGTGGAAGAAACAGAAAATAGGGGGATATTTGCGGGGTGTTGACTGCAGAGAAATGGGCCAACGCTTGAGTTTGTGAGAGTTGCAATGTGGGTTGTGGACGAAAGTCATTCAGAAAGAAAGATACGAGGTTAATATTGAAAGAGGTTGGTTGAGTCGTGCGATGGGAACAGTGTTGAAATCGGATCACCATAAAAGGGAAGTATAAAAAAGGAATGTGTACAGATATCGAAATTGAAAATAAACGAGAGGGGAAGGGCGTGGAGCAAACAAGATAGAAACTCAGGGAAGCGGATAGGAACACAGAAGGGAGGGAAAGGCGAGTGGATCGAGAAGGGAGGCAGACGGGATCGTAGCGGTAGGAGGAGGAAGGGGGAGTGCGCGGGCGCGCGCTTCGGCGTGGCCGATCCAGAGCAGAGCACGACGAGCGCGGTGCGCCAGACGGCGGAACAGCGTTCGTTCGCCATTATTGTCGCTGTTAATGGCACTGCAGCGTGCGGGGGCGGGGCGGGGCTGGGCCGCGACAAGAAACATGTCGCGGAGCGGGCGACCGCGTGGGCATTAGGCCTAATGGCGCCCGGTCACAGCTTGCGCCTGTGTACCTGTCCGGCTGCGTCCCCGTATCCGCAGCGTCGCCCCGCACCGCGCGCGTCATCAAGTCTCACCACGCCCCGCGGCTCACGACGACGAAGTGGGTGTCGCCCGCGACGCCATACGGTGGTATGCGTGAACCGCTGCCCGCCGGATGTTCAGTAATGCTTGAAAATTCGCTTTACATTTTGTTCTTCGGTAATTGTGGAAAACAATATTTGTGTTCTATTTTACTTTTGTGTAATTGTGTTGTTTCATACTGATTTCCTTGATATTTATTTATCCGTTAATTCGGGAATCATTATTTTTGAAGGCAGACAATAATTACTATATTAATCCGTTGTATTATTTATTATTAATTTGTATTATTACTTTTAATTATTTCAAATTTCATTTTTCAAGGTAAAAATACTATCCAATTGTTAGTGCTAATTTCTTCCTTTTTCCGCATTTTTTTCCTTTCATGTTCGCTGTTAAGAAATGAAGAATTTGTGAATATCTGTGTGCTGTGTGTCTTGTCGGATTGCCGTCGTGAACAGAGATTTGAGATAAAATTACATCTTTCATGTTTTGCGGACTTTCCGTGGTAGCTCGTAGCATCTGCACACGTTCAAACACATGCAGTTGTTTACTTGTCTCCGAACACAAGTTGCTTTTGTGTGAATATGTCGGGTCGAAACAAATGCGGAACAGAGTTACGTTAGTAACATTTTTGTGTGTTCTGTGTCATAATGGCCGGACATTTTCCTCTTTCTGTGGCAAAAAATACATTCTACACATGCCTCAATTCTATAGCATTAATTGATATTTTAAAGGTATATTGCACGTTCATTTTGAACATATTATTGAAAGGAGAATTGTTTTATTAAATGTACTTAACTAAATGAGTGTACAATACAAGCGTGAGTTAATTATGGTTTGAAAAGAAGAATCCAGCATGGCCACCTTCTTCTACGCGGGACGCCGCTGTTAGTCAAAGGGTATAATATTTCTCGCGTAACAGGCAGCCGTAAACGTCTTGGAAGGCTTAAATTTCATCCCGCACCTCCCATCCTTACTCAACAAAATAAGACATAAGCTGGGCCAACATTCCACGCCGCCGACGCGTCGGTCGCCCAGAAAGGACCGCGCTGTCACAAGTGGTCTGCCGCGCCCTGCGCAGCCGCCGCCGCCGCCGCCAGGAAAAGCCTTGTCACGACGGCGGGCGGGCGGGCGGCCGCGAACCTGCGGGTAACGGGTGCGCGCGGCTGGCATCGCAAGCACCGTAGAAGATGCACTTGTCTCACGGGAAAGAGGAACAGCGCCTCGGTGTACTTGACAGCACGCGGCCGCTCGCTGCCCCTCCTCCCTCGGGCGCACGGAACACCCCCTCCGCCGGCCCGCGTGCAATGAATGGGCGGCGCAAGAAAACTGCGCAAACGCACGGACAGATCGGAATCGGCTCCTGTGCGGAATATCGGGCATGTAGGAGGCTGCCTTACTTTTCAGCCACGCGCTGACGGCGGAGATATACGACCGGTTGGGACGATGCAATGAGCAGATATCTCCCCCTCTGTGGGGAGATTCCGCGACCGAGTCTCAGGCTGGGGGGCCAGCCGGAGGATTTGCCTCGTTTTCTGGAGTGTCTGCGCGGACCCAGACGGGTTGCTCGCCTTGGGAGTCGGCCACATCCTCCCACACTTCGCATTCCTTACATACCGCGCGCCCGCGCCCGCCGTATTTATTACGCGTCTCGTTCTCCGGGTCGCCCGCGAAAACTGTGTCATCAAGGCTGAGCGGAGCCGCGCGCAGGTGAAGAGGAGTGGCTCTGTGAAGAGCGACGAACGCTATGCGCAAACACACACTGCTAACCGTAAAGCGCCCGCTCGCGCGCGAGCCACGCCGCCGTGCTTAACCGCGCTTGAATAGACGATGCTGCGGCCGCGGTATAAAGCTTCTAGGCGTTTAGTGAGCTTGACTCGGGCGCGTATCATGATGCATGCATTAAGCGCGCGTCTTTATGAGTTGGTGTATGCGCAGCCGTTCTTTTGTGCTGCGTGTTATGGCTTCTTACGACAGAAAAATGTACAGATACCGCGCCGCGAATGACTTCCTTACGCGCCGCACCGGCCGTGCCGGACATGGCACGGCCGCGCTTTATTATACGCGTCTCGCGGACGAGTCTTAATCGTTCCTTTTATATGTTATCAGAGCCAAGGTAAAAGCTTGTGTAACTGCTGTCTCCGCCATATCAATTAGTCATTCTTCTCGCGGGATGCGCGACTCTTCGTCGTAATGGAGGAATAAAAGTTCTTTTCCTCTAGCCTTGCATTGTAATGTATTGTATTGAAACTGCATTATACGTTGACACGTAGGCAAGAGGTAGGAATGCGGAAGACTAATCTATGATAAGGTTTAACGAAGTATAAAACATGACGACTTGTATGCTGATGTAACTAGGAAAAATCTACGAATGATTGGCTAGGGACAAAAATTAATTTATGCAAAATTAATTGGAAATCCTTGTTTACAATGGGAAATGGAAAATTACATTCTCCGTTCACGTAGTCTAACAAATACGAGTTCTCTTAAAACACGTATTTGCAGTACTTAGACATAAAATGTGTTAATGGACGGTTTCTTATATTCTTAAAACCCAGGAAGTAAAAACAACTAAAGGGGGATGGATATCATTGTTTCTTCCTTCAAAGGAAAAGCATGGCAATATTCAGCGTCCCATGGAGCGTAGTTGACACCCAAGAAGCCGAATCCAGAAGTGTTGTTCAGCCTCCGGGGCGTCCACCCCAGGCCGTCGCGGACGATTAGCGGCATAGAATGTCCTCCTCCGCGGCAGCGGTCGGCAGAATGCTCCTTTTTCGTCTTCCGGTAGCCGCGTTCTCGGGCGTCGGGAGCAGGGTCCAGTTTGCCCGGCCGACCCCGACCGGACGCACAATAGCTTAGTGTTTCGCCGCGCGCGATCGAAATATCGACGGGGGAGGGCTCCCTGCGGCGTCCGGCCGGCTCGCGCCTCCAGGCTCGCCTACTTGGGCTCCATTTCCCCCATGGACCGGCGCATGCCCCCTTCTCCACTTCCCCTCCCTTCCACCGGCCGCGGGCGGTCATCGCACACTGCGAAAACCTACCAGTTGCAACAAGCCATAACTTCCGCGCTGGCGCTAGCTTCACTGAAATCCTTACCTTGCAGCCCTTGGAGCTATCTTCAACTTGCACCTGCGAACCCGAAACATCATAGAGTTTGCTTACCTGTTCCACGTAATAGTTCCCTTTTTCAGCTGTCTACACGTAAGCCATTTCGTCTGCCATGCATCATCTACAAACCTTTGGCGTGTTTCTGCCATTCTCTATTCGTCTCGCGCCCATCTGAAGTCTTCCCCTACTTAGCCCTCATTCCACTACCTGTCGCCTTCTGATCTCGTTTTCTTCCGCCGTCGGCATTCTTTGTTTTCTCAGCCGTGGACGTCGGCCTCCGGGATCGCCCTCAGGGGCCGCTGGCCGCCTCCCGCCGCGAGCTGCAGCCTCCGAGGCCGCCCCGCGCCCAGCGCCGCGCCGCGCCGCTTCACTGACCCGCATTTTCCCGCTACGCGCCCGTCCCGTCCCGTCCGCTCGCCCGCCCTGCCGCCGGCGTGCCGCGGCGCGGCGGTCGCCATTGTGCGGCGCGCGTTCTGGGAAGTTGCGGGACTTCGATGGCGGCGCGAGATAAGGGGACGTCGTCGGGGAACTGCCAAAGCCTGCGACGGCGGTGGAATGTGTGAGTGCATGTGTGTGATGCAAGCGGTGGGGGATGAGGAGGCTGGGGTTCTCCGTGTGAGCCGGTCGCCCCGGGCGCCGGTCAGCGCGGTCGCCGGCCGGTGGGCCGCTGCGAGTCGAGCAAGTCGCGCACACCGCATAACGGGACCCTCTCGTGACCCATTCATCCAGTGGCCGCCTCCGGCCACCGGCCAGTGTTCCGTCGACGGCCGCTTGGCGGCGTCCCGGAGCCCCGCGCCGTGCGATACCGGCGTAGCAGGTGCCTTTGGTATTCAGAGGCTAGTGCACGTGGTATGTGCGGATGCATGACGATGCACGCGAAAGCAAACAAACATCTTCAAAGCAGTGTTAACTATCCATATTGAAGATGTGTATTTGTCTTCGACAGCTCATAATTTACTCGTATACCACAGTATCTGAGTATTGGTTTTAAAAAGTGCGTATCATTTTATCATTGTAAAATAAGGTGAAATATATTGATAAATCTGAAACAATGTTATCGCTTCTAAACCAACTGTACTCGTCATATCCTCTCAGCTTTCGAATTCGGAGCCCTTTGATCCCTCACATCCGACTCGGCCCCATCTACCCCGAAGCGGTAACAGGTGCCATCGCGGCGGACCTCTGCGCGACCCTTCGGCCCCCGTGACCCCCCACGCACGGCGCTCTCCCAGTGTGCAATACCGGCCAAGCGGGCTAGCGGCCGCCTCGTATTGCACCAGCAGCCGACCCTCATGTACTGCGCCCGTTTAACGTACTTGTGTCGCCCCGCCCCCGCGGGGCCCTGTACCAGTCGCACCGTACTCCGCATCCCGCGTCGCGTGTACCGTTGCGATCTAAAAGTCAAAGTGCATCCTCATTAGGTCGCACGAGGGGAAGGAATGTTGATTGCACCGCCCGCCTACCCCCTCCACTTCCCCGACCCGGCCGCCGCAGCCGCTACAGTGCGGACCAAAAAGAAAGTCTTTGTTGCGTCCGCTGGCCCGAAAGAGGTCCCATTACTCAGCGTACAACAGCGACACCCGGCGCCTCCTTGTGGGTGATGGATGAATTAAATAGCGTTTTAATGTGGCATAATGCGAAAATAAAGAATGGACTGTTTTGTGTATGTGTATTGTTTTGCGTCGACCCGTTGCTGAAAATGGATTCGAATAGGGCGAAGGGCGAGTAGCGGATTGTTCAGTTCAATTTCGGTCTGCCGACGTTGCGGTAGTGTTAATTATGCCACTGAGTATCGCGTAGGTGTGCCAGAGGTAATTATTATCTGATGTGCGTGGGGAAGGGAAACTGTTCAGTGTTCGGTAACTGGTTTAAAACATGTGCGCCGACTCATTCATTAGAGTTCCTTAAAAGATAATATGACAAAAGCTAAACGACCCGAAACAGAAATGACCCCTTTTTAAGATAAGTTTTGAATGTTAATCGCATTTTGTATTACGAAAAAAAAGTGATTCTATCGATAATTAAAAAATAACAGAACATACTCGTATTTCTGATTATTGTGCTGAGTATTAGTAATATTTTCAGTTGAATGTAAACAGTTCCTAGTGCTAATTACTGACATTAAATTAATGGATTTTTTTACTCTGAAAGTTTAAAGGTACCTACTTTACGAATTCCTCAGCGCACTTGAAATTTTTGTAGTACTTTGTGGGTTACGACCATTCATCTGCTAGAGCCGTGTGAGGTTTAGTCTGAGCCATAAATGGACCAGCAGGAAAACTTGAGACAGTTGGGGGAGTAATTTATCGCAGCACGGTATCTGTTGGAATGTCAACTGGTTACATTGAGTCAAACTGACCATTTAAACATTCAAAAATGAGATTCTGTGCACTGAACGTGCTTTCAGGATAAAACGGAGATAGTATAATTATTTAACCACTGGTATGTTTTTTCCGAAAGCACTTTTAATGTATCTCCGCCATGAATGTGATAAACAAAGTGACTTCCATTTGTAATCCGACTATATATTTAATATGACTCGTTTGTAATTTATTTATTGGTAATTATAAGGTTCAAATTAATATTACATTTGTTAATAGACTTTATTACTATCTTAAACAATTACGTAATGTCAATTTAAATATATCAAATTGAAAGAAAGATATGGCAACTCTGTATTTGCCTGCAAAGTTTTCATTCCGAGGGAACCTCCCTGTAAAAGGGTGAGGTTGACATTCTAGGCTCTTGTACGCGTTCCCTTGCAGGAGCAAGTCGCATTCCACCCGCGTTGCGAAGCTCTTCTCGGAAGCATGCGTCCCGACTCCACCAAATGCCACGCTCCCTCCTGTCGCTAAATTGTCCCCGAACTCCCCCTCCCCCTCTCCCTCCGCCCTCGCCATCACTTATGTCAACGCCCGCGTCCGTATTCATGCCAACATTCATGCGTACGTTCACGCTCCTGTTTTAATCATCTTCGGTTCCCAATTACCCTGACGGCTACCATATACAATTACTAACGCCCACGAAAGTACTCTCCTTCGTTCATTTACTTATGCAGTATCTTTCACCTTAACCTCCCCGGAGTTCTTATTTTTCTTTCACTCTCTATATTACTTTGACTGTCTTTACAATATTGTGAATGACATTGCACTTCGGGTTTGAAATGGCATTTCTCTCTGGTTCAGCTTACATCCCAGACTGTTAGTCAGTGCCTTCAAGTAGTTACATGGATAGTTCATTACTGACTTTCCCACTGTATGGAATCTCTGTGTGATGATCGTAAATGTACATGTTCTATTTCATATCGTTGAAAAAATATGGAGCGCCTGACCAAATGGGCAACTTCAAAGACAGAAAAGCATTCATAGGGTAAAATAATATTTATGTGGGGTAAAAGTTATTTGCTTTCACGACACTCCTTCCAGCGCTAAGTTAGTGCTTTCGTCATTGTCACAAGTAATATTCGGTCTCAGAATATTTTGTATATTTACCGAAAATATTTGATAAAGTATGGGTAGTTTGACATATAACAAACAGAAAAAGAAATACGCCATCCAAGACGAAAACTAGATATTCCCTATTTGAATACTAATGGGTTCCAATTGCTTTTAAAGTTTAGAGTGTATAGTTTTAATAACTCCCACATTAAAACGATCACTTTTTCGGAAACAAACTTGTATCGCGTTTTGTTCGTTTTCTTTACAAAATTTAAAACAAGTGGTTAATTTGATTGTGTAAAATGTAATGAATTAAATGATATAAGTAAATACTTATAAATAAACTTTTTCAATTTATTAATATTATTATCATTGATATAATTTATTGTATGACGTAATTTTGTACATCACGAGTGTTCTTCCGCAATTTATTCAGCATTGTCGTTTAATGAATGAATTGTTACCCAATCCCCAGGCTAAAGCTCGAAAAGGATTATACGTACTAAATAAGGGAATGCAATCAATATTGTGGGTAGTTTTCTATTACTTTTGAAAACATGAAACAATTATGTGACGTTTATACAGTAAGGAAATGTGTAAATTAGGTGGGTAAACAATAAATAAATCTAGTAATTTAAGTGGGCTGAGAGGATATGACAAGACAAATAAAAAGCGGCTGTCAATCATAACCATAAAAATACATGTTGCAAAATATTAGATACTACTATCTGCAGCTGCTTATAGAACAGTAAATTGGAAGTAAAAGAAGGGGAGTAGTACAGAAACTATCAACAAATTTCGCTGCATATTACTGTTTTGCATGGTATGGTGTGACCAAATTCCTTTCCTGCGTCTATTTTCGTGCGAACCTGTAGTTCAATCCCTGCTCTACATCACTCGGCCTTTCGAATCATGTTCAATAACCGGTGCAAACCTTTCTCTGTTTCTGTGTCTCCACCTGACGCAACGCAACTGCTCGCTCATGCTCTCCGCTGCGCGTCCACCTGCAGCCTGCTGCGCGGGCGGAGCGGGGCGGGGCGGGGTGGGGTGGCGTGCAGCGCGCAGGAATCCGAACGGCGCGGCGGCCCGGGAACCGCCCGCCGGGGGCTTATCTGGCGGCAGGGCGGGGTTACGCGCTCGCCCAGGCCGGATCTCCCCATCTCTCTCCGTCTCTCAACGCGGGCGACAGAGGGCGGCGTGGCGTGGCGCGCGCCGATCGAAGCTAATTGCGAGCTCTCCCCTTTAAGCGCGACCCGTTGCGTGTGGTTGACCGCGGGGGCGCGGCGCGGCGCGGCGCGGCGCGGAGGCGGCAGCGCCGGCGATCGAGCAGTCGCCGCCCCCCACACACACGCGTGCTTTTAATTGCTTTGATTTCGATAGGCGATCGACACCGTGCACGCCGGTTCGGACCCTGCCGCCCCGCTTCGGTCACTGGGAGACGATGAGCTCGTTAGACGAGCGAGGCTGATAAATGAAAAGTTTTGCAAAGTGCTCTGGGGTGAAGCAGTGGCGTAGCAATTTTTGGTTTTCGTTCATTAAGCGTCCGTTCTTGACCTGAAGAGTAATTGAATTAATGGGACGAACATGATCCTTCCAGGACAAAAATACATTTCTATTAACGTATATTAATTTAATTTCTTGAAATGGCTTCCATGTGTGAAATTCATTTACACATTTCTTTAGATTAACATATATTCCCAAATTTAAATACTATTTATTGTTTTTGCTTTTCATCGTATTTAATAACTTCTAAAATATTTGCTTCTACATACGAGTCCTTTCAGGAATATCCTTTCCGAGAAATAAAAACATTTATTTCAATATAAACCTATATCCTTACCTAGAAAATCTTCCGCCAGTGGGGATCAAAATTCCGAAGAAATGTGTGTTTCGACGACGATTGTGCAAACTCGTGCCATTTGGCATGGAATATTCAATTTTGATGCAAAGTGTACTAAGATAAAGTAAGGTGCATAAGATTGGTAGCAAAATGCGCCTACAAAATGTAAGTCGTACGTCTAAGTCATCCAATCAAATGAAGGTGTTGGATAGCGTTTCCTTTTTGTTGCGACTCTTATTTTTTCTGGTTTCTTGTAATTGGCTTTCCGTTAAAATAAATTCCGAGGTGTTCCTTGAGGTTTTCCAGAGGGGTATTGCCCTGTTTCCGTACGCGCTTTCCAATGTGTATTTTTGAGCACAGATGACACTTCGCTCGCCGGTACGCTATTCGCTGACGAGGCACATACTCGTAATGTTTTCGCCTTCCGACCTGAGCACGCTACTCCTACGTATTCTTCAGGCTGTGTCTCTTCACGTTACGGCGGCGAGCATTTCCCCAAGCCTCCGAAAAGGGTTTTAGCCCTTTTTGCGCTGTGGGCACTGAAGCCGAATTCCACGGAATCACGATACTACCGCTTCGCGCTGGCCGATGTCGGTACTCTGAACGTACGCGTCGCTTTGCCGGATTACGAAGCGAGAGTGTTGCTGCAGCAAAGAAACCCTTGCAGTCTACGTTTCGGGCGCTATTAGAGCAATGGCATGCCAGATTTTGATGAAAATAAAGGTAATGGTCAAAGTTTCAAAGATTTCTCTGAATAAATTTTAGTCAAATATTCGAAAATCAGTTGTAAGACTTTGAACGTTAACAATATATAAAAGAAAAAAAGAAAAGCAGCACAATCTGAGCGGCGTATGGTGCAAAGGTACGAGCTATGCCAATGGGCTAGCGCATGCGCTGCGACATGCCGCGAGGAGCGACACTTGGTATTTTTTTGAAAACAGAAATAATACCATTTAGAGTATGTGCATCTTAGATATGCCATTTTATGTGCATTGATAGATATTAAATCCCGAACAATATACTAATTGGCTTAACTCTTGAGAATTTTATTACTGCTACACCAGTTATGTATAATATTTGTATTTAAAAGTTTATGAAAATTATTTGGCTTCACATTCGGTTTCTTGCAAAGGAAGAAGGAAGTCTTACAATCATCTGACATTTTTATGCCTTACAATGCGAAACATTTTGCTTCATGATTTGATAATTCGATTTTATTTCTCCTAAAAAAATTTAAACCAAGGATCTTACATTGCAAATTCAGTTTGCCTACTATAGAGCTTGAATAGTGTGATACTTTGAGAAGAAAAATACATATGAATTTAAATTCATAATTAATATAAAAATATTTTTATTGTACATGAACAATAATTTTAATTAAGTTTTTCTTAAACATGATAGCGCTTTGCTTGGGAGATTAAGAATGCGTTTGCGAATGCGAACATGCGAATTTTCATGTAAAGGCGCGGCATCGCCCCGAGCATGCATATCTGTTAAGAAAGTGAATTGTAGTATAAAAAATACCGTTCTTGTAGCATTAAAATAACTGAATTGCGTGTTTGAATAAACTCAATTTGTTGCAAAACATTTAAAGTAATCTAAAATTGAAGAAATGTGAAGAATCATTTTAACGTTTGGTTATTTCTTTTTTTAATTTACTGGCAGATTTGCCATTTTCAACGTTAGTATTCACGTAAAGTTATGCAGTATGTTCAAACGATATAGACTCACGAATTCGATTGTATTACTATATAATTAAAACAGATTTTTTTATGAGATGTTTCGCCATTAAGGCAACATCTGGTTATCGAAGGGGAGTCTCCGGCTGGGAGGTCGCCGACCGCCGGAGCGTCGTGCCGTCTGCAATATTCGGCAATCATATCTCACCATGGTCCAGGGGTCCCTGAAGCGGGCAACACATATAATTAAGTAACTTGCTCTTAAACGTCTCTCTTGTTCTGGATTTTACTACCCGTGCTATTATATTGTGTTGCTATTATCTCCACACAATGGGTTGACTGCAGGCACTGCTATTATTACATTAATCGGAATAATTACGTAGAGAAATAGCCCTCTTTGAGTCGATGCCTTAATACTACGTTGAACACGTTAATTTAAATATATTGCTGAGATAAGTTGGACATAAGTATTATTGGGCAAATTTAAAAATTGGTGGAGAGCTGTACAAAAGTGCTAAAGTAGAGCAATTTTGTTCATTTTCGAATATTAGTCTTACGCCACGCATGAATTTGAAAATTATTTTATTTGAATCACTAGTTTTAAGTATAAAATAATTCAGCACTAGTTCATGCACATTTTAGTCCATAGACAATGAGTTCATCTTCTTATTGCGCATTGTAGTCTCCGCGTCGTTTCCGCGGTTAGGGTTTTTAACTAGACTAATAATATGAGGAATAGCTTAAGGCCACAGCTTACAGCGAGAGAAGAAAATTTCAAGGCTAGACACAGGTCGCAGCTGCGGCGGCAGCACGGGTCAAGGGTTTTAGAGTTTCCGAGTTAAGAGTTGCGTTACTAATCACTGGTGTAACAAGCGTGTCTTCACGTTCTTCGTCAGTTCTCCGTACATCGCCAGGATCTTTACATTGTGCCAGGAATAGCGTGTATGAAATTTTGGTCAAATTTAATTTGCTAAAGATATATTTACTACAATCTAACATTATGTACAAATGTGGGGAAGTTTGGGAATTGAAAGTACAAATTTACTTTAAATACCACGTACATGGTTCCCGCAAACCACTATTTTTGATATTACATTCGATTTTATTTTAAAATTTCTACTTCAAATTTCCCCACAACACAGAAATTATCTTGAGAAAATATAACACGGTTCTTTTGCACGTCCTTTTTCGGGTTGTATTTGCGAGAACTGTGGAGAGAATAGGCGAAATTTGAATTTCCAAGTCACATAGACGAAGATCGTGAAGCAACACTTGTCACACCACGAAAACATTGCACTCGGCTGAGTCCGCGCCCGGCGCAAACGCATCCACTCGCAGCCTGTCGGCGCACGTTGCCCCGACGTATGCCGGTCGACGCACTTGTGGCGCCGCCGCGCTAACACCACCTCCGGCACAACGACCGCGTGCGAACAGCCTCGGCCTCGGCCTCTGCTGCTGCGGGGGCGTGGGCGCACTGGGTCTCCGGTGACGCATAGCTGCCGCGTCGTCGATCACTTCCGCGTGCGAGGCACGACGCGCCGGCCTCCGCGCCGGCCACGGCGGCGGCGGCGGCGGTGACCGCGGCAGCCGGCCGCCGGCCTTGGGCAAGAGCAACGTACCTGTTGGTCCTTGGAGCGGCGCGCCGGTGCCGCCGCTGCTGCTGCTGCCGTTGCTGCTGCCGCTGCCACTGCCACTGCTCCGCGGGGGCTGCAGGCGGCCAGCTGAGCTGCGCGCGGTGCGTTGACTGAGAGCTCGCGAGCGAAGGACTCGCGGAGGGGCTGTCGGTTCGCTTCAAGGAGCGTGCTGGCTGGCTTGCTTCGTCGCTCCGCGCCGTGCCGTGCCGTGCCGTGCCGTGCCGACGTCCGACTGACGGACTGGTTGGCTGCCTGCCTGGCTGCCTTCCGCCTCGCGGGTTCGCTACACGAGCGTCGGCCTCCTCTCCGCGCCCTTGGCCTTGCGTCTCTTCCTTGCACCGGCTGCGGAGCGACTGTGGCTGCGACGGGTAGTTGTGGCGGTGGTGGTCTGGGTCGCGGCCGCTCACCGTCACAAGCAACACACTAATGCTGCAAGCTCAGCCCCGCCGCCCACTTTTCCTAGCGCAGGGGTCCCCGCACCCGCGATGTGGAGGGGAAGGTAGGCGCACCAGAAGGTTGTCCCGCGGCGTGCAACGGAGCTCTCTGGTTGGCTGCCCGGCCGCGGCCTCACCACCTCATAATATACCGGTATCTGTTATTGTTGTGGGGGACCCCCTCTTTGGGAGGGTGTTGTTCCTTTTTCTGCGCCTTCCCCGTCCGGGAAGAACCAATGAAACGCCAAGGAGAGTGCACTCGGAGAAGTTCCGAATAAGCTGCTTACGTGCCGGCGCGGAGGTGGGAGTAAGATCCCGCTATTTTTCCACAAGCCTCCTCGCTCGCCGTCTCGGATGCAGCGGTCACGTGACGGTGGCCGAACCAACCGCGGACGCGTCCGGTGTGGCGGGGAGTTCGGGCCCGGCACGTCTTCGTTTTTGCGCGTTCGTCAGCCGCCTCCACTGCCTGCTCTTCGTCTTCCACCTCGTCCTTCTCCTCCTCCTCGGTCGTCTCGTTCTCCTGCACCTTCGTCCTCCGTGTGTGCCGTCACGCACGCGGGCGCGGGCACGCACGCTCTCGGACGCGAGCGCGTAGCGACGCGTTTAATTATTGATGACGCGTCGCCACGCGGAACACGGCCTGTTCGAGCGTCGCACGCTGCCTCCCCGGTGCTGACGAGCCTGTAATCGCTCGCGCTGTATGGGTTGATTGGGTGCTCCCGAGATAAAAATAGTCGTTCCCTGCCACGCTCTCGCGTTCCAGTAATCCCGGCTCATTGATTTATGGTAATTGTTTCGGTGAATCGATTTTATGCTTAGATGGCGATCGGCTAATCACGCACTGTTAATTCTGTGTAGAAACGTAGTGACGATTTTTCATTGGATTAATCGGAGTAACGAGTTTTCGTGCTCACTGCCTTTCCTTTAGCCCCCCTCGCAACGCGCGCTTTTGTATCGGGAGCTCCCGCGGTTGTCTGAAACAAGATCAGAGCTCTTATAACGGGCTTCCCATATTTCTTAATTAAATGTATGGCCTCGGACAGGAACTCCGCACTTCCTGCTCCTGTTTGAACCCCGACATATTGTGCTCTACGCTCGCTAAGTGATCTGAGAGATTTATTGCGCCCACCCCTAATGCGAATTAGATCGTGGTCGTACGTCAGCTCCTGCCTCCCTGTATACTTTCGCAAACTTTCCAGCAACTGGACGTTGTTGTATTAAAGTAGAAGTGTAATAATGTTGTCAGATGGTCGACTGATCTCGAGCAGGTTTGAAATGAAACCACTTCTTCCCCTTCGAAAGAACTCACTTGGATCGCGGGAACACGCTAGATACTAGTGAAATATTTTCCAGGCCGTTCTATCCAATGGTTTTAACGCTTGCCATAGAAGTTACGAGAACACTATAAAGCGTGCTAGTATAAAGAACTTTTACAAGTGGATATCTCAATTATATCGCAACTGTAAAAAGAATATTTAAAAGGAAGAAAATGACATGATTGTAGACAGGGTTTGAACATGCACTGCTTAAAAAAACCTGAGAATGGTTTTTGTATTTAAAGACTTTCTAATGCTTTGATTTCGAACTCTTTTGAGTACTAACAATACTGATCTGTATCTGATAAAATGTGTCGATTACTGCGTTGTGGTTGTGTGTAACACATATGACGGTAGTGTACATGCAATAATTTAAACATTTTGTTAACGCAAAAAATAATGCAATAATAGGAAACGATCTTCATATGTCTTTAAAGTAATGAAATGTAGTAATTGTGACTCATGAATTTTATTATTTCATACTGTGTGTACTAGTACATCAAACAAGCAATGCCTCCTTGTGAAATGTGAAGTATGAAATCTCATATACTCGTATATTTTTCTCCATTACAGGAACCTCCCGTATCTGGGTTCGATTAACTAGGAATTCTTTATTCTGGTTCTGTTTTAGAATGAAAATGATTAAATTAAGGAATTGAAAAGTTCAGAAACGGTACCCGAACCTGCAGTGTTGGAATTTATTTAGTTTAAACAATTGATTTGGGAATTAATTTTGAATTGATTATGAGAAATGGTAAAAAATTAAAAAGAAATTTTGAACAAAAGACATTTATTTTTGCATATAAAATTGTAATAATAATATTCAGTGAATATGAACTTTTTTATAGTGTATTGAATTAATGGCATTGAAACTTGTAATGTATGTGTATACTTTTTACGCTTTTCTGTTTATTCTCCTTTTTATATAACACATTTGAATTTGTAAAAAAATCGTTTTTGGGGGTGCATTTTTCGTGATTATCCTTTATTTTTCATTACCCCGATTTTTGGAGATTCTACTTAAATTTGAGTGACTCCCCATTTCTCAATCTAGCGAGGTGCGCCCTCTCCTCGAGAATCCTCTCCGTGTCGATCGGGAATTTCTGACGCTCTCTCCGCACTATTCCCCTTCATCCCATTAAGTAGCCCGTTGTATGGTTTTCGTAGGTGTTCAAAGAAAGCACAGAACTGTGTATTTCGATAGCGACGTGATAAGGAATGCCGCCGGGCGGGCCGGCGAAGGCGGTTGCGTCTGCGGTGGCGGCCGCGGCGGCTGCCGCCAGGGTCGGTGACCCTTCGCCCGCCAGCCCGCGCCGCCTCGTTCACGCTCTCCCCGACCTGGTCTCCTTGACCGAGCACGCCATCCTCCCTCTCGGCGCTCACTCACAACCCCCGCTTTCAGATTCACCCTTCCCAGTAGTCTAACCTTTTCTACCTGAAGTTCACCCTCCTGCAGATTTTTTTCCTCCAACTTTTTTTTTTTGGTCTCGACTCACCCTCCAGCTTTCCACCTGGCTTTCACGCCTCAAGGTCGATTTTTTCCCCCGTCCCTTGGAATGTGGTGTGAAGGGTGGGTCCCGCGAACTTTTAGCACACAGCGTGAACCTACGATCTGCGACCTGCATTTTTAAAGTACTCGTGAACTGCCCTTTAGTAATCGCTTAATATTTTAATCGGAATTTCCTCGCCTAGCAGTGTCACTTTTGTTTTTATTTATGCAATTTTTTTTCTCTATCTCTTCCCATTCCTATATTTATTGCGATATACCGAAGGTTCAATTTTCGGAACGCTCAGAATTTTTCCATTAAAATGCATTATTCATTGAAAATGGAGCAGCTTGTGTGCGTGTGCGCGTGTGTGTGTGGTCGATTAAATCAACGCCACCCTCTGAGCTTCCCGTTCGTGTTGTCCGCGTGTCGGCCGGCCTCTGGGCGCGCAAGAGTCGGTCGTGCGCCGGTGGCGCGGCGCGTGGCGGCCTCTCCAAGTTCGTGGGGCGGCGTGGGCGCCCCTGCTGATTTCGTGGGCGCGACGCGGGGGCGGCCGCCTCGTGAAAGGATGAAAAGGGAGAGGAATCTCGGCGCAGGTGTGGACTCGTCGTGCCTTTCAGAAACGGTCCTTCCTCGTCGGACTAGCGGCCTCGGTTTCTTTGGTGACGGACAAATGTCTTAGCGATCTGAAGTTCAGGAAAAAATAAAAAAGATTCCACAAACTTTAATCACTTCTCGTGATACACTAATTTCTTTTGCTTGCAATATATTTTTTTTTCATAATTTGAACTAATTTGTGTTTTTAAATTGTTCCTATTATTATTCTAGTATAAATATGAATAATATTATTTTACTTAAGTATCAATAAAATCGTATCAAACATCACTTTTATGACTAAAATTCTAATCAGGAATTTAACACTTAGTAACACAATCAGGAATTTAACACGCATCAGTAACTTAGTTACCATTTCGTTTCAATTAAAGCTTTTTCAAATATATTGAAAAGATTGTAACGAAGCTTTAAGTTATTAATATAATATGAAATTTTTTAATGACACGAATAAGCAAAGCTCTTGCTCTCAGATTGGGAACATGCCGCAACTTCCATTTCTTTGCTGTACTAAAATGAAAATTTACTCTAATTCAACAGTGTGGTATTTGATAACTTGGACCGGGAGAGGTGGCTCTAGGCATCAACTGATGTTACTGCAGTGCCTCTGACCGGGGGGTCGTAGGTTGGAGACTCGACACCGGCAGGATTTTCGACACTAGGTTGTCAGCTAGGTCGAATTCAGTCGCTGTGTGGAGGAGAATTCTAGAGGCCGGCTGCTCTGATCGGTAGTTTTCCGTGTTTTCTCCGATCAACACCAGGCGAACGCCGGAGCAGTACCCTAACAAACAAGTCACGATCTTTTCTTCCTCTTCCTTGTCCTATCCTCACCCCCCACACACACATACACTTACCCTAACATGCACTACACAACCACACATGCCGGGAGACTGGTCGGGGACTTAGAACTTGTTCCGGCTGGGGCGGTGCTCCGCTGGTGGGAGATATCTAGTGGGGAAAACCCCACTAGTTGACGGTAGGTCGGCGCCGGATCTTGCCATCCAGTGGGGGTATATCAGCGCCACCTCCGGATGAAAAAAGCACGCACTACACCTACGGGACTAATTACCTCACCGGTTGACGCGCCCGGAATCACCAATCAATCAATAGAATTGAGAACTTGATTATTTCCTAAAAGAAGGCTTCTTCAAATAATTTTCCCCGCCCTGATTTGCAACTCAATTGACAAAGCTTTCTCAAAAACAGAATCACATCTGACCATGTAGATGTGATGTCTTTAGCGTAATACGGAAGAAGCATATCAAAGAGAACGGTCTACTACTAGATCATACCCCAACCATTACCTGAAGTTTAAAGTTTCTCAAATGTGAAAATTATGAACAAAAAAGGGTGTGTGTGTAGTATCTCTACATTACCGTTACTTTTTTTCGTAAAAACGTCTTTTGTTCGTCACCCAGAATAATTTAAGGATACGAGTATATCTCAGCTGTCCTAGCATCTGAACTCGGATGTCAGAAATTCATGTTACTATTCTTCTTCTTCTTCAAGACCCTCTTATCCTACGTTACTTGTTCTATATGTCTTCTTGTAACAATTGCTAACAACACAACACACCTTTGAGAATACAAACTATTCTTATTTAACGCTATTGCCGAGTAGAGAGGTACACCCGTGTTATTCAATCGCGAAGAATATGACGTAATTAGCTTAATTTCTCATAGAGTTGCATATTCTACTGAACTACTAAGCACTGAACAGGTGGGGAAAATCGAGAAGCGTCAGCAAAAACGTAATAGAATGTTCTCATCCTGTATTTTACGGTATAAAGAACGTTTCTTTGAGGTTTTTGGCCTCAAAATGTTAGTTTTTAAGGCCCTGAAACGCTTCGTTTAGGAGTTATTTAATGATTTATATTAAAAAATACGACCGAGTGTCTCAAGTTGCATTTGGCATGAATATTTAGATGTGTTTTTTAAACAAATCCTTTGTATTTTTATGTCAAAGTGCATTTCGTCACGTCTTCGTGAAATTGCATTTCTTTAGAGACCTCATTTATAACGATTGGTTGCTTGTGAGAGTATGTATACTACTATATACATACTCGCAAAAAGTATGTATACTACTGTAATAATGTTGGTGACGATTATTGGTACATTTCTTTCAGTTTGCTTAATACGGCATATAATTTTTCATTTTGTCGACGCGATGTGCAGCCAAACAACAGGGGCTCTCGCTTTACCGATACTTCATGCGTTGTGTTGATGATTTTTTGAGTCTTGTTAGGTTATTTGAGAACAACTCTTAGCCATACGGTCCTTTCCTGCCTCTCCGATCGCTTCTTGCGATCGTATTTAGGCGGAATTATGTGAACATAGGTTTTCAAATTACCACCCGGAATTTTTACTTTTCTATTTTAAAATGTTTGGGCTTGCTTATTTGGGCAGTATCCTTTCCATAACGAAGTCCGGACTGATTTATCGATCGCAGTAAATGGATTACTAAATGAGTCCCCTATCCAAATATGCTGATTCATTACATAACCGCACAGACATGCGAATTGCAGATGAACAGCAGCGGACGTTAGTCTGTTTTGAGTGTGCGCTTTTTGTGTCGCTTTACGGCGCCAGAGCTTTAGGGCCATGAGACATAATAAAATGTCTTTGAACAGCAAAATCGTTTCACTGCTAACTTTTGCAGAACCCCGCCTTTTTAAATAAGCTTGTAAATTAAGGATGGGAAGAGGGAGAAAAAAGAATAAGAATACATGATAATGTGAAATGCTGAAGGGAAGAAACCGTGAACACATGAAGCATATTCAGTCGTAATATTTACCTTTAGTAAGGCAGATCTACAAAGTAGTAGCCTCATCAAAAGGCAAAAAGGATGAACGGCCTCGCAGTCGCTGCTTCAGCCATTCAGCTCGAACAGTTTTGTTTCTGAGCTGATCTGAGCTGAGGTCCGTGGGCTGATGGCTTTGACCTTCCGAAGGGCAAGCGAGAGGTGCGTGGGCGGTGGGTTCCCTCTTGGGCTGCAGCTGCCCTTGCTCCACCGCGCGGCCTGGCCGCTTCCGGTGCCCCGAGACTCGCTCGTACCGCGCGGCTCGGCTCGGCTCGCTTTCCTTCGCGTGGGTCGCCGTTTCCTCCCCATCTCCCTGTTCTGATTCGCTCTATCCTCTTCCTGTGCGTAATGTGCCGGAACTCGTTCTCAGGTGCGTTGTCCTTGCTCCACATAAACCGGCCCCGCGTTTCCCCTCCGGGGTCGCTGCATAACAAGAAGTCCAAGCGTATACGAAACATTTCGTGAGTAATTTGGTTTGGAGATAAACCGGGTGATTCGTTTCGCTAACCGTTGCGAAACGTATTATGGTTATACGTTCATTGTCTTCTGTAGTTTTTTGTCAGAATATTTCATGTTTTAATTTCGCCCTTTTTACTGCTTTACGTTTTTCATTATCCAGAAATTATTATCACTAATACTACTCAAATTTTAATTTTTTTAATTTTTTCATTTTTCACTTCTCCTTGTTTTCTTCGTGTCGTTCGTTATTCCTAAGTTCTGTAATTTTCCGAGTTGCCTTTCTTCACCTTTCTATCTTTATTTCCTCACATTTTTTGTTTTATATCTCTACTCTACCTACTTGTTTCTTCATGTTATTCTTTTCATTGTTAGCATTGTATGTTATTTTCATTATTAAACATTCTATTTTTACTATATATTTTTACGAAAGCATTTCTTGAAATTCGCAAAGTTATATATTTATGAAGTACACCTGTTAATCGTAGTATGGTATGTTGTCTTTTGGCCATTTTCATTGTAGGTTTATTTCTCGCACACAAATTGTAATACTGCAGCAAAAAACGGTGATTTTTCCTCAGAAAAAAAACTCGTATTCTTGGACTGTAATGTCGAAAAACTGGATAAATCTTGTTCCTGCACGTGGTAAATCACTTCCTCAGTCACGTAATGTATTCAGAATTATGTTTTTAGGTCCTTAATACCGAAAAAATGACAGGCGGTAAAACATGTCTGCCTGTATGTCTGTCCGACCGTGCAACTCTAAAGCCTTAACCATTCAGACCATTTCAACAAAACATATTCTCCCATCGATCTGGCCGAACTCGTGGGTCTACGAATTTGAAAAGAATATTCTGAATTTTTGGGGTATTTTACATGAAGCCTTAACATTTATGAAATTTTTTCAAAAATAGTTAAAATGTATTAAATTAATTTTTTACCTGGGTCAGAGTAAAAGAGAATTAAAAATGGCACAAGTCACATTTTCGTTGAACTCTTAATTTTCGAAAATTTTTAAAGTTCCGTTTTTTTGGCGTCTTGGTACAACTTCAGTGTTAAAGAAAATAATATTATATATTTTTTAAAGTCATATTTTTAAATAACGTTGTATATATTTTTTTCGAAAATGGACGGTCGTGGAGTTATTTTACGAGAAATATAGACAAATAAAATAGATTCTCAAAAACTGGCTCGAAACTTTTTTATTTTTTTTCTGGAATAAACTTAAGTACTGTCATAAAAATGGTAGAAGTCTCATTTTCAGTGAACACTGAGTTTTCGAAATTGCAAAATATTAACATTGCTAAACTACAATATTGAAGATGGATATTTTTTGCTTAATGAAAGTTGTTCGTCAAAATTAAGTCTTTAAATAAGGTCATCCATAGTTTTTTGAAAATATGATTAGTTTCGCGTAATTTTTGCAAATCGTCCAAATTGTAAATTCGAATTTCTGTCACTTTCTTTGCTTCTCTTTTACAAGAGGTCGGAATACGGCAATGAACATTTCTGGCCATGGCAGTTTGAAAATCTCAGAATTACTTCTCGATGTTTTGGGATTATTCTGACGGTATGTGCCGCAGTTTTGGATTGTCGAATTCAGGTTGATATATTAACTTTGAAATAGTTTTCGCACCAACGGAGTTTTAAAGGTGAAGGCTGAGATTTGTTTATATGGACAGAAATTGAGGTATTATTGTATTTTGCGTAAACGGCACTAATAGGTGAAAGAACGTGCTCTTGTAGCCCCACTAAGTTTCGCGCGCTTTTTAACCGCGTTCGCTGAGAGAGGCCCGGCTGAGGTGCGTGCTTTACAGCGAGGGGTGTGCGCCGGCAGCTCGCAGCAGGTGGCTCATGTTGTGCATTCGCGGTGAGTGGGCAGATGCTGCAGCGTATCTTCCGCCGGTCGATTACCTCTTTGCTGAACCTTGAAAAGGAGCGTGTGGTGTCGGCCCTCTCGCTGTTGTTATGTGGTTCTATGGTCTGCTTGGCTTGTCGACGAGATTTCCTGGTTGTGGCTGTTACTAACCTTTGCATTTGTTAGAAAGAAATATCAGATTCCTCTGTTCGAAAGTGATATTGATTACACGGGTCCACATGGATTTACCTCTTTTGATTTTGACACTTGTTTTATACGTAAGTTGGTCACCTGAATCCAGTAATGTCCGTACTTTTGTTCTATCGTATCACTATTTTCAATAATTTCGATCAAAAAGATATTGAAAATAAACACATCTTCAATGAGTTAGAAATGCAAATGTATATCATTCGTGATAGTCAGTTGATTCTGTCAGTTTATTTTGCATCATTTTGTAGCAGAACACGGTCAGGTTATTTCAATATTTATTTATTTAAGGTCGCATAAACATCTAGGTCGTTAGCGACCACTATTCGAGCTAACGTTATGGTAACTATGAAGATGAAACGAAATGGTGATAAGGGGTGCTAGTACGAACAAAAATACACCCATGCCCGAGGCGGGACTTGAACTCACGACACTACTGCCTTAGCGATCTCGGCCACCGGGCCGGCCCCAAATACATTTTGTTATATGTGTGGGCGTTTTATGATTACAAAACAGACAATATAACCTCATTTGTTAGAAGTGCTTATAACGCATATTTTGCAATGAAATTGGGGGATCAGGATCAGCAGTGGGCCACTCATAAAATGTGCAGAGTGTGTTTGTGTTGTGAGTTAAGAAACTTGTCGAAGGGGAAGAGGAAAGCACTGGGTTTTAGAGTTCCTGTGGTGTGGCGTGAGTCAAAGAACCACCTAGACGATTGTTCCTTTTGTATTTGCAGAGTAAAAGGATTCATTACAAAGAACAGACACGGAATGGTTTATCCTGATTTATAGTCTGCTAGAAGGCCTGCACCACATGGCACTGACGTTCCTATACTAGGACTTCCTTCGAATTTCGAAGTACTGCATTCTGATTCAAGTTCAACGCCTGGCGAGTCACCTAAAGAATCTGATTGGATAAGTACCGAACACAAACTCTAACCTTTAACACAAACAGAACTGAAAGATTTGGTCAGATTTAAATCTCTCAAAAGATGCCTCTGAAGTTTTACCTTCAAGTCTGAAAGAAAACAATCTTCTAGCTCCAGGAACGTATGTTACAGTTTACAGTCATAAAGAGAAAGACTTAGAACGGTTTTTTAATCGGGAAAACCACTTAGTATATTGCACTCACACTCCAAACCTCATAAATAAGTGTGGAGGAGGGTATAAAACAGATGACTGGAGGCTTTTCATTGATTAAAGCAAAAGAAGTTTAAAAGGTGTGTTGCTTCACATTGGTAACACTTTAACATCTGAACTAGTCGCACATTCCGTCCATCTTAAGGAGACGTATGACAACCTTAAATTGCTGCTCTAAAAGGTAAATTATGAGGAATATAAATAGATGATCTTCGGTGATTTAAAGGTTTTGTACATGTTGTTTGACCAACAACAGGGTTACACCAAGTACCCATGTCACATTTGTGAATGGGACAGCCAAGATAGAAAGAATCATTGGGCAACACAAGAATGGTCTAGAAGAAACACGCTGATTCCTAGATTCCAAGAACATTATAAAAAAACAGCTTAGTAATCCTGATAAAATTCTGTTACCTCCCTTACACATTAAATTGCGATTAATGAAGCAATTTACTAAGACACTGGATAAGAGTGGAAGTTGTTTTAACTACCTAATCAACAAATTTCCCACCCTCTCAGAAGGAAAAGTCAAAGAAGGTATTTATCTAGGGCCGCAAATCGGAGAACTGGCTAAAGATGAACATTTTGAAACATGTATGACATCTCCGGAAAGGGAAGCTTGGATTGGCTTCAAAGAGTTCGTAAGTTCTTGGGAAATTCTAAAGATTCAAACAATGAACATTATGTTAATAATATGCTGAAAAAATATGAAACCTTAGGTTGTAACTTGAGTCTGAAAGTGCATGTCCTTCACTCCCATTTGGAATGCTTTTCAGGAAACCTGGGAGCAGTGAGTGAAGAACAGGGCGAGAGGTTTCAGCAATATATTAAAGACATTGAAAGGCGCTACGAAAGGCGATGGAATACATCAATGATGATTGGCTACTGTTAGTTACTGCAACGAGATAATCCTTCTTGAGTGCACAAGAAAACAAGTGGAACAAGAAGCTTTTTGTGTAAGCGACGACGATTCAATTGACTGCTCATACGCGTGAAAACAGTGATTTAAACAGTAAAGTAATGGCCTTCAATTAATGTGTTTAATTTTCATTTTCTTAACTCTGTTATAAAAAGATAATATAAGGTAAACAGTATTTCAGTGTTTAATTTTGTGTTGATCAAACATTGTTCTCAGATTTTCAAGTTAAAGATGTTATAAAGAGTTTTTAATTAATTTTTTTTTTACCTGATGTGATACGGGAAAATGGAAGTCATTTCTGTAATACTTGCACTTTTAATATATAAAATCAGTTATTGGATATAAAAAAGGCGACAAAAGTTTTTTTGTAGACCTGTGTTATTGTTGTACACGTTGTAATCAATGCATCGGAAAATCTATTCTTCTAATTCTACGATTCTACATGTACTTTATATCACATTAAAAGTTATTACATTGACGTGGCTGATCAGAGCGGCTGACCGATGAAATTCGCTAGTCAGTTGTCGAATTCTGCTCTGTAGCTGTAGAAAATCCCCTGCCATCCGAACTGGAACCCTAAGACCATCCGGTTAATATACTTTTTTTAAATTTTAAATTTATTTCTGCTTGTTCGACAAGAATGTCTTTCAGGGTTTTTCACATTACAAATTGACATGACTGTTGATTTGGATCTCAGAAGGAACCTGACGAAGGGATTATTGACAATATTATGTTAAAAATATAAATTCTATTAGGATAAAAATTGTAATTAGATATTATTTTTTTCGAATGAGGGAGAAATTTAATAAATATAATGTAGTTTATGGAGGATGGAATTTATCTTTCGGAAATCTTGAAAGTATTCGTCGAGGAATTTGATATGATTGGCCTAGATTAAAAGTGTGTTTGTTGCAAATCGTCCAAGGAGTTGAAGAATTTTTGGCTGTAATAATTTATTAATGCCTGAATAGTTCCGATTTTTAGTTCATTGTGTAATTGTGTGTTAGGAATGTACCATGGAGCATGAAGAATTTGACGGATGAATTTATTATGAATATATCTGGAGTATCTGAATCTATTATGAATTTCTATCTATTATGAATATATCTGGAGTATCTGAATTTTGTTAATGTGAGATTTGGCTGCATTGAACCATATTGGACAGGCATACATTAACGTGGGACGAATGATTCTAATATATATTAGTTTGGCAGTATGAATATGTAGAGGAGATTTATAGTTAATAATAGAATGAAGTTTATGTATATTATATAATTTTTACGAATAATATTTTTAATAAAATATAATATAATTAATATAATAATATTAACATACTGAAGAGGCAACGTTACCGCTGAGCTAACGCAGCCAGTAATCATGTTGATTCACGAACACCACAATCTGCACAAACTCAGCCGAAAAGACCAAAATAGTTGTCGTTTGTGGAATTACACTTTTAGCTTCGTGAGATTTCATCCATTAGAATTGGGATCATACTTAAAGCATTTCAGTGCGAGATATTATTATTAATATTCAGTTTTGGATTGTGCTTGTGTAGTTGTGTAGTTGGGAGCTAAGTCAATTCTCTTTTACTTATTTTCATAAGGTAATTACTTTCTCGCAAAGATGAAGTATTGTAATGCTGATTGTGAGACAGAAAAATCTTGTACAACGGGTCCCTAGTAATGAAAAAACGTCTCTCTGTCCATCTCTCTCTCCGTCTGTAGTCAACGCTAGCGCTTGTTTAGGCGTTGGCGTTGGCCACAGACGGTGTTCTGCGGTTTTCATCTGTAAAGATGGTCACGATTTTCTTCGGAAAGTTCGGAATCGGAAAATTGATCTTCCGCGCTTCATCTGAACGAAGTCGAGACCCTCTGAGTTTGAAACGGATGTTTCGATTTTTGAAGGGACTTCACGCGAAGCCTCAACATTTCCTTAAAAAAAAGGCTACAAATGTTTTGATTAAACGTTGCCCTTGGATAGTGTTAAAAACGTTACAGTGGCGCTGGTCTATGTTTTGTTGAAATCTCTAAATTTCCGAAAATGTAAAAGTATTTTTTTGGGTGGCTTCATACTGAAACAGTATTAAAGAGAGATCTTTTTCCGTAATGAAATCAGTTCTTCAAAGACAGATCTTGAAATAAGATCATACATAGCTTTTCAAAAGAGTAATTTTCGCGTAATTATGCGTGAAATGAAGGGAATTTTTATATAATTATTTTCTCAAAAACGGCTCCAAATATTTTCTTTAAAGTTTCCCTTCGGATATAACAAAGGACGGTAAAAATATTGATGCTGGTCCCGTTTTCGGCCAATTCTCCATATTTTCAAAAGTTTAAAACAATGAAATAACATAGCAAATGTACAAATTGATTACAAAGATTTTTTTCCTTCACTGAAATTTATCCTAAAAATAGAAATTTAAATCAAGTCTTGTATACTTATTTTAACGGATAGTTTTCGCGTAATTTCTAGTGAAAGTTAATGCATTTATTTAAAAAGTCTCACAAACTGCTCAACATTTTTTCTTTATCTTTTTTCCTCGGATACAGAATATGACGCTTTAACAAATGGCGCAAGACTCATTTGCGTGCAACTTCCTGAAATTTCGAAAATTGCAAAGTTAGAAATAATACAAGAAAATATGTACTCGTTTGTACCACTTTTTTCAAACATGAATTATTTGACAAATATGCCAGCATTCAGTCATATAGAAGAAACGAATATGTAAACAATTCAGAAAAGAAAACACCATTAAAGTTCAGAAGGATGCGGTAGCAAGACGACGCGGATGTAGTTACAATGAAAATACGGTTATGTGTATGGGTTGTTTAATAGACTGTTTCATTGATTTGAGCAAAGACATCGATTGTGCCGTACGGAACACCGTTGGTCCGTGAACGTGACAATCTGCAGATCTGTCTTCTGCAAAGGACAGCCAAACAATGAAGATCGTACCTCCACGATTTGTTACAATGACGCGACAGCGCTGACAGCACTCGAAAGCTACTGTTTGGAGCTTTCATTAGGTTATTTAAGTTGCGCGAAAATTTCCTGCACATTGTAACTTACCTGTCACAATGCTACCTTTGGTTTGGGGATCTTTAGTCAGGTTTCGTAAGGTAAATTCCTGTTTGTAGGTGTTATGAAGTCCTGTGATTTCTCTCGCCTCTGACAGTTGGTACGGTAACATCCGCTTAAGTGCATTTTTCAACTTTTTACAACTTCAACTACACCCTTCACCCGGTCGCCAAATAATGTCTATTTTTTCAGCGAAGGCTATGGCCAGGGGTGCGTTTCGCGGAAGTGTCCAGCGACAGCCGTGTGAGAGAGCCGTGCGAGGCCGTTAGCGCGAGAACCGTGAACGCGAGAGCCGTGAGCGCGAGAGCCGTTAGCGCGAGAGCCGTGAGCGCGAGGGCCGTGAGCGCGAGGGCCGTAAGCGCGAGAGCCGTGAGCGCGAGAGCCGTGAACGCGAGAGCCGTGAGCGCGAGAGCCGTGAACGCGAGGGCCGTAAGCGCGAGGGCCGTGGGAGCGAGGGCCGTGAATGCGAGAGCCGTGAACGCGAGAGCCGTGAGCGCGAGAGCCGTGAGTGCGAGAGCCGTGAGTGCGAGAGCCGTGAGCGCGAGGGCCGTGAGCGCGAGAGCTGTGACCGCGATAGCCGTGAACGCCAGGGCCGTGAGCGCGTGAGGCGTGAGCGCGAGAGGCGTGAGTGCGAGAGGCGTGAGCGCGAGGGCCGTGAGAGCGAGGGCCGTGAACGCGGGAGCCGTGAGCGCGAGAGCCGTGAGCGCGAGGGCCGTGAGCGTGAGAGCCGTGAGCGCGAGAGCCGTGAACGCGAGGGCCTTGGGCGCGTGGGCTGTGAGTGCGAGCTGTGAGCGCGAGAGCCGTGAGCGCGAGGGCTGTGAGAGCGAGGGTCGTGAGCGCGAGAGCCGTGAGCGCGAGAGCCGTGAGCGCGAGAGCCGTGAGCGCGAGAGCCGTGAACGCGAGGGCCTTGGGCGCGAGCGCCGTGAGCGCGAGGGCCGTGAGAGCGAGGGCCGTGAGCGCGAGGGCCGTGAGCGGCCGTGAGCGCGAGGGCCGTGAGCGCGAGTGCCGTGAACGCGAGGGCCTTGGGCGCATGGGCTGTGAGCGCGAGGGCCGTGAGCGCGAGGCCGTGAGCGCGAGGCCCGTGAGCGCGAGGCCCGTGAGCGCGAGGGCCGTGAGCGCGAGGGCCGTGAGCCCGAGCTAGTTGTCGGTGGGCGCGTCGTTCTCCGCGCGCGTCGGATTCGAAGTGCAGCATTGAGTGCGCTTTGAGCTCGTGTAACACACCCCGCCCGTCACAATGGCCTTGTGGCGCTCATTGTGTAAACTGATGCCTCGCCGGTGTAGGGGATGCGATTTTTATGACCAGCAACAAAGCGCAGATGTCGTTTGGGTTACCGACGGGTATTTTGTGACCGTATTGTAACCGTGTTGTGTTTCCCGGCCACTTCTCGGATGTGCTACCGCAGGCTTCCCGACGCAATGTTACGTGGTGTTCGAGCCGAGCGGAAACAATACTTCTCGTTTTTGACTGGCGTTTTAATTTATGAGGCACGATTTAAGTCATGGAGAGATTTATCTCGCGACAGATATATGTTACTTTAAAACCATTCTAGAACGTTGCGTTCAGGAGTCGTCCACGTGTATTTACTTCATAATCCAGGCATTCTGTTAGTTTGGCATTGATTTAACATTATAAGCATTTGATTGTTGTGCTTCTATCAAGATAGCTTGGTGTCTATTTTATTGTAATATGTGGAAAGAAATCGAAAACGCAATGTTAACTGATGATTTAGTGGCCTTTGGTTATTTCTTGTAGAGGACGTGAAAGTACGATCGTGAAATGTACCAGCGTTGGGTGTCTGTGTAAGAACTTCATTTTACGGTAAGAGCGTATGTGTTCAGTTAGTTGTTTTTTTTTTTTATAAGTGTTTCTTATTTAGTAGGGAATGATTGACAGTTTTCGTAATTAAGTTCTCTTATTTGCAGATATTCTAGTTGAGTAAATCAACTTTTTTGTTTCATATCAATATAGGTGTCTTGGCAGCAGATTTTTAGTAGCAGGTGACTAAGTAGTAATCAGTAGGTGTTGGATTTTAATGAAATATCTTTTTTTCCACTTTAGAACAATGCCATTTAATTTATAAATTCATTTTATATTATAAGAAAAGGAAATGACTCATTTTCATTTGTCATTATTTTGCATATTTTGTCGATTTCGACTCATAAGTCATTTTTTACCATTCTGCGTCATTTTTAATGCATTTTTTGCTTAGTTCATAGATTTGAATATCATTTCTAATGGTTCTTCCTTCAAATAATATTTACGAGATGCAACAAATGTTCTTCACAGAATTTCCCTGTAGCCTATGCGATTTGTTCGCTCAGAAATGATTTTGACAGACTAAGTATGTAATTCCTGTGACATATCAGTGCCATTGCCGGTTTCGCCGATTTCGGGATAACTAAAGACAGATTTTCTGGTAAGAAACAGTCCAAACCAAAAGTTTACAAGCTGAGTTCACTTGAACGAATGGAGGAAGTATCGATCCTTAACCCTCGTGAGTACCTTCCTTAAGTATCGGTCAGTAACTTATCCAACAGCTTGAGTTGTTCATCCGAAACGTTTTTCATCATATTTTTTACGTCACTTTTCTCAGGTTTTAGGGCATTTTTGAAGCATTTAAAGAGCATTTTATTGATCATTTTGGCGATGTTTTAAGTCATCAAAATCCACCTCTAGTAATCAGTTATATGTATAGTTTTTAAAGAGTGTATAATTACCGTTAACATTTGTAAATTCACTGGGAGAATTGATATCCAGTACAAAGTTCTTGTAGTGCACCGTGATATTCTTGAAAGCAGCAACGACTGTTGTTCTCGTTTTCGACGAGACTTCAACGCCACTAATTTCTCCATGTTTTATTTGAGAATGAGCGTCTGCACCGACTGTCCGCTCAGAGCGCCAGAGCCTGCCGCGTGCCTTGCCCTTTCTGGCCTTCGCCAACGCGCTGCCGCTGCCGCCACGCCGTCTCCTCTGCTCTGCTGTGCGCCTCCGCCCCCTGGCTTGCCGTCTCGCCGCTTTCCCTCTGCACTGTTTCCCCGGCGCTCCGCCGTACCATTAGACCGTTGCCGTGCCGTCTGGTCGTCCCTCCGCCCCTCTCCTCCCGTTCCGCCCCCCGCGGCCCCGACGCCGCCGGCTATCACGTGGTCGACCCGGCGTCGCTCGGAATTCGGCGACAAGTCGGCCGGAATGCCATAGACGGGGCCGCGGGTCGTATTGTGCGGCGTCGCGGCGGCGGCGGCGCCAGGGGAGGCGGCACTACCGCGACCGTCGCCGCGCCATTCATGCCATTCCAGGGCTACTGCGGCGGCGTAGGCGGTAACCGCGTCACAGGGCTTGGCCCCGATTGACGCCCGCGGCCACCCCAGCCCGCCCTGGCACGCGCGCTGGCCGCCTCGATGCCCGCGCCCGCGCCCGCACCCGCGGCCGCTGCGCTGCCGAGCCTTCTGCAGACGCACATGGCATGTTGCTTCTGGTCGGCCTGGAGGATTTTTGTCACACTCGCGGTTTAATGCAGCTTTTATCCGCGTTCTCATTTCCGGCTATCTATTCTCCTTTCCGGCTGTATATTTGTCTTATTGGCGGCGTTGCTCTCTGTTTTGCGATCTCTCAGTTGGTCTCCAAAACTCTCACCTGTTCGAATTGTGCTCTTTTTCTCCAGTTTTCTCGATCTGTTAATAAGCTGCGTTGTATCATTGATGCATCTAGGGATACATCCAGGTTCCTCTTCCTTACCCTGCACCCACTTCCCACTTCAAGGTTCCTGTGTCGCTGCCATATCAACTAATTTTCCGTCACCTTGCCCTCGGTCCTGAGAGAAGTTATCCTCATTTCGTTCCACGGTTTTCTGCGAATCTTCATTCCTTAGACAGGGATAGATGGCCCAGTGCATCAACTGATGTCACTGCAGTGCCTCTGACCGGGAGGTCCTAGGTTCGAGTCCCGACGGTGACACGATTTTCTACACTAGTTTGTCAGTTAGGTCGAATTCAGTCGCTATCTGGAGGAGAATTCTAGCGGTCGGCTGCTCTGATCGGTAGTTTTCCGTGGATTCTCCGATCAACACCAGGAGCAGTACTCTAACAAACGGTTCACGGACCGCACGTGATCTTTCTTACCTCTTCCTTGTCCTATCTTCATCCCTTAGACACACACATACGTACATGCACTACACTACCACAAATGCCGGGCGACCGATTGGGAGCTTAGAGCTTGATCTGGCTGGGGCGGTGTCCCACTGGTGGGAGATACCTGATGGAGGTAAAACCCTGCAAACCGACGATAGGTCGGGGCTGGATCTCGCCATCCAGCGGGGGAACACCGCCGCCACCTCCCGAGCAAAAATCACGCACTACTCTTGCGGGACTAACGACTATATTAGTTTAGACCATATTAGCACGGAATCATTAACAATCAATCCTTACCAATATTTCGCTTCCACGTATCTAAGGTTTTGCCTTCATTGTCTGCTATCGGTGTAACCACGCCTTGCCACAATGCCCCATTTCCATCCCATCGGTTATTATTACGTGTCGTCCCTGTTATAACGCCTATTCCATGACGCATGCTGCAACCTTTCCTAGGCGACGCAATTTCTAGCCAGTACCTTGACACTTCCTGCTCGCCACGCCCTAATCCTCAGCGATGTCAACCTTCCGCGCTCCACCAGAGCCGGCGACAACCCTTCTGCGGCTGCGCTATTATGCCACTGCCGTGCCCAGAGAGGGCAGGAGCGCGCACACAGGCGACAAAGCGCGCGCCCTGTGCCCTGGCTACGCGACCGGCGATGCTCTGATTCAGCCCGGAGATTCGCCCTTCCCCGCCTTGCAAGGCCTCCCTTTCCTGCTCGCCCCACACCGCTTCGCCCCCCCTACAAGCCCTCCGCTCTCAGTCTTCGACTTTGAATCAAACAATCAATACAAATATAGGCCGTTCTGGTGGTAAAGTGACGGATAGTGGGTGTGAATTCAGCCATGAAGAAACCGGCACACATGAGAATCTTTTTCTCTCGTGAATTTGTACATTTATATTCAACGTTGAGAAATGTTTTTCTTACATACGAAAATTGTGAGTTGATAGTACATTTTAGTTTGGTGATTGAGAATATAGGATTGTTGATTAATGGAGTTGTATGCAATCATTTGGAAAACATGTCATGCCTTGTTAAATATACATTTTCGAACTCTCATTAAACATTTATTATTCTTCAAAATATTTGTAGAATTTCTCTCAATTCACAACTTTTGTAAACATTTATTTACAATAAAAATTCATCTTAACATTTTGCAGACATTTTTTTAACGATTCTTAACTCACTTACTATGGCAGTATTTATTGATCGGTGGCGCATTATCTGCTTCTGTATTTCGTGTAATATATCTTCCTTCTACCTATGTTCATTGAGGTATCTGATAGTTGGGGCTCTTACGATTACGAAACAAATCTTACTTGTGTTGCAACTGGTGTTTGTCGCCTGAAGACGTGTCGGTACCTTTAAATCAATGAGGCTTTGCAATGTGTTGCACTGTGCGACGTGCTTGAAATATTGCTACGAAATAAACTAAGGTGTCCGTCGCCCCTATCTAAAGGCTTGCTGAGATAATATTAGAGCTTCCCTTTCCATTTATTGTGCTTTATTACCTCCTGTGTTCTTGTAATTGCAACCTCTTCTAATGCGTTGATAAGCGCCTCAGATCTCGATTCTGCTGTAGCGAAACACGTGCTGCCGGATGCGGGAAAGCGACTGGGGAGTACTTTGTGACCTAGCATTGTTCGAAGGCACCTCTGGCTAGACGCGTACCCCCTCCTTATGAGGAGGCAGAACAGATCGTATCCGTGTGCTTGCAGATCATATCGACCAGTGTCGGGAATGTGGCGGTCGGTTGTGTTCTAAAATTTATATCCTACGTACAGGCATAAAGATGAACTAAAGCAGTGCAGCGTATCGACCGTTGATCTGGCTGCACCAAAGCCGATCGCTGGGTGTTCGCTGCAGTGATGTGTCTTTGCCTATTTGCCGCCGAGGTACCGTTTGTTTCGTTTACTTCCCACCCTCATCGCGTGTTCTATTGGACTTCCGCGCCCGTGGTGACTTCAAAGCGCGACGAAGTATGCCGCTCCTGGCAGTTTCACCATCAGTAACGTCTTTATGTTTCTGGCGCCACAATACGGACATTGCTCTATTAAATTGCACCGCGTCTGGAGTCACTCAAGCGCGAAACTGGTGGAGTTGTGAGAATTCAATTTTGTAACCGCATTTCCGACAATTTTTTAGAGCAGCTTCTCTGGTGGAAGATGGCCAGGTATCATTTTCTATGAGCCGCATTCTGTATTCCGCGTAGGACACCTGTTCCGGATGGGCGGAACAATTTTTGGGACAACACAGTCCCAACGCAGTCCTACATTTTTGTGGCCGCCTTATAATTTCCGCCGGAGGTCGTCACCCTTTGAGAACATATTATGTGGTCGGCACGACTAGAATTTCTGTGGTAATTTAGTATTGACCAGAATTCTCAATTGATTCTCGAAATATCTCTGAGATGTTGTGAAATAACGTGATATCGTTTCATTGGTATTTCAGTGAAGTAAATCATGATTAGGAAGTGACGTTGAGATGGCATTACAAGCGCTTCCTGAAAATCTTAGCGTTTTCCAAGCTGTACATTGCCAATTTTGCCATCCAGAACGTCGATTACGTAACAGAACTTGCATAGAAGAATTTCTATAATGGTACTGCACCACCTCAAAAGTACTGTGTCACTAAAAACGTGTAACGGACATATAAATTATTGTGCATTTTCATAAACTCCTTTTGCACGAAAAGAGTGACCGTCATCCGTTTGTTCCCACGTTGTGAGGAGACTCCGTGCTTTACGTCTTTTGTAAGAACGGCCATCTCCTCCGTTAACTACAGTCACTGTACGCAAGACATTAACCTGTTGGAACGGAAGACTCGTCGAATCTTTTTATGAGTCAGGAAACTTACTAGGCACATGCTCGTTAAAATACGTGCGAGTTAACTTTGTGTAACTGAAAGGATATGCAAGCACGCTGGTGGTTAAACGCAACATGTGCTCTGTTCTGTAAAGTCAAAATAGCGAAAGGTTGAAGGTTGCTAAATTCTGAAAAAAGAATGAAGTTGTATGTAGTGTCGTGAATGGTAGTTACTGCTATAATAATGTAAGATGGTCCATTCATGGTAAAAACGTGTGGACTGAATGAAATCGGGTGCGTCTTCTCTAACTGGTTGGTGAAAGAGATTCAAGCTGGGGGCGGGGCAGAGTTTATACATACATACACATACGTATATACATATACAATTCGATCTGATAAATCTTGTCCACATCGTAATATAACTTTTTATCCGTTACCGCGTTTGTTTCTTTGTGTATGTGTTGCTCGCAAAATACATAATTTATTTATATTCAGTGATTGCAACCGTTTGTAAAAGTGATTTTTTTGCTTGAATTGCACCTATTGGCCTTGTTTTGCAACATTTCCTACTCGAAATATAAAACGCCACTTTTATCTCTTGTGTCATAAATAACTATTATGCCTTAAAATTACAAGACAACCAGACCCATCTAATCATTTTATAGTCCTTCGCGCATTGTGCACTTCAAAAAATATTGAATGTCTAATTTCCTTTTTGTAAAAGAAAGGAGTTAAAATGTTTTCGCAAGTATTGTTGAACGGGATATGAATCATTTCCCGCCTATATAATAATTATTCGTAGTTTGTAAAAATAATGGTGATCGTGAGTTTTTGCGAAAGCCTTGTTTATTCTTACTTTTTCACGTGATACATTGAAAAGCGTATTTGACATAATACTATTTAAGGATTTATACCTTTCGCGTTTAAAAATTTTATATAATCCTACAATCGATTACATTTTTTTTCCCTTCATAAAAGTTGGTTAGTGTTTATCTTTACATGAAACAATGCCCTTTCTGTCCACAAAATTTCACTCCGCTTTCGATATCCGAGATTCTCCTCTGATTTCTGTGTCGACATGCACGAACTTCCGTTTCATTTCCCATTTCTGTTTTTATCGAGAGTAGTTTAAGCACAGAACGTCCCTCCAACTTCTCTACGGCCGGTACTTGCATCGATTCCATCGTTTCGCAGTAACCATTTCGTTTCCGTTGCAGCGATTACTACCGCCGCCGTACCTTCTCCGTCTTCGCTATAGCGAAGGCCCTGAAGCGAACGGCCATCCGCTCAGCCGCACTCACCTTATCCCCTCCCCCCTCCCCCACAGCATCGAACGCCGATACTCGAACTAATCGCGCGATTACGACTGGCAGAGGCGGACGTAATTACCCTGGCCCCGCCACATTAGCGCCACGCTGATATCGCGTCGCCCCGGACGACACCGTCGTCGCCCTCGCCGTCGCCATGGACGGCGCTCGCTTCCGTCCGCCCGCCCGCTCGAGTCGCCCTCCGTGGAGGCTGCCCGCCCGCGCCTACGGCTCTGGAGGGAGGGGGAGGGGAGAGGAAGTTCATCTCCGGCAGCGAGAGCGGTCGCTCGCAATATTGGTATTGGCGCGGGTGACGATGGTGCTGGAGATACACGAGGAAACTACATTTTCTAGTGTGTGCAGGGAGGCACGATGGCCGTCTGCAGTAGCGAGACTTTTGTTTGGAGAAGAGTACAGTGCGATATGACTTCCACCGTTTCGGGGCATACTTGCCTGTTTCTTTGATTGTCGGTACACACCGGATTTCCTGCAACGAGACACTTTTTTTGTAGTTACATACTCCTATCTTGCAGGATACGCGAAAGTAGAAAGAACGTTTGAGAAGAGCACGTGTCTGTTGGGTATGTCGTCGAGGTAGCTGGCGGTGTCAAAAGTAGCGGAGAAAGTGACAAAGAACTCCAGCATGACCAGGGAGGTGACATTAATGGATCGATGAAAAGTACAAGTAGATCGAGAGAATTATTTTGGCTAATACGATAATGGTTACAACCTCGTATAAGTTGTTAGTCGTAGACTTGTTGAGAAGCTAAATAATTGCCGGAACAGTGACAAGTATTAACAATGATAACAGAAAGAACGGCAACGACAATAATGAATATCAGCCCCAATTTCATTCTAGGTGCAGGAGTCATAGTAACGGGTGTATACTCCTTTATATTATTTAGTGATTTGCGGTTACGCATGTTGCTGGCGCCGAGGTATTTGCCGTTGCTATTGATATGGTCATGTCTGCAATGATTAAGGCAGCTTAGTGAAGGAAAAGGCGTTAATGTAGAATTTCCAAGCCGCGGTTACTGTCGCGTGTGCTGTGTCGCCGGCGGGGGCGGCGCCGAGGGTTCTTGCGCCGGATGCTGGACGCGCAGGCACGCTCCAGGGCGGCCGCCCGCGCCGGCCCTGCAGGACCACTCGATCCGGCGGAAGCGAACCAGGTTCATTGGCACGAGGCGGGCGGGCGCGCCCGCGGCGTCTCCGGCCTCCCCTGCCCAGCCCTCTCCTCCCGCTTCTGCCACTTTGTTGCCACCTGCTCGTGTCGTACTGCTGCTTGGTCTCATCCTCCGCCTTCGTCTTTTTGCTACTTGTCCTTCTCCTCCACTTCCTCTTCTGTATCCTCCTCCTACCTCAACCTTTCTCTTCCTACTTCTCTTTCTTCTTCCCTTCCTATTCGCCTTCTCCTCCTGGCCCGCCGGCGCTGCACGCGCTCACTCTGCCACGATGTTTGTGCTATACTGGTCTAAAGCTAGGCATCTCTATTCTCCTGCTTTTCCTCGCACTCGTTTTTCTTCCTCTCATCGTGTCTGTCGTACCTCTCCTTCCACCCATTAGCAGACATCGTACTTCTAGAATTGACCTGGGTCTGGAGTAAGGAAACGTGTGATCCAGCTCCCATGATTTCAAACGTTTTGACAGTCGTAAATATGTAATACTTTCGTAAATATATCTTCTCGATGTAGTCGTGCTGTCCGATGAGCTAGATGACTATCGCAGCACGAAACTCATACTTAACGTGTCACGCTTATTGATCAAGCATCGCAACATCGGGCTACCTATGAAATTTGCAGATGCGTCTTGTTATTATAAATGATCATATTGAAGATGTATTCTGATAGCTCTGATAATGTAACTACGTATTAGTATAAAAATATTTTTTTTATTTTACTCATTTAATAGTTAATATGTTAGAAAAAATAAACTCGTTTTCGATAAAAATGGTAATATGAGTTATTGTTTCTTAAGTGTTGATAAACTAATGTATATGCTAATGTAAGTCTTAATGACACAGTGACCTGCGTTTCTTGTCAGTGTTGACTTACTGCTAGTCCATCAAATCATTTTTAAATGATGTCCTCGTTTTTTAATAACGATGTAATAAGATTAATAATAATAATAATAATAATAATAATAATAATAATAATAAATGAGACACGCACTATTTTATGACAATCATATACGAGTGTTTTATTACTTTATATAATACAATGTATACGATACAATTATATATACAGACAACAAAAGAATATGCAGTTAAGATACAGACGTTATTGAAAAATAAGAAATATTGATTGACGCTCATCAGTGTATCGAAGGCGTGCCTTGATGGCCATCTGCCTCCCCCACCTGCCCCTCTTCACTCCCACCCGCGCTATCCACTCCACACGCGGCGTCAGCTGCGCCCTCCCCGGGGGGTGATTGAGTGGGAGGGCGCCGCAGACGGGCGCTGGGGATTTTCGCGGCGCGGCGCGGCGAGAGGCGGGGCCGGGGCGTGGGACACGGCTGAGACGGCGGAGTGGGCCTCATCGCGCCACGCCGCGCCGCGCCACGATGACCACGTTGCTCCGCAACATTAGCACGGAAATATGACGTGAGACATCACACGAGAACTTCCTGGACATCCAGCATTGGCGGGTTGTCCTTTGGCCACGCTGTTAACACGCCTCGTAATGTGTGGGTGCGCGGCGTCTTTACAACGCGTGGCCGGCTGTCGATTGTACTTCGTCGCTTCCTGGTCGCGATACCGCGAATCGTGTGCCCGCGAATTCTTAGCGGAATTAGCATCTGATTCTTCTCCTTCCGGTGGCAAGTTATGCATGGGGATAGAAAGGAGAGCAGGGAATTGAAGTATGGAGACCGCTTATTGCCAATTTATTCGTATGAAATGCTAATGTTCGTAGGATTTTTCTTTTAGGTCGTTACGAAAAATGTAAAGATTATATACCGGATTTTTCATTGACAATTGTAATTTGAAACATTAATTTGTAAAGTTGTTCAACGTGTGTTTTAATCTCGTTAGCATAAAAAGCTTTCTGTCCTTTTTTATTTAGACCAAGAGTATATATTTGTAATGCTGAAGGTGGCTGTAACTACGTACTATCGATTTGGGATATGTCGACCGAACGTTGACTGCTATGAGATTCAGTCGTTTTATTTTAGTCATAAAACCTTTGACTTTTTATTGTTTACATTGATTATTGTTTGATGATAGGTAATGTGTACCTACCGTACAGTCGTGTTACTCTGGACAGCAGGGTTGAGAGCAGTTTATGACGCTCATACAAGTGAACTTGGGAGCCCCCACGCATTTAGATTTACATACGGATTAGAGGAAGCAACGACTCGCCAGCGAACGTGTTTTGCGAGGTCTCGTGTCCTTCCGACAGTCCACTCTTCCAAAATTATCTTTGAGTAGGGTAATTTTGCTGAGAAAACTGGCAGCACCAGCTGCATAGTAATAATGGTACAGGAAGGCATACGTTACGCCTGGAGAGATAGGGAACTGAACGAGAGGACGGGACTGAACGTAGAAAAACCCTTCAGAAGAAACACGCGTCCTTGAGAACAACGTGGCTTCCTCGCGCATCTCCTCAACGGACAAACCGATTTCAAGCCCACACGAACGAGCTTCCGCAATTTTTTGTACCTGTGCCTCACGTAACAGTAATCTAGCAATACAAAGAGGTTCATGCCGCGAATGAGTCGCTCTCCAGAGCTTTCTTTCTCTCGTGTCCTCTCTCTTTATTTCCATCTTTTCCTTTCTCTTTCCTCCTCAAACCCTTTGAGTCAAGAGGCAGTTTTTTCTCATTCATATTTTGTCCTATTCATCTCTCTTCTTTCTTATATTAATTATTCCTTTCGTAAACTTCTTGTATATCCATTCTTTTTTTATTTTTTATTTTATTTTTCTCTTCTTCCCTTTTCTTCTTCATTTTCACTGTATCTCCCTTTTGTCCCTTTCTCTCATTTTCTCCTGAACTCCTAAACTTCCCTTCTTTTCTCCAACCTTGTTCTTTGGTCGTCTTTCTCCTCTGCTCTCTTTCTCTCTGAATTCCCTTCAGTCCTTATCTTCTTTCCTTCCTCTCACGTTCGGATGCCGTGAAGCGCGTGCGTCGGTGACGAAGCGTGGCTGGCTTCCCCACTGGTTCCGCATATTTGTACGCTGGAGGCGCGCGCGCTCGCTGCCCGCACTTGCCGTGTTTTTCGTCCCATCCGCGGGGTAGCGTTAGAAATTAGCATAGAGTGCTGTAACGGAAGGCGTTTGCGTAGCAAGTAGCTACGCGTTGGCATCATTTCTTCGCGGAACCGTGACGAGTGTGCAGGCGCGGCGCATCACGGCGCGCTACGCTCTTAAGTCTCTACGCCACCTGCCGAATTTGGGGAAACCAAATGTGTAATTACATTTAAATTTGTAGATTTAACTACTTACGGTCTGGGAGCATCGGTACAACGGGTGAAGTGCTGATGATGCCAGCTCTTACTCCTTGTTCCGTTAACGGGAACATTTTTTAAATATTTGTTTTACATTAATTGTGCAAAAAGAAAATGTACAAATTGTTAAAGATATACTTTTATTTAAATAGTATACACCGAGTGTATTATTTTAAAATTATGAGTTTACAAATATTCAGATTTAAGAACTCAATCGGGTCAAACATAACCTACGGTTAAATGAAAATACTGAGAAATGCAAAAGAATATGAATTATTTTATTACGGGAAATGGAATGCCAAATTTTTAAAGATTGTGCAGTGTAGTAGCCAGGCGGCCTTAAAAGGCGCATGCGGCAAATAGCTACCCATCACCTTTATTTCTTCTCTGAACCATGACGAGTCCTCGCAGCAGCCGCGTCTGGACACTAGACAGTGTTAGCTTTCTACTCCATCTGCCAAATTTGAAGAAACCCACACGCTGGAGTCGTCGCCTTTGAATTTGTATAGTTAGCCACTTCGCGCGCCTCCGAGCACCGGTACAACGAGTAATTTGTATAAAGAACCGGTGGATATTCAATAATCTCTGTTGGGAGAACTCACAAAAGACCTCTGAAAAGTCTACTGCCATCGGGTTTCCTCATTATTTGTGTACACAACGGGCCCACAACAGACATCAGCGGGAGGAACGGAAGACATAACTCTTCCAGTAAATTCATTCGCTTTAAGATGAAGTTCACAAAATAGCTCTAATTGGTGTGGTGGTGTAACGTTTGTGTGTCTAATGCTCTCTTCGGTGGACGTTTCGGCCGCGTTAATTTCGTTTGGAAGCCGCCTCCGGCGCCGCGGACGGGTTTGCGTTCCGGCCTGTCCTTTCTATAGCGATTCATTAGCCGAGCGGGAACGGATGTTAATGACCGGTTTGTTCTCGGACAAGGCGTCGCTGTTCCGTGGACGTGAGATGTATTAGGTTGTCTTCCGCGACACCCGCGGCGAGAGCGCGTCGCCACGTGCCGCCTTCCGCGGAGCCGCCGCCGCCGCCTCCCAGGTGCAGCAGCCGTTACGCAGCCGGCTTGTGTCCGCAGACGTGCGCCGCCGGACAGCGGAGGTCCGTTTTACAGGGAAGGGGGATGCATTGGCCAACGGAGGACTTCTGGCCATCCTGGGGGTGGGGGCATGAATGAAGTGTTGAAAAGCAATCGCGAGAAATGATATTTTGTTTGGACACTTGTTTGATTGTTTGATTGGATTGACACTTGTTTGTTGGAGACTATAGGAGTCAGTAGTATCGTAAGATCCCACCAATTGCATTAGTCCTGGCTGGGAATTCTAGTGGGTAATGAATTCCTGGGTGAGGACGACTCTATGGTGTCCTCTAATTAATTTTAAGTCAGATGCCAGAGGTGTCCCCTAAGCAACGAACAATCTCCATGAAGACGAACCGCGTGCTTTGCTTCCTTCCCCAATCAGCTCCCATACCCATCCTTAGAGACAAAGCTGCATTCGCAAGTATGCCCAATTGATGGGCAAAATCTGCGATAATCGGATAATCATGCTGCAGCAGTCTGCTGCTATATTTCTAAGATACTGTATGTGTCGTGGTGGGGTAAAGGAAATAATAAAATATATTGATGTATCAATATATTTTATTATTTCGTTCTTTCTTTCTGTTTATCGTTTCGTTTCTTTCTTTCTTTCTGAATAAAGATCAAACATAGGCTGCCTGCTACTAAGTTTTTCTTAATTAAAGTTCCAATAATTTCTTTTTATAGACAGACCAAACTACATTTATTAAAACATAAATGATTATTAAATTCAAGTTGGTAACTTGAACAAGAATGATTACATTCTTGTCAGTACTCTCTCCGTAGTAGGAGCGTTCACAGTCTCTATTAGTAACTCTCATATGTATATATTTTGTAATTATCTTCTTGTACATCTTTCATGTATTTTAGTTCTCAAGAACTATTATCAATTTGTAATGTTTCTTACATTCCAAATTCATCACATGAAATGTTTTCAACATGATACCTACTATTAAAGTCAATTTTATCATGTTATCTCATCCATTTCCTTGTTAATGGACATATTGTTAAAGGCCTGATGATGGAGGCACAACTCGACCTCTGAAACGTTGCCACGCTATTCTTGTTCAAGATACCAATATGAATGTAATAATCATTTATATTTTAATAAAAGTAGTTTGGTCTGTCTACAAGAGGAAATTATTGGAACTTTTATTAAGAAAAAAAATCTTTCTTTCTGCTTCATATCTCCCTATTTCCCTTTGCATCACTCTTTCTCTCTCTCTCTCTCTCTCTCTCTCTCTCTCTCTCTCTCTCTCTCTCTCTCTCTCTCTCTCTCTCTCTCTCTCTCTCTCTCTCCATTACTCCCTCCGCTTCTTTGTTTCGTGTGTATAGCCCTCTTTTTGTTTCTCTACCTCTGATGTGACTTTTGAAGACAATTTACCCTCTTATTTTCTGCTTTTATATCCAAACAATGCTGTCATCAACTTTATCGTCCATTTGTTATCTGATCATCTGAAGATAATTTATGAGTAATCAATAAATCTTACTGAATCTATCATTAACTAGTTTATTACATACGTTTGACATTATCACTGTTAACCGATAAGGTCTGTTAACCGATAGGGTCTACTGTGAAGAAAGGAACGGAACATAACTATGTGCTTACGCATTACCTTATATACTAGTTGGATGTGGCGTCGCCAACGCTGTAAACCGTCTTAAAAGTATTTTCATGTGTTGAAAATTTCTTTCATACTTCATTTCTTTCATGCCTAATTTGTTCAAATATGTTCTTACAGTATCTAGCATAGGACTTACCAATGAATCGTAGTAGCTGTTAATGTTGTATTTCCGTTAAAAATAAGTCCCAACACCCAATGGCATTGTACGAGAATATTATCTGCTTACGGGCTATGAACTGGTATTATTGCAATTTCAAAATTATAATCGACATAAAAAATACAGGTATGAGTGATGCGAAAAGTTAAAATTTAGTACCGCTATATATTTTACGTTTTGTTTTCTAATGTGAACATATATGAATATCTGTAAGCTGTTCTTCTTCGTTATTCTCTAATGCTATTATAAGATCTCAATTAGTTCGTAAACTTCCGACGCAAAATCTACATCTACATTTGATAAAAATGTTACTATTATGTTTGTTTATGTGAATAAGGTAAGTAAGTTGTAAGTTACATTAAATTGAAAATCGATCTTTGTACTCTTAAGAATTGTATTCTCTAGAATTACTTACAGTTTTTGTTTTCTTAGTATTCACGTGATGTTCTTTAAACTGAATGTTCAAAGATAATTTGCAATTTGTTTTTAAAAAACACTCATGAAATACTGCATTCTTACGACTTCACAACAAATTCTGCCGGGGGATATTCATTTTTGATATTGCTCGTTTGTCAAAAATCGATGTTGCCATCCTCATGAAAGAAAATGATGGTGTCGTGGACTGAAAATAACCACGGAGGAATGAGGTTTAATCAACGCCACCTACATAGATTTATTTAGGTGGCGTTGTTTTAATTACCGTCATACTCATTAAGATTGCTGCGCCAAAACACGATAAGAAGATTTTGGAAATTTCTTTGAATCTTATGGCTGGATCCGAACACAAATTATCAGTTCCCCATCAGGAGACCGAGACGCGTCGAATGCCACCTCCTATGTCTCGATCGGAGTACGGGAAACGGCCTAACCGTGAATGACGCAACCGCACTTACGAACATAAGCGCACTCGCAATTATATCAAGTTCTCTAAATTTGAGCATTTAATTATTCCAGTGTTCTGTAAACATAACTATTATCTTTAATTCAGTACAACTAAAACTGCAGGGACACAATTAATATGTGTTACTAGTTGGTAGCAGTCTTCGCCTTGAATGCCGAGGAAGGAGAACGTGAGTTAAAACAGTCGGTAAGAGGCAAAAGATGTCCTTAGAATCACACGATCTTCTTCTCACCAATTAGTATAAAGGTTATAATAAAAAAACACGTTATAATGCAACCAGATTAAGTTAAAACCGACCAAACCTATAATTAAAAAACGATTAAGAAATTGTGAAGATGGATACCACAGAATAATTTCAGTCATTGGAAAAATAAAGGTGAATAAGATAGATATGGGCCGACAACAAAGAATTTAGCTCGGGAGAAAAATATAGAAAGTCAAAATTGAGTCTTAAAAAACAAGAGAAAACGAGAAAGAATAGAAAAACATGAAAATTCGAATTCATGGTGTAAAACACGGGGACTAACGTAACAGTATTAGACAGTCAAATGAGTAGAACATAGAATGTAATATCGGTTTCTCAAATACGGTGGAGAATACACAAAAGTTCATCCTCTTGAATATTATGATGCAAGGAGTTACTAAACACGTCTTGCAAGGGGAGAAAATAAAATTCAAGACACAAGACTGTTCGTTATTTGAGTTCGAGTTGTGGCAGTACCTTTATAAAATAAAGAAGAGGGAATACAAAGAGGTTTTGAGAAAGAGATGAAGAGAAAAGGAATAATATGTAGATTAGGGCTACTGAACTGTGCTACACATTTGCGCTGGCCTTCGCCCTGCGGATCATTGGTATGGCCCTCTGCTTCTTGAGTCAGGAGGGGTCCTTGGAAGGTAGAAGAGGCGCCCGGGCGTGCGGCTCTAGCCTCTGCGGGGAGCCTGGCCCTGGTTTAGATCGCAGTGTGTAAGGTGACATTGCAGCCCAGGGTCAGTCGCCGCTCTTTGTCGCGTCTCCACGCCCGGAACGCCAGCCCCACCTTTCTCAGAAACGGCGGCCGCCACCCGCACGCCAACTCTTCCTCGTGCCCACCTCCCCCTCCAGCGCCCACCGCCCCCGCGGCGAATCTGTCAATATGTGCTCTCCGTTGTGAATGAGCGAGGAAGTGCAACGTTCGGAACTTGAGTAGCTTTCTACGTTCGCGGAATTTCGACGCGTCTCGGCTCGTCATTAGCATGGACAATGCGAAGCTCAAACAAATGAGTTTGGTGCGCGCGCCACGAGTGCACTCGCGCATCGCTTTCCGTGTGTTGCCCGCAAGTAGCCGACGAGTACCCAGCCAAATGTTCCACTCGTAAATTGCGAACTGGGAAGGTTTGTATGAAATTGAAGGGAAGAGCTATGGAATCAGGAAGAATCGTGGGGTGTCGTCATGACTTTGCACAAAAGTATGGAAAACGAAACCACTAGAATCGAAAGTTTGACACGGGCACAATACGGTTTGTGTGCTTTTTATAATAGAATATTATTTTCTCTTGACGTCGTTAAGGAAACTATTTTCGCTTGACGTCATTAATGTATTTTAGTTGCGTGCACTAGTTGCCTGAAATTGATTCCACTCTCACTAAATAAATTACTAGGCAACGGGGGCCGGTAGTATTTAGAGTCGTGCACAAAACCTAGCTCGCCGGGGCCAACAACTCGGTAAGAAACAGATTCACTTTCGTCGCCGTGGCTTCTCCGCCCTAATGGCAGAGCGAAACCTGTTGTGCCAAGCGTGGCGTGTGGCTTGTACCGTGGGGGTCGACGATCATGCGTGGTGAGGGAAGCTGAGTTGGCCAAGACGAAGTTTATCATACGAAAGCCATTAAGTTGAAAACGATTAAACAAAGTATTGCCGTGATGGCGAAGATTGCAAACATCGGCGAGAAACGATGACAGGAAGAAATTAATACCTAACAAGAAAATAAAATGCGTCGATAGAAAGTTGGTTGAGGGCGGATTCGTGTAGTCAGCATGCATGACAACAAGAGTGATGATTATGGTAGCTCTGTCACCAAGCAAATGTCGAATAAATGTAATGGATAACGGGCCAACAAAGTATCCATTTTGATAGTTTTTTCAGGAGTCAATTTTATTTTTAACCGAAAAAGTATCAGCAACTGAAGGGATAACGATCATGTCTACGAAACTGAGAAAGAAATATTTTGCTGAGGCGAATGCGAAGACTCTAGTCATGGTCCAGCCTAAAGATGTTGGAGATGAGGGAGAACCCGGCAGTAACAACGGCAGAGGTGGTGGTGGCGGCGGCAGTAGCGGCGTCTGTTCCCGTGGAGGCTGCGATCCTCGCGTGCGGGCAAAAGGCCTTCATGAACCCTCATTGCAGGTGAGTCGTCCTCGTCGTGATCGTTTCTTTCTTTTTTTCTCCTCGCACGGCCCTGGGCTCGCAGACGGCCCGCCGCACGGCTGGTAGGCAGCCGGCTGCTGTTGCAGGGAACTGCGGCGCCTCGTCCCTCCGCCCCTCCACGTCCTCTGCGTCCCGCGCCGCGCCGGCAGTCAGGGAGGTGGATGTAAATAGAAAGAAACACGAAAATGGTAGGTTGCAGCAGCAACGCGCCGCCCTCGTCGCTCTTTCGCCTCGGCGACGCGCGAGCGCGAGGGCGGGGGCGGCAGACACGTATGCGGTGGGTGCGGAGAGGACTTGGAGATGAAGGCAGTGCCGGTCGGCGCGTCGGATGGGGCACCACGGAGCAACGGATGTTGAGGTGAAATGGTGCGAGAGATATTCGTAGGTACCGGTGACGCAAATGAGGAACTTGGAAGTGATGAAAAACGGGCAGTGACAAAATAATCAGATAGTGGGATATGAGGTGAACGAGGTGAGGAGAAGCGTTAAGAATGAAGTAATATGAAGTAAATAAGGAGAAGTTATGAATAATACGAGGAAAACAGTCGAGATACATGGGAAGTAGGTGGAGAACGATAAGAGTGGAACGGGCAAAATAAAATATTGGCATAATCTCTGAATATATGGTGCAAATAATCGTAAAATACACATGTCTAATGGGTAGGCCGAAAGAAGCGGAATAAAATGTTCTTCGATCCAGGTCGATAGGCCTGATGACTTAAGCGACGTGGGGAAGGGACCATGGCTGGAGTCATGCACCACTGAGAGTGCTAATAGCGGTGCCGTGCATTTAGACCCACATACGACCAGCGAGGGCGCTGCGCCGTCGCGTCGTGTCGCAGAAAGGTGCGAGGCGCGGGGCAGCGAGAGGTTGCCCGGCGCCGGAGGGGACTGGGGGAAGCGAAGGGAAGCCGCGCGGCGGGCCGGTCCCCGAGGGGGCCTCCGGCGGTCGGGAGGCGGAGGCGGAGCCGGCCCCTCAAATTACTGTACGCACGTCAAGGCCGCGGCCGTAGGACGCTGCCCCGGCGCCCCTCTGCAATTACGCCGCCTCCCCTCACACGACATACGCAGCGGGCCGCCACAGCAGCGGGGACGGGGGCGGCGACGCCCTCTCGCTGCTTTCGCGCGTTCCTCGCCCCGAGCGGCCCCGCCCACGTGCTCCGCGCGCTCCCGCGGACGTGAAGAGGCCGTTGGCCAATGGGACTTCTATAGGCGGTTTGTAATGGGAAATGAAATAATTAGGGATGTTCAGCTATTAGGTGAATCTTTTTCAAAACCAGTTACCTCTCCCTCCTCCCTACACTCCCTACACAGATATCTTCCCAGTCCAGTTTCAGATCCGTAGAATTCAGGACGAGCGAAGCTTTTAGCTTTCCCTATTCCCTACGAGAGTTAGCTGATGTAGATATTTTTCGGTAAGCCAAAGCAAGTTACTACTTATCTAATGAATATTCGCACCTATTTTATTAATATTGGGAACTTGAAGAATGCTTTTTCTACTAATGTCCCCATCACTAAAGAGGGTGTGACTTATATAGATTTCAATATATTTGAGTGTCTCAAGAGAGTCGCCTTCTATTATGAGTGATATTGAACAGGTAGGGCTTGTAGACCGAAGGTAACACATTAAAACTGAGGGCATAGATATAATTATTAGGAATTTTTACTGAGAAATCTTGAATTTTTTCTAAGAAATCGGGTTAGTTACCGACACTTCTGTGCACAATGTATTCTTAAGTGAATTCTATAACAATAAATTTCTAGAATTAATTTTGGTGTCTTGTTTTCTGAAAGGATTTAATTTTTTTAATGCTAATATGGCTATTTTTCTAAGAATATTCCACCATTCTTCTCTGTATATCTTCTGTGTCAAAATTCCCATGCTTCTTTGTACCTCCTTTCTTATACAGTGTTACTGACCGACTACGTGTGTACTTCATTCATTTCCGAACGTCCATATTTGTTTTAAGACTATTTCAAGAACGTGAAACAGTTATTTACATAACGTTTGAGTACTTTTCATTGTTTTTCTGTGTGCTTCTCTCATATTGTTTGCCGGGATAGTTAGCTGTATGAGACTCAGAATTTTTTCTCATATATTAGTTTGTTCCTGTAAGACAAAGCAAGTAAATTTCGTTCTTCAATCCTTTGTTCTTCCGCTGCGTGTTTGACGCAATCTTATTATTTCCCTGTACTTTGCTTGTGGTAAATACGTGGATTTCGTTTTTTTTAATTTTGCTAGACTGACCTTGATTGCTTTGACCGGAGAACCTCAATTTTCCCTCGCTAGACTTCTAATTATCCACTTTTTCTCTTTATTTCTCATTTTGGTAGATTGATGCGATGGATATTTGAAAATACAGCGATACGATGATTCAGATATAATAATGAAGCGTTTCTGTCATTAAATCGGAGACCTTGATTCGCGATACTGATGTTCTTTCGACTCCTCAATTCTATGATCATTGGTGCGCGATGTGATTACGATCATTTGAGATTCTCTAATGAAATGCCGCAATTCTAGCCGATCTTGCAATTTCTCGGCACTGGGAACCATTGGAATGCCAAATTCGGCAAGTTCTTTCCGTTGAGAACACCCTCTTGGGCAAGTCGTTGACGTGTGGAGTGCTGAAAATGTCGGAGAATGCACTTTCACAGCGTTGCCTCTTTCACGAGGAAGTGGAGGCTGCTGAGGTGTGCTTTGTCATTGTGCAGCCGGTAATCCGAGATGCGTTAATTGAATCTTCCGTGGTATACCGTTGAGCGAGCCCTCAGGTATTCGAGGCTTGGCAGACGACCAGCGAGACATATGTGCTTATTGAGCTAGGTGAGCGATGAAGGTGCGTGCACTTGTGACTCAGTGCTACGCGTTCAGGAATACACCGTTTGCTTTTGGCTGAGAATTTGCTAATTATTGAGTTATAAATGCTACTGTAGTATGTATCACCGCAACGTTTTTATGGTCTTTTTAACTGGTCATATGCAGCAACTTGAACAGGAATCTGACGTATAAAGTTTAAATGAGCCTTACTTCATTTGTAAAAATGTTATATTTCCCAATTTTATTTATTTCTATCTTGTATTATCATAGGCATGATTATAAGTTATACATGTAGGCGTTAGTAAAACTCGCCTAATATTGTTCACACTGAAATGATTTTTTTTCTTTTCTGTAAATATCTAGTTAACTTAAGTTCATTTCATTTTGACACCATTCTCTTAATTTTAAATTTCCTGCTAGTGCCTTCATAGCGGTATAATATTGGAAAGTTCATTTTGAAGATGTGTGCACATCATGAACTTCCTCAGTGAGATTTCCCTTCATAACATTTGAAACATTTTTACTAACGATTCGATGAGACGCAAAACGACATAAAGACGAGGCAGGCGTGATCGGAAACCAGAGTTTCTATAGGCGCAGATGTCTGCAGGGTAATTCCTGGGTGAATTTTGTGTTATTTGCGATTTCACGTCTCACGTAACCGTGTTGCTTGTGCCTGTGCTCAACCTCGGATAATGCATTCTTAATACGAGGTCGCGACTTTTCCACCGCGCTTGCAGCTGAAGAATGCATCCGCGCCTCCGCTTTCCTTGGGAAAAGCGTTTTTCCTCGCCCGGCCACCGTGAGTTGCAGTTATTCCGCGTCATTATCGTGGGAGTCCTTGCCATCGTCGCCATCCTTTGGCGTTGTCGACGTCCATTGTCGTCGCGGCCTTTGCTGCTTCTTCCACATCCGTTTCTAGTACAACTTATGCGTGGCCACTGCAACATGTGCATTATAACTCTTCTTCCTTCCCGAGCGGATGGCTGCTCTGATTACTGGCGATTGTAGGAGGTGGAGCGGTCAGCAGGTCTTGCAGTCAGAAGAGCGTGTTCTGTCGCCCGTTTTGTCTTTGAAATTATTTCATATTGTGTCACGCGTGTTGAATGGTTTAAGGTAACGAATGTACAGGAAAATCTGTTTTTACACTCTTTCTCACTTTCAGTTTGTTGTTTAGTTCTAATGAAATGCCATTTTACGTGTGATATATCTAATAGATCTTCACATCTTTGTTACTTGACGCGGATTTATATTTCTTGCTGGTGCTCACTGGGGTAACTTTTACATTACTGTGTGCCTTTGAAATTATTTAGTCGTTCATTTCAAACCAATGTATTTAATTGGTAACATTTTTCTGAGATCCAAAATCTGCACGAAGCGAGGTCATTTCATTTTTTTTAAAGAAAAAAGATTCTACATCTAAAATACATCTTGACAAAATAATTTTTGTTAGTCGAGAGATTCTTTGAACATAAAAAATTCATTACATCAACAATATTTCATCTTTTATTGTTGATGATTTCTACAATAGCCATTATTTCCATCACGGTTCACTGATTATCCGTTTTCTTTTTGGCGTGCAACGACCGTTCCGTAGTTACATTGAAAGTCGCAGAATTATTATAGAACCGCTTTTTGGACTCTTTAAGATATGCTAGGTAAAATTACTCAAGTACAAAGAGCATGCCTAAAGGTAATGAAGTGATAGAAATACGTTTCTATTTTATTTGGGTTTCCAAGCGGCGCATGGCGTCTCGCGACTGTCGCGAGGGGTTGCGAGGAGTGTGGGATGAAAGCACCTGCCCGCAACAGAACCCGCCGCTGCCCCCGCCCACCCGTCCTCCCCCTCTTTTCGTCGGCCGTTCTCGGCCTCTCTGCTTGCCCTCGCCAGCGCGGCGCGGCGCGGCGCGGCGCCTTTACCGTCGGCTGCCGAGAACATATTTTTTCGCTTATGAATGAAGGCACCGCCGCGGCGCCTTTTGAGGTGGCGCCTCGGGGACGAAAGGACTTGGAGGAGACGGCGGCGGAGGCCACAGGCTGTGCTGTGCGGAGGGTGGCAGAGGCGGCGCCGGTGCCGCAAAGGGCAGGCAGGGAGCGGGGTACTCGGCGAGCCATTGGAAACTGGCAATCTGGTAGCGAAGTCTCGAAGGAAGGGTTCAGGGACATGCTTGAGGGAACAGGGGCAGTGGAACTATGTAGCACCTTTTTGTGGGAACTTGAGACGTTATCTAGATGAAAATGGGTAACTAAAGAGAAAATTTGGATAACTTAATGTACGAATAAAAATGAAAGATTAAAGGTTTTATGAATCGAAATGGAAATTCGACTAGATGGAGAGAGAGGGAGAGAAAAGGTTCTAGTCGTATGCTATTTGTCTTGATATGATGCCTGATTTATTAAGCCCATTGTGAGTGACTGATTGTCAAAATTCTCATCTACTACAATGTAGGTACATTTAAAGAAAAAAATCATTCCTGTTGAAATTAATCATCAGACTGACAACACATGGAGAACTTCCAAATTTTAAACATTTCTTGTGTCAAACTGACCAAGGAGTATGATAGGAATTAAATTTACATGTTTCAAATTAATGAATAAGAATGAAGAATGAATTACTATTTACTGTTCTTCATTTGTTACTGCAATATTATAAAGAATTTTGAAAAACTCTATAAATTACTAGCATTTTAAATTATATTTTAAGCTTCTTTTTAGTCCACGAATTCTCCGTGTCCTGAAATATCATTCGGATCCTTCGTGAATCTCAATATACGAAAATATCTTGTCACTGAATTACTTAATTTCCAGGATGATATTCGCGTGCAAATACGAGATGTACACACACCTTTCTGAGAACACGGTTAGTTGTTCATACCTGAAAAATACTTGCAGGCGTACCAGTGCTGTGCAGACCTTTTCTTGTCTGAGTAGCAACACCTCGCGCACTTCCTGCGTGGAAGAGATGATGCTGGTGGAGGGAACGCGTCGGCACCGGGGAGTGCGGGAGGGCGCAGTGGGCGTGGGAGGAGCGGTTGCCTCGCGCGTGACTGCGGGCGCCCTTTCAGCAGGGCGGCGCGTAGGGCCAAACGAGACCCTCTTCCCAACGCCCTTTCTTCCTCCGCTGGCGCCTTCCCCGAGGGTCGTTTACCTTGCCCTACCTCCCTCCTGCCTCCCGAGAAAATGCTGAAGTAGTTCTGACAAAACGGGTTCCATTTCATTTGCTGAGGGCTGAGCGTAGAATTAAACCTTCCAATCGAGAGAATACATGCGAGTTTTGAATGGTGGAGTGAACATTTATGTATTTTATTTTAGTAAACGAACTGTAATAAAAAGAGGTGCAACACAAGCTGTAGAGAACTGGTTGACAATGCATTACACGCTATTTGTCAGGATCTTTCTAGAATGTCCACAAAAAAGTTTTGACTATCTTGTCAGGACCTGGATTTTTCGAATTTACGAATGGTTAAGAAATTTGAAACAAATATGTTTAGTTTCCCTGGATTTGGCTGTCCTACGTTTCAGGCATATTTTGTCGTGGGAAGAGAAACTTGATATATATGTTTATTGTAACCCTAGAAGCAAATGTCCTGCTGCTTCCTTTAGGAAGGCACATCTGTCCTACTGTTTTGCTTGGAAGTCAGTACACCTTCACCCCTCTGCCCCATCTCTTCAGCAAATATGTTTGGTGCAAAGATTGTTTTGCTGCTAGCAAAACAATCTCTGGGATCCTACTGGGATCTAAATTCTACTAAGTCTACTGGGATCTAAATTCGCAAAATGTCCAGTATTTTGTTTTCTATTTAAGCAATTTGTTCACTATATCGAACATTAAGCAAATAATATTAATATATGTGTACAGAATGGAGATATAATTTAGTGGTTATCCTTCTTAAAAACACGGAAGAAAACTGTGTTAACTAGGGTATTAACTAAATTTGTAAGAAATTTAGGAGCCGGTATCTCGTCGATTGTTTTCTAATGCTTACGCTTGTCTCTTGTTAAATGATTCAGCGGGTTTACAAGTTTTTCACGTTATTGAGTCTTATTGAAATAGTAGGCATTATTCATGTATTTCTCCGTTTTTTCTCTTATAGTAATCGTAGAACATCAGACAACAATGCTAGTTGTCTTGGAAATCCGACCTCTGTCGGAAATCCGATATCGTCTTATACATTTGTTGCCGGGCAACGGCATCGGCGCGACGTTTCTGCGGACTCCCGCGGTACTTGTGGGCGTCATCCTTACGTCGCACCGTGCTCCTGACTTTGCATTTGGAGGTGAGGGATCATTGCAAGCTCCTTGTCAAAAGTCTGAAAGGAAAGCATACTTTTCACATGTCGTTTCAAGTTTTATTTCGACTTGGGAAAAATGCATGTTCTAGTGAAAAATGGGATAACACATTTATGATCTTTCACGTATGAAATTTTTTTGATATCGGGAGAAGCTAATACTAGTTTTGATTGACATTAACTTTTCATTATAGTTTTGAGACTCAAGATCTACCAAGAAATATATAAAATGCTCTCGCCTAACTTATATACTACAATTCTGTAATTGAGAACTTATGCTTGAATCGTTTATCTTCTTATAAGTTTTTGAAATGCAATTAATTAGTTGTGCGTAACTATAAAAAAGTGTAATATATTAATATGATATGAAATAGATTACTGTCACTTTCTGTTTAATTCTTGGAGGCTCTATGCTTTTGAACGCACATGCGAGGGCAAGGTTTTTGTTGGTTTCCTGGCTACCACAGTGTAAACAATTAGCGTTGACTCCATCCACGCCAGAGGCATAGAGTATATAGAGCGAGCGCTGGAACAAGCGACAGTAGTACGCCGCCGACTGACGTGCGACGGCGGCAGTGCGCAACCACGCACGTGACTGCACAGCAGGCGTCCTCTCAACGTGGGGGGAGCGTTCAGTTGCCTCTGTGGCTGGCTGGCAAGAATTACATCGCCCCAACTCCACGCTGCCCCGTCCCTCACCTACCATTTCCGCTATGAGCACAAAGCCATAAGGGCTCCACCAACGAAGCCCCGAACATTGGCATTAGTGCCATGACTGTACCCGCCGCCACCGTGCCCATTGTCAGTCAACACAACCACCTCTACCATAACCGCATCTACCACCATTACAAACGCACCTTCTCCCGCAACTTTTCCGTCTCTATCCCCCATTATGATTTCTGTTAACGAGAAGGGGCATTGCTGTCACCACCTCCCTTTCTCCGTTGGCTTCTGTCAGTCCCTCAGATAATTGTCACTTAACAGCTAGTACCTGAATTTCCGCCATCGCCGTTGAAGTCGCGGACTGCACCGCCGCCGTTACTACCCCCGTCGCCACCAATCCCCTCGCCAGCGGCATCAACGTCACCGCACCGCCGCGCCGCTGTCTGTTTGCCCACACGAGGCACCTCTCTGCGTCTCGCCCCCGCCCCCGCAGCCGCTCCGCTTTCGGACGCTGCAGGTGCACGCAGATGGCGGCGCCGCGAGGCAACGCCCCGCCTTTTGATGTTCCGCCCTCCATTCACCCTCTCGCCCCCGCTCTCCCGACTTTCGTTAGGCATTTTCGAGCATTCCTCGCGGAAAGGGCGTCGTTCTCCCGCGCACCGGCAGGCGGCGGCGCTCAGTGGGCCCAAATTGGCGGACTGGCGGCCATGGAAAGAAAAAAAATGTACCTGTCCATGCGTGAAAAGTCCAGATACAGCCCTGAATACGTAAATAGGTTCACAGTGGTGATGTTTGAGTGCCGGAGTGTATAAAGCAGAAATACTAGCATTTTTGTTAAAAAATAATAATTTATACGTAATGTAACTTCATTGTTTTACTAATTTTTAATCAAGTTAACTAAAAAATTAAAAGTTATCCATTATCTGAAAGCTTGAAAATACTCGCTGCTTTTCACACATCATATCTGGCTATAATTAATACTTTTGATGATTATGTCATAATAATAGGTGGTATAACAATGTAATATTAAACTGAATAAATTTGTAAATTATTGAATGACAAAATAAATACATGGGTATACGCATAAAATTAAGGAAATATTTCTTCCCGATCGTGAAAAATGAATGAAACTTCTGCAATAGACTTTATTGTGGATTTAATATGGAAACATTTCTGAGACTGACGGTCAGCCAATTCTGCCCATAAAAATAAACATCGACAGTAAATTCGAGATCTACCTTGAAATATAATGAAAGAAAGTATTATGTATTTCATTGCTTTCGTTATTCATTGAAAATATCGTTCGATGATTGAAATACGTGGGAAATCACAGAATATAAGCAGTGTACACCTTCCGTGCAATTTCGGCCCACTGCAGATGGACGAATGTTCTTCCTGATGCCCCTCTCGGTCGGCGCCTCTCGCCTGCGGAGGTGGAGTAGTACGTGTGCACTTGGAGTGTTTCTTTACGGGACCTGGGGGCGGCGGGAGTGGATGCGTTCCGGGAATAAAGGCGCTCGCTGTTTGCGCTTCGGCTTCACACGCGCTCCGACTCGCGGCCTTCGATGACAAGGCGTGATGCATTGGTGTGCTCGATGGGCGCCATCGGGCGGAGCTGCACATTCTTGCTGAATACATGTGTCCAGCGAATGATTCTATACGATTATTAAAACTGGCTGGGCTGTGGGAAAGACCAAACACATTGGGACTGTAGTTTAGAGAATGAGAAGAAAATGATGAATGTATTTTTTCGTTTTGGCTCAGTTATGTACATTCTCATTTGCGTATTTCATTTCCTGGTGAGAGGTGACAAGCTTTGAAGGTGCCTCGTTACAATAGTACATTCTACTCTGCTGGTTTCGCTTTGCTGTTGAAAAGAAATCTGTATTATTAATAGAGGGATTAGATATTTCACATCATTCTGTCCTAGAACCAATGGGTCTCCTTAATCTTTATAAGCTCTTCAGTGAAAACACACACATATATATATATATATATATATATATATATATATATATATATATATATATACGTCGCATCGTTATAAATTTATGCACGTCTTATTCTTTGTAATAGATGCGTTCCTCCCGGAAATACGTAGCCACAGGAGGTACAATTTACGAAGACCATTACAGCGTTATTTTTGGCGCTACTCCACTTATCCCAGTGAGCAAACTGAACGTCGATGTACAGGATGTCGGAGAAGTAAAATCCTTTCGTCGACTAATTTGAGACCATGTGATATATTGCAGCAAATGCTGTTCACGGGTAAGATATTCCTGTTGTGGTCGAGATATCAAGAGGTATATACTTACGGAACGTTTTTTGTAGTCGTGAACAGTAATGACGAAAACTGTTATGGAAAGACGTTAGGGAAGTATACGTTGTCCAATGAATGGGAAAATTATTCCAAAGAATGAAAAGAAAAGTAATGAACGCATTTTTCACATTAGATGAGAATGACTTGCACGCAAAGCTGAGAGGAAAGGAATCTTAAAGAATCTTGAGGAGAGAGACATATTTACGAAGAATAATTTAGCGGGGTCAAAGCATTGTAAGAAGGAGAAAACAAGGAAATATATCAGTAGACAATGAAAATAATAAAATGAATGTAAGAGAAAATGTGAAAAAAAATGTTAAAATAAAATTCTAATTGTGTAGTAGAAGTAGACAAATTCTAAAGTGTTTTATAAATGTCCTAGGAGTTTTTTTCAGAGGAAGTAAAGTGTATTTTACAAATTTAATATTTTAGAAGTTCAAAAATATTTTTATTAAATATTACGAATTAGATATGCTCCCCAGTCTACAGAACCTGTTGTATTATTTTCGAATTGCTAAGCGTGAAATCATAATTTGATTCTATGGAAAATGCGACGACAGTGTCCAAAACAGAAATCCATTTTGTGGGCAACACATCAGCAAACAATTGCGTTTCTCATCAAAATATCAGTCAGGACAGAAGTTATTCCTTAATTCCATGACCCACGCGACCTTGTGATTTCCCACGTGACGCCAAGTGTATAAAATCCATGGAACTGCTTCATCTTAGGAAACGGAGACCGTCAGCCCCACCGTAAATGAAAACCCAAAATTCTAATTGTGCCTGTGGCGTAGAGACGGAGCACAGTGCTTTCGGAGCACCGTGCCGGCGCCGTGGAGCGAGCGTCGCATCTCCCCGCTGCGCTGGTGGCGTCGCGGCGCCGCTGCTCTACCGAACAAAGGCGTCCGCGGGATTTGCAGGCCGCCCGCTGCGTAATGGCTTTCTTGCGGTGGCGCTGGAGGCGGCGGAGACGGGTTCCTCTTGCATGTGCGCCTGCGTTATTGATTGGAATACAATAGTCGGGGGCACGAGGAAGCTGAAACCTTTCCGATCCGCGGAACTCGCCGCTTTGTGTCCTGCTCCAACCCCGCCCCACCCCGACCCGCCCCGCCTCGTCCCCGCAATAACTATTGATTCGCCGACGCGTTCTCCGCTCGTCTAACGTAATAAAATGTGTTACACACTCCTCCCGCTCCGCGTGCAGCGCCGGTAACGCTGCTTCTCTCGAGATCATGTTCTTGCGTAAGTTGTTATTCGAATTGTCGGCTGTGTGGGACTGTATGTACTAGGTGTAACAATGGTTACAAGCAACTGTTACTAACAACCTACATACTCACGTCTTAATTGCAGAGAATGTTTCTTTAGTGTTGATGCGAAGACTTTGTGACAATGGAGTACCAATGAGATATATGAATGCATTGTAATTGAACAAAAGATAAGTTTTTGCTATCCACCAGAATCCATACTATTCGATTAATGTGAATGTTTATGCCTATTGCTTATATATATTGAAAGAAACTGTCTAATTTGTTTTTTAAATTTAATATTTCCTCTGCCCTTCTAATATTATTAAATATAAATTCAACGTAACCCGTTCCAAATTTATATAAGAATATGGGCGCCAGGAAAAGATTACGTTAATTCTATTATTAAAATTAATCTTCAATTGCTATTTCCAGTAAATTAATATCCGGCTAACTGGGTCGATGGGTCTTATAAGAAATAATCGCTATTGCCTACTAATAGCCGATTATTCGATCTGCCATCTGTACAGAGTGGCCGAGGAATCTGAAAAGCAAATATACATTTCTCGCTACTCATTTGCTGGAATTGGCTAAATGAAAATCATAGAAACTTGTAAGTTCATTCAATTTCCATGAAATTTTAACTTTAAACAATACGAAACGTACTTTCTGTCACGACCAGTTTCAAACCTTATACTGCAGTACCCGTCTTCGCGCGCTCTTGGCCGATGTCGCCGCGTAGGACCATTTTCATTTTTTTCCGCTGTCGATGGCTCCAGGTCCAAATACCATCTTCTTTTCTTCCGTTCTGGCCTCGAGTGTTCTCAAGTCACTGATCCTCACCGCCTCATAAATTGATAAGTCTTAATTAATTTTCCTTTTAAAAGTTCCCAGTTCTTTCTACGCGTATGCTTAAAATATTAAAGTTCAGTAAACTATTATCTGCACCAAATACTCCCAGTCCTGTTGCCGACAAATTCACCTAAGTTCACAGTTTAAATTCTAGCTGCTGCACTCGAAATATTTCCAAGTGCCAATTTCCGCACATTACATCAATATTCAAAGTCCGACAACCATACGCTCCAAAGTAGACGTTCACAATTCCCAAACTCCCAACATCAATTACCTACACACGATCCGCACAGCACCACGGCATAAGTCGGAATGCATCCATATTCCCCTCTTTCAGCCCTTCAAAACTCTGTCTATATTTTCTACTGCTTCTTGTCAGAAAAATTCGACCCACTTCCGTCGAAATACATTGTCACTCCATGCCCAGCCAATCCCTAAATTACTTACAAATTCAACTAGCCGCGCCCCAGACTGTCATTGCTTTCTCGGCCAATCCCCAAACAGATTACTTTATCAACTAGCCGCGCCCCGTAGTTCAAAGCAATGAAGTTTGTTGACCTTGACGACAACTCGTCTACCGTTGCTAGGCCGCCATATTTACATATGTCCATCCTTACAGTTCACCCTGTTTACAATAAATGTCATACCAATATGTGGGACATTGTATTGCGTGACATTTATTGTAACTAAAATTTTGTTATGTTATTTATGTAGTAGTAAAAATATGTTTTTGTGCCAAGTGTTTTTGGAAATCATTCCACTGAAAATGAATATGAATGGTAATATTTCATTAAAGTTAAAGAGAATGTGCAATGTTGGTTGTACTGAGTATATTGTTGACAGCATTGCAACAGGTGTGCATGTGAAAGTTATGCCTGGCCAGGCATTCAAACGTGCGATTTCGATAGACTTGCTTTGATGTTTACTACGCGTAATGTTGTTACCTGGTACGTCCTATGCAAGAGAACTAGGAAGTGATGTTTTCCTAACCCCGGGATGACGCATGCCAAATTACACCCAGTAATTCTCCGGCTTCTGCGCAGTGTGCGTGACGTGCATATCCGCGTGTAGGCTCTGTCGCCTTCCTTATTCAGCGCCGCTGGGGCCGCCGCCCCGGCCGTGCGTGTCGCGCCAGTCCTCGCGCGTCCGGATTGGCAGAAGCGCGTGCCGCGGCGCTGCGGGCGCGACGCGCAAACACGTTCCCGCGTGCGTTCGTAGAGTGCTTTCCCGCCGCTTTGCCAATGTTTGTGGTTAATTTGGGCCCTCCCGCGCGCCGACGACGCGCCGTGCTGCGCCGCGCCGCCCCGCCCCGCTCGCGGAGTCGTTGCACCCGCCGGCGCCGACGCCGACGCCGACGCCCCATGCGCCCGCCCGTCCGGTCGCCTCCCTCCCGCGTAACCATCGGCGCGTCCTTGTGTACCCGCCCGCCCGTTTCCTCTCCCCCGGCTTGCACTTGCTTGCCCGCTTTTCTGCGTCTTCTTGCCCCCACTTATCCACTTATCTCCTCCCTAGGCAAGAAACTAGAACTATGTGGAGTACCTTTCTTCTCCTTTTGACATGCGACTTGTTGACCACCTTGTTGCCATTTTGTTCCAAAGAGTATCGTTTCTCTCCTTTTTCCCGTCTTTCTTTCCTTTCGTTTCCTTCCTCCGCCTTCTGCCCTTCTCTCTCTCTCTCTCTCTCTCTCTCTCTCTCTCTCTCTCTCTCTCTCTCTCTCTTTCCATCCTCCCCCTTGTCTCTCTCGCTCTCCATGTCCCGTCTTTTCTGGCAGTTATTTACATACCCCCTGCTTCACTTACCTTAAGCTACAATCTCGTTAGCTCTCTCTTTTTCCCCATTCATCGCATCCATGTTGGGATTTTGGTTCCTTCTCGTCCTTCACTCGACCACCGAACTTGCCTCCCCACTCCAACTCATTTTCCAACAGTCTACCCGATTCGCAGCCCATCCACTAACCACCCACCCATCCACTCTCTCGCCGAACGCTTTCCAATCTCCCCTCCTCTACAAACTCCCAATCATTCGACTGCCGCGGGCCAACCCGCCGGCCCGCCCGTCAGCCGTTCACCTGCCAGTCCCTCGCCAATAATGCGTTGCAACGCCCAATTTATTGCGGATGGTCGTGCATGAAATTCTCATTTTGCATACGCTGGATGTATACCGGTGGCTGCAATTAAATGCTAATGCGATTGATTGGGTAGGTTTCCGGTTCGCGGAGTTCTTTACTCCTTGGCGCGGGCGGCTCTCCACTGGATTCTACGTTGAGAAACAGCGGGGGCATGTCGAACATGCGAGGTCAGCGCTGCTGGCGCTTTCAAAGAGCCGCTTCCCGCCTGATCGGCAGAGTTAAGCGATGTTTCTGGGTGCACCTCGGTTCTGGGACGCTTGGTTTTTTGGGCAGTAAATTTGGCGAGATAATTTAGTTTCTACGGAGGTTATTTCCAAAATGGGAAAGAAATATAGACAAATCAGGCTATGAATGTGTGCTTGTGATGAACTTCATTATTCCACTCTTAACCCCTGGAAATTGTCCCACGTATTTTTGTAATTGAAATTAAATCTTCATTTTAAAAACTCAATTTGTTATATGTGTATGTTGTTGGAATGACATGTAGGATTAACATAATTCTTTTATTTCAAAGAATTGAATTTATTCTGTCGTTCTAGTGATTACGATAAATAGTACTCAGATAAACGAATAAATTACCAATTTTTTTTACAAAACTGCATATTCTGGGAAAAGCGAAACTTTGCTTGCTATTAAGTAATAATTTGGACTATCTGCATTCGAATTCTCAAGACAGTAATTTGTGCTTGTTCGTACAGGTAGGTTTGATCTCCAAACAGAAGTGCTCTGAGATAATCATTTCTGAGTTTGCAGTGACAATCATTATTTCTTCTTTATCTTCTTACTGATATTTTCCATCTACCATTTCATGCTGAGACTTGTTGTACATTTCTAAGCAATACTGCTTTAACATATGCTGGGTGTTATGTGACTTCTGAATATTCCAAAACGTTTCACGATCTTATGACGAAAGGTACTTAACGTAACGTAGCAAAATGATGTGCATTTGCCCTCTTGAGACGGAGGCTCGTCGGAGGTGTGCGCGTTTAAGTTCTTGGTGGTTGGCGGACCCCGAACGCGGACCGGCTAAGATGTTTTGGGTTTGTCTTGAGCTTGCTACATTACTCTGGACTAATATTTGATGTCCGAGGTGATACTTTTCCTATCTAGCACTCTCTCGGAGTACCTGACTTCCGAGAAACGAGTACGGGCCGAACGTTTTCGGGACGGTAAATGTTGAGATCATTTCAGTGAATACGTGACTGGCCAGCAGTGCAGGGCATCGTTCGTTTTACAAGTGTACTTTGTGATGCCAATGCTCGAGCAAGAATTTTTTCTCGTTTCAGTTGGCTTGGACGACAGGTTTGCAGATCTATCAAAATACTCCGAAGTAATATTTGCTTGTTTTACTAGGAATCGAATTTAGACCTACAGATTGTAAACCAACGGCTGATGCTTTTCATGTGAACGTGGTATTCGGTTTTTTACATTTCGGTAAAATTCAAGTGGCGTTGTTTCTTACATTTTGTAAGTAGGTTTGTAAGAATTTAACTCCATTATTAAGGAAAGCAGTTCCCTAGATTGTTCCTTAAGCTGAGTAATTGGATACTTTTTTTTTCATTTTGCTTCTGAGGAGTTATTGTTTACGTTACTGAAACGCAATTTCTGTGTATGTATGTTCGTATTTACTTAGTAATACGTGCTGATTTTTAGTGAAATAACATAATTCTACATCATTGTGGAAATATTTATATTTAATTGATAGTGAATATTACATCAAACTTGCATATAAATATACAAAGGGTTTTTAAAAATACTTCATGCGAATAAAGCTTTGAAATTGGATTTCATCCCGATATTTTGTGAATTTTATTATTAGATTGAAACGACAAAATGAAGTAAGTAAATAGGTGAAAATACACAAGAGTTTTGATTAAGTTTTTTGATGAACACTTGAATATATGCAAAGTAAACAATTGAATTTTCAAGGTTGAGCAAGTCATCTCAATTCAAGGAGATGAACTCTGTAAGACGCCTCGAGCACCTTGAAGCCTGTTGTAGAATATTGTATTTCGCAAACGCGACGCGTTGAGTCGCTTTGTTTCGCACGTGCGCAGTTTTTTGGCGCAGCGGGCTGGTCCAGCCGTTTGCATCTTGCGGCCGGGGCTGAGTGGTGGAGCCCGGGCGGTCGGCGCTGGCCTGATGAGAGGCGCGCGTGTTTGCGCGCAGAGGGCGGGGCGCGTGTTTGCTTTATGCTTGAAGGACCCGGGCGCTCCGTTTGCATCGATCAGAGCGACGTAATTGCCGCGCGAAACCCGCGGATTGCGACGTGCGCGAATGCAGACGGCGTGACGCCCGGGGGGGAGGGCGCTAATCGCGGTGGTTGCGGCGCGGCGGGGCGTCTGCCTCATGTCGCCGCGGGGCACGTCCGTCACTTGCTCACGGCCGCTCAGGCGCTGTCTCTCTCCCCCGTTGATTCATTCATTGCATCTCGCGCTTTCTCTCACTCGCTCCCGCTCGGGCTTTCGTTTTACACGTACTGTGCGTATCTTAACGCGTTGCCATGGTTTTCCTTCAGTGTCGTTTTGCTTCGACTTGCATTGACATGACGTACTTTTCTTTTACATATCTTTCACATTATCCATATCAATTTTTTACCGAATAGTTTGTGAATTTTATTCCTTTATCTTTAATGATTTAGTCTCTTATCATAACTTTAATAGTTTATATAATCTTCTTCATTTATAACGTTTATCTTTTGTTTTTTTTCCTCATCACTTTTCTTTATTTTGATGTTGGATGACATACATTACGCGGACGGAGGTCATCCAACCGGCGCCCTCTGCGTAATGTTAGATCGTGAATACGAATGCCGCATAGAGCATGGATGATTGGTAACTCACATTCTAGGGTGAAAGTCCAGGGCAAGCTAACATACTACGTAACACGCAGTATTCTCCGTATCTTTATTGAATTATTCATTCACTCATTCAGCAAGTCTGTCAGTCATAATTCCTATATACTGACGTAAAATTGAAAATAATCTGTAACCTAAAGATCAGTGAAATCTATTTTTCGAATGTTACGCATTTTGAAAACTCGTTTCACTTCTTGCTCAATTTTTTTTCTATTATCCCTTCCATTTTACCTCATTTCTGAAGTTTCCTTGTTTGTTTGTTTGTTTGTTTTAATGTGAACTTTGTGGCGTATTTTTTTTCATTCAACGAACATTAACTTTTTGTTCCTGTGCTTTAGCTTTTTTGGGAAAGCTACCGGAAACCTAAAGATCAATCTAATCGATTATAAGAATACTAAATATTTTTAAAATTTACTTTTGCTTTCGCAATTTTTTAAAATAAATCTTCCCTGATTTCTGATATTTTCTTGTTTTTTCTAATTTTTAAAATGTGATTTTGTTTGTTTGTTCTTAGTTATTCAACGAACATTGACTCTCTGTTTCTGTGCTTTAATATTTTGGGAAATGGCTAGAATTGTTCTGCACGTGCTTCCTTTCGTTATTTGACATTTGGCTCTATAGGGCTTAGGGCATAGCATTTTAATATTTTAATAGAAATTGCACTTTGATTTTGAAAAGGTGTTTCCTTTTTAATTTATTTTTCATATTGTTCTCATTATTTGAAACTAAAAGCTTTCAAGAGATGTTTCCAGTCCTGGAAAATTGGAGAGTAAAATTAATTTTTTAAATAGTATTAAAATTAGTTTCAACAAAAGAAAATGGAGTGAAAAAATAGTTTATTTTGTACTGATACGTTAGCGCATGTTATTGCCTTCGATACGAAGCGCGATATTCACTGCATAACTTACCTGAGTCGCGAGGATTGTGGTTAGGAGGGCAATATGAAAACAGCTGAACGATGCTACATGTTCTCTTACGGAGGGAATTATGAAAGGGAATTACGGGAGGGAAGTATGAAATGACAAGCTGAGTCAAGTAGTAAATAAGTAAACGAATAATTAAAATTAGGATTCAACAAGTCAACGAGAATAAAAATGTTCAAAATTATTTTGAATAAGTCTCAGACGAGTCATTCAATATTTGCCTAAATATCAGCTCCCTATATTTCAGGGATCAGGTGACCTCCCTTTGTGTAATATAAATTGTTCCTTAAACCTCGGAATAATAACTCAATATGCGTAATTGAGGAGTGGGTTTCCTGTTGGATTTTTTTTTTTTTTTTTTTTTTTTTTTTTTTTTTTTTTTTTTTTTTTTTTTTTTTTTTGAGCATTTCAGTTTATTACATGTATGAAGTCTTTTGACCAGAGGAAACTAGTGTACTTGTAACCTTGATCTTGAAACCTGTCGTCAGGGCAGGTCTCGTTAGCCTTATCCAGCACCTGCCGTCGTCGCCACCCCACCGCGAAATGTACGGTTCTCGCGCTTTGGTCAGAAGGTGGCGACCGCAGGTACGCATGTGGTTGGGCACCCCAAACGACCTCGCCGTCCTTGAACGCCAAATAAAACGACTCCCGATTTCCTCTGGCGCAGATGACCAAGTCTTATGGCGTCTATAAACGTGTCGGCCGGCAGGGCAGCGGCCGGCGCGGCCCGGCTACTGAGTCTTCCCGCGTGGCTTAAGTGGCCCGCCCCGAATCCTCCGCCTCTGCCATTCGCTACTTTATTGTTCGCCGCTATTTGTAATCCATGTAATTTCCGCCTAATGACGCACTTATGGAAAGATTTATTGTGTGGACACGTAGAAAGGAATGAAGGGGCAGTTGTTGGGGAAGTGCATTTTCACTCCAAGGTCATTGAACGAGAACATAAAAAATAATATTTAATAGTTCATTCGGAAGGAACATTCATAAACGGTCCGCGTATTATGCCCTTCTGTTACCCTCACTCCATTGTACAGTGAAGCCATTAATTTGAACACCTTCGAGAACCTATCATGTCCCATTGAAACGTATTGGATATAGAAAGGTGTGAGTGATGGAAGAATTTCGAAAATAAGAAATTACAGTTTTTTTTTGTGTATCGTAAATATTTTTTTATTCATGTTGTCGGTAGTTCCCAATTAAATGGTACAGTTAAGTGTGATAGCTGTACGTCATTTAGAGTGCTGATTATTGACACCATATCATCAATTATATCTGACACGACGCGCCACCTGTGTGCTTCCTCACATTCGGAGAAATGTTGACGCAGGTGATAATTAAGATTTCTATTCCGAATGTTTCCGTATGATAATTAAGTTATGAATGAATTGGCTGATGTAGAAGCGAAACGTGTCATTGCTGGTTGATGTTTGGTTGGGTATTTCGAAATATAACTTGGGTGTCCGAACACACATGCTGCCGACTTTCGGGTATTTGCATGGAGGTTGGTAAGTGTACAACTCTTGTGGGAAGACGTCTTGCGAAGTTGAATATCTGGCCAGCGGCTGCCCACACAAGAGATTCCGGGAAATGAACAATCCGATTGTTGAAGGAAGGTACGAATGTAAAGGCTGCTGAAGCCGGTGTCTGCCGCGGCGAGAGTGCTCTTCACTTGGCTGCTCTGTTGGAATTCGAGGGAGGGCGCAGCCGGAATTGCGAACACTTCGCCGAAGATGTACAGAGTTATTTCGAGGGGGTTGCGGATGGCAGGGAATGGTGTGGTGAGTGCGGCGCGGTTGTCGGAATTCCAAGGACGAACATCGGGATCTATCGAGTCGGGGTCTTCCGGGAGTCGAATTGCGGTCTGCCCAATGAAGAGCACCCTTGACTTGTCGAGCTGGAACAATGCTTCACTACTTCTTTCTAGTAGCAGTCGTTTCGATGCTGAGTACCGATTGTTGTGAAACACATTTTTGTTCTTAGTCTATTCCTTTTCCTGTTTCGATGCTTAATATTGTCGTGTAGAGTAAAACATTAATTAGCTCTTTCCATACATTGGTTTCTAAATGGGTCTGTATGTTTTAATGTTTCTTAGTATTGCTTCTACCTGCTGCGATGGCTTAGTGCCCCTGCAGCTTGTCTAAGAGGTTCGAGGCCTAGGTTTCCCGTCCGGACTATGGTGGATTTTCGACACTAATGGCTATGTTGGCTTCAGCTGCTGTCTGGAGAAGTCTAGCGACCAGCAGCTCTAATCGTTAGTTTCCTGTAGTTTCTTCGATCTACACCTGGCAAATGCCGAAGCAGTACCTTAACTAATGGGCCATGGACCGCCGCTCGCGATCTTCCCTTTCACATCATTTTCCATTTTCTCTCACATTTGCATACACACACACATACAGTCTTATTCTCTCTCTCTCTCTTTCTCTCTCTCTCTCTCTCTCTCTCTCTCTCTCTCTCTCTCTCTCTCATACACACATACATACATGTATTACACTACCCCACGTAAAGACAGACCACTCGGGAGCTGAGATCTCGTTTAGGCTGGGGCGATGGCTCGCCGGGAGCAGTGCTTGGTGGGAAGAAGCCCGCAATGTTACGTGTAGGTCGGCGCCACGATCATCAGTGGGGGAGAAACACCACTATCTCCCGGCTACAACATTCACTAAACTCACGGCATTAAACATCTAAGTAGTTAGACGAAGTATTCTAGCTCTCACTTTGTTTCTTATGGAGAAATAAAAAATAATTATTGTCTAGAAAATTTGAAATAAAAGTTGTGGCTTTCAAACAAGGTGATCATACATTATTCTATTCAGTCAAACGTAAAAAAATGCAAGCTAAAATTAAACTAATTGTACTACATCAGAATATAGTTTCTCGTATAATTTGAAACGGTTCCGTAATATCCATGAGGATATAATCAGGATAAAAGTAGCAATATTGTAATATTGCTAATAAAAATTGATGTGATAAAAATTGAAAATTCCAAACTTAAATGAAATGAAACGCGTACCATTGAACTCAGAGTTTGTGTTCCAATCTTACAAAACAAATAAAGGACAAATTGAAGCAGCTGGAGAACTATCAGTTTTCATGGTCTATTAAGTTCCATAATATGGAGGAAAATTCTTATGATAGCGAATTTTGTACTCAGCAGAGTATCATTTTTGTACTTGTCTATAAACATTTAATGAGCGATAGTAGCATTCCTTATATACCTTAAATGTAATAGTAACATCACGTTTACTTCCATCGCTATTTTCACTGGTAATAGCATTTCTTAATTGGAAGTACAGGTGATATCAAGTTGCGTACTTGCATCACTCTTTCTTCATAAATGTGAGAGGTATTGGAGAGTGTGTGCAATATCAATGCACGGTCTGTATAAAATCAAGCAATGCAAACGCCACATCAGTGTGAAGGCATTTAGTTCTCCCGAGGCGAGGCGATGTGAGGCGGAGCGACTGAGGAGAACGAAGTCCATCGAAAAGTAGAATCGCTACCCTAGCAGTCGAGCATAAAAGCGTTTCTTGCGCGCATCTCCGTGATTTGCTTTAACATATTATGGCGACATAAAACCGCTCGCCGACAGCGTTAATTGGAGGTTCCGTGAGGCGAACGCTTCCGGGTGATTTGCCGGTTGTTTCTTGCATGGAACGCCGCCTCCGCCGCCTGCTGCCCGGCACCTTGGAGATGGCCGGCGCGCCGCGCCGTGGGCCTGCCTGGGCGTCCGCTTGTCTCACGGTGGCGCCACCCCACATCGGAATCTCACGCTCACCCTGGGAAGCAGGACGTCCAACCTCCGCCACTCACCCTGCTCTTCTAGGCTCCGGTTCATTGGAAATTGAAAATTTCGGTGTGTGATAGCTTTCCGTGTTAGATTTGAAAAGTTTGATCGCTATTAATAGGGGGTAAATTACACCCAAATAGAATTGGTTTATAGTCGTATATATTACTCTGGCGTACACCGGGCCATGAAACCGTCATTTGTTTAATTCTCAACTTTGCTCCAATCAACGATTTGTGGTTTTTCCTTGGTGTGATTGTGTAACCTTTCCATCAAAACTCGTAAGATAATACGAAAGACTAACGTCTACTCAGAATTTTGCAGATCTTTGCTTATTTTTACTTTGATGATTGGTTCTCATTCGCCAACGAAAAATATTGCTATTATTTGTATTATTTTATTTTAACGAAAATTAAATTATACTTTAAAGTAAAAAATATATGAAGTAGTTCAGTAAAAATTATCAATTTACTTTCAACCTTTTCTTATCATTATGGAAATACAACAAAAAATACAGACAATTGATTAATTTTCGTTGACTTTGATTGCAATTGATTGCGTTACATTGATTGTAAATTGCAGCGGATTCGAAATTAAAGCAATTTGAAGTACATTCCAGATAGTTAAAAATTCACATTTTAGATTTTCCCATTTGAAAATGGGTCATCAAATTTAAAATGTTTTTTTTTCTTGTGTCTCGTCATTTCCAAATGGAAATATAATGTTTTTGTATTGAAAATCCTGAAAAAGTATGAACATTTATGCAAATTTCATTGGTAGGGTTATCGGTAGGGTTATCCTTGTACATAGTTGTTCCATGTTACTGGGTTTGTAAGGTATGTTTTATCAACTGTTATTACATTAACTGTTCGGATGTTGCAAATGGGAGACCATTGCAACATCCAAATTCACGCATATGTTTTATATTCACTTTTACGACTCGCTTGTTAAGTAAAGATAAATTTCTATACTAATGGAAACCAAATGAAGGTAGGCAAACTTTTATAATGGCATTGCATGTTTAAGTATACATCGAATACATGGTACCATGAACACCACCAGAACTCACGAAAACAGTTCCACATGTATGCCTTAAAATGTTTATCAGTGTGTATTTAATTTTAATCGTTGAATCGCAGAAACAAAGAAATGGTTTTCATTTAACAGATAATAGTGAATTAATTTGTCATCGATTCATAATAATGTCATTTTTTTACGTTCTTGAATCATACTCTAGAAATTCTCTAACTCTAGAGTGTCTGTTAACTTCTGTAAAGACTGTTGACTGTTTTTTCAAAATTGAATATTTTTACAGTTGTTTTACTGAAGACAAATGTTCCATTAGATTCTTTTTTGTTTCTCAAGTGTTTTGGCTTCTCGCTCTTTTTTCCTTACAGAGACTAATGCACTGCGCGCAGTCAATTTTGCCTCCGCCCCTCCCAGTGCCACATCTCACACGTGACCTCAGTCTTGTGCGCGTCGCTCCGCAGCACGCGACCGCCAGTGACGCCCCCGGACAACGCGGCGCGTCCTCGCCCGCGGGTCGCCATCCCACTGCACAAAGGGCGCCGCCGCATACCGCCCAGAGGTCACCACACGGCCTCTCGACACGCCCCATCGCACGCCCCGCCCGACGCCCTGGCCCGCCCCCTCGGTCGGCCATCACCACTCACGCCTGTTCTCCCGACTCGCCTTGTGACGCGTCGACCGCTCTTTCTGCGCTCGTCGTCTATTGCTCTCTGGTTGCCCTCTCCACTCTCGTTTTTCCATCTACCTCTTCAATCTTCCCAGCATTTTAATGTATTGCCTCTTCTTTCTCTTCTCTTCCATCCTCGTTCTCACTTGTCTCCATACTCCTCCTGACTCTCGACTTTCTTCTCGTTCATCTTTACATTGTCATCTTCTGTTTGCTTTCTTCCTCTCCTTGCACAACTTCTCTAACATTTTTGACCGCGCCCTGCGAATTTTTTTTTTGTCCTGTTAGTTCACCACAGTCCCGTTCCCCGTTCTCCTAATCCAGGTTCCTTCCTACGTGAAATTCGCCCAGGAATAAATGCATTGGATAAGCAGCAGAGCGCCCTCAGGGGAGCACGAAGTAATTACAGACCCATGACATTAATTTGTTTAGAGGTGCTAATTATAACGATTAATTAATCGTTGAATCGAACCAATTAACGGAACACGTAGGGTACGTCCGATGGCTAATGTGTAAGAAACGCCCTTGTGCTCGTAATACTGTGGTGTATGATTGTATTTGTGAGAGTGTAATAAGTCGTATGTTTTTGTGCTCTCGTGCTGCACGTAGGTGTTCGACAACAGTTTCTTGGATTGCGTGCCATGCAAGTGTTACAGGGTATTTAACGAGGATCTTGCTATCGGAGCATGTGATTTGCATTGAATAGAGAACTTGTAACTTTATGCAGTGTTTGTGATAAATGAAACGATAACTGAAAATACGACTCATTACAATGAAATATGCGCAAGTGTGGTTGAGCAATGTTGTTTTGCCATGTTGAATTGTTTTAGAGTCAAAATCTACAACCAATGGAGTGGTAAGAGATGTAAATATCGAAAGTGTCTTGAGATAAAACTAATGACTTCCTGTATTTGTGTTTGTGTTGCGAGTCCAGGAAGACTAAATTGAAGTAATTTTTACAGCGGCAGATACAGATAAGTATTAATCATTCATCAGTTATTGAGCAACCTCTTGCTTTGATCGATAATTCAAAGAATTCTCTCAAGACTATTTTTTTCAGATATTTCAATGCATAAGTATTTTTTTCTGATTACTTTAGAAAATATTTGAATGAAGTGTATTATTGCTCTCCAACAAGTGAATTGTCAAATCTCTCGGAAGAACAAATCCATTATAAATTATTCGGCTATATGCAGAATTCATTTAATGTTATATTTTAAATACAAATTAAATAGGCAGTTGTACTTTGGAAAATACGATGATACGCTTTGTGCAAAAATTCGCGTAAACAGTTTTTTTGATAAAAAGCAATGGTCACATTTGCTGTTCTCTTGTAACTTTTCCAAATTTCTCTAATGTAGTACAACATAGCGCGTTTTGAATTAATGAATTGAAGAAATTATTATAAAAAGGAAATGAATCTGGTGTTCTTGCAAAATCGTTGAAGACTCATTTACCACAGCCTTAGTAGCATTTTTATTTTCATTGAGCACTGTAACTTGACGGAATTCGTGCCGCTATGTTCCGCCTCCCAGCATCCCAGCGAGACGTCTTTTACGGCGCACGTGAAGCAAGGAGGCCGAGGATTCGCTAACAGTTTTCACAGTGGGAACGCCTTGGATGTCTCACGATTTTGCGGCCAAGTCTTGCGGGGCTGCAGGGGGCACGCCGTTGTGTGTGTGTTCCTTCTGGGCTGAGATGAGCGCCGGTGGACAGCACGCGGTGACTGGGGGAATCAGAGAAAAGGACGAAACTGGAGAGAAGAGGCAAAACGAGGCATCAGTGGGAGGGGCGCTTGGGGAATGTTTATATAGTACATTAAGTGAATTGAATGATTGCTAAATTGAGTTAAAGGTGCTATTTAGATTAAAATGATTGATGAGTGATTTCAAGAGCGAGTGATTGACACAGGTAGAATGCGGTTCAGGAGAATGGGAGAATCCTCAAGAAACTACGTCAATCCTCCCCCTAGAAATTCCATTTGAATTGACCGGAATGCGAGCGCTAAATGTGAAAATCAATCTAGCGAATTTCACACTCCAGGGAATTAACAAATTTTGGGAATGAGTATTTTATGGAAATAGTTAAAGAGGGAATAATGAAAAAAAAGTATGATCGAAGACAGACCAGAGCGAGCGCCTGTCAACCGAGGAAGACTGGAGAGTCGCGAAGGTGGATTTGGCTGAATGAAGATCATTGAATAGTGATGACCAAAAGATTCTCTGAGATTGGATAACTTTTTATGGTGAAAAGAACGATAATCGGTGTGATCATGTAACAAGAAGATTGCTAACACGGTGAAGGGAGCTGAGTAGTGGACAGCAGGATGGAGATTCGAGGCCAGGGGGAAACGGAGAAAGTGATGTAGGCGGTGGGCGGGGGCGGGGGCGTGGGCGGGCGAGACCGTAAGGGGCAGATTTATGGGAGCGGCTGCCTCCCAGCGGGCAACGGGACCCCGCGGGGCGCGCCGAAGCGACCCCGGGGCCTGTCATAAATCGGCGCGCGCGTCGCTCGGGCTGCTAGCCGCCAGGCCGCACCGCACCCCCCCCCCTCCCGCGATACAGCTGAGCTAAGCGCCCGTAATGCATGCATGACGCCGGCGCGGCCGCCAGCCGTGGGGACTGACCGTTTGCGCGGAGTCGCTGCCTTTTCAGCCTGTCTCCCGGGCGCCGATGTAGCGAATACCTTAAATTACGGCTCTGGGGCAAGGAAGATAGCAACCTGCTTTTGATTAACGTTCTTCGTTGGAAGAAAAACGAAGCGGGTTACGAATTTTGAAATCACTTTACTTTTCTATGCAAATGATATATTTCTCATATTTTCGTATTTAAAAAAAAACTTCAACAATCAATGACTCGAACAAAGGAATTACGACGTGCAAAAATCCAATTGATTGTAAACATCGAAGTGAGAAATGATTATGAAATCATTTATCATCTCATTGTTTTTATTCTTTGGTTTCTTTTCCTCGTGGTCTTCCCATTCCCTCTGCCTCTTTTGCTTGTCTTTTTTCCTTCGTTGAAACTCTTCTTTTCTCACCGACATTATGTGGTTGCATTGGTACACGGATTACGCAGTATATCTGATGTTGGGAGGAAATTGATTACATTGAGCACTTAATTGTTGCGAAGAAATTGAAATGAACTTACCGAATGTACCGTAATCACAGTCGTGATGTGTAATTTACTGAAGACCTACCTTTCTCATTTTATTAATGAATAGCAACCTTATTCGTAAAAATGAAAAGTCGTACTGTACAAAAATTCAGTGGTAATGCCCAAGAGCTAATCTTATGATGAGATGCACTAATAAACGATTTCAAACAGAGGCAGTTTCTGTTACATCTGTTCATTTTTCCACCTTGACATTTTATCTTTGAAACTATCTGCCAAAATTTTATTTTGAATTAAATGTTACTTTAGGTTCTGAAGAAAAAATATTTGTTAAGAAGTTAACACGGTCTTCTAGATTATTCTTTTTGGCTTATAGGCCTGTATCCTTTCCGGGATCGATTCTAATTCGAATATTAGTTTTTCGATCTATCAATACTCGTCTGTTCTCCGCCTCTTTCGCAAGACTCTTGGCGCATCGCGCCGTTCCTCTCCTCTCCTCTCCTCCCCTCCCCTCCCCCACCCTCCTGACCGCGCCTTATTTGGGACGCACGACCCCGGCACGACCGCAGCAGCGCGCTGTCCGAGATCGGAACTCACGACCCTCGTTGCTCCCCGCCACCCTTCGTCCGTCCCCGCCCTGGCAGTCACCCTGCAGCGCCGCCCCGGCCTGGGAACGGACCGCGTGGCGGGCGCCTCTCTGGGCATTAGACATCACTTGCGTTCGCATTTAGATTCGCCCGGCGATACTCCGCCAGATTACATGCTGTCTGGTCACGGGCCTTCGTACACTGCCCCCTTTAATCGTTTGTTTGAATTCTTCTTCCCCGCCGCCGGAACGTCGTAAATATTTTCGTCAATTGAGGCGAACGCCGATATTCTATTTAGTTAAAATATCTCAGGCGAATTTATATCTCGTGTTTTATTGGTCGAGTATTGCTCCGGTTCGCTCGTTCGATAGCATCGTGGTCGGTTCACATCTCAGATACGTGTAGGGAACGTTTTAATTTCTTGCTCTAATATACGTCTGCTCGTAAACCCGTGTTTGTGACGGGGCAAGGAGCAACGCCGATGGGGAGCTAGGGTTTGTACGAGCGAGTAAATTTTTCGGAGACAGTGGGAGTATGTTGTCATTTAACGTTGAGATCAATATTTTGATGACGGTGATTGCGTTGTTAACAGAAACGTTACAGCTCATGTAAACGGTTCTTTCAGATGGGAGTGCTTGTTCTTTAAGTGGAACATGGATGGCCGCAATTTCTATAAGTCAATGTCGCTTTGTTATCGCGAATGAGATCCTTAGAACACTCGCAATTGGAAAGAGTGGTTCGCTGCACTCTACAAGAATCCGGGTGAGTGGTGAGTTCGATACGTGAAGGTTTTTTTGTTGTGGCACAACCACACGGTCTAATACTTAACTGTGCTACTAATAGAGATTTATTTTATGTTTCTTTTTGAGGAAACATTTTTCGTACCAATTATTTAATTTAAAACAATTATTTATTTGTATTTTAGTAAAAATGTCATTGTTTTATTCAAAGTTGTTGTTTTAGAGATTTAAACATTTGCCTCTGTATTTCTGTGCAGAGGTTTCATAAGAGCTTCTGATCATATTTCCTCCAAAATAATTCATTGTAATTAATTGTAGAGCATGTCCGTTACATTGAAACAACTGTTTTAATTCACATGTTCATTTTTTCTTTTCTACCTCCCTAGCGAATATAAAAAATAAGCACGTTCCTCGATTGCACTTCATGTATTTGAAGTGTAATAAAGGATCATTATTAATGATGCGGGTGTCCTACTTAGGGTACTGGACTCGTGTATTTCCCATTCAAGTGCATGTTAAGTTGATTGGTGCTTGGCCTCTATATACACGAGAGAACACTGAGGAAGGCACGAAGATCGTGGGGAGTGTTGTTTCTCAGTAAAATTCACGTCATTCTCCCTCAAACAGATTTGCAAAAAGGATATGTTAAATTTACTTTTAAGACTGCTAAGTTATTCTCATAAACAAATTCTTTTAAACGTATTGTAAAATCATTTTAAAATTTTAATTTGTTTCCGCGAACCATTAAATTCCAAGATCGCTCCGCGGGAGTCTTTGGAGAAGTATTCATCGGACTACTTTCTTTTTATTCACTTATTAATATCCTATTGCGCTTCCACTGAGAACAGATACTTGTGACACTTGAAAATAAATATAGATTTCTGCTTTTCGATTAAAACATGACTAGATAACTTTTATATGAAAAATTGGGGGTCTTGAAAGAATTACAATTAAATGAATCACATTGATTTTAGTTCTCGTTGAAATGTGCGTCATTGTACAACCTTTTTGCAAAACAATTGAAAAACGTGTTTCTACGATCGAATATGCTTCTTTATAATCTATCTTATATGACAGTGATTTTATTCACTCTTTTTTCACAATGGCTCTGAATAGGCTATTCTTGTTTATGACTTTACAAAATATGTCAGTTGAATTCCAATTTTGCCATTTGCTGTCCAATTTCAGTTATTTAGTTATTGATTATAACATTGAAAATTGAATTTTTCCGAATTAGTCGCTTCCCCTGAAGATAAACGTCATTCACAGTTTCTTATTATTTGAATTTGATGCCTTTTCAGGAGGTACACTGCCGGGCAAAATTTTTTCGACGCTGCTAATGTCAAATTTGTGGCGAAAATAGATTAAGAGAGTGATAATTAAAGACCGGATTCTCGTGCAACTGCATCTTTTCTTTGCTAACTTGAAATTGGATGGAACGTTCACAGAAAGTTGAATCATGAAACGGACGTCATTTTAGTACTTGTTTTATTTTCGCACGAAATTGCACGTTTTGGAGGTTACTGCATGATATGCACGTTTTAGGTAATGCTGTCTGAAAATTGCATGTTTTGGGATTTTACGGGACGGATTTGGAAGATTCATAGTTTTATTGCATAAAATGTAATTTTTATATTATCAACTTATTTTAATTTATCCTTTGTGTTTCGTTTCAGAAAACGCCCAACAGTAACCCAACAGTGCATATGGGTCTGTGAAACCCGAGTGCCGTTTAATATATATCAATTCTGCATTTTGTGTCCCTATGAACATACAATTCAGGATGGCTATTCTCTAATTAAAATTTCTAAGTTATTGCAGCAGAGAAATGCGGTGTTACCACGTACTAGGTCCGCGGCCCTTGGTGGCAGCCGCTCTGCTAACGCGTTGTCCGGGAACTATCTTCCCAATCGGACCACACTGTATATTCGTTTTGACAGTTTTTGCTGATCTTACCAATACGAGACTGTATGCGCGAGTAACATTTGACCGTATGTACGGGCGCGAAGCGTAGTGGGAACCGCACTGTTTCAAATTCATCAAATATTTCTCAGAACAGACGTTGCCCTGCGAAGTACGAGAGAGAATAAACTCAGTTTTGACCACTTTTAGCTGCGTGCACAACATGGTACACACGTACGTCAGAGTGAGGCTTAGCACACAGGCAAGTATAACTGTAGAACGAAGTTTTTCCTGTCCTGTTTTTACTGCATGTTTTAGAGACATTTACTGCATGAAAATCCGGTCTTTAGTAATAATACACTTACACTGAGCATTGACTATTATGTTATCCACATATCTTTCGCCAACAATATGTATATACATATTGTTGTTTACAATACATTGAAACATTTTTACTTAAAAAATCAAATTTGTTAAACTTTTTTTTTTCATAAAAAAGCCACCCCATACCCGAATAACGTTCTTGACAATTCATGGCATCTTATTCATCAGTTTCTTAGAAACAATAGTTTCAATGAATTATTTTACAAACCCTGTATTTTTTAGTTCTGAACTATCATGAACCAGAAACCGTGGTGTTCCTACAGTTCGAACTCCGTAGCACACGACCAACTGTGAATTTTCCAGACACCTAACACTTGGCATCAATAGATTCTCTTGTGTGGAGATAAAAGGATCCCTAAGTAATGTTTATCTACCCACGATAAATTGAGACAAAAACCTTACTTCAGTGCCCTGAGTTTGGGTTGCACTAGCAAGGGCAAAGTTCAGCCCACCGTGTCCAAAAACGTTTGACCGACAGTGTAAGTGATGCTTAATATCATTGAAACATTTTCTCACCGTGACTTCCCTGATCTGACTAATGTGACCTTTTTTACTGCTAACTTGAAATAATGTGCCAAAAACTGAATAGCGACGAGACAAAATATGTTGGGGTGGTGTTTACGGCAACCCCCAATGGCACGGCGGCATTAGAGTGGCTTAGGTGGGGAGTGGCTTCGCGGCGGAGCTTCCGCGCCCGCGTGACCTTTCGCCTGCTATCGCGCCGGCGCATCCGCCGCCAGCGCGTCCCACGCATTGCCCTGTCTTTAGCATTAATGTATGGCGCGCGCTTTCTTCCTACCGGCCGCCCGGCCCCCGCCCCCGCCCCCGCCGCCGTGACACTCCCCGCTCCGCCTTAACTCGCCCCAACCCCTACCGCCTCTCTCCGCGAAGCCCCGCGCCCCACGCCCCGTCCCCTCACCCTCGCCTCCACGTCCCTTACTCTGACCCGCGAGGCCCCGCCACCCGCCGCGGCGCAGCTCTATCGCTGCCCCATCGCACGCTCGCGCTTCGCGGCGGAGCTGGGAGCGGGGTGTGTTCGAGTGGGAGGGGCAGTGCTCGCACGAATAAATGGTGGAAAGGGGGCACAAGAATGTGGTGATAGGAGAGCGTGGTCGTGATCACGAGAAACTCGTATGTCGGTGTGGGCGGGAGTGTTTTCTGTAGAGGCGGTTCTGAATAGGGGGTGTCATCTCAAAGACGAACTAAATGAAATATAGACGATGGTAAAGATGGGGATATCAGTGAAGTGGCGGAAAGGAAAGTGTGGAGATGGTGCGATTTGGAGAAGGCGATGAAGATTTGTGAGCCATCTAGCTAGCAGCGCCCAGAAACCAATCGCAACCAAACTATATCCAAAATTTGAGGCTAATTTTGGGCTAATTAAACGCTCCATTCCTGAATTTTATGTTCTTTTGAGTTTCTCAAGTTCTAAAGTTACCAGAGAGCTAGAGATTGTTTTTTGGACGCTGCTAAGTTTAGGTGGCTAGATTCGTGACGGCATGAGTAGAAATGGCCTTCATGACGGGAATAACGTCCCGAAATAAGACGGCTCTCGCGAAGGCGAAATTATTGACTGAAGCAATAGTGTCGCTATGGGCGCACTTTGTGGTGACTTCGACGAGTAGAACAATGACGTTAATGTAGTTATGGAGAGCTAGGTTGCATGTGTAAGGAATTGATGGCAGTTATTTAGTCAGTTCTAAAAATTGAAGATCGTAAGAGTAATTACTGGTGAAACTGTGTCTTGTGTAAAGATGTCGAGACCAACTTCAGGCTTTTTTGATGATGCGCCCTCTCGTTTTACGATGCGCACGCTTATGATGAGACGCACCGTGGCCAAAGAAGCACATGGTTGACACTTTAGGGGAAATTTTGGGCGAGAGCTGAAGAAACAAGTTGAAAACTGTATATGGTGTAACAATCTTTTTTGAAATTTCGATGTATTTTCGCAGTGTTTGAAGCACTTACGAGTCTACGAAGGACTTACCAGACTCCCGTACGCATGGTTACAGAAGGCTGTTGACTTAAATGATTATGACGGTTGTTGCCAGGAAGGAAAACACCAAAGGGACGGTCTGATATAGCGATGGTTGCGATTGGGCGATGGACGTAGCATTTGCCTACGATGGTACACCTAGCTAAGATAGTGGTGTTGAACTTAGGTTCTCTATGTGTTGGTGTACGAGGAAACGGACTGCCTCAGCGTTGGTGGCGCTTTGCGAAGGTAATGGCGATGGCGGTGGCGATGGCGGGGTGGGTAGGGCGACGGGGGCGGCGCCCGCGCCTGCTTGAGATGAGAAGATTACGGCGCCTTCTCCCAAAGGTCGACGTCTCCCCCGCCCGGGATGTGCGCTTTTCGCGGATCGGGCGCGCGCTACGTATTATAAATATTTATAAATGAAGGCTCGCCCCCCGCGCACGGCGGCCGTCTGGCGGAGTTCACGCCTCCGCGCAGCGCCGCGCGGTGGGCCAGCTGGGGAGGACAAGAGGACAAAATCCACAATTGCTGCTGAGCATTATGCACTTGGCTCCCCGAGAGGCTCCACGTCTTGTGCCAGCGTTTCGCCCCTGCTGCGACCTTCTTCAAGGCGAAGTGCGAGGATTCGCCCTGAGGAAGATCGCAGTATGGCGGTCGAAACGTTGGTATTTGTGCCTAGGGTAGTCAAGAATAAATGGACTCCGACCGCGGAAACCTACGCTTTCGTTTGCAACCAAGTTGCGATTTCAAGAAGTATTCGTAGATGTGTGGAATCGTTGAAACATAATATGTGGACATTTCAAAAGCAGAATGAATTATCCAATGCGACGAACAAAATTTAAAGTACATGCTACATTAAATAGTAATGCTATTTTATCTTTTCCAATTTTTAAATTCTATTATTAAATCCTAATTTAAATTTTTGAATCATTTAAAATCATCTATTCACTAAGTTTTTTCTTAATAACGTGAGTCTGGCGGAAATGCAGGATGTTATTTGAATTTTGTGTTCCGAAACATGATGGTTTATGACAAAATTATGGTATAAAAAATAAATTGTTTGTGATCGTTGACTAAGGCCAGGAAACGTAGCAACTTGATTTCTATTATTTGAATAGGATCTTAAAATATTACAGTTTGTACGACCTTCTTAGAATACACTAGGAACACATTAAACATTTTTTAGTGTGGAACTAATAATCGCGACACAAATTTAATAATGACAGCATAATGTTAGATGGTATGATACCGCACGTTGACAATGAAATTCCTTCGAATTTAGGCTTTGTATTTCTTACGCTGGATTCATTAAAACATTATTATAAAATAAAAACTAATATCATTGGAATCAGTGACTTAAAAAATATTCACCCGTGCTTAAACACTTTATGTTTTATTGCCATTGGTAATCCACTTATTTACATTTCAAGAATTTCCTGATTTTATGTTATTCAGAAATGGAAATCTATCAACCTATCATTCAACTGTTACCAAAACCCATTGTTAGATTGCTTGAATGCTTATTTCGTGTTTCCGAGCAACATCAACAGCTATGGTCGTTAGCCCCATATGTGAAGTGCATGCTTTATCATGGGAATGGCGGTGATCATCCCTCACTGGATTGTGAAATCCGACACCGTCCTACATGTCCGCTTGCCGGTTTTTCTTCAACCAGGTATCTACCACCATCGGAGAACCGTCTCAGCCGGGACAAGTTCTAAGCTCACGACTGATCTCCCGGCGTATTTTTGCCCCGGAGGTGGCGGCGGTCTTCTTCCGCTGGATGGCGAGATCCGGCGCATACCTACCGTCGGCTAGCGGGGTTTTCCTCAACCAAGTATCTCCGACCAGCGGGGCACCACCCCAGCCAGAACAAGCTCTAGGATCCCGACGGGAGTCCCGGCACGTGTGTTTGTATAGTGCATGTGTGTCTGTGTGTGTAAGAGGTGATGATAGGACAAGGAAGCGGTAGGAATGATCGCACGCGGACTGTGACCCGTTTGTCAGGGTACTGCTCTGGCATTCACATGGTGTTGATTGGAGAAACATCGGAAAATTACCTAACAGCAGCCGGCCGCTAGTATTCTCCTCTAAAGAGTGGCTGACTTTGGCCTAGCTAGTGTTGAATATCCTGACACCATCGAGACTTGAACTCTAGGACCTCCCGATCAGAGGCACTGCGGTTGATGCCCGGAGCCACGTGATCCGGTTCCTGGACCTCTTCTGAGTGAGTGTGTGCCTGTGGCCCACTGTGCGCCGCTGTGGCCCGCATCGTCTTATCCCGATCCCTCCCGCGGGCGCTGCCTGCGCTGTTCCGGCGTGGGTGTGTGAGCCTCCTGCGTATTTACAACGCGCCGCCGCGGAAAGAGATGATCGCTGCCCTTCGCTTCCGCCCCGCCCCGCCCCGCCCCTTCCCCTCGCGAGCTTTTATTTCTCGCAGCGAAGGCGCGAAGTGGTGTTGTTGGGGTCGCAGTCGGAGCGCTTTTTATGACCCGCGACTGTTTGGGGAGTCGAAATCGCTTGTACTGTTTTCGTTTTGTGTGGGCGTTATAGGCGAGGTTTCGAAGCGTCGAATCTGTTCGTGAGATGTTTGGTGCGGTGAGAGTTTAGCGCGAGTCGTTTTCGTAGTTTGCTCGCGCGACAATGTCGGGAGGAACATGTCAGGCCGCAGTTGTAGCCAATGTTTGAGAAACATGTCTACAGTTATACCAGGCTAGGCTATGTGCTGTGGGTATAAGGAAACACTTTATTTTGTGTTTGTGTGTGTACTTTTAAAGTGACTATTGCGATCATAAATTGTCCCAATGTCGTGTTCCCAATATGACCAACGTGTTGTGGTTGAATGACACGTCGTTGGTGTTTATTTTTTCGCAATAAATATTGCAAATGTTCCGTCTAACGGTGATGAGGTAAATATATTTTCGCTCCATCATGTCTCAGCTGTGTGATTAAGTCACAACACAACTTGTCTTTCGACTCTTAACGTGTACAGGTGTACAGAGTAATTCTTTTTCCCCTCATAACGTTCCCTCGAGGTTTGTACCAATATTACAAAATATCTCTCGGTCGTGTTACTTCTCAGATAGGTTTTTACGAATTTTAATTGCCGAGTATGCTTTACACTAGTGCATGACATCCTTCCCGCCAACACGCAAGTGGTAGGATGGTGAGAATAAAGGAACTATCGTTTCCCTAATTAATACCATTTCATAGAAGAATGGAGTGTTTGAAGCATAGCAGAGTCACCGAAAATATACCGACTTCGCGCGCTGTACTCAATAAAAAAAACATATTTTTAAAAATCTGTAGAACATTACCAGTAACATTTCCTAGTAACATTTCACAGATTTTTTTAAGCAATGTAATATCCAGAAGGCGTTGGTGAAATTAAATGTCCAGAATATAGTTAAATGCAGTGTATACTGATTCGGGGATCTTCTAATGTAGAGTATAATGAATAAGCGTAACGAACAATGGCTTCATCCAGACAATCGCACGGAAATGCAGTTAGAAGGATTATTAAGTGATTTAGAGCTGTAATAATATTCTCAATTGGATCTGATAGGAAATAAATTAGTCCCTACGTTAAAACATTTTCTTGTACAATTTATTGTACCTCAAAGATACGATTATAATCATGAAAAGCGAAAAATATCAATATGTAGTTCTCAACCAGCAGTTGTACATGTGCTGTTCTTATACATGATCGTAAGTTTAGTCTTTATTCGACTCTAGTGTTCAAAAGAGCCCCTTTGTACGGTTTCGAATGGCCTTGGGCTTGCGGTGATTTTTAAGGAAGATCAATGATAAAGGTTTTCATCTCCGCGAGTTTGAAGTGCCCTTGGTGTGTGCCTCGATCCTTGGCGTGCAGTGGCGGGTGTGTCGTGTGCTGCGCGTGGGAGGCGCCGCGCTGCGAGCGCCATCCGCGTGGGAGGCAACGCGGGCGGCTCGCGACGCGACGCGCAAGCAGAGCTGCTGGCCGAGTCTGGAGGTGCACGCGACGGTGGTTGATGCATTCGAGACATTCCATACTAGTACCACTCTGCCAAAAGTCTTGAACGCACGCAGTTGTCTCTGCCCCATTTACTAGAACTGGCAAGAAAGCATTTTTGTATGGGGGCAAGTTTCCTTTTCTCGCTTTTGTTAAATACATTGATTGGAGGTATGGATTGAATTGAGTACCCGTGACCCTACGTCTTATACATTCGTCATTTGAAATCGAATCTTCTAACACATGTTTCCCGGCCCGATGAGGTAAATGGCTGCGAAACATGACCAACTGTGGCGTTCTCTTATATTATAGAGATATTCAACACATGGAATTAAAATGAGTATGAAAATAAACTATTACTTGTTTAGAAATTCACATTTTAATAGTATTTTTACAAATTTAAGAAAAAATGTAATTTTGTTAAAAATATTGGGACTTGTATTCAGCAGGGATCCTAATCTCGGGCTGTTTGCGTATGCAGTAATCCATCTACCTCTGCAAGTTTCTCTATATAAACATTTACTTGCCAAAATATGAATTTATCTAGTGAAGTCTTCAATCGTTCCTTTTTTGTTTTATTTCTGTGACTTAACTGAAATATTTTTACCTGACACTTTGTCATCAGTAAAATGGAGGGCTTAATCGTTAAAAAATTGATTTCCGGTCACGTTTCTTCCTGCGAAATGTGGTAGAAACTTGAATTAATGGATTGCTCATAAAACTACTTATTGATATATGACCGATCAAAGAAGACAAGACATTTATATAACCTACAAATGCTATTATAGCAACAGCTAAACATTTGCATTATAGTACACGAAATAATGTTCTTGTGTCAAACTCGAACCTAACGATCAAATTATGTACAGACTATTAAGCAAAGAATGTTTTATTTAGTCGTTTTAGCCTTATTTAAATTGTTCGTTAAGTTGCAGTTTGATACAACAGTATAATGACGTTATTTGTAGCGTTTAATATACTGCAGCAACTATAGTTCATTATTTATATTTTATTGAAACATTTGTATGATGTTACAATAATTGATGAGACACCTTTAAGTCTGATTAGTAGGGCTCGGATAATTCATCCTTTCTGTGTTGTATTCTAGACGTAGCTAACTTGAAAATAAATTTTTATCGTGACATATAGGTGATAGAACTGGAGAGTTATTGGGTATTTTTTTGCCTTTTTTTCAATTTTTGTATTTTTTTCAATTTTCGTTATTTTTTGGACCTTTGCGTCATTTTTGTCAGTTTTTCAAGTTTTGTTTCCTTTTCGTTTTTTTTTTTTGTTAGTAAATGTTTCATGAATTTTCAATTACACTCTGAAACAAGGTTGTTTTTTTTTGTATCATAAGTTCATGACGAAATTCACTGCTGGTGTGTATCTTGTTTTCCGAACTCTCAAAATTACACAGATATTCGGTAACTTCCTCGACCGTTCAAACCTGACGGATCGAAAATCGGAGCCAAGAATTACATTTCCTCCTAAAATAGAGACTTTATATTTATTTAAAATTGTAAAATTCATTGAATAAGTACTTTTCATATTTTTTACTGTTCTTTAAAAAAATAGATAATTTTCCTCTTATTTTAAAGTCATTTTATCAGTCATTTTCCTCCTATTTTAAGCCATTTTAAAGGCTATTTTTAAAAACCAATTAGGCCACCAGAATCCGAGCCCTGCCGATTATTGATAGGAAGTAGCTGGGCGCGCGTGTGCGTGCTGGTGAGTGGAGCGCTCGTGTGTGGGCGCGTCCGAGTGCGGGCCGGGCAGTGCGGGCGATGCGATGGAGACGTGCGCCCCGCCCGCTCTCGCGCCCACGCGCTGTCGCTTCCATCCGCCCCCGGAACATGAGGCCCTCGCGGGGCCGCGTCACGACTTTCGACTGCGTCCTCTCGACCCCGCAGCGCGACAAGTCACGGCCCCGTGACCCTGGGCGAAAATGCCTCGCGTTCGCCACGGGACGCTATTTCATTCGCGGAGGATGGCGTTGTGTGGTTCTCTGTCGTGCTCTTTCCCGTGTCACCATCAACGCGTTAGGTCAGGAGAGGGTCTCCGCTTTGGGCGTTAACTCAAAAACGTGCATTATGTTGGGTGACGTTTTGGCACTTCATTAGCTCTTTCTACACAGGAATATTTTTCATTCGTACTAGACGAAGGTATGATGGGCTAAAAACCCTTCCTCATCCGTAGTGCTTTTGTAAAATCCCATTCTCTGTAAAATGTTCTCCTTCGGTTTCGTTTCCTTGAGTGTTGGGATTATCTTTCCCACGTGTTCTATGAAAATATCTGCAAGATACCCTTATTGCTTCCTTATGTAGTAAAGTCTATGAAGTATACTCTGCAGCAGGTTGTGGCTCTTTTCGTTTTTATTTGGATTTGGTCTCTCTATCATGTATTCCACTAATTACGAAATGACAACCATTCGGCAAATTTAATCGCGGATTCCGGAGACATTGACTTTTCGTTATATTTCCACCCGATATTAAATTATATTTCTTAAAGTTTTTCTTATTAAATCTAACGCTTCTAATGAACATTTCTTTCTTTCTTTCTAGTTTTCTGATTGATTTTTTCTTTTAAATTGCATGAGTCTACTATATTTCTTTCTCTTTAACAAACGCATTTCAACGGGGGGGAGGTGTAACGATAGACCCCAGCGTGGTTTCTTTTACTCTATTTTTGTTTACTAAGTACGAAATTACAGATTCATCGTTAAGAATTATTAGAACCTTTCTTAACCCGAAGTAATAGTTTCGGCTTCAAACTTACAGCCACGTCTGCCCATAAACAAATTTTTTAAAATATTTTTAACAATAAAATTTTAGTATCTGTTGATGTGGAGAATAGTTGTACATTTGAAGCAACGTAGTGAATGTTGAACTAGTTCTTCAAAATAAGAACGTGACCTTTTAGGTTTGAAGAAAAGACCACAAGAACAGAAAATTTTCAATATATTTATGTTGCCGTAAAACTGAAAATATTTTAACACAGTCTTTAAGACTCTTACTGCAATGCATTGCTAAATACACGTAACATTAGTTTTTAAATAAATAACATTTTACTTCAGCTCTGTTGCAATTTATTCTCAGATCTGACGGTCACCCCTGCCATTGGGGTCTTCAGGGTTCTTTAGATACACCGGAATGACATTGGTATGCGTCTGTTAATGAACGTCATTGATCTCTCCCTAATGCACACCCCGGTCCTGTTTCTCAAGTTTTCGTATGGATTTATTTTGATTTCTTATTGAAACTCTTATAATTTAACCAATCTTTGTTTCTTGTCTGGTGCGATCAAGATCACTCTCCACTAGCCGTTGCTAACTAGGCACTTCTGCCAAACATTCACAGGAAAATGAATAAGCCATGCTGGTCTTTGAGAGATCAAGGTATCATTTATCTGTTGTCTTAATTAGTGGTGGTCAGGTATACTCACACAATTTATGTGTCAAAATAGTCGTTTTTCTGACTTAAGTGCCATTCCTTGTTTCCAGATAAGGTAGAGCAATTTTCAACCTCAGGAGACTCACAGACCGGTAAATTGCTCTTCATGAGAACTTATCCTGACGCTGGCTCGTAAATACATCTTCAGTCTTTAAACTCTATTGTAAAGTTCATACTGGAAAGTAAAGAGTTCATTTATAATTAATTACGTTTAGTAAAATCTTAAAATTGTTCTTCGCGGAACTACTTCCATGAAAAGTTTTATGACAATGATCAATTCCACGGGAACCTCTCGCAAACCTTAAAAAGTATCGAATCTCCTGGGCCGCCGCCCCCGTCTTGAGGAGCATTAGTTGAAAATCACCTCCTTATAGTGTTAGTGGGTTTGGACTGCCGACCCTTGAGCTCCGGTCCACCTGTTGTTCGGAAAAGACATTTTTACTTTCTCGTTAAGTTACTTATGAAATGTGAAAGTTATGCAATGTAGCTGGAAAGTGTTGTTTTGCGACAGAGTTTGTGGGATCCTAGTGCCGAAAAAGTGGATTTTATTTTGTCAGAAAATCTGTACGTCCATTTGTGAACAACAGCGACTAAAGCATACTCTGAACTTCATCAAAGTGGATATTTCCCGATCTTTGATCAATCTGGGCGTTGTTACGTCACGTCCTATCGAATTAGAAATGGATATTTTATTTTTTATTATACTTTACATGAAGACCCTAGGACATTGTCAAACTTTTCTCAAAAATGGTTACCCTTTTTTCCTCTTTTTTTCTCGAGTAAAGTTATCTTTATATTGTGGCATAAATCTTAACAGACCACCGGAAAATCGACTGACAAAAAGGATACTAAATTATATAACGTCACTTAAAAATTCCACATCTTGGCTAGATGAAATTCGAAAGGACCTCAAAAACGCAAACATAAGACCAGCAGACATTTTAGAAAGAGACACCTTCAAAAACAAAGTAGTCAAATGGGAAGTTATGTCAGAGCAACCTAAACAAAAACAGTACAGACCAAAATGGTCAGAAGAACGTAAACGAGCCTTCTCGGAAAGAATGAAAGCCTATTGGATCAACAAGAAGAACTCAAAGAAAAATTGATCGAGTTACTTGCTTAACGTCTTCCATTTCTGGGGAGAATTCGCCAATAATAATAATAATAATAATAATAATAATAATAATAATAATAATAATAAATGCCTTTATTAATATGGCGAGGCGTCGCGTTCGACAGAAATGAAGCCCTGTGAGTAACTGTATACCTCACAGTGCCCAAGAAACATGCGCAGATAGTAAAGCTACATACTATACTGTGTGTCCAGAAGAAAAACAAGAGGCCATCTCAGCATTTACTCAAAGTATAAGAGGAAACTGGCCGAAAATGTGATCGAGATGGGGGTTAGTGGTTCAGAAGTTAACGTACAATACTTGTTACAGGGATATATTTTCTTTTAGATTTAAATAGTACAAATGGTAACTTACTAATACATTGAGTATCATTGTTAAAATCAATATTATCTTTCTTTATGCTTAAAATAAAATGCTGCATAACTGATTCTCTACAATTAAAACTAATTCCAGAGAATCAATTATGCAGCAGAGAATATTGTACTTGGCACTTAAACTTATTTATCGATTTTAAACGTTTAATATGATCTGGCATTGTGTTGTAAAGTAATGTACGTGGGTCGTACGTGAATTTTTTTTGTCGGGGACTGTTGATACTGACACGTAATAACTAGCATTACTAGGACGAGTGATATCTGTATTGAGGAAAAACATTGCTTTTGCTCGCCGAGCTTTTGCACCCAAGTTCACATTCATCACGAAGAATTTTTTTTTTTCAGGTTGGACACACTTTTTTTTTCAATTAGTGTTATAATATTATGCAGTCATTACAAATAATACGAGAATGTGTATGCTGTTGTAGTACCAGTGTTTGGGGGGGGGGGCGTTTTATGGCCCTGCAGCGTTTCACCCCTGGGCCGGCGCGGCGCGTCGGGCGCTGTTTTGAGTGGGAACTAATGTTCTGTGAAGGGAGCGTGATGATCGGAGTCCCGCCGCAACCCTTTCCCCCGCGGTCGTGGTGCGCTTCCAGGTCGCGGCGATTTCATAACAAATTGCGCTCCGGCGTTTCTTGTTAAGTGCTAAGCGACCTACGGCATCGCCCTCGCCCTTACGGATTATGGTAAGGATTAGAGAAGGCAGATCGAAAACTGAACCGCATTCGTCTGGGAAATGTACTTGCGGTGGAGATGGTTCACAATGTGTCACCGTTCTTGTTTATTCTTAAGACACAGCATGACTTATCTAACGGTGATTTTCCAGTGAGGTGTTAATATGGCGAAAGTAATCTGCTAGGAGTTCATCCATGTATAAGAATTCTCATGTTGCAGAGATGTTGCGTATTTTTATGAAAATATTTGTAGTTTCATTTAGAATTTGATATTTCATAGGGTTGTTTTCGTAAAATGAACCGTAACAATTGAAACTAAAGTACAAACGATGAAATAGGGACCGAGGAGGACAAAATATTTCCCAGAAGAATGAAACAAAATTTAGTAGTACGAAAGGTTATTCTGATGCTAAAAAAGTACAAGTGGAATGTTAATATCTTTCTTTTGTTGTAATGTTTTTGTTTCGTAGGTCGTTCGTTTTACAAACTGCAGATGACAAACTTCCATATTCTAGTACCTTTGTGTACGGTAATTTTCCATGTTTGCTCTCAAAATAGCACGCGCCCGCGTCATATTGATGCATGCTGAGTGGTAAATCCTTTATGCAACCATTCCATCTACTTCATTTCTTGGTGCTGGTAGTTTCCTCTCGGGCGCCGGCGGAAATTACAGTAAATGTAGGCATTATGGCATGGTAACCATAATCCCCACGAGGCGTACCTACAATTTTCAGCCATTACCGATTGCGTATGCTCGGCGTGCATTCCAGAGAGATGCATGTGCTGCATAGCAACGTGCCGTCCACGTTGAAGCGGAGTCGTCCCCAATCTGTCACGAGGTATACCGTGCTCTCCGGAGCGGTGCACGTCCTGTATGTCCAAATAAGGGTGGGCGTTATTACAGAGTTGGCAGGCGCGGAGAAATTTAATCTTATCGCTCGCGCGTTCCAATTAATTTCTTTTTAATTGAATTTATATATTGTCGCCGTGGGTGGAACGCCGCGCGGGGCGTGGGCGAGTGGGCGTGGAGGCGGGGTGGCCGGGCGCGTCGCGGTGGCGTCTCGTTAACCGCTGTCGGAAGCCGTGTGCCGACATGGCCGGGGCGTGGCTACCGCGGGCGGCGTGGGTGAGACAGTGCAACGGACGTGTGAGGACGTGGGGCGGCTGGAATGAACGGGATGGGGGTGAGCAGCGTGTTGATCGAGATGTAGGGATTGGCCGTGATGCAGTTGCCACTCGGGTTTTCTGCCTCTAAGGAAAGTTTGCTTATTTTCATCAATATGCGTTTTGAAGAATCATGATTGTGAAAAAAAGTCAATTAACTACAGTGTTTTTAAATAAACACAAATGACAAAGTATAAGAAAATTGTACCCCAAGGTTGCTCAAACTGCATCAGTGATAACCACACTGTGCGGAATTGATCAAAATCCGAATCTGTCGTGGAAGGAAGAACTATAAATTAACCAACTCATCATTGTCCATGGGTCTAAAGTTAAAAAGGTTTTATTAATGCAGAATTCTTCGAATACGTAAATCAAAATTGTATTGGCCATGAAAATGTTTTTCGGAGATCCCTAAAACTGAGATTCACATTGTATTGAAATTTTGAGATATATGATGTTGAAAGAGATATATCAAATACACATTGAAATGTTTTAAATTCATAAAATGGATAGTGTAGGTGACTCTAATTGAAATAAATATATTTTCTTTTTATAATTATTTAAGAGAGAACGTATTGTTTGGCTTGTGTATTTTAAGGATAAATTCGTGTTGTTTTATGGATCTCAAAATATTGTCTCTCCTTCATGCTGATCGTTGTTATTGTTTGTTTTTTGTAGATATGTATGTCCAAGTCCGTTTTCGAATGAATTTTCTTCTCTTTGCGAAGTGTAATACCGATCTATACCATGTAAAAATAGTCACTGTGCAATAAAGTTATTTCAGCGTCTTTGAAAAAGAACAATTGAATATCTAAAGGAGAAAAATGCACTGAGTAATGCCGTTGTGTCTAACCAGCACACTTTTTTGTTCCTCTGACTCACGATATGTGGTCCAAGAAGTAATTAAGCCTTTGCTTTAGAAAGCTAGTGCCGTGTATTAAAGTGGACCTAAAGAAGATCAATTGAAAATGATTGTATCTTAAGCCAGATTTTTATTTCATTTTTACACTTTTGAACTCGTTCTGTCTGTGCCCGTACACCATACTCTCAACACAAACAGCTCACTTGTAGTTATTGCTACTTTTATACGATAATAATAATAAATCCATATGTGTATAAGATAAATATAGAAATTAAAAGTAGGGTTGGAATTTATATTATAATTAAAAAACTTTCAAATATAATTTAAATGTTTTGTTTTGTGCTGAACGAGGATATTGTTAGTCGCCAAATACTAAATTGAATCATTTGCATTTTTTCATACATTCGTGGAGAGAAATGTGTGAGAAGAAATTCGCAGGTAAAGTAGTTTTATCTACTTTTCTATATTAAGCCATACGCCAGAAATTCTAGTTGTTGTTCTAAAAGTATGAAGTGTTCCCTTCATGTTGTCTCATATTAGTGTTCATGTCAACTTACTTAATTGTATAATATTTACATATTTGCGTGAAACCGTAGGGGGAAGAAATTATGTCCGGGCATTTCTATTTTGCAAAGGGCATTAGCTTATAGCCCTGTTTCAGTTGGCGAGAAAAAACCTGTCATCATGACATGATTCAATAATATCTTACACGCTATAAATTTAAATCGAAAATAATCTCACGTTGTATAGTTTGAAACTACAGGTCCATGTGGAATAATCTTAAAGTTGGGTATAAAGTCTATAACCCTGAAATTCCGCTATTTTTTTTTAGTACGAATTCACCGAAAAGTTATTCAACCGAGAGCCTGGGTGTCTTCTTCCTCCTAGTTGCGCTTCCGCAACCAGAAGCACGTCTAAGAAAAAATCAGCGGAAGCGCCGTGCCAGTGCGTCACGCAAGGCGGGGGGGGGAGGGAGGCCACTGTGCGTAAACGCGGAGCGGAGCGTGGCCGAGCGGCGCGACGGGGCGGAGCGGGGGCGCGGGCGGGGGCGCGGGCGGGGGCGCGGGCGGGGGCGGGCGGACCGGGCGGGCCAGACGGGCCGTGACCCTGAGTGCCCCGCGCCCATGCCCCCGAGGCGCCCCGACGCCGACGCCGACGCCGGCGTCGGCGGCCGTGCGGAACCGCGCGACGGCTCCCCCGCCGAGGAGTTATAATGCAGCGATCACGTTCCCCTCCGCTTGCCGCTCTCCGCCATTGATTAGCGCTAATGTGGTCCCATTTACCCGGGTATTATCTCGCGATTTATCATTTGTCATCGGCCTCTCCGGCGCTCCGGGCCCCGCCGCGCCGCGCAACGCCGCGCCGCACCGCGCCTGGCCGAGCCGAACGGCGTCAGCCAATTGATTCCTTGGCCCGCCGCTACATGCTTCACAATTTAACGTTTGACTCCTCGCGCCCGCCGCCGGCTGCAGTGCGGTGGTCGCCGCTCGTTGGGGTAAGTAATGGACTTGCAGACCCCGCGAAGGTACGGCGGCCCCCGGAGCAGTATGGGTTTTCCCACTCTAACGAGGGCTCTAACAGACGAGAAGGAAGAGTAAGTTTAAGACAAGACTGGAGGTGGGGAAGCTAATGAGACATCAGTTAATGGTAATGAAGGATAAAAGAAGAAACAAACGGAGCAGAATAAAAATAGAAATTGAAAGGAAAAGGAAACTATTTAATAGAAAAGGATTTCAAGAAAGAATAAGAGAAACATGTTTGGACTAATGATTCGAAGACAGATAAAAGGATTTTTCCCCCTGCAATTCTAAAGGCTGCTAGTGAACACGACAATACGCGTGGGGAAATGTGTCTGCCGTCAGATCACTTTAGAGTCACCAGACTTAGAAATTCTAGTTTTATTTTAGAACATTCAACGTGGGAAAAACTGACTTGTAATCTAGAGAAATACATAAGTACTTGTAGTTTCATTCTGATGTTAACTTCAAAATAATTCACGAAATATAGATTGCCTTGGCGACTGAGCACCGGAATTTGTTTTTTGTAACATTCTCATTCCTGTTGGGGAAAAGACCAAAAGTTAAAACATAAATTCGAATCTGTTCGCACAATTATAATCCTTCTGTCAAATTAAGTTCAACTTTACGATGTATGCTCCAAACTAAACTCTGAATTCTGAAGATAGTTCTACGTTACAAAAACGTGCATCAAATTGGCGCAGTAATTTGTGCAATTTAGGATCTATATATTATACTAAAGCGATCGTCTCGACTGATTCAACTGTCTTATTCTCTGAAATATATATTCATAGATTCATCAAATATATATTCATGAGATTCTCTGAATGACTCCTGGAAATCCCATTTTAAACGGTGCCCAGCAAAGTTCCGATCATCGGTAGCGGCGAGGGGTGCCGTCATGGGAGCAGCTGAAATGAAACAAGGCGAACGCGGGCGCACCCACTCGTGCGGTACCGTCGTCGTAGAAGCTGCAACAGCAGCTCCTTCCCTTCCCTGCCGCCGACGGCGCGTTTTCCGCAAAGCAGCGGTGCCCGCCCGCGAGCATCAGGCGCGCCAGGCCGGGCCGGGCCGGGCCCAAAGCGGTGCCATAGCGGGGCACCGCGCCCCTGTCCATGCGGAACGCCTGCCCGCGCTCCCCGCAGCCTTTACACGCCGCCCATGCGGAATTGAATGCCTCGTTTGCGCGCCGGGTGCGAAGAGAACGCTTTTCCCCGACGAAGAGCCCAGGGTTGGAACGGCGGATATATATTTTGGGTTTAATGGCTCCTTTTAACACCATTTAAAAATTGTAGATCGTTCAATACGAATCTGTGACACGGGCTGCTCTCTAAAAATATTTCACACAATTTTATTATAGATGTCACATTATTTTTATAATAGATGTCAAGCAATTCTTTTATATTTGTATATATATATATATATATATATATATATATATATATATATATATATATATATATGCGAAAGTAAGGTAACTGACTCGTGTGAGGTCATTCCAGTGATCCTTTAACTAGTAAACAAACACAATATAGGTTTTTATTACTACATGTGCATACTACCTTTGCTCCTTCCTGCCAATTGGTTTTTCCTGTCATTTCAGAAGGCGAACAAAAACATACTTTCGCCGGCTGCTAAGTATTACCATTTTCAAATGATTCATCGCTAGCGAAATTATATACACATCCTTCATCGACGGGCACATGTCTGATATTTTACTTTCCCTCTGCTTTATATTTCGCTGTCTCTGAGTAGTACATAAACGTAGACTTTCTGCATTGATTTTTGATCCGTCACTGCGTACAAGCGACCTCATCGTTTCCCATTGAAACTGTCATATCACGATTCGTATTTGGAAGTGCTCGCGGCCACACCGCGCGTGAGGAGCATTCTTGTGTTCCGTATCTCTTGAGCTTTGTAGCTACTGCTGTTCCATTGCTACTGAAGTCTCTTAATATGGTGATTGTGGTGAGTTACGGAGTCGGCTGCCTTTCTTTACGACCGTCGAGAAGAACGTACCCTCAGGACTACAAGCTCTGGAGATGAAACTGCCTCCCATCCGCGAAACGTGATCATATATTCGAGCGAGCGCCGGAATTCCTCACACTGGGAACAACTCCTTGAAAGATACGGATCATTTCGCTTAATGAACGGTCGCGTTATTAAACATGAAATTCTGTTGTCCCATGCGGTCGTGACGCGAAGTCCTGTTGGTCGTTTTGATCCGGCGCACAGTTCAAACAGTCTTATGGACATATCATGTCGGCGCGCTCTCCACGGCCCTCCAACGCCGCGTGCGCCGTCGGCCCGCCTTCGACGCCGCGCAGCGCGAGCGTGACTGGCGCGCGGAAAGCGGCCCGCGCTCTGAGCCGTGCGAAGATCCGCTTGGGATGCCCTGCAAACGAAATCGATTGCCCGAAAATGAAGTGTTCGTGCTCATTGCAAACGAGGATTCGTCTTTGCATTGCACACTGGGGAAATGAGGAGCAACGAATCAAAACACATATTGTCCACTGGTGGGAAAAAAGTGAGTTTGGTGTGAAATCGTGGAGTTTTTAATACACTCTACACGATCCTACTTTTAGATTTCTTCAAAACGCATTTTAACACATTAAATTAAATGCGTTTAAGAAAATCTGAAAGCAGGAGCATGTAGAGCGTATTAAAAACTACACGATATAATATCAAACTCAAGTTTTTCCACCCTTATATACGTTTTGATTAATTGCTTCTCAGATATTCTGCTTCTTTATTGTGTAGATGATAGGGTCCATCGTATGGAAACTTGATAAATGTCTTGATGTGATGTCAATGATCCAAAGATGGGGAGGATTAGGTGTTCCATTTATGTTTTTCTTAATTTTTGATTTGTCATTCCCTTGATATGTCAGTCATCAAAACTAGTGGATACATACATATACAACATATTTAAAAAATGTTATAAATGTGAAACATGTTTGTAAAAATGTTTGGAAATAATATTGTTGGACTTTCAGCAAACAAGAAATTGTGTTGAATTCAATTAAATGAATAGTAAAATTTTGTCAGTGCTCCTAAGTCAGTGAAGATTGGTTTCGAACGTGAGTTGCTCATTCAAACAGTACTTCTCAGAGCTTCCTTCGTGAGTTTCATTTAGTCATCCTTTTTTGTGGGACTTATAGGCTTTTTAATAGATGTTCGTGGCATGTAACTCAAATATTTCGATCGCCATTTCTATATTATTTTAAGTAACCTGGTGCTTAATATAAAAAAAACTTCTGTCGAAATAGTTAATTTTATTGGTATCTCGCATTATTTGAATGCATTTCTTTATCTGCTAAATGTAATATGATAATGGATTTTTTTAATCTTTCGTCACTGGTGTTTTGGAAAGAGAAATAGAAGCATGAAAATTGAATCTTCTTTGCAGGATGGGTTGTGTTTGTCAAAGATGTAATAATATAAGTGATAATTGAATTGAATAGCCTGCAATAAAAAAGTTACAGTCATCGCTAATTCCCCCACAAACAACAAATCATGAAAATGAAATACCATGACGCTTCTTTAAAATGAGACATTAGCCGGATCAGTTTATTTGAACATTACTCTTTAATGAAGCCACCCAGCACGAACTAACTGATCGTTCTTTTCTTCTGTTCCAGGTGAGTAGATCCTGATGCCTTCGATCGGCGGTCTGCGACGTGGTTGAGGGCCGTGCCGAGACGGTTGGGACGCGAGGTATGGAAACAACGGCACGCGGCCTCCGTTGCTGAGAGAGCGCGCGAATGATGATGACAGAAAGATGGACGTCTCCTGCTCTGTGAGGTGACTGCGTATATCACCCGCAATTCCAGACGCCCGGCAGAATTGTCGCTCACGTGTCTCTTGCGAATTTACTGCCTTGTGATTTGTTGTCGCCGTTTCTCCTCGTTTAAATGTCGTTTTCTTGCATTTCATATTCAACATCGTTTTCTGGGAATATCTTTTGACGTAAACGCCTTTCTCATCGTTATATATATTCTAAAAAAACAACAAAAACGAAAACAAGTTGCTTATGAGATTTAGTAAGACATTTGTTTAAGACAACTGTTTAAGAAAACTAAATAGAAAGCAGCGCACTACTTTGAACTTTTTGACCTCGATATCTCTCAGAATATACATGTAAGGTGGTAAGCCATAAGTCATCCCCTTAAATTGTGACACCACCTCTGACTGTTGCAGCGATATATTTTTTTGATACTAACAACGTGTTGCCAGATTTTGCGAATTTCTTCCTTAGAGATGTAAGACACCCACACTTGTAACTGAAGATTACCGTTTATTTTTATTTTTCTCCACAATAACGTTTCAGGGAAGGCATCTCTCATTTAGTAGAATAATCCTCACTTAAAATTAAAATTTCTCTTCACGTAATTTTTAGTAAAGAAAAATCATGTTTGTTCAAAAAATATTTTGCTTCACCAAAGTGCTGTATTTTTATATAAATTAATATAAATTATATATATATATATAATTATACATAAAATAATAAATATTCTTGAAACAAACAAAACAATTGTTTATTTGTTTTTCAAACTAAGAAGAAATGTTTGTGTTAAAACACAATTGTTCAATAATTCTTCGAAATCTCGTGAAAGATAGTGTATTCTACAGTGAATATCACCATTGAATGTTTAAACTGATACATTGTATTACATTTTTTTCATTAGTGCAACTAATTGCTATTGAAATATACGTAAAAAAAATATATTATTTGCTCATTTTACCTGATTCTCTTTAAAATTCACTCATTTGTAACTAAGTTGTCTCGTGGAATTGTAATTATTAACATGCGGCTTCCCACCTGAGCTTTAGCTTTCAAAAGCAGTGTCGGTATGAACATTTTCAAAACATACGCAATAGACTTTTTTTAACACTCCTGTTCCTAGTGTTGCGTTCCATCATCCGTTGCATTTTGCTGCGTGTCCATCATCTCTTATTCTTCTTCATCTCACAGGCACCTCATTCTTCTATGGCATTTGAACGGGAAAAGTTTGGAACCTATCCATTTTCTGACCCACACACGTAATTCCATCTGTCACATATTTGACCAGCCGTTACTAGGATACCATGAACTGGGCAAGATAAGAATAGCTTGTAAGAATGTATATGGTAACAACGGCAACGAGGACATTAGTAGTTTCCTTCCAGCCTGTGCGCGCGCGTTATTTGTTAGCACTTCTTGGAGTTACAGAATGGTTCCCATTTTGCTCCCTGCGGGAGCTTATCTCGTTTGAACTTTCTCGGGAGGGAAATGTATTCGAAGAGCACTTAACCGCGATGTACAGAGGCGCCGCCGGGAGTAGTTGAAGAAGATTCGAGTGCCGCGGGGGTGGGAGTGGGGCACCGCCAAAACGCAGAAGGCGTCGTTAGAGGAGCACAGGCGCCGCCTTCGATTTCTTCGCTCTGCTCTTCGCAGTCTGCGACCTGTTACTTCAGATGCTGGGAGGTTTTCTTTTCGCTTGGAGGAAAAATGGATGTTCACTACAGGTATAAAATAGACAGTTTTTCTTTATTGTAAGCATTAGTGTGTGTTGTTCCATATTCCTCCGGCATCTGTGATTAAAAATAACTATTTACTAAATATATTAGAACTATTAAAAATAGGATTTTTTAATTTTAAGATTTAATTACACTTCTGAACAGTTCTAATGAAACAGAAGGGTTTTGTGTCTTTTTCAAAGCAACCTTACAACCTTTTTTTTTTTTTTCGCCCTCATAGTGGTGAAAGAAAGTCTTCATATAATGTCTTCCGTTGATAAATAATAATTTAGTATCATTTGAATGCTTTTTAAATATCTGGCGAGTTGGTGTTGAGAATAAGTTGATTGCCAATACTATTCTGCTTTTATTCAGTTGACAGTTTTCACGTCGCCATCTCATTTGAAAATATCGCAAGGATCATGTCAACCCCAAGCTGTTTTTACGCAGTGTTTTCTTTTAGTACTTACGAAGAGCCCAGTTCTGTTAGCTTAATTTCTCTCTCAAAGGCTGAAATTAATCTTTTAGGTATTTGGGGATCGTTTTATCACTCCTCCATTGTCTACAGATACTTCTCTCATTAGACAAAGCAGTATTTCCGCCACGGAAGAATTCCAAATGAATTCTTGGATTGCTTGAGGGAAAGTAGATTTTGCCAGTCCTGTAATGAATATATCCTAAGAGTTTTTTTTGTATACTTAATAAACTGAACATGGAAGAGTAGTCAAAATTCTTCAAAATTAAAGCCCATGTTCTAGAAGTTTTGGAGAAACGATTGAACTAATATTCTGATAACACTCTAAGAGTTCTAGAATAAATGAGATATTTGGATATGTTTGTGCACAACTAAGTTTCTGTGGTCGAGAGAGTCTGAGAATATTTTGTTAATTTATTGTTACTAAAATAATAATTGAGATAAAATGTAAACTTAAAAGATTTAGATAAATTATATCTACATTTCGCACAATTAAAAACAATTGCAATTATGTGAATGCTTAGATGAAGCAGTGAGTTTAAATATTCCGATTAGCGATATAAATTGTGTTTCGCCACCTCTAACATTTGCATATATTATCCGTAGGGCTGTAATGATTGAATCGTGAGAGGAGCGGCCAAACTCGCAAGAACAGACTTCGTGAATTCTTTCTGAGCATCGTACTCGACCCTTAGATCCGATTTACTAGCTTTCTTTAGATGAACGTTTCCGGAGGTTTAGCTCAAGCACAGTGTCGCTTATGTGTTGCTAGAAACCAAACTGTGCATGCGCGCGTTCGCTCAATCTGCGAAGTCGTTCGTCGGAAGGAAGCAAGAAAATGTTAGTGCGCTGTAACGCAGGGATTCCCAAACTTTTTTCGTGCATCGACTTCTTTTGAAAGAATGATCCACTTCTTCGACCCATTTCGTTATTTAAAATAATATACAGCAACACGAGCATAACACAAATAATTCCACATAAATGTCTTCAAGATAATAAAGTAAATAAAAATATTAACAGAATGTTTTAAAAAATGAATATCGGATTAATGTGTTACTATTTTTGTAGTATTATCATTTTTAATTTTACAAATATAAACATTTTCAAAAACAAAGAAACACATCCTAATTGCTAATGATGTGAAATTGCAAAACAGAAGCAAATTTGTAATTTGGTATTGAATGTTGTGCAACATTGTATAAAAATAATTAATTATCAACTTTAATTGTTTTGTAATCAGTGAGATTCTGATCTTAATTCCACCGATCAGTGGTCTGTGAATGTTATTCGATTATCGACGTCCCTCGACTCTTTCATCTCCACTGACTCCTTCAAGAATTTTATCGCCCCCCAGAGGGCCGATTTCGACCGTGTGGGGGAAGCCCTGCTGTAAAGCAATGGTTGAAAGGCCCAGTTCGAGTGGTGGGCGGTGTTGCGCTGGGAACACGGCATCCAGGTGCGCGTGGCGCGACGCCGCGCCATCGGAGCCCCCTCGGTCGCCCGAGTCGCGGGCGGGCGCGGCGCGGCGCGCACGGCCCGGGTCCGGGCCCGGCACGGACGGCAGGCCGCCCCGCCCCGCGCCTCGCCGCTAACGGAGGCCGTGTAACAACGCGCGTCGCCCATTTGTAACGGGCTCATTCGCCGAGCGATGCTTTCGGGGTGTCGAGCTATTGCATCTGGCTTCTTGTCTATTCTGTCTCATCTTCCGTTAAGCCCTTCTCGGTTTGGGCAGGTGCACGGCTCGTCTGCAGCTGATGTTTGCCACTTCTTTTCACTTTTCACTTGACTCTTCTTTGCGTAGATATCACATTCTTCTTTTTTATCCTTACCGCGTGACGGAGATACTAATGAATTTTCAGGTTGATTGTCATATGTTTTTATTTTATTCGTTATTTTATCATTTTCGCACTTTATCAATCCACGTCATATGTACTCCACGTCTATCAGCAGTAATTTCTTTCTCTTTCAAGAAAATGTATATCCTCTCTTCTTTTGTCCTTGCTTTCAATTCCTTGCTTCATCTGTGTTTTCCTCCTGTCTTCGCCCCATAGAATTATTTATCTTCATTTGATAACTGCCTGCTATTTGTGTACATTTTTCTATTGCAGCTGCAGCTTCTTCAAAGTTTTCAAAGACACCACCCAATCGTTTACTTATTATTTCTTTACACAACTGTGACACTCATGTATTCAAAGAATATAAGATCTCGTCTAGAGTGTTTTTCTGTTTTCGCAGCTACTCTCCATTCTGTTATCAAATCCTCCTCTTCCAACACTACGGCGCATATCTTCTACGAATAGCATCTCTTAGAAGCAACCTCTGCAGTCGACTTCCACGCGAGACCAGAAGAGCAGCAGCATTTTATCCCCGAGTTCCGGGAGACAATCGCGCTCTGCATCCAGGCTCGAGATCCTCTCCCCCTCCGAGTACGTGTGTGCGAGTGTCACGAGTCCATTTCGCCAGCGGCCCTCTCCCTCCCACGCCAACCGGCTCTCCCTGCGTGATGGCAGGCGAGTCAGTCGTGGAGTGGGTGACAACAGCCCCCGCCGCATCCCGCTGCCTTTCACGCACGAGCCGTACGACGTGGCCGCTTAAATCGACCATTGTCATTCCTTGTATCGAACATCTGAATTATTTGAAAACCTCCTCTTGGCAGTTGTGTCGGAATCTCCGACGAAAGGGGTCCACGCGCGTGCCCCGCTACAGATCACACTTTCTGTCGACGAACAAGAATAAAAAAAAAGAAGAAGAAGAAAGAAAGAAAAAGCACCCGGAGCTTAACGGTGTCTCAGCGACCGCGCACCCCGTCGGGTTTGCCCCGAAATTAATATTCCCGCCGGTGTGTGGTGGGCGTCACGACGTTTTGTCTTGTTACCGCAGCTTCTATAGCGTACGAGACGAGCGAGGGTAATGGGATTTGTGCGTGCTGGTCGCCCTACAAAGGGATGGTGATTGAGCGCGCAAAAATGCGCCACAGAAGAACTCCCCTGCGTCGTGATGCGCTGGACGAACTCGAACGTGTAATTAAATTCCTTCTTTCTCGGAGGAGGAAAGCGTGTTTCCTTCCTCCCGCATGAGCTTACTCAAAGGCCACGGTCGTAACTGCGCAAGATCAGAAACTTCGCTTCGGGTGGAAAATTGTTTTATTCCTTCTTTTTATATGTTCTAATTCTACTTTTCGTATCTTTTATATCAGCTGCACTGGGTGGACTGTAACTATTCCTTTTCTTTGTTTCACTTGACCTAGTGCATCGAACAGCGAGATTTAAGGAGGAGACCAGTATTCTTCGTTTTGTACGAGATTCCTTCTTGGCACAAAACATTTTATGATAGTTCTCGAGAAGTGAAAACTGGAACAATTTCAAGCAACTTGACTGAAAAATAAATTGCACATATAGTTTAATTTTAACTAATTTTCAAAATACACTAACACTCCAAACTAATATAGAATAATTTAAGAAATCGAATGACTTAAAGAATTGCAATACCAGAGAGCTATAAATTCATATTGTATATGAAGAGACTATAAGTTTATAGGCAAAAGAGCCACATTCACAAAGAACAGTTAACTGAATCTCCATATTTGTTTTTAAATACATTCAGGAGTTTGGAATCTCAGGAAAAGTGCAGGTGTGTTTGGAATCTGTGCAAAAGTGAATCTGAGGAAATTCTAAGGAAATATAATCTTATCCAATTGAGTTTCAATCTTTCACGATTCAGTTTGCCTTAGGCACCACCTAACACCGCAACATGCGCAGCCTAAAACTGAACGGGGCGTATTACATTCCTGCGCCCTCGGGCCTGCTTCACCATTATTTTTTCCATATGACTTATTTTTCTAGGAAATAAAACATACTGAATTGAGAATGAAATTATAGCATTATTGATACAGTTACTAACAAACACAATTAACTTTATGTTGAACAATTTACTGTGTTGTGTTTTGCAAAGCCTCTTTCCCAAATGTCGCGTATTCTTTGCGAATGTTGTCCACTTAAAAAAGTGGAAAAGTAGAAATTTGTCATTTTTTACGGAAATAAAATGTTTTATTACGCAAGACTATGTGGCCCCTTTGGATATTTTCACTGGGCTGTGATCTCTGGGCTCCCCTCTGTGCAGATGTCAATGCATTTTGCTTTAACATTTTTCATAAAAAAGGCATTAGTATGTAGGGGCAAGAAAATGTCATCGGGTCTTTCGGATCTGTGGTTTCTTCTTCATTTGTGATTACTTAAGATAAATCTTGTAATATCGTGAATACAGTATTGCTGTAAACTGCTTATGCATTTGTAATACTTGTGCATTTCCATTCTTTGGGACGCTCAGGCAATTATTTGTGTTTTCAATTCTTTGCTATGTTCGAAACAATTTGTAAAGCAGTTGCTTTTGACAATTTGTATTCTATTTTATAACAACCTATTAATTACAACTTCTCTTTCGGCGTAGTTTTTAGATGGTTTTGCATTGTTATTTAATTTACTTTGAATTTCCGAAACATGTAATTATAAAAACATTGAATTAGAACTTGTCATATTGCATCCCTCTCCTGGCTCCTTTAAGGCTTCTAGGCCACTAGCAACGTCGAGCTCCTCGTTCCATAGAAGGCGAAGCATCTTGGTGCTGTGAGAGAAGACAGTGTGATGAGCGGCACGTCGTGTGCTCACATTCCTACAGGCGCATGATTAATAAGAAAGGGCGCGATTACATTGACAACCTTGGGCGAATCGCCTCGAGTTGCAATGGAGCGGCGGAGTCCTTCCGGACGAGCCACTAACCCCGTCCCGTTATTCCGTCCATCGGCCTTTGTGCGCGCTTCCGTCGGCCGAGGAACTACTTTGCAGGCGTCGTGCGGCGTGCGTGGCGGCGCGGCGCCTCCTTGCGCGAAGACGCCGCCGGCCTTCGCGATGGGCAGTGGCGACACCGAGGATAACACACGCGGGTGGTGGCAGGGCAGGGCAGTTGCGACGAGGACGATTGCATTCATCAATTGATGGTATCGGAAAATAGGCTAAAAGGGAAGACAAAGGGAAATGAGATTGTGGTAAGACTAATGTAGCAACAAATAATCCTGAATATTTAGTTTATGAAATGAATAAATCAAGGCATGAATGAAAGCACGTTTTCTCTCTTTCTATTTGAAGTTGATGACATGTCGCATTGAATACGTAACTGTTGAACTCGTGTTTGCTCGAAAGAGATTATTTCAGTATTAACTATGAATCAGATTTCGTTTCACTTTTCTTTGGAGATTCTCCGTATAAAATATATGGATAAAATTGTCAAGGTCTGCGGACTCCACAAAATAACGCAGAAACGACTGTATCTCGCTGTTCTCGAACTGAGTGTGTTATTGCTTGGAGGAAAAGGTGAGATCATAAGAAGTACGTTGCAGTTGTCACTGTTCTCAATTGCAACTGAGGAAGGAAGCAGCATGATTTGACTAGATGTTTGAAAAGCAAAGATGTGACATTCAGTTCAAGAAAAATGAAGTAGAGTTAAAAAGTGCCTTCTAAAATAAGATAGTGCAATGTGCATCATGTTATTCTACAAACTATGTATAAAGCTATTGTTACTTGGTCTTTTATGTGAATGCAAGAAGAATGCAGTTCGACTGAATTACTATTGCAATTGTGGCTTGCGGTCTATGTGATAGATCACAGAATTCAGGGATTTTGAGTAGCTGTAGTTGCCGGCGCCGAGAATGGCGACGGTGGCACCAGCATGGGCGTCACCGCTGCCTCCGCCACTGCGATGAACGCGACGAGAACCGTAGTGCGCGACGGCAGCATTATGAACGCCCGTCATTTCGAAACGAGAAATTGGCAAAAAGAGGAGCGGCATGGAAGTAGCGGCGGCAGAGAGGGCGGCGCCTGGGCGCGGCTCTGCTGGAACGTTCCTTTAATATCCGCACTGTCGAGAACTGCCAGCGCTGCCTTCACCAACGCCCCCAACCTCGCACCCGCCATCACTCCCACCTCGTCACCGTCGTTGCTACGGTTACCACCGCAATACCCACATCCCCATCGCTGTCGGATCGGGCATCGCATGCCGCTCAGAATTCATTCCTTCTTTCACTACATTTTCATGATGTCTTACTTCGACTTCTCTTGCAATTATCCCTACTGCCTTGTTACTGCTCTACTACTGTTGTAATGACAGTCGCCTCATAATGCGATAACCGATCCGACACCGCATCATCATTGAGCTCTCTATTCTTGCCTGCTCCTGAAACATCAACTTGTTGTCCATTCTGTCACTCGCCTGTAGCAATCACAGCTAACTACACTATCACCATCGTTGGCAACCCTCTCTACATCGTCCGAACGTTCCTTCGTCTCCCCTATTCGACCTATCAACGATCACCACCGCCGCCACGAGTCTGCTGGGGAGGGCGACGGTGATGTCAATCAGCGCGCGGAAGGTGCGTCGACGGCTGCCGCTCGCGACGTCAGCGCGACAGTCAACAAGTCGTTAATAATCTAGGTTCCTCGCGCTGCATCGGTCGCAGTTTCCCTTGGCGGCGCAGTGGGCGGGCTCCCGGCCTGTTTTTCTGCTCGTCGCTCGCCGCCGCCCCGCCACCACCGCCTAGCCCTGCCCAGCCCCGCCTCGCCCCGCCCCGGTCGCCGAAGTGTGCTCTTGTTTACCGTTAGGCAAAATTGCGAGAGTGGCTGCCTACGCCCCCGCGCGTTCTCCGGTGCGCGGCTGCGTAAGTGTTGTGACGAGAGCGCGTTATTCAGCCATCAGTCACTGTCGTGACCCGCAGCCGAGATTGTGGTTTCGTCCGGTACCATGGGGAGCGAACCGGCGGCCCCCGGGGCGCCTGTGAGGACTGGGGTCATGGAGATCATGAGATGGTCTCCGGATAAGAGTGAATGAATATTGTAGCCTTCAAGAGTGTTGATGATTTTGAGATAAAGTAGATCAAGCTGACAGAAGGCGTAGATCTGAGCCCAGAAGGAATTATTTTGAGGTCTGTATTCATGTCATTTATTTCCGTCTGTTTTGTGGTATATTTACGAACAAGTACTTTATTAAAAATTTTTTTGCATTGCTATTTAAACTTTTAATTTATTCTACAATTTCGACTGACGTACATTTTTAATGGGACTTATTCGGCAGCGTTTCTTGCGTGTGAACTTTTTTACTATGACAGACATTAATAAAATTCTTTTAAAATTTGGCAAATGAATGTTTCTAAATAAATATGCGTTAATTTATATTCGTTTTTTCTTGGCTGGCTGTCTATTGTTCCTTTTTGTTGAGCCTATCGCCTCAAATGAGAGCGGAAATCAGTTAATCCCAGCACACGTGTCCCTTTCAGAAAATAAATTAATAGAAAATACGACGATTATAATTTTTTGAGAATTACTGGATGTGTAATACATTATTCTCTGTGAGATATGCGAGTGTCGTGTTTTACGTACATCAAAGCATTCTCGCAGTGTTCACAAAGAGGCTTAGCTATTCTCTCTCCTGTCTCGTCGCTTCGAAAGTTTGATGTGAATAATGTTCGTGAACTTCGGACATGAAATATTCAAAATGTCGTTCGCGATAAATGTTTCAACCTCGTTTTTTCTTTGCCAGACGAGAAACGGTATTGTAGGAATCTCACCAATTTGGCACCCAAAGCGACTAGATTCCGGTGCGCGTCGGAACCATCGTCGCCACCACTGCCTCTACCGCCGCCGCTACCACCACCACAATCACCACAACCACCACGACCACCACCTCCACCATAATCACCACTACCACCGCCCCTGCAAACACCACTGCCCCCACCACCGCCACAGCAACCACCACCGTCACTGCAACCACCACCACCGCCACCATCACCACTTTCACCACCTCCACCACCGCCGCCGCCGCTACCATCGCCTCCACCGCCACTTCCACCGTCACCACCACTGCTGCCACCAGGATCACCATTGCCACCAGATCAGCCACTGCAACCACCGCCGTCACCGTCGCCACCACCACCGCCACCGCCACTGCCACCGTCACCACCACCACCACCACCACCACCACCACCACCACCACCACCACCACCACCCACCACCTCCACCGCCACCACCGCCGCCACCACCACCACCACCACCACCACCACCACCACCACCACCACCACCACCGCCGCGGCCGCTACCACCGCCTCTACCACCAGCACCACCACTGCCACTAACATCATCACCGCCACTGTAACCACCACCTCCACCACCACCACGTTCACCATCACCACCACCCCTGCCGCCGCCGCTGCCACCGCCACCGCCACCGCCACCGCCACCGCCACCGCCACCGCCACCGCCACCGCCACCGCCGTTACGAACGCCGCCACAGCCACTGTCGCCACCGCCGCCACCACCACCCAGTGCCGATGAACGGGTCGAAGAGTTCGTTTGCTGGCGAACTCTTCGTGAGAAAAAGCAGACGTCTGGCGGCGCGTTCGTGATGAGTTCGTCAATATTTCAGATTGCGGTTACTAAGATTCGGTCACGAGCATTCGAAATCCACGGGTGAATCATCGACTTCGGGAATAACGGTGGAGAGCGGCGCCTGTTGTCGTGTTTATTTGCGGATCGGCACCAGTGCAACTGCATCTTTTGTAGAGCTGTGCTCCGGCATGATGTTGCCCCCAGACAAGGAAAATTAGCGTCGGGAAGAGTATGGTTTAACGAAGAAAGGAGCATCTTGTTCGTTGAAGAAACATGGAAGTTGTTTCAGAATTTACGGTATTATACTAGCTCATTAGCTAAAAATACACCTCTTTTTGTTTTCCAAAAGAAAAAAATGATATTTTTTACTTCATGATATATTTAGCACGTCCGATTTTTGAAGAAGAGATTTAATCGAGGAAAAAATATATTTTCAGTGTTATAATTGTAGGAAACTGCTAAATATTGCCGAAAAATTTGAATTTTTACTCGTCTTTTACTCTCTGGGTGGAGGATTTAAAAAATTTATGGCATTTTCAGAAAATTTTGAAATCATTATTAAGACTTTAAATACCTTCAAAAATCAAAATATTCGTTTCGAACTCGCAGGGGCTCGAGTGCGATCTGATCGATTGGTGAATTTCAGTTTGGGGAAAAATCGACAGAACGGTTTAGACGCGACCACAGACCGACCAACTGACTGATGTTTTACCGTAAACCAATTTTCTCATCTCAGGGATCCACAGAACTTCTGACCTTACAACGCGTGGAAGTAATTTACTAAAAGAAGGAGATTTATCAAGGTTTTTGATATTAGAGTTTCACAGTACGAGTTTTTCTGTCGAAAAAAATGTTACTTTCCGCTGCAGCATGACAATACTTTCTCTTTACTACGTAAGTACGTAGTAGGCATAAAAGTAAATACAAAATAAAAAAATCTGAATTCCCATCCACGTTTGATGCAGTTTCCTCCTCATCCAACACTCCAGATGTAGCCTGCTTCCCGGCACAGTTGCTCGTGCCTTTTTGGTGCATCGCTTAGGCAATGTCGCGCCTCCAATTGCACACTAGCGCGCGCGCCGCTCGCTTTACATGCGCCCCACTTCGGAGCCGTCGCGTCGTTACATCACAACAATGGGCGACCGTCTTCCCGGACTGGTATGTGGGGCGGCCGACGGAAACGACGGAGAAGGTGCAGACGATGGCGGAAATTCCGGCGGACGCGCGTGATGGCGTGGCAGCGATGGCAAAGACCACTTGCTCAGAGCATTTGTTGTTTTTTACTTTATTTTTATGTTGAACGCGTACGCTTAGGTCAATTCAATCAACCATACATATTTTTTACTTAATTTTATTTAAAATACTAGGCCAAATTAAATTAATTTTATTTTATAGTGGTCGAAGTAGTATGGGGTACTTGAGGGTGATAATAGATGAATAATCAGAAAGAAAATCGTATTTGCGACGGGGAACAGATAATATTGTAGTAGTGCTGTGTCACCGATTGTATCGCAAGGGCATCTTGGAGAAGGTTACCCTGTTACTGAGGATGTCGAGGATGATGGACATCACGATGATGATGATGATGATGATGATGTGATGTAGTGGCGGCGGCACTGATGGCGACTGTGACATAGCTTTGAGAAGAATTCTCTGTAAGGCACCTTCTTAATGCCGTGAGAATAGTTGGAAGCGAATGTACCGTACTCCCTCACCCGACCACCACTCCGTATATGGAGCACCGTTAAGACGCGATTATCAACGCTCTTAAGGCGTCCCTCCATAAATGATATCGTGTCATAAAGGGAAAGCGACCCCACGACAAGGGCTGTCACGTTTCAATATGGCGATCTTTTTTGCTCGTGAGGATCTTAGACTGTTGGCGCGACCCTAATATTTAAAAACTGTGCTGCATTGCAGGTTTAGTGGGTCGTTTAATGTACTTGCACGTAGATGGGTTCATTGTGTTAATAAGTGCCTATCGTTTACGAAATGCTAAGCGACTGTTGACTACAAGCGACTCTCGACTAGAAAGGGCATTTCTTGGTGTTAGCTGGGTGGTGAAGTGAAGTGTGGTGAGGTGGAGTGCTATGAGAGCTTGCGCGGTGAAATGTTCATGTTAATTTCTTAAGTTTGTAAATTTAGTAAAATTTTGTATATTTGTTAAGTTCTGTAATGTTAAGTTAGTGTATTTTGCCAGCAAGTTCTCAAACTTATTCGCAGAACTAGTATTAAATCTAGTTCTTTCAAACACTTTTTACTGATGTGATATGACGTACAGCAGTTTATAGGGGCAAACATGGAGTAGAAAAATGCAACGGATTTATTCGTATTTGTAATTCATTCGCATCTCGTTTAATTTGTAAACTATGTAGCTCACACACGAAAATTTTCATCTGTTCTTTAAATAAAAGTTTTTACTACATAAGCAAGGAAATATGTTTTATATTTAACGTTTTAATAATATTTAATGTACGTAATGTAAGTATAATATAACTGCTTAATTGATGCCCTTTTTAGGGTTTGTTAGTACGCAAACTCATTTGATGCCTATTTGGAGAATTTTGGATTATAATATACCTTTCTCGGCCGTTTCTTTTGAAAGTGCTGTTGGAATATATTTTGGGAATTCTCAATACCTTGATATAGCAAATTTATCGATTTCCTCTTTCATCAGCCTTATTACTACTACAGCCGACGGAGAATGAAATTATGTTGGTTTATGTGTACGCCTTAGTGAAATTTGGAAAATATGGATTGGCAGGCATGTAGTAAATGTGCAGAAGTCTTCATAGTCCGTCACAATCAGAAATGCAATTGTTCATCAATCCGTAAATTAAATATTTCCAGCAAATACACAGCCTTTGATATGCTGTAGAAAGGAATGATGCTGCATAGAAACTTTCCCTTATTTAATTGAACTTACTAATTTATATATATATATATGGAATATTTTCTTTTTCGTTTCTAATGGCGATATTTATTGCACTCCCCCCCCCCCAAGTATTAATAGAGTAGTCTCTAACTGCACTTTTGTTTTACATGTGTTTTTTTGTTTTACATTTACATTTCAAAATCCAGTAACCTGACATTCTCCTTAAAACCCACACCTCTTGGGGGTCAGTGACGAATTACTATGATCTTTAGTCCAAAGCATCGTGTATTCGAGACATTCGATGTGTTCGGGGTGCACCTTAAAGGCTGTTCCTCGCTGATTCCTCTTGTTTCAGTACATTCACAAAAGCAAAGCAGTGTAAGTAATCGAATGAACGCTGTTCTTTCATTCTGCGAATATACCTACACAGATATTACTATAATTAGGGACCGCTTTGACAGCTACTGCTGGCAATATAACTGCAGGTTATGTCCATGCACTCATTTTCTCAGTGCGTTCGTTTACAGTTAGCTCATTTGTAAATGGCTTCATCAATATCTCTTGCAAAGTCATCTCTCTGCATGACGTTCAGTGTTTCCCGACTTGTGAAAGTGGTGCCTTCTTAAAGTAATTCCTCTTCATTTATAGAGTCTTGAATTGTTGTGAAATCTGAATGACTTTAATAGTGTGATCAAGTGACACTAATGCACAGAGCAAGGTCGTGTAACCCGGTGAAGAAAATAGTTGATTCTTTACTCAGAAAGTGGCCCTTCAGGTTGCTCATGGATAGCGTGCTAGATTTCTGTGAGTCAGTCCTGAGTTCGATTCCCGGCTGTGGCAAAATGAAACTGTAGTTTTGTAACACAAATAGTATACGTTTCTATAGCTATGTGACGAAAGAAAGAGCTCAGGCAGGCCACATAAACTAGTGAAGAGAATGTCATGCTCGCCATATGTCTCCCTTACCCCCAGGCATGGAAAGTAAAGAATAACAGGGCCCAGATTCACTGATACATACTTGGAAACTGCGTCGGAGACGAGTTGAGTAAGCTGTTCGCCGACGACCACCCGCGCTCCTTTTGAACTTGGCGTAGTGGAGGCACGTGAACGCATACCCGCGCGTGCTTGTAACGATGCGGCTCCTTTTATGTTGGTGTGTCGTAAGAGGTTTTTCGCTGTACGAATGTTCTCGCGTTATGGCCAGTCTGTAGAGATTGTATCTGCTTTGTTAGACGAAAGATAGTAAAACGTGTTATTTCTGCTCCACCCTGTTCAGGAACTAAAGCTGCAGAAACATCATCTGTGTATTTGATTCCTGTTATAAATTTGCACGTTCTAAGAAATGAAAGAGTTGCTAAAATTCTATGTATTTTTTATAACTGAATTGATAATGAAATGTCTTAATTTGCTGATTTATTTTTTAGGTCGATTTAAATATAATAATATTTGAAATGTTATGTACTCAATGAAACAATGATTTACACTAGAAGTCTGTTACAAAATTGCTGTACTAATACAGTGCGCCTTACATTCAGAAACGTTTGAAATCCATAAATTCTACCATTAATTTATTTGTAACAATTGGCTTTTCTCTTTAGGATTATTTTTACGATTATGTTTTCTCTTCTATATTAAATCTAAAAAGAAACTTTGTCATTAATTACGAAAATTCAAGAATTTGGTATGCATAATAGTGGGGAAACACTACCATTGAAAGAAAGTTTGTTGTTATTCTTTGACTATGGATAGACAATAATTAAGGAAAGATTGAAAAAAGTTGTAAAACATAATCGTTTTTCTTTCATTAATGTCGTGAATGTTCCTTATCAAATGTGTACCTTTCATTACATATTTTTGTAACGCATTTTTAAAAATAATTATTAACTCTTATTAGATTTTAACGTATTTCATGATAACAAAAATTCAGTAGCAAAGAACCCATGATTACAATGAATAATACAGACTTTCTATAATATATTGCATTGAATATTATAGAATTTCGTGATATCGTTTGTTCTTTTTTTGTTTACATTATTTCTCTGAACTTTTAGTAATATTACTGCATCTCATCGACTTCGTTTTCTATCTTTGCCCTTAACACATTACAATTTTGAAACAAATTTCACGTTATAATTTACATTACGTGAACTTATTTTACAATAAAACATTTTTTGCAATAGAATCGTTTGGAGTTGCTAGTATTTTACAAAACCCACACTCCTTTTCTAGAAAATTTGCTACTGTCTAGAAGACAGTTCTGTTGTCGCAATAAAATGTCAAGTACAGTTGCAGTAGAGAGTACGCAATGCAAGTTGTTTGCTTCTTGTGTGGACGTTACTTGGCCGAAGTGTCGCCGTAGTTGATTCCGAGAGAACGTTCTTGAACTTTTGTCCACTTTGTGGAACTATTTCTGCCAACGGCGTTCTCTTTAGTCACTTTCTCTTATTGATTGTCGACGATCGATGGATCCATCGTTAAAATCAGTTTTCGTTCATTAAACGTGCTGAAATAATTTGTGTGTCTTTTGTGTCCTTGTGTTTCGGCAAGAAGTGTAGTTCCAAGAAGTGTAGTGCCATAATATATTCCACTCCATAGTTGTACATCGTTTTTACTTTAATGAAATACCATTATTACAAAACCATGATTGATGCATATCTTCATTTTCAGATATTAACTTCTTTGTTTTGAGGACTTACTTGGGTTTTGTCGTTCTTCCCCAGTCCGTTTCCTTCAAAATGTCCTGATGCACAATCTTCAAGCTTAATTACGCATCTCGTCTCTGTTATTTTATTTGCGATGACGTTGAAAAACAACCGGAGCATGTTTAATGGGACCGAATGTTCCTTAATTACTTTCCAAACCGATTCATATCGGTTTAATATAAGTATATTTCTGTTGGCTGGTCTGTCCATAATACGTGTGAGGCTTGTTAAAAATTAATGTTAAAACGGTAGCCATATTATATTTTTCTCATTGATTCCAAAGGCTTCGACGCTTCCTCAACTGACTCCAAACCCCAAACGAAAATCCTTTCTGGTGTGAAAGTAGTTACGGAGCCACCCTTTGCCGACACGAATGTCTTGCAAAGCTGTACGCCAGCGCCCGCCAGTCGTCGTAGAGCGTGACGGAAGGGCTTATTTAGATGGAGGGAGAGGCGACCGCGCAAGAAGCGCGTGTCCGCCGCGGGGGGTGGCGCATCGGAGGATGCGCCTCGCCCTCCCAGCGCGCCGCCTCGGTCCGTGAACCCGAGACGAGGGCGATTTTTCTTCGTCGCGGGCACCTTGCTGCGTTCGGTCTTCCCCGAGCCTGCGGTCTGGCGTGCGGCGGCGCGGACGCGACGCCTGGGACGCCCACCGACGCCTCCCGACGCCCCTCAAAAAACTCAACTGGCTGCGGCCACGGAACTACCGCAGCATGTGTTGTACATGAGCATGTCAGCATGACGACAACTACTCTCCTTTTATTGAGTTATTTCTTGAGTTTCTTAGCTGTGAATTTCAGGCTTTGTAATTAGAAAGTGTTGATTTACGTTACCGTACTTGGTGATTGGTTTCTGTTTTCTTATGCATCGTAAGAAAACGGACCTGTACTTCATTCATATGCTCTATTTTTATCTCGTAAATTCACTTTGACGGGGCATTTCAATATTCAACAATAGTTCTAACTTTTATGTTCCAAAACTAACAAGGTTGCGCCTTTTGGTCGTTTTGTTTCAGTCGAAAGTAAAAGGAAGATTCACAAATATGTTATTATCACTTTGGTTGTAAATGTTATTATTGAAGTCCACAAATTAATTTTTTACACAATTTTTGTATTAATAGTAAGATGATTTATCCAGATTCAACGATGCTGTCGTCAGCATGTGCTAAGCTGTAACTACGTTAATGACCACAAAATGTTGATTACGAACCTGAATATGAACATCTGAAGTAATGTTTGCCGTGTGCTTCTGCACTAGACCATCGTGAAAAATAAGCATGTAATCGTTCGTCTTTATGATCGGAAATTGTAGACAACCTATCTTCGATATCCATCCTGGTAGTATGCGAAGTGTGTCGTTGGCTTGGAGTTTAAATGTTCATAGCAACTCATTGCATCTTGAGTTCATTACTGACAAGCACTTGCACTCGTTGCTCCCGCGCCTAGCCACCCACGAGGGGCTTGGACGGATCAACTCGGCTGCCTGCGATACCATCTGCGATCCACACGGCTTCCGGCTGCGGCGGCGGCGGCGGCGGCGGGAGTCTTGCCCTCCGCGCCAGGGGTCGCTGTCCACGGCGCGTCCTTGCCCCCGCCGCTGCCCCCGCTCACGCCTCCGGCACCAGCGCGCCGCCATCGCCATTCCACTTTTGTGTGCAAATTATCGCCCGGTAATCTGAGCGGGCGTTTTTGTGCCGTCAGCTCTTGTTTTATGTGGGATTTTTGCGTAATTAGCGCCATGCCGCGTGCGGAATTCCCACTATGCCCCTGCCACCGTTGCCGCTCCGCAGCCGCTCCGGCGCTTCACCGCGTTCGTTGCCGCTTCAGCGTTAACCATTCTTGCCTGTACCACTGCCCCCACCGGGTGCAGTGTGTGCGGCACGTCGTTCCACTCTCCTCTCGTCACTGACCTTTGAGTTGCTCGTATGTAGTTATCTTCCATGCTGGATCGTCGCATTTGTTTCGGCTAGCCTCTTTAACAACAATATAGACGTCAACTTCATCCCAGATTCACCCATTCACACGTCCTCGCCCGTTTCGTCGCTGTAAATGAATCATCCTCCTAACGTTTCATTCTGTCTCATGATTCTATATCCATCTCCCGACACAGGCTCTTCCATTTCCACCTATCTAGTATTCGCAGTGTTCATTCTCCAAGTCCAACCTTCCTCAACCCCTCCCATCCATTGTTTCTCTACAAGTAACTCTGATCTCATCTGCGTTTGTCCTGTCTATTGCCGCTTTCAGCTCACCTCCTTTATTACTTCTGTGTACCGAAGCCAAAACAATTCACTCACTCTTGTATACCTTTAATTCCTCCCGCCTCTGCAACCTCCACAATCCAGTCACCTCCCCAGATCGCCCACTCTCTGCCTCTGTGTGAATCGCCTCTCCGTCCCAAACTCTCGCTCCGTTCCCTCGGCCATCCTCCTCCCTCGCGCTCCGCCGCGAAGCGCTTTGGTGGCGTGTACTGCGCGCGCTTTCTCTCCCTGGCAGGTTTGTTGCTCCCTCCAAAAACTCCCCTCCGCCGCCCACCCGCTGAAGGGCGCGCGCTAAGTGGACGCGCTCGACGCGCGTTCTGCCAAAGCGGATGGCCGGAACGCTCCGTCCCGCGCGCGGTTGTCAATAACGACTCGCGCTATCATTCTGGCCAAGAAGTTAAGCAGAAATTCGCCATCTCTTATCGCTGTGTTGTTTTCGTTTTTGCCGTGGAGATGAACGTAATTTGGGCTGCGTTACACCTAGAAACGTGTTTTTAAAGAAGAAATTAAGTTAATTGATGAACAACCTACTATCATAAATATGTATAATGATCTAATTTAATAGCTTTTAATTTTGTAATGGCGTCATACTGTTTTTTTTAATACTGGTATTTGTAGCTTCTGCTGACACACACCATTTAATTTTACGACCTTCTGTTTGAATAAAATATTAGATTGATTAATGATTAGTTTGGATCCGAGTTCTAGTGTGTTTTTCACAGTTATTGTCTTCGTCTATTTGAAAGGGATGGAATATTAACTGATTAATAAAAAGTAGCTGACCTTTAGTAATTTTGATTATTCAGTGAATTTATGACCACAAAATAATACTGTTTTGTGAATATTATCGTTTGTACTGTTTCTAGTTTGAACAGCAGTACGTCACTGTGGTCATAAATGAATATTTACTTACATCTGTTTATATATTATATACTATTAAGAAAATCCCCTCCTTTCTCCCCATATATAAACTACGCCAAGGAGAGATGACGGATTACTCCCTTTTATAATAAACTATGGATACAAAATCATATAAGTGCATTACTGCTTGGTGGAGAATTACCTCCAGACTCCAACAAGCAGATGTAAGACGAAGAACACGGAAGTTTGCAGATGATGGCAAATTGAATTATTTGCCACATGCAGCACGCAAAACACATTACGCCCCAACACTGTTTACGACGGTGCATAACTCGGAAACGATGCATCCTACAGCCTTTAAACCATAATCTTTTGTTCCTGCATGACACAAGTTATGTCTTCTTCGAGTATTTCGGAGTAAAAACAAAGGGAATTTCTGAATTTCCAATTAAAAATACGAGAACGTTTGAGGAACATTTGGGAGAATATTCGGGAGAACATTTCTGGGAACATTTGAGAATATACTGGAGGAACATTCGGGAGGAACATTTGAGGAAACATTTGGTGAAACAGTTAAGGGAACATTAAGGGAAACATTTAGTTGTATATGTAAATTAGTGGACCAGCAATGAACATCTGAGGAAACATGTATGGGATCATATGGAGAACATGCGGAGGTAGTACTTTCAGGGATACGTGGAAAAACATGTGGGGAACATGCGAGAGAACATGCAAACATTTAATGGAGCATGTGATGAACATATTAGATAACTGGTGAATGTGCAAAGAAACATCTGATGATCATGCAAGGGGAATACATAGGGAAATATGCGGAGGTCAAGTAGAGCGAAGATTTGAATTAAGATTTAGTTCCTCTGGTGACCACTACTCCGGAGCACGCTGGTCACAATCGAGCAAAAATTGGAAATCTATGTCAAATTAAATTGACCCGTTAATAGACTCGTCATGAAGTGCATTATTGTACAATTCATGGTTTAATGCTTTATTGTACAGTTCCGGTTTAGGCTTGAAGTTGGGATCTAGCGATCTAAAGAGCTTTTATCTCTTTAAAAACAATGAATTGCGGAGTGTTCGCACTTTACAGCTAGTTCACTTATATTTTTATTACGTAATGACATGCAAATATTTCGCTGCCTGTGTAGGAATTACGTTTGTAAATGACTAAAATACATATTACATGACTGCTAGGTGCAATTATGAAAAAGTCATTTCATGCGTAATGCGAGATTAGTCTATACATTTTTTATTACTTCATTTCCCCGACTGCATTGCTTTCTTTTTGTGTAGAATAGATTCTTGAATAAACTTCTCACATTGCAGCTCTGCCTCTGACCTTCCACCCTTGCGATGAGCACATTTCCTCTAGAACGACCACTATTTCTTCGAAATAGCCTCGCTGAAAGCCAGCTTTCACGACTACAGTCTACTTCTAACGACGCTACGTTCCTAGTTAACCTTGGAGTTCTGGGCTCTCGTTGGCAAAATGCAGCGGGCTGGCTCCCTGTCTACGGCTGAGATTTGAACTGTGTGTTCGTCTACAGAATATCGAAAAACATTGTTTTCCAGTTCGTCGCGCATTCTTTCTTTTATACATTTATTTTTTACTGATATATTGTTGCTTTTTATTGCCTTCGTTACGGAGATCGGTGTACACTGCATAACTTACCTGCATCGAGTGGATCGCGGTTACGAAGGAAATATGAAAACAGTTGAATGATGCTACTTGTACTTCTATGGAAGGAATTATGAAAGGGAATTGTGGAAAGGTAATATGAAAAGAAAAAACCGAATCAAGTGAATATCTAGTTAATTAGTACATCTGAATCATTAAAATTTGGTGAAATATTAAAATCCTGTATCCCACGATCGTTAATTGGTTCTAAGGACCTCAGACGACAAAAATCTCTCGGGCCAATGACCTTCGGGCTTTTTGTCGCCACCTGATCATTAGAACCCTTATAACACCCTTGGTGAATAAATAACTTATATAATAGAAACATATAATAGCGGCCCTTAATTATTTTCAGTACTATTCGATATTATTGTACCGAGAGGTTATGATTTTTATGTCAAGATTGCAAGCAAACATTGTTTTAAATCTGAGGCAGAGACTGCATGTCAAAATTGGACACAGCATACTTGAACTTGTATAATGCGGTTCAAGCGGCTTTAGATTCTAATAAGGAATTTTCTTCGTATTTCCTACGTACGTGAAACGTGTGCGAGAATCGTAGATTGGCGATCACCAACGCGTTCTATGGATTCCTCGACTTCCGTGCGTGCTTTTCGCATTTGCGGCGTCGTGCCTTAGCAGTTGAACAGCAGGCCTAGACTTGGACTCGCACGCAAAAAGCCACGCGTCGACGACACGGTGGCGTCGCGACCGCCTGCGGCACTGCCATCTCGCGAGGGGTCTACAACCTCTTCCCACCGCTCCGGGGCGACGCGCCGTCGCATGTCGCGGCGCGCCTCTAGCACGCGCCCGTCCGCCCGCCCGCGGCCGTCACCGCCGAGGTTATTTGGCTGCGCAACACGCTTGACATAATGCCACACTTCGCGGAACCAGGCAAGTGGATGTGACTCAGTGCCCGGCACTGCGCTCGAAACGATGCTGAGTGGAGCTCGCGAAAGTGAAGGTGGTGGAAATTCGGGGAGAGAAGTTGGAGAAACTCGTTGGACAGGGGTTTGTCGATGGCCGACAACTGGCATTTGTCGATTTTGGCCGTGATTTGTTTCGGGTTACGTATGTTATTTCATTTTAATTCTCTTGATATAACGAAAATTTTATATTATTGTATACTCTTTAGAACTCTCTATAATTTGAGACTTCACTGTATGTCGTCACATATGAATATTTCTTTATAACACTTAGTAAAGGGAATCTTCTTCTTCGTTACAATTTTAGAATATTCGGTTCAAACTCTCTGGGCCCAAAGAAATCTTTATGAGTTTGCCTCGCAACTGTTTAGGTTAATACTAACTTGGGAAACTATGTGTTTTACTCATTTTTTTACAGAATAGCGAAAATATTTATTCCATGAAAACAGTTTTTAGTAAAGTCTTCAAGTGTCATTCAGATAATGCAGGATGCACATGTTTACTATGCATTGAATGTACGTGGTGATTTTCTGAAGTATGAAATGTCGAACAAAAACTTCGTTGTTCGAGAAAACTTTCCTCTGTTCAGGATTGTTGATGACTGTTGAGTCTCGTGCCAGATGTCTTTGTATACGTTTAATGTATCAACTGTACTAATAACAAATATACGATATGCAGCATTTCAGCGGGCCTAGATATGTACTATAAACAGGTACTTACTTATTCCTAAGAGCTTCTTATATCTCCACCAAGAAACTGGGTTCAGAACGAGGAACAAGAATAAGCTGTTATGGAGCAAAGGTGTTTCTACCGAGAGCTCACCTGATTGTTTTTACCAACTTCGCTTATGACTTCTTCGGTTCGGTGCTCTTTCTCTCGCGTCCTCGTCCTTCTTCTACTCCGTCCGCTCTTCCACGCCCGGCTGCATTGCTCGTTTTTCCTTGCAGAGCGATTCGGGATGTTTATGTGCCTTTTAATAAAGGATGTTGTGTTCTTTCGAGGTCTGGTTTTTGGGCTGCGCTTTGTGCACAGTCGGCCGTTTTTACTCGGACGTCCTTCAGATGGAGACTTGGTCCTTGGCCGTCCCATTCTGCGGCCGGCCGGACATTGGTCGCCTCTAAGAAAACACGAGGCGTTTTAACGTCTTAATTGTTAAGTAAATTATTGTCGGGTTTTGTCTTTGGTCGGGTGGGTTGTGACTGCATGTAATCGTGACTTCTGAAGCCGCAGACGTGTGAAGGGCCGCACTCTTGTCGAGCAACGTTTTACTCAAATGTCTCTGGTTTTGTTTGGAAGGCGTCGACGAACTCTGGTTTTTGTAATGGAGAACCACGTCAGCTTCCACCTCTAAAATATTGTTGGGTAAAAGTAATAGTCTGTTAGTTTTTGTTGCTTCTACTATTCATGTGGGTGGTTCATAAAATAAGTTATGTAGGACGCGCTTCAAAATTTTTTTCTGAATTGTATACTGTAGGTTTTATAAAAATGTTCGTTATTTGTTGAATATTGAAGGGAACTTTTTCGTCGATTTTTACTTCGGTTTTCGCTACATTTATTTAACATCGTAATATCCCCGTAACATATCCAAACACAAATATAACAAAATATTTGCGATTTATTATTTTTTTTAAGTTACAATTTTTTTCACATAAATGTTCACCAAAACTCATGGTAAATATTAAATTTATATTGCAACTATGTTACTTTTATTTAAGGCGGCGCTGTTTTATGGAAATTTATCGATTTATGCATATGCATTTTTAATGTGTTGATATGAATACTAAATCGTGTTAGTCTCATATAGGTGACAAAATGAGAGAGAAAAGTCTGACAAAGTTGTGTAAAGATAAAATAAATGTGCATTGAGAATACAAAGATAAGGATTCAGATAAGGTTCGTGTATGTAATATTCTGGATGGCAATGCCATGCGGATCAGCTTCTTCATTCCATTAGCAGTGACCAGCGAGGGTCGTGCGCACGGAGCCTCTGTGATGAGCCGTAGGATTCCACTCCCTCCGCGGCGCATTTTACATTGCGTTTATTGACGGACGCAAACACACCTGTCAATCTTCCCACTAAGGCGCGCAAAATCGCAAATAGGTTTGTGTACTCTGTCGTGTGGAGAGCGTTGACACATTCCTGTTTGCATAACTTCACTCCGTTCCAACAACTTGTGACAGGAGATTCGTTAGGCAAAAAGATACGTGGCCGGATGCATATTGAGTGAAGTATGCCACTGGGTTCTTCGTGCGAGGGCATACGTTACGCAACCCAACACGCACATGTCGTTAATTGATTATTGTATGTCGACGGCATGTGCAACGAAGCGTCACGCGTCCGAACGGTACCCGGGCGACGTCGCAGTCGGCAGCGGTGCCACTTATTAAGGTCGCAGGTAGGCCATTTGCATACAGCGTTTGTGGCCTTGCGAACGAATATCTTTGCGCCGTAGCGGTATGCGGCCATGCGGCGCGATGGACTTCGTACACAAGGGCTCACCTCCCGCCGCCCAGTGGAAATTGCTTTTCTTTTTCCTTGTGCTAGGATTGCACGAAGCTGTCATTTTCTCTGAAGTCCAGATAGCGTTGCGTTCCAGATTGACATTTGATGCACGAGTTCTTCGGCACAAACTATAAACGTGTCTCCGTGCTTTGAGGAAATACTGATTCGGGAAAATATGTATGTGAGGTATGTATTCCTTTTTTTCTGAAAGAAGTGATTAATTACATTTTATTCTTGCGGAATAACAAGAAAGCAATTTACTTCAAAGTTGCTTTTTGTTCATTTGAAGAATAATGTATATCAGCCCTGTCACAAAAAAATACTTTATTGGAGATAATTATTTTGTTCGGAAAGGAATTTTCAAATTTAAAAATATGCTGTAAAAATATTTAATATTCCAAGTCATTAAAATATTACGTTTCAGGAAATAATGGTTGGTAAAAAATAGTCACCGCCGACCTGGATGGCCGAGGTGGCTAAGAGCGAGTACCGACTCAGCGCTTCCGTCCGAAGGGTCGCGGGTTTGAGTCCCGCCTTGGGCATGGCTGTTTGTCCCTTGACTTTGTGTGTGTTGTCGCGGAGGGCCTCGCGTTCTGCTGACCCCAGATCAGAGGAGCCCGCAAGTGTTTGTCTAGTGTATGGTCGAATGTGCGTCCCTTCGGGACGTAAAGGGCAACCGGCTGTCGGCTGGATAAAAGCCCTAGGAAAGAAAAAAGTAGTCACCAAAGATATATACAACAATAGTTCGTGATAATGATGATTACTAATAATATTCGGAGCTGATATGGCTCGTAAAAAGTTATTTTACAATATTATTGAGTAACGCGGTCATTTTCATTGTAAATACACATTTTATTATACAATTACTAATTCCGAAGTTTTATACTCCATTTGTTCGTGAGAACATACTCTTCATTCTGTTTTGTAATAATTTGTAGATTTTATAATCTTCTTAACTAATTGAATTCCTTCCAATTTAAATGTGAAAATATGAGTTCCCATGATTGCAAATTCAATGTATGGTTTTGTACGGATGGGCACATCATTTTGTCAAAATTGGAACTTTGTTTGAGCCTGGTAGTGGCGATGGCAACTTTACAAAATTTCAGGGCCCTTAATGTAAATGATTATTTTTAATTCCAGTATTATCATCCTGATAACGATAAACTTTTGCCGTAGCCCCAAAAGCACCTCATGAATGAGACGCCCCGATGCGTCACATTGTGTGCTTATCGTGCAGAACCGGACTCCGGGGTTCTTTTCATGTTCCTGCCTCTTTCCGTGAGCCTGAGAAAGAATATTCCCAGAAAAGTCAACGTCAAGTCCACAAAGCAGTCACGCAGGTTTTTAAAAAGGATTTGTATTTCGCCCTCTTTTTCCCTTTCAAACCCCGTGGGACGCGGTGCGTTTGACCTGCGGTGGTGCAGTGCCCTGTTGCACATGCCGCCGTGCTCCGCGCCGCCCAGTTTTCCGTCTTCTGTGAATTATCGCTGCCCTCGTTTCGTTTTGTGGCTCGCGGACGGCTGGCTGGCTGCTTGGCTGGGGTCCCCGCGCGCTTCTGGGACTTTGCCTTGTGGGAGTGCGGAGGCGAAATTGCCCCCGGCCTTCGTGCCTGGCGCTCAGCCGGTGCAATGTCAGTGTCACGGATCGTGCAGCGGGTGCGTTGTGTCGGGAGTCACGCACTTCCTGCGGATCCGTGAGCTTCTTATCCTCATTCTCTTTCCCTTTCGGAGTATACAGGGGGTCTAGGCCACGCTTCGTGGCGTGGCCTCTTTTCTCGTCTTTTAAAGAGAAGAGACATCCCAGGTGTTATAGAATTTGCCATGCGAAAGAAATATGAGAAACATCGCGTAACGAGTTTTGTTATTACTATATTTGTGAAAAGATAAAACTGTTATTGCGAAAATTTTACCCATGAGAAACTTACATTGTAAACTGCATTATCGTGAAGATTTTATGTTTTACGTTGGTTACAATTTTTGGTTCCATTCGTACATTGAACATGATGTCTACACTTCTGTACCATAATGTGAAAGTAAGTCAGCGATAATGAAGTGTCATGATCTGGAAGTCGTAGGATCAAACGTCAACTTATTTTCAAAACTTACCAAAACAATTATCGGAGTTCAATTAATGGGATTAGAAAACTGATTTAAGGGACTATGTCTTTAGTCAACTACTAAAAACGTGCTGAATCATTTAAATGATTTTGGCTGCCCTGAGGCAGACCACGAAAAGATGGTCGAAACGTCGGCAACACAGCCTTCGACGCGGCGTCACTCGGACAGCCAAGATCATTTACATGACTCTAGCCGCGGAAGCCTACGACTTCACGTGCTGAATCATTGCTTCAGAGTGGGCTAAAACTGGTGACTACAGTTCCCGGACGATGTCTGGACCTGGATATTTCACTTGACATTTGGAACCAGTCGAATTTCGATGACGCACTTCGCCATTTCTGTCTTTGAGAGACAGAAGACATGATCTTGTCACGTGTGTGAAAGAAAGGTGTAGTAAAGACTATTTTTTCAATCTCGGTTTTTTAAGCGGTTCATTGCAATTAAAATAATTTCTAAATTCAGTTAGAACATTTTTTCAACTATTTTAAAAGTTTTCACTCAATTTAAACATTTATAGATTTTGTCTTTATCATTTTTATATGAAATATTTTCAGGTCATCAAACTGTGTGCAGTGCTCATCACTTATCTTTAGTGACCTTAGACTTGAAAGATGTTAAAAAACTCAAGAGAATGTTGGTGAATCCAAACGATATTTTACTTGGGATATGGATTTTAATTGTTAATAACGGATACTTTAAAAAGCGCTCACAAAGGAACCCTGCGTATTTTGAGTACCCACGAAACTTCCTGTAACTTTTCTTTTTCCGAACCGCAGCAAATCTCATGGAGCGCGCCAAACCTGTGAGATTATCAGTCAGGGTTGGAGAGAGAGGGGCAGGCCCGGCAGCTGTAAAACTGTTGTACACGGCTGTTGGAGAGTGAAGAAGCATGTCTGACGTCGTCACGACGTGGCGCGCCACGCCGCCCCGTGCCTCGTGGGTCACGCCACCCTTGCCCGGGGAAGCGCCGCCTCACGGGAAAGTTGCGTAATGCCACGTAAAAATAAACTGCGTTATCGGGACGTATTTAGAAGGTCTAGGGGCTCGTTTCGTCAATTACGAAAGCAAACGTGGGGTAAATATCATCTCTACGGTACTCTTTGTGTTGAGAGATGGGGATAATAATCTTATGCATTTTTAAAACCTTTGAAAGACTATTGTCGAACAAGAAGAAATAAATTTAAAAAAAAAGAGATGAGTACTCAATGAAGAAAAAGAACGTGTCTTGCATAAGTAATCAATGGTTCATTAATTCTGAAGGATTTTTTAAAAGAATGGGTGTAATAAAAGATAGAACGCACGTCATTTGATTCTAAAATTTGGTGTTAATTGTTTTTTCGTGATATAGTAGACTCGTGTAGAATATAACTTTAACATCTGTTTTCAAATGTCACAAATTGCAATTTACTTCATGATTTTAGGCTAGTGATACTATCAGTTGCAGTCAAATTAAGTTAATCAACAGTTGCATGAACACATATTATTTATGATGATTATCATTTTTACAATATAGTTTTAATATAGGATAGGAATTCTACATTTTGATTGTGAAAATTTAGTGATAAAGATATAATATAAGGAGGGCTGTGTATTGTTATGATACATGTACTAATTAATAATTTAACACATCTGCATTTTTTGAATGCAGACACCTTGTTATTAAGAAAATATCAACCGATACTGGTTCAACTTTGTGGTTTTGTATAATCGTCTTTCAAGAAAACCAAGATCCACATGGGTTATTTTAAAAATGAAACTAATATTATTCGAAATATTAGATTTGAACTACTGAAGCAATAAAATGAAGTCCGAATGATAGTAGTCTTGATTGTGAAAACGAAACATCGCCTCTTTAGAGCAATCTTTCGAAAATGTCAAGACCCAAGCCTTCACATCCAACTTCTGGTCATTGCTTATGTTGGTGTTACTAGAAATCGCGCAAATCTGAATTTCATTAGTTGTATTATCACAATGAAACATTGTCGTTGATCATCCTGGACCTTGAATATGACATTCGGTCATATCCTTAATCTCAAAAGTTCTGAGCCAAGGAAGTTGCTTTCATTCTGTCAAATATTTCAGGATTTGCAGTTTTATGAAAAGCACATTCTCCGCAAAGTGAAGAGGTTACGTAGGAGTAATTCTCGAAAAGCACCCAATTATCTCACGTTCAGTGGTTTCAGAATTCTCTCAGAACTAATTACAACAGAACAAGTGAACGCATTCTCGTTAAAACTTACTTTCGTTTATCACAAAACCATGCTATTCGCGTGACGGACCAAGAGTTCGTCGCCCGGGCGTAATCGACCTCATGAGTTAGAGCATCGCTCTGGAAATTCTTCTGACGGTTTTCGCTCGTGTTACCTCAGTAACCAACGTAACTCCCTTCGTGCGTTGGTGAGGTGTTTTAACAAATCTTATCCAACTAAATAATATAGCATCATTATTTCTTTATTTAAATTAAATGTACGTCACAATGAAAGCTTCAAATCGACACCTTTAAGCATTATTCTTTCATTAGATAAAAATGATGGAACCGAAGCAGAATAAAAGGGATATGAATTCGGAATGTAAAAGACAATTTTGTGTAATTTGTAACGCTAGTTTTACGATTCGGAAAGCGTTTGATAGTTTAAATCACAGATGTCTGATTTCTTCAGAGAGCAGACATTTGGTTATTTATTTTACTTTGAAGTATCGACATTGTGTATTAATTAAGTAAAAAAAATAATTAAAAATGTAAGATGGAATCCAAATCATTTATCAAGTTCAAGTTTTTAAGCATCGAAGTTGATACTATATTCCTCAAAATTTTATTTTTATTTTTACCTTTTTTTTGGCTTTGGTGGAAAAATAATGGTTTTGTTTCCTCCTTGAAACGACTCTCTGAAACACATTCAAATTTTTTGGTGAAGTTTCTGAAAATGCCTCGCTACTGAGTTCCAAACATAGATTTGTCTTTTTCAAAAGATGACTTGAGTATATCTGTATTTACAAATACCATTATAATAGATGTTGGCTTGCTAGATCAAATCCTTTAGTGCGAATACAGTGAATCGCAACTAATCCTATCAGTGAAGAATTTCAATTTCCGAGACTTTATTTAATCCCCCTTTCCTGCAATATCAAGGTTACTTGTAATGATAATGCAGAAACAGTAATTTTCAAATAAGGAACAAAACTTTTACCTTCTCAACGTCCATAGTTAAGGTAGATCATGCTTCCCGCCTGCTTATCCTGCGTGCCGAAAACATGAGAACGCTATGTGACTTCAGCTGTTTGTCTGTACACCCCTCAGACAGGAGGTTACATAAGATGCGTCGAACGCCTTCTCGTTAGCACTTTCGTTTATCGCGGGCCCTGTTCGGTGCCCGGGCAGAGGCACCGCCGCGCCAGCGTTCTCACAGCGTTCGGCGGGCCGTTCCCCCGCGGCGCCGCTTCCGCTCCGAGCATCCTGCCCGGCCGACCGGGCGCCTTCTCGGGAATCGTTTTCACTTAATTTGTAGATGGCTCCGCAGATTTGATTCGTTTCGCGCACGCCTGTTTCGTTGCTCGGTTCTCGTCTTCGTCTTTCCCCGCCTCCTGCTCCCCTCACTGGGCGCTCTTCGTCCTCATCATTAACCTCACTCGACACCGGTTAATTTGTAAGCGAGAAGAGAGGTCGGAGCACTTTGAGATAGGACTTCGCCTGCTGCATTTCGTGTTTCTGCTGGTTCTACAGGATACGGCTCAGTCAAAAAAGTTCATTTGCATCTTGTGAACACAATTTTTGACTGTAAGATGAGAAGATAAGCGGATTTTTGATTGTAAGATGAGAAATAGTTCTATTTTTTGTGTAGTGAAAAAAAGTTTTCAAAATGTATTGTGATTATTTATTAGTATTCCTACTGAAAGGAATACTTATTTTCTAATGAATTATTAGCTCATCCGTTTAGTACTTTAATTTCTGATTAGTGCCAGGGACAGAGACCGTTTACTGGTTATTCTATTTGTCAAAAAATATTTTCTCTTAATGCTTGCGTAGACTATTTAATTTTGGTATACTATTATTTAAAAACTCTGTTTTGCGCATCAAACTGTTGTAACCGTTACACTGTTTACTCAGTATTATTCCTTTACATTCTATATATCTATTTGTTGTAATTGGTTTCCAACCAGTATTTCGTGTTCGAATGATTGAGGAAAAGATGTTGCTAACTTACGGGTCGTGAAGTTGAAACAGAGTCAGATAAAATAGGAAAACAAAACTAGTCGAAATGCCCGGAATACCGACACTTTTTGGAAAAAGATTACAATTGACTTGAAAATTACCCCAAAGGTACTATATTTTTTTAAAAAGTGTACGTGAGGGTATTTAGAGATCTAAAATTGAGGTATAAATTGCATTGAGAATAAAATGTCTGGCTTTAATATAGGAGGTACGAGGCAGGTTCGAAAAATATTTAAACTGTTGCAATTTTAAAAATTTTAGAAGTTTTAATGAAAATCTGAATTTTATTTGCGTTTTAAATTTTTCCCAAAATGATCGCATTTATTTTAAGTAAAAATTACTAATTAATACAAACCCTAAATTTTCTTGAGAATTCAAATAGGAGGATACAGCAATCTCTGGATGACTGACTGACAGGGCGACAAAGTAAGTTATTGTAGGTAACGAATAGAATAGGTATAGGATAAAATGGAAAAATAATTTTCAAATGATAAAATACATTCCCTGTGTACGAGAATGTATTTAGCACAAAGTTTTAAAATAGAAATAACTTCCATTACATGATGTGATGAGGAATGGAAAGTATTTTTCGAAATACAAGACAATGGTGTCAGATAGAAAGTTCTGTGAAGTATTGCATGTGCGCATTTTAAACAATTCTGTGTGCATTTCAAAAATTTGTGCGGAATATTTGTATGCATATTTTACAACTAAAATCTTGCATAAACTTCCCAGTCTCATCACACTCATATTTTCGGTATATCTCTATCTTTCGTATTGTAGTGATCTTACGGATCATAGCCAACTTGGTATGAACGTGCAGTCAGGATTTGAACATTCCACTGATGGCTGTCAGCAACCAGAACATCACATTTACTTTAGACTCTACTCCTTCACGCTACTTGTTTTTCTTTTGCCCAAGAAACTATTGGCTCTTCTCGCTTTAAACGCCATTTATTTGTATTTCACTTTTTCTTATTCCTGGCGATCTCTTTCCAAGCTCATTTGCTGGTTGCCATTGAACTCTTCAAGCCTTTGGACTAGGTCATGACGAGACTGTTAGCCGCTGCACATCGAACCGATACTCTGTGTTTACCGCGGCGGTGGCGGCTGCCTTTGAAGTGAGATTAGTGCGAAAATCAGTGGGGCTTGTCGGGCCGCCAGCACAGTACAAGCGCCGCTCGTGAGCAGCGTTGCCATATGATTAAATGTGTAACCCAGTACCAACCTTAAAAAATCATGGTACTTCCATGAAAATTCCTGGTACCGATGACAATTGATTCTTAAATTGTTCATAGTTTAACCTTATTAGGTTTGTAAAACGTACGGGAAGTTCGTTAAATTTAACTCGATATCGAGTCATCTGTTATCAATAAACTAAATGGAAGCTTAGTGGAAAGAAACAATCTGGTAGACCGGAAAAAATCTGGAAAACATGGAAGACTAAGACGTTGTATCCTCTTCTCCTGTAGCATATGCTGAAAAAATACCATCCTATGTCACTCAGTATTTTTACAACCGTATTTTCACCAATATCACAGTTATTTGTAATATCAGCCTATGTGTTAAATTATTGATTGACAAAATATTATACGAATCTTAAATCGTACATTATCAATTACTGTAAACAAATCCTGGTATTTAAGAGTATCTCCCGGTACTCTTAAATACCATGATCGTCATCCTTGTACACGGTATCTTCATTCAAATCTATGTACAAAAAAGTGTCCTGCTACGTCTGGCAACACTGCTCGTGAGTTGAAGTACCTTCGCCATCGGATTGAAACGAGGACGCCTCATTCGTATCGACTGTTAATTCGTCTTTGCGCGTGCGACCTACTTGTGTCATTGCCAGGGTTTAATTGAAAACGTTGCTTGGGTTCCTGTCGGTTGAATAATGTTCCAAGTAAATTATGCATCCTTTTTACGCGAAGCTTTGTATCTTGTACGAAGTTCGAAGACTTGTGGCGTTCTTCATTACAATTGCATTTTTGGGTTCAAGATGATGTGTTGAATAATCCATATTACCTTACGCATATCACATATCATCTTACACATATTTTGCCTTGCAGATAAAGTTTAGCGGAATCTGCTGTGTTAAAGCATAGAAGGTTTTGTTAAATTTTATCTGCAAGGCAAAAGATATGTAAGAAGTGGAACATTGCATGTGTGGAAGTCAAAATCACGAACTGTAAAATACTGCAGTGTACATACCATCTGGAATGTAATTTTTACCACTTGATAACATGACATACACAATGTTTTGGGTACATTCTACTACAACAGTTAATAATTGGTGCACACAATCGTGAAATCTTGATATTCGGTTGTGAAAGTTCTCTTCCGAAATATTGACACGGTTCGCTTCGTAGAAGTGATTATTCAGTACAACTTTTTAACATATGAAACAACCTTTTTTTCTTTATTATCTATCTTCTAAACATCTTATTATCTATCTTTCTTATTTATCTTCTAAACAACATTTCTAAACAATCTTCTTGCTTGTCAACCTTCAATTATTTGTAATACAATGAATTCATCTTCAGAGTTATAGTAAGTTAGAGCTTATCTTTATTCTAATTAGTACGGTTTTATATACTTTCAAATTTTCTTGCTGGATTTGCTGGTTTTACAGTATTTCTTTAGAACACTGTTTTTTTCTTCAAGAAAGTTACCGTATAATTCTTTCTAATCTTATCGGTCTGGTTTCTTCGTAGATATTTTTTGAGTAAAGTAGCTCATTGTTTCTTCAGATGAACCACACTAGAAAAAATGAACCCCTCTACGTTTATCCAAAGTTAGAACCAGAATTCTAAGACCTATATAGTGGAACAAATTATTTTATTTTTCGTAGGTCTAAAAGGTGTATTGTGGTTGAAAGTATTTGCCAGCTATTTCGTAATGCTTGATGCTGAAAGCAGTGAATAGGTAAGAATAGGATGTGATTAATCCAAAAGGGGTGATGTATGAAAAAAAAGTGGCCCAAAATAGGAACATCCCGCATTGTGTGTACGGGACGGAAAGTTAATTATTACTCGGGTCACAATAATCTACCTAGATACAGCAGGCACTCCACGTGACGTTACTCTGGTCCATGTTGCACCACTCGTTTCCACAGGCGCTCGTCTGCACGCCATAATGGGGGGAGCCCCGGCGCACGATTTTCTCCTCCCACGACCGATTCTGTGTGCAGTTCCTCCGCACTGTTTGCTTTCCACGACGTGGCCTTAGATGCGGCTGCGGAGGCGGCGGCGGTGGCGGCGGCGGCGGCGGCGGCGGTGGCGGCGGCGGCGGCGGCGGCGGCGGCCGGCGGGCAGTCGGTTCGGACGAACGCGCACAATAACCCGATCGAGGCGTTTCTTAACGACCACAGCTAATGTTTCCGATCGAGCCGCCCTCTTCCCCCAACCCCCTTTTCCTGCATTCAGCACTGCGTTTTTCTTTTCGTTCGCATTCCCCGCTGAGGAACATGATTAAATCCGTCTGGAATATAAAAGAGTTTACGGTTAACTTCGTACGGTCGAGTAAGGAGAAAAGGAAAAATTTTCCGCGGATAACTTCGTTGTTGCGACCTTATCTGTTTTCCTTACCTTGTTTCTTTCGGCTTTTTATCTGATTCGTGAGAGCTCGTTTTTCTTATTTGTATGCTCGAGTTTACTCACCATTAGGCCACTAACAGACGCGAGGCAACCTGTTAAAATCGTTCCGTGATCCTGACTTGGGAGTGAGGGATGGAGGATGCCATTAATATCATTGCCGAAGACCCGAGGCAGACTTTTCTGTTATGAGGGCGAGATGTTTTATCAAATGATTTGAGACGATTGCTTCAGGGTGTAAACGACTTAATGATTATCATTATATACTTCCATGAAAAAGAAGTATTATCTTTTTGAATGGTTTGTGTGGCTTTATATGTGGTACAAACAATTTTAAATTTCTCGTTTCTTTTAAGTACGGATTACTGGTTATTGGGGAATTTTGTGTGAAATTGCTGGGGATGAATATGATCGTGATAACGAAGTTTGTTTCGTTCGTCGTGATTGCACATTCCATACTTGAGAGGTTAATGGAAAATCGAAGCGTGTTGTGAATATTCATCTGCAAATTAAGTAGGGAGAAAGGAAGTTCAGATGAAAAGGATGTAAGGCATTTATCTGAATTGTTCGTGCTCTTCGTGTGGCGCTTCACTTCTGGAGCGTCCCTCTCGATCCGGTAAATGCCGATCCTTCTTTGGCCAAAGTTCCGACGACCCGGTGCACGTTATAGCGGAAAATAATATCCTATTACGCGGTATTGTGCGAGGCGGGCAGTCCGTGAATAGCAAGTAAACACTTGTGCGGCGTGACTATCGGTTTACTCGAGACGCCAAACAGCCGCCAACAAAAACCTCGAGGGCGGAGTGTTGTCGGCTGTTTACTATGCCCACACGCTGCGGCGTTCGCCCCCTCCTTCATTCAGGGCATCTCTCTGTGTGCGCTCCGTCGACGAGCCGCCGCCTACGCAGGAGGCGCGCCGCCCCCGTGAGCCTCTGCGGACGCGCTCCTCTCCTGCACTGGCGCTCTCTGGGCCTCGGAAATAAATGTCGCGTGGTATGTGCGCAAGCAAATACCTGCCAGCGGAACGTTTTCTTTGATAGGACGGCTTATACACGTGATTCGTCGGATCCTGCGGTCACCATATGCGTGCGCACAAAAACATTGCGTTTTCGGAATTCGAGTGAAGCAATCGTTAGTTGGTATTTCACAGTACAGTTTTTGGTGCATTGTGCATCGAAACCTCCGTTTCATTTATATGTAAATACGAATAAACGTATAATACTTTTCAACATTCGCGCGAGCGTAGATTTTAAACATTTGAACTCTATACATAGCTTGAAAAAAGTTACGTTAATTAGACAATAAATCTTGTTCTGTGATGCCTTGCTATTTTGACACAATCTTTAAATGGTATATCTGTTTTCATTTTGGATTTTTCGTACCGATTTAATTTTTGTTTGATCTTAACGCAAAAAATTCTTTCGTCCTAAATTTACTAGGATTGAGTCATTAGCTTCATCATTAATAATGATGCGTTTTCTTGTAACAGTCGACGCTGCCTCCTGATGCACTCATGTCGTATTCCTTTTCTTGTCTTAAAAAATTGTGTAGTGAATCCGTTTCTAGTATGTAGAAAAGATTTATCTATCGTAATTTCTTTCCTCTGTGAGTAAACCTTCGCGTCTCTTCCAGTCTGACAGTCTTTCCTTCACTGATTGTCCTATCTTCGATTTCAATAAAAGGAACGCCTTCTCTCCGCTCGATAGTGAGATCCTATATTTTCCGCCTGTTCATTAGCTGTAAATCTTGTAAATTCCGCTTTCCCAAGGAAGGTGGAATGTACCACCAACTCATCTTCCCTTTTTATTTGCATCTCTTCTTCATCTTTTGCCATTACACTTCCCCTAGCATTGCACTTTCTGGATCGGGAGTTGTCTTTACGGAAAACTGAAAGCAGATTCTTCGAGATTTTTGCATCCCGTCTTAGGCCATCGCCAGAGAATAAGAAAGTGAAACGCCGAAATGTGCGCGCGCAAATGAACCATTCCTTCGCATTGACGTAAGTTCTAACGCCGACTAAGTGTCGAAAAGTAAAACCCAAGTGGGATCTGTAAAACGGACAGCCCGCGCATAAACGTTTAATTCTATAGCGATGTCAAACGTTCGCGTCTCTCGCAGCAGATGTAATTAGAGCGCTTTGCAGATTTACCGCCGCTCCGCTTGCAGACCGCCCCCGCCTCTCGCGGATATTTGTCCCAGACGGGCGGATGGGCGGGGCGGTTTACAGTCGAGGCGAAATCCGACGCACCGCGTAAAACTCCCCGTAAACTCTGGCCCAAGTGTCCTCGGGATGACTCGTAAATAGGTTTGTGTCTTACTTCAGCTGCCGGACGCGCATAAAATTCGCGTAAAACGTAATCACCCGCGGGATTAACGCTGACCGGGAGCTGCTGCTACCACCGGCCAAGGATCGTTTTTCGCTTGCATTGCACTGCCGAACGGTTTGCGGCTGTAAACAAACCCTGTCTTATTCGACCTACATTTTTGGAGGTGAATGATGAATTCTGTGAGATTATTGGAATGGGTTTTTCATCACTTGTTTGCCTGGACGTTATTGGGTATTGAAACACTGTATTTTGCGTTGCCCTAAAAGTTTATACTCGTATTCCTTTGAAACTTTGTGCTTCAAATTTACCTTGTGTATTCTTCCCACGTAAACAAATTAAAGAACTTAGGAAATCTCTGTTTCCCCTATATGAGTTCTCCTAAGGCGCTTAGAGCCTTTTAGCTAACCCATCAGTGGAATAAAGTTTCACCATAACCAATTTTTATGATACAAGTAGAAACGAACTGCAAAAGAATTAATAGTGTTTGCATTACGATCGAAGTGGGTGAAAGTTCATTTAATTAGTGTCATTAGATTACCTAGAAAACTCTCATTGACTAATTTTATCTATGGAAAGAGATTCATTGTCTCTATAAGCGAAGTAATACGATCGTATTCTACTAATCGATCGATGACACCGATAAAGACAATTTAATATATTACGTAACTCCTTTTCTGTTGTACGTTATGTACCAAGCATCTAAAAATAACTTCCTGTGGTAAGATTTACGTACTACATGTTCCCTGTCTTCAAGAAAACGAATGATTTCTCTGAAACATATGTTCTGTGCATCGGCGTCGTGCGATTCTATCGTACACCACTATCTACCACCACTAACAAACCGTTGTGTCCCCACGCTACTTCTAGAAACAAGTTCCCTTGCGATATTCACAAAGAGATAGCTGTCCAAAAATAACAGAAAGCATTATCACAATGGCGCCAAGCACCTTAAGTGTAAGTTAAACCCGCGCCAGAGACGGCTCCATCATTAAGGCCTTCTGCCGGAGGTCCCATGGAGCCTCCCACCGCTCACATTGTCGCGCCCGTCGCCGTGCCCCGCGAGCCCTCTGTTCCGCGCCGAGTGAGTATCGACGTGGCCATTAGCCGCAAAGACGTTCCCGTCCTCCGCCGCGACACCGCTACGTCCATAGGAGTGCTTCCTCTTGTCATCCTCCTCGCCCCCCTCCACCCATCACTGGGCTACAGGGGCTCCGACGGGCTCTGCACTGGGCGGAAGCGTTGGGCGTGCTCACGCACAGCCTAATACGTTGCTTCTTGAACCACAGTTAGTTTCATGTATGGAGGCAATTGTTATAAATATTATTGAATAACAATTCGTGCAACGCATTTCTTCGGGACAGGTGTTGTACCGTCACATATAGTTGCAAACGAATATATTTTGGTTGATTCTTGCTTAGAGAGATTCAAGAACTCAATTCAGAACTATACTCAGTATAACTCTGAACAAGGCCACAACATGATGGCCGAAACGTCAGCTCGATCGACTGAGATGCAGCCCATCCCGGACTGCCAAGAATAAAATAACTTCGGCCGCAGAAGCCTACGAATCGAATACCTTTTGGTTGTTTTTCAAGAACGTGAAAGTTTCTATGTATTTTAATAATGGACATTTGCAGCAGTACATTGTAAAAGATACCTAATTGGTAACGTACGTGTGAACCTCTCCATTTTCAAAAGGTGAATATTTTGTCGTGAAATATGTCTTCGTATCCTTGTTTTACAGAGTCCTCCCATCAGTTTTCCTTACAGAAATGTGTTCTTAAAAATCAAATTTTTAAAAAAGGTCATGTACATTTTTTTTTCTTTTTTGCTTTTGAAAAATAGACGTTTTCCCGTCATTTTTGTTTCAAGAAAGGGAAATTCATAAAAAAAAACTTTCGTCAATGACGGCAAGATTTTTTATTATTCTTCGTCGGATAGGCGAAAGGACGCTTAAAAATAGATGGTGTAGGTCCAATTTTCGTTGAACTCTGAATTTTGGAGAAATTCGAAAGTTAAAAATAAAGCGAGAATGTCTGTGCCGTTGTAACACCACAAGTTAACTTTTGACATCCTCCAAGAAAAAATGAATTGAAATTCCAGTTCATTTATACATTTTATATCGCACATTGGCTTGAGCCATTCATAAATGCGGCAGGTCGACGGCGTCATGTCCGACAGCATTGTCAATAATATATCGATAGGTGTCTGTAAGAAAAAAGGTCACCCTTCTGTCCTACAGACGAAGATTCATTAGGAGAAATTGTTTGTATCAATGTTTATCCTCGGTGCTCTCCAATGACTTCACCGGACTCACGCAGACTGCGCCGGGCATATTCGCTTGGGTGGAACTAATTCACACTAAAGGCAGGGCTTTCAAAGCAAATGCATACAATATTACATCTGCATTTTTACTTCACACAGTAGTAAAGCGAAGGACTGGGTCAACTTTAGGCGACATTTTCAGAGTTAACTCTCTTACCATTGATCTAATATCTTTGCCAAAACAATATTAGGTACAGGGCTCGGATTCTGATGACTTCATATTTTCATAGGTTCATTCTAGACGTAACTAATTGATAAATGAATATTTATCTCGACATATAGATGATAGAAATGTTAGTTATAAATGATAGTTATTGGGTCATTTTTTGTCATTTTTGGCCATTTTTCTTTTTTAAGTCATTTTTTATCATTGCGTAATTTTTGTCCATTTTGTTTCCTTTTCGTGTTTTTTGTTAGTGAATGTTTCATGAATTTACAATGACACACCAAAACAAAGTTTTCATCGTATCAGTTCATGACGAAAATCACTACAGCAGTTCACTCTGTTTTGTGAACTCTCAACATTTCACGGATCTTCGGTAACTTTCTCGACATTTCAAAACTGACGGTTGGAAGATCGGAGCTAAGGATTCCATTTCGTCCTAAAATAAAGAATTTAAATTAAATATTATTTTATATAAATACATTTTATTTAGAAGTGTAAAATTCATTGAAGAAATAAATATTTTCATACACATTTTTGTTCATATTTTAAAAAATTATGCAACTTCCTCATCATTTATAAGTCATTTTAATTTATATTCATCATCATTTATAGGTCATTTTCAAAGATTTTTTAAGCCATCAGAATCCGAACCCTTTTCATGTGTAACACATTATCCAAATCATTATCCAAATATGGGGAGGCACATTCAAGACGTATATTAAGAAACTAAGAATTAGTCAAAATAAATTTATCCGTATTATCTATAAAAAAAATAAGACTGCTTCTTCACTTCCTCTTTATAAACAACTAAATATTTTACCATTACAACATCTTTTTGTATATAAAGTACTACAAATGTTTTATGTCAAAAGCGGAAATAATTTAACTGAGAGAATATTCCACAATTACAGTACACGTAGTAAAGCCACTAATCAAATTAAAAGGCCCAAATTCATAAATCTCTAATGTCAAGAACCTTGGCGTTCATTGAGCCTCAAATATATAATCAATTACCATTAGCTCTGAAAAATAGTAAGTCCTTAAATATTTTCAAACATAAGATAAAGAGTTGGATTTTAAAACATGATTATAATGTTATAAACATGTTAACTGAAATATTGCAATAACATTTTTTTGCTTTAGAAATTAAATGTACTACATTCATTTATGGAAATATATATTTTGTCTAAGTAAATATACCTATTGCATCTCTGTAAATTTTCACTTATTGTATGATTTAAAGCTAAGTTTTTTATTTTGTATGTTCACAAAAACTTATATTGTAAATGTTAAAAAATAAGAATATTGTAAAATAAACGCCACACATAAAAAAATACTATGTAGAAGTAGACTGATAATAACTTATAAATTCAGTATTGCTCACCATCACAACTGGTTATCAATGGTTAGTAATTCCAAGAAAGAACAATGGACATTATCTATGTAAAACAAGTTGGGAATAAATATTATTATTATTGTATAATATTGAAAAATCATTTTTAAAAACGATAGTATTCAAGAGTCTCTATCAAGAATCCAGCACACACCATTCTAGCCTACATTTTCTAAAGTTTAAAATGCGAATGGAACGTTTCAACGACTTATTCTTTAATTTACGTTTTCATACCTCTAGTGTCATACCATCTGGGGTCATATTCTCTATGACACCTCTAGTATCACACAAATTCCATTATTGATTTCTTATGGAAGTCAGAATAACGCATTCTTTTAAATCTCATAGATTTCTAAATGTATGTCAACAAGGTGGTTTCAACTTCATTACGTATTCTAAAGGCAGTCGTAGAAGGAATTGAGAAAATCATGTATTCACGAAGTGTGTATGCAGGCATGCAATGACAGACAGAGAGGCGTTTACTAATTCCGTTTCTGAGCATTTCTAATTTTACCTTCTACTTGGAGTTTGAAAATGGAATTGCTTATAAATCTTTTACGTAAATGAAGACTCAAAACCCACACTACTATACCTCGCCATATTGTGATGTTTAAATGCTAAGTGGGAAAGGAGAAACAATATCGTAACGACATCAGAAACCAAAATAAAAGATTATGCAAGTAAAACTATTTCAAACAATGTTTTGTTTCCGTTTGCCTATTCGCTATGAAGAAGAGAGTTCTCTCAGAACAAGCAAAACCGGGAAGTTTACATTCATTGTGTATTTTTTGCCTTATTGGTATTAGAGATATTTGTCTCGTTTCAATATTTGTTTAGAACCTTTGTACATTCGACTACCGAACGAACAATGCGTGGGATGCGAATGTCTCACTTGAGACAACGGCCACCGTCCATAGTCTTGTCGTCTGGTTTAGTTCGTTACTGGGGACCTCAGTGGAACGTTCAGTCTATTGACATGGACCATCCGAAGTTGACTTCCCAGAAGGCCTGTTTCGGACATTTTACCTCAGGAGTACCCTGAACCTCAAGCGCCACCACTTAACCTCGACAACAATATAGGACAAACGGGACAAAATGGACTCCTCTGAATTGTGGGACGATGGCATGCTTTCAGTGTGGCCCTCCAAAGCTCCCAGAACCTTTTTTTCTCGGGTGGTACTCCTTGTTCAACAAGTAAAGGGATGAGTGTTACGCCTGTTTAGGCATTGAATGACTGGGATCTATTCTTATTGTTTTAGTTACGACGGTGTTCACCATTAGCCTTTTTAGTGTTATGAGAACTTTGAGAGAGGTGTGAGGCGTCATAGAGAACTTGTAGAACTGACAAAGATGTTAATGCTGGTCCTGTGAGATCCCGAGGGGTATCCGAAAAGCAACGATGGCTGTTCTTCTGGACAATACTGAAAGGAACAGTCGTGTGTAGAAGGTGTTATTTTATCTTGAACAACATCTGCAATAAAAAAACACGCTTTTAAGAACTCCCCAAATTCACATCAAAACATATTTTGCTCAATATGTTACTCCTATATTTTGTATAGTTCTTTGATTTCCTTTCGTCAGAAAATTATTATTAGTACTTATTATATTTCGTGAGATGTGTATCAATTATGGAATTTTTCATTAATATTCACATTCTGGGTTTCATTAAATTTTCTCAATCATTCTTTCCATTTTATCTTGCTGTCATTTCACGAGTCTCCATGCAGCTGTTATTTTGTTTTACCTCTTGATAATCGTAATGAAGCGCCCAATCATCCTCCTGTGAAATGCCAAACTTAAAATTTCCCCTCAAGTGCTTTCGATTACCTCTCTTCCCTTCTGCCCGTCTGCAATCTACCGAACAGTTCCGTGCGGCCAGCGGAAGACAGCTGTCAGTGGCGCCGCGTGCCATCAGCTGAGCAGCGCGGGCGAAGAGATCTGGAGGACCCGCGCCTTCCGCCCACTCTCCCGCTTTGTCCGGCGGAGCGGACCGGCGCGGCGCGGCGCGGCGCGGCGCGGCGTCGCGACGCCCGGTCGCGGCGCGCCGCCCGTTGTTTCGATCCCGCTACGTCAACACGGCAACCGCCACCGCTGCAAATGCCGCACCCTGTCGCGAGCCGCTCCGAACCGCGCGCGCGTTTGCCAGAGCGACCGGGCGAGCGCCTGCACCCGTGCGAACCTTCACTTCCGCGGCGCCTTCCGCGGATGCCGCTGGTCCAGTTATCGGCGGGGGGGGGGGAGGACGCTGCTGTCTGGCGCCTCTCTCCCGGAGCGCTTCGCGGCTGACGCCCTGAGGCGGAGGGCCACGTGGGTGGACCACGCACGATCCAACTCATACTCTCAAATTAAGCACAAGAGCGACATAGACGGAATAGACAATATAATCTATTGCGCACACGACCCCATGTTCTGTGAAGAGCGAATGCTTACACTTGACCGTCGCCTATACTCCGTGCATTTATTTTCACACCTTGGGATTTGTGTGGATGGTGCCCGCTTTTATGTAGTAATGCCGTCGTCCACAATTACGAATGTGTGCGACTGTCAAACATTAGTTGAATTTATGAAAGGTACTTGTGAATTGTGAAAATCTCGTTTAGAATAGAATGTAATAGCGACACGCCTCATTGTATTGCCCTTGTTCACCGCCCCGCCCGTCATCACAGTGTCGTAATCCTAAGTCGCTGAGTGTGTCAAGTCTGTATTATCTTTCTACGATCTTCCAAAATGGGCAACGTGGCGTGTCTCATCAATGCGTATATGGTTTAACATTTAGTTTCCATATGATATGGTGACAGGTAACATTTACATGGTAAATGGTGGGAAGGGAAAAACAATTTTGCTACCTCAAATAACCCGCCAACTTTGTTAATAAGTCGAGAAGACATATAACTCCCAGAATCGCTGCGTCAGTACGAGATCGGAACGGACATTCATTCGTTTCCAGAAGGCCACAAGTGCGGAAGGTTGCTGAAAATGGGTGATGTGCGTCAAAACTTTCAGCTGATCGACGAAACGAATCGTATTGCATCTTCTGAAGTTGAAATCTATACTTCTCGAAATAAAAGAGGTAAATCTTTTCTTATATGCTGTAGAATTTAATTAATGGTACATTAATTATAAATTATACCGAGAATCGTAATATGCGATGAAACAACACTTGCACGAGACTAGAGGAGCACGCAGTAATTTATTTCAATTTTTAGTGTTACAACTCAATTTTATGGCTACAATTGGGGCTTATGATTATCATTTGAGTAGTCAATTATTGGTGGAACAATTGTTACGACATCGGAAATTGAAGGGGAGATAGAATGCTCAGAGAGGCGTGCATGAGATGCAGAATCTTCACGAGGACCGTCAACACGAAGACAATAAAAAGTTCAATGACCAATCCACTGCATCAGAAGTTTATTGAAAGTAGAAAAAAATTTCCTAAGTTTCAGTAGCAGATTGTGTTCAGTAAGACAGAGTAACCAACTAGATGGAACACGTTTAGTTGACTAGTTCGAGTGTAATTCACTGTTCCAGGAACTCCTAATACTTCACAGTATATCAAGTTATTTCACATTTAAAGTTCTAAAAAGTTATCAAATCAGAAACTGTTAGGTAACTTCGCAGGTAGCTCACGCGCAACGTTTCTAAGGAATAGAGCAAACGGTGGAAGCAAAAGCCAGGTCTCAAGGTCGTCTAGCAGGGGGGAGCGCGCGCCGGTTTGGTATACTATTGCTGCATGAAGAATTCACGTTCGTGAAGTATTCTTAAAACTTGTAGAAATGTGAGAAAGAACAGGAAAAAAATAGTTTATTCTTAAAGGAAAGCTGTGGACTCTTATGGTTCTGTGATTTAGTTGAGATTTGTTTATTGTTTTGTAAATAATATCTATAAATGTATATGTTTATATGTGCGAATGTAATATATTTTTTCAACTATAAAAATACAGGAAGTCCTACCAAATAGGGGTGACCTCCATGACTCCTAAATAGATCACAATATCGAAATGCAATTTTCGCCAAGAATGTTGAATTGTGGGCCAAGTAAAATGCTGTAGAGATATTGTTTGACATAGTTTTAGTTTTCGAAAAATGTAATCATCTTTGATTTTTTAAATGGAACCGTATTTTTTTTCATTAGCAATAGATCATAAAAAGAAGAATGCAATTTTATAATGGAGTATGTTAATGTTTTAATAGAATTTTGAGTATAAAATTATGCTTTCTGACATGTAATTTTAAATTGAACGTGCAATATTTTCTGAAGCAGCCCTTGCAACTGTGGCTTTTGAGGAAGGTGGCCATCGCCGCCTCTCCGTTCTCCGCGCAAGGTGCTGGTCATACGAAGGCCGCCTCCCCCGTACGTGACAGTTGCAAGGGTTGCTACAGGAAATATGGTCAATTTAATTTAAAATCTCGCGTCTGAAAGTGTAATTTTACACTCAAATTACTATCAAAATATTAAACTCCTAATATTTATTCCTCTTTTTATGATTAATTGCTGGCCTGGAAAATATAGAATTCCATTTAAAAAAATCGAAAATGATTAAATTTCTCGAAAACATTTCAGCGTCTGTACATATTACTTGCCTCGTGATTCCACATTGTTGAACGAAAACTGTATTTCAATACCATGAACCGTTTTGAAGAAAGTGGGTGGCCCATAGTTGGCGAGACACCTGAATATTAGGGTAATTTGATTCTTGCATGTAAAGCTACATAAATGGGTAACCACTGCTACGAATCATTGGTTTGGTTGTCACAGTGGTTAAATTTACCTCAGGTTCTTAAATAAACGGATGCTTAGAATGCTTAGAATGTGGAACCCATGCTTAGAATGTGCAGTAAAGTGTAATTTTGTTAATAGTGTTTTTTTTCTGTTGATGTTTTTCGCAAGATTTGTGTATGTGATTTCTTTATTTCGCAGGATGCAAGTGTTTTTTTGTTGTTATTTTTTCGGCGCGTGTGTAACCGATTTGGATAATACAGCGTACAAGAGATATTTTTTGTCTCTCAGCGTGAGTCAGTTTTATCTTTTCAGTAGCTTCTGGTTCCCTAAACTTTAAAGCCATCCTAGAGGTCTCATGATCCTTTTCATACATTTTGTCAGAAAAAAAATTGAACTAGCGAGTTCTGTTTCTGTTCTGTCGAAACATCTCGGCAGAGTTTTCGTAAGTAAGCACTGCCCATGGGATACAACTCACTTTTACACCTGAGACGGAACGTCCGAAAATTGGTGAGGAGAAGAAGAGAGGGGAGGAGGACGTTGGTGAGGAGGAAGGTCCCAATACATATTTAAGGTGAGTCACGTAACTTTAGCACCTCCTGTTTTTTTGAACAGTTGAAATTATTGCAGTGCAGTTTCCACGGAAACGCAAGAGGGGATGGGGCCAATTGATGCATGTATTCGTTTCGATTTTATCACTTGTATTTTAAGAGACATTGAGGTATCCTTGTGTTTTTCAAATGAAACTATAGTACATATTATTGCACTGTATCATGACGAGCAAAAAATAAGAATCCATTTATATACATATTGTCATATGTTACATAAGGATTTTTGACTAATTTTGATTTTTTTTCGACGCGTGTTTAACGTGTATTTTAAATGCAACAGTCCACCAACCAAGTTCGCGCAGCGCACTTCCTGCTAGCATATGGAGCGTTACAATTTTCGTTAAATGAGTCGCAACAAATCAATAATACTTAAAAATTTCTTCATCTAACATAGCAGTGGATTCGTCTTTTTATGCTCGTCATGATACGCTAAAAGAATGTGTAGTTCCATTTGAAAAACTAATGTTACCTCAATATCTCGTAAAATAAAGTGATGAAATGGAAATGAATATATGTATAAACTATCGCCATTCCCTCATGAACCTCTGTGAAATGCAGTAACTTCAACCGTTCAAAAACTGCAGGAGGTGTTAAAGTTACGTGACTCACCCTATATAAATCACATACTAACTAAATAACTCACTAACTGACTTCATCAATTCACTACATTCTACGATACGGATAGTCTGCTCTTCAGTCAGTATAATTGCACTTTGGTTGAAAGTGAAATAACGTTTTGCGACAGTTTCTGACAAAACAGCTTCTTGATCAAGAGATCAAAGGCCGTGTCCTGTTAGCTCGAAATGTAGCCACTACAATACTTTCCGGTGTCAGATCTCCTCCCTACTTGCTTCGCCACCATCGTCAGCTGCACCGCAGCGCCACAGGCTACAGCCTCGGCAAGCCGCGTCACAGACGCCGCCGCCGCCGCCGCCGCCGTCGTTGCCACGTGCGGTTGGCGTGGCGGCGCCGGCCGGCGCTTCCGCCTGCTTCGTTTGGGCAGCGGGCGCGCGGGTCGTGCCGTGCCGCCGCGGCGCGTGGGTCGTTGTCGTCGCCGCCGCCGCCGCCGCCGCCGCGCCCCGGAGTGCGGGGTGTAGGTCAGAAGGACGCTAATGGACGCTCACGTACGGTATTTGAGTGTGGAAATTCGGCGAAGGACTTGGGGAGCGGAAGGTCCACGGCGACATTTCTGCACGTGGCGTAAGTGGATTCCCAGAAGGCCTTTTGGAAGGGAGCGCGTGCCGCGGGAGTTGGGTAATGGGGTGGCTGTGTTTGACTGTCTTATATGTCGGTATTCACTTGCTCGGTGTTCTCTCAAGTGTATTTACATAATTCTCGTAGTAAATGGGTCCATCGTTATATTTACATTAATATAATACTAAAAATGTTGACCGATTGGTTTCTCAAGATCCGGCCACATTCAATTTCGCTATTAGGAACTATTTCATTTTTGTTTCGCATAGTTAGATCTTATGTCTGCTGGGCGGCGGCAATAGAAGTTCGAGTTGTGATTATTCCAGCAGACATGAGTCCTGTGAATGAGATGTCTTTTTATCCGTTTGTGTTGATAAATTTAATATATTTCATGGGGATGCGAGTTTTTTAGGTCGAGAAGACGCCAACAAGAGATAAATTAGCAATTAAAATGTAGAGATTTGCAGTTGTAAATGCGTTACGTGTCGATGATAACGATCGTTGATCGTATTACGCGTCGATGAAAGCATTGACGCTGTTGTGAATGTTTAGTTCATTTACAGGTCTCTCTGTAATTGATAATACAGAGTTTATGCCTCAAGTTTGGGGGTGAACACGACAGATTTTTAGAAGATAAAAAAATGGGTTCAATGTTATACAAGATCTTGCCATTATTTTTATTTAGTGTTGAGAGTTTATAGTCTTGACCTTGCAGTTAAAAATATTACTTGAAATTAAATTGAGATAAATGAGTGTACTAGCTGGAATTATTTGGCATATTGATGAACCTTACTTACGTATGGACACACATGTGCTTATTAAGTCAACCAAAAACCTGTTAATTTATTACATTTCTGTGCCTCTTAAAGGTTACATTATCTACGAAACGTATTACCACATGCTAACAAAAAATCAACGTTTGTTGATGAATCATTACCAAGTTTTGCCGAGAACGATTTTCCACCCCTGGATCTCAGGGTGATGAATGTACGTAATCTGTGAAAGATGCTGGTTGTTCTTTACAATGCAATAATAACTTTACTTCAATCTACTACGTCGGACTGCCTTACAATTGTACCCTGTACTTTCTCACCGTTATTTACTTACACTTAGAAAGAACAAAAATCTTGTATGCGGACATCTGGCTATTGGCAATTTTATTGGACAGCATGTGGTCAGTACATAGAACATCACATCAATATCGAGCTCGTGACCAATTTCACTAGCATTACGTAGATATAATCCCGGGTGCTGTCACGATCCTGGATTCTCGGGGCGAACACCAAACGACAGCGCCATCTGCAATCCACCTTCAGATCAAGCGCAGGGCAATGGAGAGCGAATTCACATGAAACATCCAGTGGATGAAGTACTCGAGAGTTCACGAGAAGCTGGGGATTCCCCACTGGGCGTCTGCATTTCGCTTATCGCGCCGTGCGTCGGTTCGTCTCCCGGCAGGGGCTGGCGTGGGGCGTCCGTCAGCGGCCTTGGGCGAGTGGCGGCCGCCAGCGAGACGTCGACCGAGCGATTTCCATCGAGCGCGATGGCTTTGATGTCGCCGCCTGCGCTCTCTGTGCGCAGTGGGCGGAAAGGGTGGCGTGGCGCGCGTGCGGACAAAATGACAAACCTTGTGAATAATGATTTTTATAAGCTTTTTTTAGTTTACGTGTGTATTGTGTGTTGATCGCGTATTTTGTATGAAGGACAAGGGAGAAGATATTAAATCGAAAAAAAAAGGAATATCATTTCATCTGGAAATTGTCTTAAAATACTGTAAATAGTTCGTATGTCTGTCTGTGTGGCTGTAATTTTTCGAGAAAAAATAATATCAAAGAGCTAGTATATTTAAGATAAAATCTAGAAGTGTCTAGTATTAGACACGAAAATTTAGAAAAACAAAATTAAATATAATTAAAAAAAATAAAAATATGTTTGTTGCAAACCACCATTCAAAGAGCAAAACGTATTATAATAAGGTATTAAATGTTTGAATACTACCCGTAATTTGCAATACTTTATACAAAAAAATCGTGAACTCACAGTTTAAATTAGGACAAATCCATAGCCTCCCCTCCCCAACCACTTTGTACGTGTTCTTCTATAGTTCACGAATAGGGAACAGATTTTCATTTAAATACATATATTTACAGGAACAAGATACCGGCATTTAAGAATATTTTTTACTGACAAGACATTATGAATGAATTAGAACCATTTTTATTTTACATATTTTGGTAAAATTACCACCATAATTTTACGTATTTTACTTAATACGATATATTTCTTACATATTTAGTTTAAAGTATATTGATACAAACAGAACATTTCAGATGCGAATTTCCAGTGTACGTTAGTGGAATAATCTTTTTTACAAAACAATATAATTCGATGCGCTTCTATGACCATCGGACCTTCTCCATGAATTTTCGACCATGCCCCCACTCCGCTTCCTTAATGTACATCTTTTGATGTTTAATGTCCTTCCCTATCCACGAGTTCTTGGGCGGCGTCCGCCCCGCTGTGGCCCAGTGTGCGCCGCCGGCAGTGGCCGCTGCGCGCGGCCGGGCGCGCGCGTCGCCGCCTCTCGGGGCGTGTTTGTTCGGTGGCGTCGCGCAGCACTTGGCCGCTCTCGCCCTGCGCTTTTGTGATGGCGGAATGTGTGGGCGGGGATTTTTGGTGCGGTGTTGTTCTTTTGGGCTATTTGTGACACGGTTGGCGGCGTGTTCTGTTGAAACGAGGTTTGCGATGTGGGAATGTTTATGAGAGCTGAAATTGCAGTTGTGTTTTTTTAATTTTAATTCGCTGTTTAATGTGCCTCGACGTTTGTTTTGGTAATTTTGAAAGGAAAGGGTCTTTTCGGATCGTTGAAGACTTGATAAAAGTATAGAATCCATGAATTTTTGAAACAAAAACAAATTGCGTATCTAAAATAGATTAGGGCATTGTGACCAGTATTGACAATACATACCTGAAAATCAAAAGGTTAACATATACGATGCCTATATTTGTAAATCATGATATATTAAAACACTTCATAATTCACTTTGAAGTTACCAGTTTTGTTTTTAGGACGGGTAAACACTTACCTTTTATTGTAAAACCTATGCCTTCTTTATATTTTGAAGATATTTTATGTGATCTTGCGTTGTTCATTGACGAATGTGTTGGTCGGAGCACCTTTGCCAGATTTCACGATATGTGCCTTTCGAAGTCCTATGCGTTATATTGTATAGTTTTATTTTAATTTCGATGGTTTTACTTCTTCATCTTCTTCTTCTTCTTCTTCTTCTTCTTCTTCTTCTTCTTCTTCTTATTATTATTATTATTATTATTATTATTATTATTATTATTATTATTGCGAGCGGTTTTTATTATTCCATAGTATATTGCTTCTAAATATATTTTGTTGCCCAACTTCCCGGTGTATGAATGTTAATCCCAACTGCAACGTGTGATGTGGTTTCGTTTCACCAACGGCTGTGGTGGAATATTCATTTTCGATAGCTCACTGCTCTGTACCCAAAGTGCGGGAACAACATTCGGCTGATGGCAGGAAATATCATAAATTCAGCGCACGAAATCACCCAACAGTTTTGACGAAGTAATAAATACATTATATCGAGACGTGTTGACAGACGTTGCGAATATTAATGACGCGTTCGCTTACTAATTTATGCATAATCTGCGTAGACGTGAGTGACAGAATAGAATATCCAGCTAGGTTCCTACCAGGCTCAGCGGGCGGCTGAACTTAAGCGGAGAATTCGTGTACGTCGACAGCGGTTCATTTTTCTTGCCTTGTCATCATTTTATTACTAGTTTTTTTTTTAACTTGAGCGGATTCAGTTGTCGAGAAAGACCTTGAGATTTATGGGATACAGTATTTTTCCGAGTCTGAGCCTGACAATTTGAAGTTTTTGTGATTGAATGTAATTAGTGAATTATTCTTATCGTAAGTCACATCCTCTTGGTATATTTTCAATGCATTACAATCATCTGCGAAAATTCCTATTGCTCTTTCAGCTCAAACATTTTACTTCTGGACGATACTTTGAACCAATAAAAAAGTCAAACAATGTCATATTTGTAGACGAGGTTTTCTTTTTCTTTCTTCAGTGCACGTGCTATGATTCTCCTATACGAATGCCCATTTTATGGTGTTTGGAGAAAGAAATCTCGCGTCCTCGATTCGAAACCTTCGTTTTGAGCAGTAGATCCATTCACATATTTTCGTAGCCATCTTAGTGTTAGTACACTATTCAATATATTTTTCAATATTTAATTTATTTCGCACCATAGATAGATAATAGGAAATACATTATTTTTCCCGTGGTTGGAAGGAGAGTAACAAAGCAATTAAATGAACATGAATTACTTCGCTTAATTCTAAGTCATTTTCTGCTCACTCGCCTGTCTCTGTTTACAGACATATTTCCGCATCATTAACGTTTTTGGCATGGGAATTGCCTCATTTCTCAGATAGCCACCCCGTCAACCTCCGTCTTGCCTACGTCATGACGCTGTGCTTGCCTGCGTTTTTTCTCTCCCGGTTCCCCTCGGAAGATCATCATCCTTGTCATGCCGGCGACTCTCCTCCCTTCTCCTCTTCCTCCTCCGGGTCAGCGCATGGGAGATTGACGTGGGCTTCCGAGCAGCTCTGCGGCCGACACCTGCCCGCGCCAGGAGCAGAAATTGCTGAGCTTCCGCGGACTAGGCAACTTCACAGTCGAGCGCCCGGTACGGTACAGCGCCGTGAACCGTGGGCGGCGGCGGCGGCGGCGCGCCTATGCCCCGAGAGCCCAAGTGTAACGGCCCCTAGGCGTCCGCCCGCCCGGGGCCCGGTCACAGGGCGCTGGAGGTCGTTGGTGCAGACCGCTCCTTGCCGATGAGAACACTGCTACGCCCAGGTGCAGTAGCGTAGACGCATTAAAGCGACTTACATAGCCCAGATGGTTGTGCCTGCACCGTTCTGCTCTAGGTTTGTGCCTTCGAATCCCGGCCAATGTAGTTTCCTCAGGTTATTGTGGTGTAGAAGTCAAACCACCGTGCAGCTCGTAGAATCATCTTTATCATTCACCATAATACTAGAGTATAGCCAAAAATCTGTTTCTGATAATTACCAGTATGGGATGGCATTGCACCTGGTACTCGTAATGAATGACCCAAATAAATAAATACCTGTATAAAGAGATAAAATGATACATCACTAAGCGTAGTCAGATCAGTGAAGAGGATTGTCTGTGTCGTCATTACACATTCTCATATCACTGAGGATTACAGCGCAAAATTTTACTATCAAAATACATGGTTTTCCCCCACTGTACAATTGAAGCTTCTCAGTGCAGTGATTTAGAATCTGGGCAAATAGGAAAATATGGCACTGAAGGTAATTAAAATTCCATGGAATGTACGTAATTTTATTTCACTGTAACAGTATATCGTTCATGGTCTGCCATACTGTAAAAACTCGAAAAATGAAGTTACGATATAAACGTGTTTAAAGTTTTCGCTGACAATGAAATGTAAACAATCGTACGCATAACGCTAGGTTCAAACATTACTAAAGGTCTTAATTGGGATTCTTAAATATAACTTTTATAAAATGTTTTAAAATAACTCATAATTCATAATTCAAAATTAGTATCTTCGAGTTGTGTCAATATTGCAGTTCCTGAACGATAAGAGCAAATTAGTGACCTTGTTAGTCTTAAACTTTTGGAAGTATATAAACAGCGCATATACGTTAAAATGTATTCGTATATAGGAGAAAATGTATTCTCGAACCGTATGAAACACCTGGGTTCGGTACAGTGTGGTTCGACGAATGCGTAATTCCCTGCTTTGGCCCCTCTGGGACCGCTGTGGCAACGCGTGTGGCCCAGGTGGCGCGGCGGCGGCGGCGGCGGCGGCGGCGGCAGTGTGAGAAGGTGACCCGCGGTTGTGCCCACTCGCCATGACTTCCAGTAAAAACAGCGCACCTCGCCCCTCGGGAGCACCAGAGCCAATATGGAATGTTGTGACCGCGATTTCTTTGCCAACCAATAGGTTCACTTTTTGTCAGTGGAGGAGAATTGCCTGGTGCTCTCATGTGGGATCTAAAGAAAACGGAGTAATGCGATTTATTTGAATGATAAAAGAGCGAAAAAATATGTCGGTTTTGTTGAGATATTTGTAGTTGTAATGTTAATATCACGTACAAACACGTTTTAATTAATATTTGAAACGGGATAATTTTTAAAATAATTCTGCTGTTTTATTTAATCCAAATATACTAGTAAATTCCAACAACGGGTAACAAAGATCACATTCGCAATCTAGAAGTGATACAACATTCTCCCATTATTTGTAAATTTTGTAATTTTGGAAAAATCAAAGTCAGAATTGAACGAAAAAGTCGTGCGCAATTTATTAAACGTACTTTTCTCTATCCTAGGAAATAATTTAAATAAAAAATAGGAACATGTATTGAAAAAGCTATATACTTCAAGAATAAATTATGCGAAAATTACGCGTTCAAAAAATGTACCTGACCGTATTTAAAGATTATTTTTTTACAACAGATTTCATTAGGGAAATGTCTCCTCTTTTTTTTACTTTAGCGTATACGTACGTATACACGGAGTAATTAATATACGTAGTATAGAAAAAAGGTATGTAATGCTGCGGAAAATCGATTTCGAGATTTCAACAGCAATACACGTTTTGGGGTCCCCTGATTCCGATAATTTTATTTTTTCAAAACGTCCGTCCATCCGTCCGTCTGTCCGTCCGTCCGTCTGTCCGTCCGTCTGTCCGTCCGTCTGTCCGTCCGTCTGTCCGTCCGTCTGTCCGTCCGTCTGTCCGTCCGTCTGTCCGTCCGTCTGTCCGTTCGTCTGTCCGTCCGTCTGTCCGTCTGTCCGTCCGTCTGTCCGTCCGTCTGTCCGTCCGTCTGTCCGTCCGTCTGTCCGTCCGTCTGTTCATCCGTCCGTCTGTCCGTCCGTCTGTCCATCAGTCTGTGCGTCTGCCCGTCCGTCTGCCCGTTTGTCTGTCCGTCTGTTTGTCTGTTCGTCCGTTTGTCTGTCTATCCGTTTGTCTGTCCGTTTGTCTGTCCGTTCGTCTGTCCGTTCGTCTGTCCGTTCGTCTGTCCGTTCGTCTGTCCGTTCGTCTGTCCGTTCGTCTGTCCGTTCGTCTGTCCGTTCGTCTGTCCGTTCGTCTGTCCGTTCGTCTGTCCGTTCGTCTGTCCGTTCGTCTGTCCGTTCGTCTGTCCGTTCGTCTGTCCGTTCGTCTGTCCGTTCGTCTGTCCGTTCGTCTGTCCGTTCGTCTGTCCGTTCGTCTGTCCGTTCGTCTGTCCGTCCGTCCGTCTGTGAACACTACTACCGCCTTAACCACACGTACGATCTTTTCCAAATTGAAGAAAATCCTATCTGGCTCTAGTTGAAGCGTTGAGGTTATGAAAAATATTCTTAAAAAATTGGGAGTACTTTACATGAAGCCCTAGAAACATTTTTAATATTTTCTCAAAAACTGCTCTAATTTTTGTCTTTAAATTTCGTATAAGAATGGAGTAAAATACATTTATAAAGGTGGCATAGATCCGATTTTCACCAATAACTTTGAATTTTCGAAAATTGCAAAAATTTGACTTTTTTTCGGGGTCTTCCTACAACTAGAAAATTGAAGACAAAAATCTTTCCTTCAAATGAAATTTGTTGTGCATAAATAGGGACGGAGGGACGGACGGATAGTCCAATAAAATCATCAGGATTGTCGGATAAGATCCTCCTATAAGGTCACATACATTCTTTCGGAAATTTTAGAAGTTTTCGTGCAATAGTGCTCGCAATATTTGCAATTTAAAAAAAAAACAAAAACAAGATTGTCACAAAAGTGGCTTCAAATTTTTCTTTAAATTTTTGGTAGGGTTAGTGCCAAGCAAACCCTATACCATGACATAACCGCCATATTGCTCTATTCTTTTGTTTTTCCAAAAAAGTTAATTATGAAATTTTTTTGACTTGCCTCTCACGTCGGTAATATTTACTTTAAATACTATTTCTTCACATCATTATATTTATAAGTACATGTGCTTTAAATAATGTCAAGTAAAGTTTCTCGAAAACTCAACCGTTTTCTGTACAAATGAGCTCAAAATTACGCGTTTTCAGAAACGCTTAAATGCCATTTTCTCAAAAATTTCCCCAAATTTTTTCTTCAATTGTTCTAATAGATAGTGCTATGTTCTCTGTTTAATATGACGTAAAGTTTATTTTGGTGTATACACTTGTTTTTAAATTAGACAAATATAATTTTTTGAAATACATCTCACTCCGTTAATATGAACATTTTCATCAATTTGTATGTTTTAATTTGTAATTTATGTTGTAATTTATTTGTAATTAGTGTTATAGCTAATAATAACATTAATATTATTATTAATAGTAATAACTAGTATTTGGACATATCTGCGAACATTTCACTCTTTGTAAATTAATATTGTTTTAAAAGTAAAAGTAGCTGAAACTAGTTCCCAACCTTCATTTTTTTACGACGCCTGCTACAAACTCGGAATACCCTTCATAGATGAATTAGTATGTCCAAAAAATTTTTGTTTGTAGATTTATAGCTAAAAACATAACTTATATCCCTGAGAAACAAAAACCTTATTTTAAGCACCTACGATGCAACGTTTCCGAGTTAATGCTTGACGGTAAATTGTATTGCAGTGTAATTTCTTTTGGGGGCTGCATATACACTTGCTTCCCCTCTTTAGTATTAACTGGCAACTTCAGTCTTTTTCCTCTTAAATCTCTTTGATGCAGGATTATGGTGTAGTTCCCTTTCGAATGCACTTATGGGCTTTTGTATAGATTGTTTCTTATAAATAATACAGAACTGCCACATTTCCCTAGCGAATTATATACAGAGGGGATACTTAATAATATTAATAATAACAATAATAATAATAATAACAGCAATAATAATACTAATACTAATACTAATACTAATACTAATACTAATACTAATACTAATACTAATACTAATACTAATAATAATAATAATAATAATAATAATAATAATAATAATAATAATAATAATAATAATAATAATGCTAAACTTAGCTACGATATTTTGGATCAGTATTCGAACAAACTTAGATTCAGAGAAGAAATAGCTGAACCCAGAAAGAAGGTATTATGTTCAAATAAAAAAGAATATACTTCCCACATACATGCAATTGAAAATTTTCTTAAAAAAAAGTATTTCCTTTCGTGTGACATTTATCTTTCCGCATTTTAATGGATACATTTTACATTGTGGCCTTTCGAATATGCATCTACTGGGAAATAATTTTGTATTTCCTACTTCTGAATGTGATCTACGAGCTGTTAGTCTTAGAAGTGGTATATTTAGCATCAAGCTTTGGAAATTTCGGTAGAGATACTTGACTTTGGAAACGCCATGGTTTATTACATATTCTCAAATACATGGCGATTTAAACATTCGTTCAATAAATGCTCACTTCTATTACAATCTTCATTCTTCTTGTGGAATATGGACACGTATTAAATCAAGATTCCCAAAGATAAACTAAGACTATTTAACTTCAGAGTGGACAAGGTAAAGCATATTTAAAGGTGAAGAAGTTCGATATATGATAGCGCTTTGAAATCCACATTTATCTAAAGACGATATGACAGATTACAATAATTAAGAGAGGAAAACGATAAGTTGTTGTCCGTTGCACGTATTCAAGTGCTCATTCTAGTTCGTATTCCCGTCAAGAACAATGGCAAACAGAGGAGGGCCTTGGGGGTATGTTCTAAATGTTCCGGTGGGATCCGGAGGAGTAGGTATGTGTACAACTTATATTAATTATATTTTTATTAGATTCTGTTTTTCATATTTTCCTTGCACTTAGGCGCTGAAGATTAAAAATTAGGGGATGAATTGAAGAGCATATTTTCAAAGTTTTTTCTCCGTGAAAAAAATTTTTCAGAAGGAAAAGTATTCACATTCATCTTTATAGTTCAGGATATGATTCAACGGTCTTTAGGGAGAAGCCTAATATTTGTCAGCTCGTGAGAGTCGCCTTAAGAATACATTAATACCTAAAAGTAGAAAAAAAAACTGCAATGGAGGTACGACGTATTTGGGAAATAAGTTCTTTAATTTTGCACTACTCCTCTCATACATGATTTGTGTGAAAATTCCGGGCCATCTTTTAATAATTATTGCCCACATACTTCCAGTTAACAGACAAATCACAACGCTAGTAGCGCGTGATCCTCTTCACATTACTGCCAATCAGATATTTAGTATACATCCTTCTATATAGTATTTGAGTAAGAGTGAGTGGACGAGCGTGCGTCCGTCACTCACTGTTGGGCCACTTTCTCTTCACCAATCGAAACACATACGACCTGACTCGGTCTCTGGTGGGAAACTGATAATTTGTTTATTTCATACTATGTCGCATTTAGGTTATCTACGTACCAAACAGCACCTCGGAAAGTGGGATTTTACGGCACCGTGTACTATAATAAAATCCCATACCAACTTATGAAATTGGAAATTTGGAACCAAAGTTTATTTGTTTTATAAATGCACAACCAGCACTAACAATGCAGTTGATAACAATAATGAGAAAGAAACATTCATGAAAAATGTCGATAACAGTTCCACATGATGACAAAGAGAACAAAATCTGATATGCAAGCCAACATTACATCCTTATTAACCATGTTAATATTACTGATACTTTTCAAAGAACAATATGTTTCATATTATTTTTAAAATATTTCTTCCGATTTCTGTGGTATTAATTGTTTAATTGCTTCAATGCATTAATGTATTATCGGTTTCCGAAGTATTTCTTTATTACTTTCTCGGTATATACGGAGTAATATAGATAGTATAGAGAAAGGTATGTATTGCTGCGCGAAAAAACGGCGGATTTTCGGCGGAAAAAAACTTACTGCCGGGCTCTGGTGGCGAAAAAGTGCATAATACCAGTTACTAAATTAAGAGGAAAAAATCCACTAACGCGTGGTGTAGCTAGAATTCCAGTTTTGTGGGTCCTCGATACCGAAAAACCAATTGAAAGCAAAACGTCCGTCCATCCGTCTGTCCGTTTGTCCGTCCGTCCGTCTGTGAACACTCCTAGCGTCTCAGCCATTCGTACAATCTTCTCCAAATTGAAGATTCGTCTGTCTATCTGGCTCTAGTTAAAGCTTTGAAATTTTGAAAAATATTCTTTAAAATTTAGGGGTACATTACATGAAGCACCCCGGACATTTTCAAACTTTTCTCAAAAACCGCCCCAAATTTTGTCTTTAAATTTCTTGTAAGATAAGATCAAAATACACTTATAAAGGTGGCAAATGTCAGAATATCACGGTTGACTCTGAATTTTCGAAAATTGCAAGTTTGAATTTTTATGGTGTTTCCTACAACTATAAAATTGAAGACATGGATTTTTCCTTAAAATGAAATTTGTTGTGCAAAAGTTATTTCCATTAGGTCATGCATATTTTTTTGGAAATTTTAGTAGTTTTCATGTAATAGTGCGTGTAATATTTGCAATTTTTAAAAATAACCGAAACAAGATTTTTTCAGAAACAGCTCCAAATTTTTTCTTTAAATTTTTGGTAAGGGTAGTGCCAAAAAACCCTTTACGATAACATAATCGCTGTTTTGCGGTATTCTTTTGTTTTTCCAAAATGACTTTTTTTTGACTTGCCTCTCATATCTGTAAAACTTACATTAAAGGTGATTTCTTCACATTATTATATTTATGAACACATGTGCTTTAAATAATATCAAAAAAGGTTTCTCGAAAACTCAACAGTTTTCTGTAAAAATGAGCACAAAATTCGGCATTTTCAGAAATGCTCAAACGCAATTTTCTCAAATATGGCTCCAAATCTTTTCTTCAAATTTTTCCAATAGATAGTGCTAATTGCACTGTTTTTATGACGTAAAGTTTTCAATAACGCGTTTCAAATGACTTCAAATGAAGTTTTTTGAAAACCCAATAGATTTCTGTGAAAAAGAGCTTAAATTTCTGATTTACAGTAATGCTTAATCGCCATTTCCTTAAAAACCAATACGAATTTTTCAAAGAAAATTTCTATTTAGGACGAGATTTTACTCTCTTTTAATATTCTTGGAGGAATGATTCAGTTGTACTACTAGAAAAACAAAAAGTTTAGAAATTGTCAAAAAATGTATTTTGGGCGACGATAAATTGCAGCTGGCCAGAGAATGGAGCACGACCTTAAAGCCAGACCACACTAAGGAAATTAGAAAAGTTTGGTACGAGGAAGTCTGTGCCATTCTGTAGCACCTCTAGTGTTTCAATTCCATTTTAAGATAATCAGAGCAGTTCAAATGTTTCACTGACATCAAGGATCCATGGGGCTTGGGCTGGGGTCAATTTTTCATTGGCACTCATACATCGTGAAATACAGTAGATTGCGATTATAGTGAACTTCTGGGGACTTACAGTTTTGGAGTACTCTATCAGAGGTTTACTGTGCCCGATGATGTCAAAATGTAATAGAATGTTCCTACAAAAATTGATTTGATTAATATAGAGTTACAGAAAAATACATTAACCACACGAAGTGAAATTTCAATATCTTTATTTGACCTTAAAAATCAATTATTTTCCAGTGTTTGCTTATTATATTTTCGATTAGTAATTTCTCTAGATGCTTCTCCAGAATTCGTGCTCTCTCAGTTTTTGATTCTGCATTGTCTCTTTATCTCTACGTATCGCAATGCAGTCTTCTCACCCTTCAATGCCTCTTTCACTGTTGGAACACCGTCCCACTCTTCGAAGGCCCTTGTACTAGCCAAATAACATACGAGATCCTTTTGGTAGTGGGATGGTGCAAAGCGGCTAATGAAACTGATCGCTTTTTCGCGAGGCGCAGGGGGTGTCGCTATGCTGTGGCAGTCGCGTGCTTCCTGTCGCATATGTAGAACAGATCGCGCTTTATCCTGAGAAATATAACACCAAGCTTGAAATCGAAACAATCAATTGTGTGTCGACGCCACCAGTTGTAGCGCACGCAGGACACATCCTTTGTTTCTGCAGTGAAACCTGAGTGGCATAAGGACATCAGTAAGTTCCCCATTCCAAGTCCACTACTTTCACTACTTCCCTACGTTCGCTATAGCAAATAAGCTTTATGCTTATTTGTAATGTAAGTGAAATAGGACAAGTGGCTTAAGTTCATTGTAACCGAGTTTACCAAAACCGGGATCGATTGTATTGTAATACGATTTTAAAATAAAAGTAAGGAAACGCGACATGATATGAAATAAAAGCATATTCTGCAACGAGCGTAGAATGATGGCTATTATTCACGAGTGGATGTTTCCGACGCGAGCGACGTAGGAGCGAGTGTCGGAATTTCCACGAGTGAATAATAGCTATTCTACAGGTACGCAAGTAGAAGAGTATACTTTCTCTACGACTTTGATATTGAAGTTTTAACACTAGAAGGACCGAGATTTCGTTCTACCTACAAGGACCGTTGTGTGTCATTTTGACACATAATCTCCTGGGCATTTAAAAAGCTAATATTATACATTTTCTCACTTACTATGTTTAAAAGAGGATAAATGAATAAATGCGCATATTTCTGGATAATTTAATACATTATATTTAAGCAATTATGAAGTTACAAAATACTAAATTGTAAAAAAATATTACAGAACTTGAATTATTAGACACAGTTAAGAGAAATGAATGAAAACACTAATGAATCTCTGTTAGTTTATGTTTGAATATTTTATGTGTATAATAATGTAGAAAAAAATTAATTACAGTTGATGCATATTGATTGTTTCTCACAACATTTTCCACAAACAAACTTCCCACACACACAACATGCAGTAAAAGTAAGGTTTTTACACTTATTCTGTCCTTGGCAATGCTTCCTTTTCAAATGACTGGAAGTAGCTGTTTTTTTTATTAACCGTGAGGGGGAAGATTTAACATTTTCTGACAATATTTCATCAACAAACTTGTGAATAAATTGCAATCTACTAATGTTTTTTCCTGCAACTTTCTTGTACAATATCCACGCATTTATTGTTGCGATATCTAGAATATTGTATGAAATGTGAACTGGCCATCTTCTTGTTCCTGCGCGCACTGAATACATACGAACCATCTGATCCAGTGCATCGACTCCGCCTTTGGTTTTATTATAAAACAAAACCGTCTCCGGCTTCTTTTTCCCAGTGTGCTGGGTGCTGATGCTGTCATGTAAGGTGCTCAGGATTAGGACATTTTTATTCTTTTTGCACTTATAGTCTGTAAGAGTTTGACCAAAGTTGTTCTTGTAATATTCTGTGTGATACAACTCCCTTGATTTTTTGAGCGTTTTTGCTTCAGGTGGCAGATCTCGCCGATTGCTTCTCATTGTACCTACGAAGCTTATTTTATTCTTTTTCAGCTTTTCTGCCAGTGACACGGAAGAAAAAAAGTTATCGCAGGTCACGTTCAAGCCCTTCCCCCAGTAATGTTGCGTGAGTTTTAGTACCACATTTTCTGAAAGCGACTGAGATTGAGGTCTTGATTCGTCTTTTCCAAGGTATGGAAAGCCATTTAGAAAATACTTAGTTTCTGTATCAACCAGCATCCAAAACTTTATACCAAATTTGTCTGGTTTATTCGCCATGTATTGCAGAAACCTGCATCTACACTTTGTGGGATAGAGTTGTTCATCAATAGTCAAATTCTCCCCTGGATTGAAACAAGCACATGAATTTTGAACAAAGATTTCCCAGATACTTGATGCAAGTGCGAATTTATCTTTTTTCAGTCGTTCCCTTCTTTGATCCAGCAAGTCGAACCTAAGGAATTTCATAATTTCAAGAAATCTGTTTCTTGACATCGACTTCGAAAATATATTTATACCATAATCTTGTGACCAGCAAATTTTTAGAGGTAGGTGTCTGTGACCGAAAGCTCCTCGGGCATAAATCAATGCAAGAAATACCAATAATTCATCTTTTGATAACATCCAATGTGGATGAGTAATTTGAGCTTTCTTTATTGTACATTTCAAAATTGTGTTCAAAAATGTATCGTTTATCAGCAATCTCAAGGCGCTGAGGGGGGAATCTTCAGTTATATTTCTCTGTGCGTGTTTAGTAGGTCCCGGTGCAACACGGAGAATATTATGCGACATGTGTTTGCCATGAACATGAGGATCAAGTAAACTCACCCATTGAGTTCCGTCTGCTGCTTTTCCTACATCATGGGGAATACTGGAAATTTCTTCTTCTTCTTCTTCATTAGAATCTATATCACAATCAGAATCCGAAGAAATACCCGTGATTTCGTCATTCTTGTCATTTTCTTCATCAGAAATATCTCCATCGCTTTCACTGCCACCTTCACTGTCTACTTCAGGAAGATTTTGAAGTTCTCGAAGTATTTCTTTTGCGCTCAGTCCTTTTCCTGTACTCATTATAAAAAGTTTTACTCGCACTCACGGCTTCTAAATATGTTCTGCACACGAAAACCTCTCTGAAACAACTACTGTTGATTCGAAAAGAACAGGATGTACCCGACGATATCTAACGGCTCACTATCATCACGCATCGAATTTCAAGAAGGCAAAGAAAGGTCTTATCAGTTTGAAAACAAGAGCTATTATACTTCCTTCATGGAAACAAGAATTTGAGACAAAAACTGTGATAGCAAGACAACAAAGTATACTGTGTCAATATGACACACTACGGTCCTTCTAGGTATATCCAATATTTTCTCCAATTCTATGAAACTCACAGAATTAGGCTTTACAACACGTGAAGTTCGTGCACTATAGAAAGCATTTACAAAGAATCAGTTTTCTAACTTTTAAAACTCTAGCACAATGTTGTAGTATGTCCCGCAAATGTGTCATTTTGACACACCCGGTCCTTCTAGTGTTAAAAATATGTGAACTCGCATACTGTTTCGTGGTTCACCTGTCTTACGATAGTTGCGGAAGAGCACGCAGCGCCTCTGTAGGCGACTGCGAGAACCCTAAGTCGTTGTGTAATAAACTAGGACGAATGCGATTGGTCGACAGGTGTGTTAGAATAATATTCTCGCACGGCTTGTGGAATTGGCATGATTACTGCATCCGATAACATGGAGAAATGAATACATTCTGCTATAGTCGTAGAGAAAAAATGTTACGACACACGGGCAGAAATGTTACATTACTCGTTAGAAATACCAGCTTCGGCTCTTAATGTTGCCTCGGCTGGACAAATCTCAGTAGTAATGTAACATTTTCCGATCTTATGACGCTAATTAGTGTTGCGGCTCCGTGTAGAAGATTTTAAGGAATTTAAAAAAAATAGTTTTTGCGCAGCGATCACGCGAATTATTTGCTCCGCCATGGGCCGAACCCACCACATCTCGCCACGAAAGACGTCTGTGAAATTGCTGTGAAAATGTGACATCAGTGCAGCGGTGAATGACAAGTCGCTGACGCTAAAAAATGTACTCCTTTTTAACAAGACGCATGAAAATACACTGAAAACGTACTCTTCTGGGAGCGTTCATAATACGTTTTCGAACATCAAATCCTGGGGTATGCAGAGGGTAGTCCAAAAGAACATTTGACAAGATATCTGACTCACAATTTTTGTATATTTTTATTATTTAATTTTAATCCTAAATGATTATTGTTACCTACTACGTCCGAGGATTAAAAAATAGACAACTGCATTTTTTAAGTATCATTTTATTTAGAATTTTTAAATATTTGTTACAGTATTTTTTATTTGTAAATATTTTTAAAAGTTTAAAGCGTCGGCGACGTAATGTATTGTCCGTATCATGAGGGGAAGATTTATGTAGAACCCGATGCTCAATGTACACTCCATTACAATAAATATTCAGTCTTACTCAAAAGGCAAGTCATTTTTTTTAAAAAACATAATACTTAAGTTAATAGCGTTAAGATTCTGATAAAAAAATCAACCAATAGCTGATTTCCAATTTGTCATAACTTAGTTGCTTATTCCAATACCTCTAATGTATTTCCATCTGAGATTCAGTCTAATGAGAATTACAGCTTTGTTTCCTGATTTTAATCACGTCCTCATTGAATTATTTTGTTTTTTCTTCCCAAATACACGAGGACCATCAGGACTTATGATTTGGTAACAGAGGTTTTAAAAGCTTCTTGTATAGTACCCTTTTAGCGTTTCTTCTAAAAAAATTCGCAAACTTTTTTTTCTCAACAAATGGTAATAGATTCTTTGAAATTTCTGTACATAGAGTTAAATATTTTGAATCACTTGACACATGCCATGTTGATTGCATACTCCTTTTTCAAAACATGAGATATTTCAAATATAACACCTTATGTAATTTTTTTGAAATATTTTGCACATCCTTAATATTTATATTACTATGCTCACACTTTTTCTTGATACCCGAGCCCCCTAGTCCTCTCTCAGCCCGGCACAGCACGGCCCGGTAGAAAACACCAGCTCCACTCGGAACGTCATGGCTCAGTTTGCAGTGCTGCCTACCTTCTTCGTTACTTGCCATTGCTATCCAATGATGTATAAGATATAGATGACTCACGTATCTACTCTGTGGATAGGGCAAAGTGAAGTCAGCTTCGCCATGACAGTTGTTGGCAAAACATAATCTTGTGCGTGTGTTATCGTTGTGATAGGTACTGTTTCTACCAATATTTGGAGTTTTTCTGTTATGCATTCTGCGTGAGAACATTCATTAGCATGCCTGTTTCATGTGCTGCGTACAACTGCACTAACAGGTGAAAAAAATGATATGGAATTACTTTCATGGCTATGTGCCAAAGATACGACTTTGAAATACTGCTTGAGTTTTTCTTAGAATATACTACAAAAGTGACATTTAATTTTATAGTTAACCTTGATTTTTTATCTTTCCTCTAAAAACGAGGATTTTCTCAAAAAGTGTATTGTGTCGATGAAGAAGGATTGGACACCAATCCCGAGAGAGAGGTTATGTTCAGAACATTTTCAACCTTCCTGCTTTAGGTAAAAGTCTCCTGTGGGTACCACTGGTTGATACACCTTAGAACACTGTATTGTACATACTTTTGTTTCAATATTTTTTTATATTTATTAATATTTTTCGTATAATTACAAGTTGTGCTATCATAGTAGGGAAACATGTGCGTCAAACCCTGACTAAATTAATTACTTTTAAGAGGTCAGTAATTTAAAAAATGCAAATAACAGCTTGTTTTTTTACATTGTATGAAATATATTTATTGTCCTTTCTCATAGATCCTAACATGATTTTTCTTTGACGTATTGGTTCTGTTTCAGTCAGACAATAATTAAGCAAAAAAATATTATTTTTCATTAAGTTTCTTAAATATCAATAGTTTTCGATGTGTTTAGAAAGCAGAAATATGCAGTTTTAGTCTGACTTGTGGGTGCATAATATATGAGCTAGAATATAAGAGGATTATCTAGATCGTTGACATTACAGCATAACCTTTTTATAAAAGCCTTTTGCCAACAACTGTCATGGCTGCCACGCGCAATCTCGGCTTCAAATATGGCGGGCCAGTGAGCGATCTATATCATATACATCATTGTTGCTATCTAGTCCAAGACACGCTATTACCTCAGTCTAAGAATTGTGCTATTACGCTCAGTTTTTCGCCGTTGAAGTTGACAGCACTGCACTGCTGTGACGTAGACAGAAACCTCCTCTCCCCACACCCCCCGCTGTGGAGTATCAAGAAAAAGTGCGCGACTAGTACAGGTATCTTTCCCAATTTAATGTAGTACATGTGGACATAAATGAAACTACAATGAAGTTCCTCGGAATCTCAATGCTATTTAGGTGTAAAGTCGAACATTTAAAAAATACTCCAACGAAGTTTTCCAGAATTTCCATTTGAAAGGTGGTTTTGTTTTTTTATGATGTTATGAACGTTTTTCACCAATTAAGCTATTATGGGCCAAAAAGGAAAATCTATATATTTAAAAAAATAAGGTATTCTGCGATGGCTTCGTTTAGAGCTTCCACTGAACCGATTGTAGTAATTTTTCCTTTAAATGAAAGAATGTGATCCCTAGATGTGTTATCAGATATTGTTTGTGTTGATTCACCAACTTTTACGGTATAAATTAATTAATTAATTAAATCATTCTTTAATAGTACGCTTATCAACAGTCAATTGTTTTCTTTCAAAGGGTGGCTGTTTCAAAATCGATTATATAAAACGCTAGATGTGTGTCTACGCTGCTTCATGGTGGCACTGATTGATGTTTTGTTTTGATTGTTGAGATTTGTTTACAATTCGTCAAGGTTTTGTTTCAGTGTAATAATTGCATTGTGGCATTGACAGTTTGCATGTATTTGCTTTTGTGATGTATTTTGTAGAGAACATTCGGACAGTGGGTTGTGCTCGGTTGTACTGAAATAGTGAAGTTGTTCACAGGTTATGTCAAATTCCGAATCGTTACCCACGCGCCCCAAAAGACGCAAACGTACATTAACTGGACGCAGGGAAAGAGAAAGTCAGCGTAGGTGTCGTGATAGTGAGGTCATTTCGTTTTCTATTGGGTCTTTGTCTATGAAATGTCATTTTGTTCTGCTTTGTACTTCCCATTCGAGAGAAATTCTGCAAACGAGTTTACTCTGTGTTGCTTAAATGGGAAAATAAGTTTACCTTCGAGCAATATGCCAGAAGTAATCAAATTTGTTTATAGATGATGACACATCAAAAAACTTTATAAATAATATCCGTCAGTATAATAGTGCTCTTCCTTTTGTGTCATTTGGTGTATTATTGGAATATGTGGGCCATATTGCATTGCCACCTGGTCATGGGCCATACGTGTTCAAAATTCTGGGAACTCCACATCACAGAATATCTTCGTTATACCCTGAAGATCCAAACAATGCAACGTATTGTGAACATTAGTCTGGGAACAGTATTTTACATTTATCTCAGATCTCACCGTCAAATTTTGACGGGTTCTCACTAGTTGAAAATTTAAAAGAATTAGTGTTTTTATACAGGGCGAGTCACGTAACTTTAGCCCTTTCTGCAATTTTTGAATGGTTGAAGGTCTTGCTAGCTTCTAGAAGCTTTTTCTCCTCCTTCCTCTTCTTCTTCTTCTTCTTCTTTACATCACGTATCTATGACCTGTTCCGACTTCTACGTACCGAGCGCGCATTAGCAGGGAGAACGCTACGTGATGGACAGTTACATTCAAAATATCCGTTAAATACGAGTCGCAAAAAATCAGAATTATTCAATAAAGTGTGTATTTAACATATGAAAATATTTATATCATTGGATTCATCTTTTTAGGCTCGTCATGATAAGCTAAAATATGTATAGTTCATTTGATAAAACGAAGTTACTTCAATATCTCGTAAAATACAAGTGATAAAATGGACACGAAGATATAAATCAATTTGGCCCATTGCCTCATGCACTTCCGTGAAAACTACTTTGCAATAACTTCAACTGTACAAAAATTACAGGGGAAGCTAAAGTTAAGTGTCTCATCTGTATATCTTCGTTATATCACAGAATCTTCATTGTGTACTCTGCCTGACAAATAAGTGATGCATCCAGACGGAGTGGTTCAATGTTATCCCACTTTGGTATATATGCATACCGTTTGTGTTTGAGTAAATTATTATATTCACACCTATCTGTAATGTGTAAAACGCCCAGCAATACATATTCGTGATGTCACTGCCCTGTTGTTGCGCATTTGTTATCAGTCAACTGCTGTGAGTCAGACAGTGAAGAACGACGTTTACCTACAGTACGAAGCATCCACAATTCTGAGAAAGCCCGTTCGACAGCCTATCCACAACCTGACTGCATTGGGCAGAGGCCGCATTGTGGGACTTCATAAAGATGGTTGATCGTATCGGCAATTCCCAGGAATGGGGAGCATTCAGATATCACAGTAGTCCGATGTTGGAATCAATAGGTATACGAGGGCACCCATGCACGTCGTGAAGGCTCGGGTCGGTCGAGAAACACCACCCCGAGAGAGGACAGTCGTATGGTGCGCCAAACAGTTTGGAATCCCATGACGTCGGCACCCGCCATCCGCGAACATGTACTGTCGTCTCTACAACATTCTGCGAGTTCCCGCACTGTAGCTCGACGACTCGCATTCGCCGGATTGGAGTCCCACCGCCCCATGCGTTGGTTGCCATTAATACCAGAACACTGACATCGGCGTTTGGATTGGTGACGTGCTCGGGAGGTGTGGACAGAGGACGAATGGTGTCGCATCATGTTCGTTGATGAATCCCGCTTCGCCATAACATCAGATGCCCATCATGATCGAGTGTGCTGGCGTTAAGGGCAGAGTCCCATCATGCCCATATTGTGGCGAGATACACTGGCGTAATCCCGGGCATCATGGCGTGGGGAGCCATCGGATATGCGTTTAAATCACCTCTAATAGTGCTTCGAGAGACGTTGACGGCACAGCAACACGTCACAGACGTTTTTGGTCCACACGTCCTACCCCTTATGGTATAGCATCCTGGGTCAATGTTGCAACAAGATAATGCACGCCCACACCGAGCACATGTGTCTATGGACTGCCTAGAGCATGTTGAAATCCTCCTGATACCAGGAAGATCCTGGACCTCTCCATCATTGAAAACGTGTGGGATGAATGTGGAAGGGTGCTCCGTCGCAGTAACAACCTGCAGGATCTGAGAGAACAACTGAAACAACTGAGAAAGAACCAAGAGAATGCACTGTGGTCAGGGGAGGTGCGACACCTTACTGATCTGGCGCCAACTTTCCAGCTATAACTGCCAAAGGCTTTGCCTCTTTCATCCCATATTTTAATCAGTTCAATAAAGTCACATGGTCTTTCAGCATATGTATTTGCATTCACTTCCAACCACTCTTGGTTGCATCACATTTTTTGTCAGGCTGTGTATAACAGGAATGCAAACGAAACTGCTGTGTAATTAAGAATATCTGAAAATAATGAACTCTCTGTGTTCTGTGAAGTTAGTTAATTTTGAGAAGATTTTCATTAATGAAGGCAAAAATAGAATTTTTAAATTAACTTTCTTGACACTGATGCCATGGGAAATAATGGTGATGAATGGTACTGACATTAATAAATTTAGTTATAAACACATTATTGGCCATGTTTGCAAAAAAAGGATCAATGTTTACTTAAAGAATAGGTTTTAAAAAGCATGTTACGTTTCAAGTAATTTAATAAAGAAAGGCTTGCACACGATATCCTGAAATATTAGATGTATATTTACATGTATTCATAATCAATGTACACAACAGTTACAAATTGTTCGAAAACGTCTGTGACATTTTGTAGCGCCACGAATTTAAAAATTATGTACAAACATATAATTTTGTTATTGTGAGTAATTCTTACTCTATTGTGCTTCCATTATTTTCAGGCCTCGTGAATCAATTTTCTTCCATTGACATTGGGCCAAGTAGCTTTACTCTGCAACGCATCGCCCCAGGACAAGCTGTTCTCGGCGGCAACCGACTAATTAAGCATTCTTCACCAATAGTTCTATTCGGCAAAGGTGAGTATTCCACAAGCCAGCCTTTTATTTTCTCGCCCTTAATTCGTAAGAAGAGAAAGTATTGTAATCCTGAGCCGAAAATGGCGAATTTTCAGCACAAAAACTCTTGTTGTCGGACCTTGACAATAATAAAGTTGATACATATAGTTCCATATAGTGTAGTAAATTGCTTCCTTAAACAAACTGTGCAGTCAGAAATTCGTATTTGATGGGACCTTGATACCTAAAAATTGATTGTCAACAAAAGTCTGCAATACTCCGTCAGTCTGTTTGTGATCAACGCTTTTTCTCTCCGTCCGTCCATCTGTGGTCAAATAGTTCAGCAATTATCTCCAAAATTGATGTTCTCCGATCGATTTAAATGAATTTCAGACCCTCAAAGATTGAAACGGATATTTCCATTTTGAGAGGTAATGTTTTTTAAGGTTCAACAACATTTTCAAAAATTTTCTCAAGAATGGCTCCAAATTGTTTGAGTAAACTTTATCCTCGGAAAGCGTAAAGAACGCTTAACAGAACGGTTTAGGTTTCATTTTCTTCAAAATTCCTAATTTTTCGAAAATTGCAAAAATTCAAAGGCTTCAAAGTCTTCCTACAACTACAATACCGAATATTGAGTTTTTCCCCCTTAATGAAATCTTTTACTTAAAGGCATTTTCAAATAAGATGTAGGATTTTCCGAAAATATGAGCAGTTTTCGCGTAATTACATTTACGCGCATTTACAACAAAGTCTCCAAATTTTTTCTTTAACTTTTCTCTTCGTTTGTATCAAAAGATGATAAAAAATTGGTGCTCGTAAGATTTCCGCCGAACTCTGTATTTTCGAAAATAGTAAAATTTTAACATTTCTGAAATGAAGATCCATGGTAGAAATTTTTGCTTCAAACAAATTTTATTTAAAAACAAACATGGACATTTTTTTACGGAAACGGGAAGCTTGTGCGTAATTTGTGCTTGAAATCTATGCAATTTATAAAAAAATTCAATAAATGAGTCATCTTGAATATCCAACTAAAATTAACACGTTTAGCGTGATAGTAATAAAGTGATGTTGGCTCTTGTGAGTGTTAAAGCATTATGTTGTATATGCGTATGTATCAATTGTATATGCATATTAAATTAGAAAATATTTATCGTAGATATTGTACCTAAAACTTCAAGTCACCTTTGCTTGTAATCAATTAATTTATGCTTTCAGAATACTTATTTGTAGATGCAGAAGTTGATGAAGAAAAACTGAGAATAATTAATTTGGATAACAAATTTGCAATTGGAAAGTTGCTGGGCCAAGGCGGTTTTGGAAAAGTGTATCTATGCTTTGATAAGGTAAGATAGGCTCTCTGAAGACATAACTTTGATTTACGACGGACGTTCTGTCTTATTTTTGAAACGTCTTTTTCAAAGGATAGAATGTCGGGATATATAAAGGGAAGGTATAATAATAATAATAATAATAATAATAATAATAATAATAATAATAATAATAATAATAATAATAATAATAATAATAATAATAATAATTTCCAACTTGTTTTACAGAGATAAAGTACATTGTTGTTTCTTGTAATTACTAACCATCGATAACCAGTTGTGATGGTTAGCAATACTGAATTTATAATTTATTATCTGTCTACTTGTACATAGTATTTTTATGTGTGGCGTGTTTTTTAACAATATTCTTATTTTTTAACATTTAAAATATAAGTTTTTGTGAACATACAAAATCAAAAACTTAGCTTTAAATCATACAATAAGTGAAAATTTACAGAGATGCAATAGGTATATTTCCTTAGACAAAGTTTATAATTCCATAAATAAATTTATATTTAATTTATACTGCAAACAGTTTTAATGCAATATTTCAGTTAACTTGTTTATATCATTATCATCATGTTTTAAAATCCAATTCTTTATCTTGTGTTTGAAAATATTTTAGGACTTACTATTTTTCAAAGCTGATGGTAATTGATTATATATTTGAGGCCCAATGAACAACAAGGTTCTTGATATTAGAGATTTATTAATTTTGGGCTTTTTAATTTGATTAGTGGCTTTGCTACGTGTACTGTAATTGTCAAATATTCTACCTGTCAAATTATTTCCACTTGTGACAAAATATTTGTAGTTCTTTATATACAAAAAGATGTTGTAATGGTATAATGTTTAGTTGTTTATAAAGAGGCAGTAAAGAATGAGTCTTATTTTTTACAGATAATACGGATAAATTTGTTTTGAGTTATTCTTTCAAGTTTCAAGTTGTTTTGAGTTATTCTTGCAAGTCGAAAACATTAAATTTTTATGATTGTTAAAAAACCAAAAGAATAAATCAAAATGGCTTTTAGGTCATCGTATAATTTTATTCTGCACTATCCTTACCAAAAGTTTAAAGAAAAAATTGGGAGCTGTTTTTGAGGAAATCTTGTTTTTATTATTTTTTAAATTGCACATTTTGCATGCAATATTGCGCGAAAATTACTGAAATTTTCAAATAAATGTATATAACAACAAGAAGACCTCATTAAGGAGAACAAATTTCATTAGAACGTAAACACTTTATCTTCAATTTTATAGATGTAGAAAGACGACGAAAATTCAAAGTTTTGCAATTATCGAAAATTCAGAGTTAACAGTGAAAATCGGACTTATGCAACTTCATAAATGTATTTCACTCTATTTTTACAAGAAATTTAAAGAAATAATTTGAAGCCATGTTTCAGAAAATTTTTATAATATCCCAGGGACTTCATGTAAAGCACCCCTAAAAATTAATGAATGTTTTTCAAAATCGCAGAGCTTTGAGTGAGGTTTTATTCAGTTTGGAAAAAAATCGTACGCATAGTTTTGGCGCTGGTGTTTACACACATGTCTGACAGACGGAAAGACAGAGGGGCAGACAGACGGAGAGACGTTTAAAAAACACTTTTTCGTTATCAGGGGATCCCAAAACCTGTATTTCCGTTGAAATCTCGAAATTGATTTTCCGTAGCATTAAATAACTTTAATCTGTATATACGCATGTATACGAGAAAGTAAACAATCTCCCTCTTCAATATTGTCGTTGTAGGAAAACACTGAAAAAAAGTTGAACTTCTGCAATTTTCGAAAAATCAGAGATTTTAACCTAAATGAGACATGCACCACTATTTTATGCTATCCGAAGGCAAAGTTTAATAAAAAATACGGACTCTTTTTGGAGAAAATTTTGAAAATTTTAGTGAGACTTCATGTAAAATACTCCCTAAAATCATAGTATACATTTAATATTCAGAGGGTATTGAGTTCATTTAAATCGAATTGGGAATATCAATTTTGAAGAAAATCGGCATAACCGTTTAGGCGCTAGCGTTGACCGCAAATGACGGACAGACCGAAAGGTGAACGGCCGGACTAACGGCCGTTTTGCCGTCAACCGATTTTTCGGTTTCAAGAACCCACAAAACAGGGATTATGTCTATACAAATGATTAAGGAAAAATAATAATAATTTGTTGCATACAGGAACGAGATTTATCCACTTTTTCCTTAAAGTGCAGTCGATAAGTCGTTTTGAGTAGCAAAGGGTGACATAGAAGATTTTATTTTGTTTATATTATTATTAGTAAGAAAATCCTAAGTTTTCCACCTCGAAATACTTCGGGAAAAGTTTTGATAACCAAAACATCAAAACAATTTCGGCGATTGTTTGGTTTTGCGTAATATCTTTTGCGCAAAAATAGTTGTTCAATTTTTTTTTCATTTTTCAAATTTCAAAGATCACAACATTTTTTACAAATTTGCACCATAGCAAATTTGCACCAAGCAAATAGTAACAGAATTACGATATTTTAAAATTTCACCAAATTTTCCTTTTTATTCTGAAGTTACCTCAAATTACCAATAATTACTCTAATGTAGAATTTTTGAATTCCTAGTCATTATAAATAAAAAATTCGATTAAATATTAATATTTTAAATTCTTACAGAGATTACACTCACGTTTGAAAGTTCTGGCGAAAGTAACCGTAGGCCTATACGTTCTCCCAAATAATACGATTTATTTACATAAAAAATATTTAACTAGAGTAAAATGACGTTCGTTTCTTCTTCTTCCTTTTATTATTATTATTATTATTATTATTATTATTATTATTATTATTATTATTATTCACAAGAAACACTGCCCTATTTTCAAATACATTTTGGGCACAAAGTTATGAAACTTTCCTTGAAACCATCAATAGTGCGGATGATAACCGTTATTGTGATTGGGGTCGGATAATAACACGTATTGCTAACGAGGATTTGGTCACAGAAGAAGCGCGACTTTCCTGACAAAAGAAATAGTGCAGGCTGACAAGAAGAAGAAGAAGAAGAAGAAGAAGAAGAAGAAGAAGAAGAAAATGTGAAGGGATTTTGCCTAACCACTAATGTTAATGAGACCATGCAGTTCATATATTCTTTCTTTGAAGGAAACTCTGATGAATACCACTTTCTTTTTGATGATTTGATGGGCAAATATAGGGAGATTACCGACCTGACAGCATAATTGTGCCTCCTTCAAAAGTATGGAGAACACATATTGATAACAGACAGCAAACAAAACATCTGTTGCATATTTTCGAAATGTTGAATACAAAATATTAGATGACAGCTGATATCGAAAAAAGAAATAGAATATCGCAGATGCATATCTTAGAGTCTTTAAATCGGCAGAAGACCCATTCACAGGTGCATCAAATAAAGGAATACCTGCCAGCAACGTTACCTTTATTGTTTGTCAGGGATTTTAAAACTCAAGAACGGTGCAATTGACTAATGAAAGAAAGTAATGGATATCGTTGGGAAATGCCGTTGTATCGGCAGTAAGACAAGTCTTTTACTCTTCCCTTTTCACAGGGTTAGCCCATTTGTAGAAATGAATTTTGGATCAAAACCCTTTTTTGATATCCTTTTTTTCTATTGGATTCACTTCATCGTACTTCAAAACTTCATTACTTGAAACGTCTTACGCTCTGTTAAATACTTAAGATTAAATAATAGGGCATTCTATCAGTTCATAGTTGACAACGTAGACCATAATGTGAACATATTGGATGGTCCAATACTTTCCATGCTATGGGAGGAATATTGACAATAATTCGCCAATCTGCAATCGAGCTTCTTCTACGACCAAATTCTTGTCAGCAACGCGTGTTATTTGCTGACCTCATTCATATTGACGGTTTTCAGCTACATTGATTATAGATGATAACAAGGAAAATTTAATAATGTTGTACACACAATTTCTGTGTGCACAGGACAGGGACCTTTTTTTGGTTCTATAAATTTGGTCGCATTCTTTTTGGACTGAATTTAGGTTTTGAATGAGGAAAAAAGGTTTTGAAATAGTATATATTATGTGATATAAGAGCTGTTGACATTCCTGGCTGAGTCTGTTCACATTCCTTTCGAGTTGACGCACAAATCAATTTTGGATTAATATACTTCGCATGACAAAGTTTAGGTACAGTCACATCCTCAACAATAACAATTTTTGAATTGACACGACTCCTTTCGTCTTCACCACAACCACTTTACCTTCGTCCATTCTCCCCTCACGTATAAAACACATCCCGATATACATACCTAAATGTTTTTTATTGCAAACCTCTCTTTCTAAAAAGTGTCGAGAGGGAAATTAGCGATATAGCAGCGATGCAGAAGCGCTATTAATGGCAATATAGGAGATACGACGTGGCCGAAATTTAAGATTTCAGAATCTGTAGTAAATAATAATCTCCATAATGTCCTTCATAAAAAATAATATATTTCGAAAATTATGAAACGCGTCATAGTATTTTTACCACTAAATACGGTTTTTCATTCTTGGAGCAGATTATTATTATTATTATTATTATTATTATTATTATTATTATTATTATTATTATTATTATTATTATTATTATCATCATTATATTGAAGTGCTTTTGACGTAAGTAAATCGTGTTAGTTACCAGAAAGTACAGGCCTACTGTCACTCTTACAGATCTTTCAAATTTAAGTGTAACCTCAGAAAGTATTAAAACAGAAGAGAAAACAGAGATGAAATTTGCAAAGAATTTTCTGACCTTTAAAATTGTACACAACTATTTTTGCGCTAAGATTAACCATTAAAAAGTTATTACGCAAAACCAAAACATAGCCGAAATATTTTTGAATTTTTGGCTATCACAACTTTTCCCGAAGTATTTCGAGGTGGAAAACTCGGGGTTTTCTTACTAATGACAATATAAACAAAATAAAAAATAAAATCTTCTACCTCACCTTCGGAAGGTGGGTTCCCCTTTTGGCTCCCTATCGACTGCACTACTACTAGAGCCCATCAATACGTTTTCTGTCGAATATTCGCCGTTTTCCAGAACACGGTTACAATAGCTTCGTTTCTTACGAAGTAAGGACTAGGAAGTAAAAGAACAAAGTCACTGGAATATTGAATTCGCGGGCATTGAATATTTTACTGCTCCTGATTTAATGAAATTAATCACATTTTTAAACTGTAATTTAATTTCGGTATTACCGGATTTAGTAAACCCTTAATACAGCGAACCAATGAAATTCCCCAGAGGTTCACTATAACCAGAGTCAACAGTATACATTCAACGATTGAAATTCGTTATATAGACTCAAATATTGCAAATGACTTACAAGTCGAAACAACTAGAAACCTTGTAGGGAATGCTGTTTTAAAATATAACGATATAAATGTAAACGATCCGGCAACAGTAGCTAGTCTCTTTCACCAATACTTTTCGAGAATTGCTGCCGATCTCGCTAAAGGTCTTCAGCCACAAAATTCAATAACAGACATTTCACCCAAAATTTTAGACACGGTGTTCGTTTCCGAAACTTCTTCCTATGAAATTCTCAAAATAATCGGTAAACTAAAAAATATATATTCGGCCGGTTTAGATGAATTCCCGGATTCTTTGTTATAGACCTGTGCGTATGCCATTATACACCCGTCAACTCACATATTTAATGCATCACTACTAATAAACAACTAGAAACCTTGTAGGGAATGCTGTTTTAAAATATAACGATATAAATGTAAACGATCCGGCAACAGTAGCTAGTCTCTTTCACCAATACTTTTCGAGAATTGCTGCCGATCTCACTAAAGGTCTTCAGCCACAAAATTCAATAACAGACATTTCACCCAAAATTTTAGACACGGTGTTCGTTTCCGAAACTTCTTCCTATGAAATTCTCAAAATAATCGGTAAACTAAAAAATATATATTCGGCCGGTTTAGATGAATTCCCGGATTCTTTGTTATAGACCTGTGCGTATGCCATTATACACCCGTCAACTCACATATTTAATGCATCCTTATCCACCAGAACGTTTCCAGATATTTTTAAACAAGCTAAAATTAAGCCGCTCTTCAAGAAAGGCAACAAAAATGAAATTCAAAATTATCGGCCCATTTCTCTTCTATCAGTTTTTTTAAAAATATTAGAGAGACATTTTTACGTATGAATGGAAATCTTTCTCAGTAAATACGACGCGCTTTCAGACTGCCAACATGGATTTAGAAAATCAAAATCAACGGAAACAGCCATATTTTCTTTTCTTAAAGATGTCGTCTCATCATTGGATGAAAACGAAGCACCTATTGGATTATTTTTAGATGTCTCAAATGCTTTTGACGTCATTGATCATGACATTTTACTTTCAAAATTACCTTCAAATGGAATACGTGGTATTGCTCTAGATTGGTTATGTTCGTACCTTAAACAACGATATCAGAGAGTGGAAATACCTTACTGGAATGATGGAACATTACGTACGCACCTTTCCGACTCTTTGCCCATTGCACGTGGAGTTCCTCAAGGATTGATTTTAGGCCCTATTCTGTTCCTACTTTACGTAAACGATAACACCTCGACGATTGGAAACGGAAGAACAGTTCTCTTTGCGGATGATACGAACATCCTTTGCAATAAAGAAACCGTAAATAGTACAATATCAGATGTTTGAAATTGGTTCCGAAATAACAAATTAATAGTAAACGAAAAGAACACGGTTTTAAGGCGGTTTTCCATTTCCAATAAACAATTCTGTGCTCCATTGAAAATGAACGGTATACCATTGACTGATGTTAAGGCCACAAAATTTTTAGGTCTCTCAATTCAGTCAAACCTTAAATGGAGCGTCCATTTAAATGAATTGAACAAAAAATTAAGTTCATTATGCTACGCGTTCAGAATTCTTTCAAATTCAGTCAGCCTTCATACTACTCGTTGTGTATATTTCGCGAATGTTCATTCCCGCCTGAGATATGGCATAATATTCTGGGGAAATACATCTTATAGCGCCCAGACTTTTAGATTACAGCAAAAAATTGTACGAATAATAATCAAACCCCACCCACGTGATTCATGTAAGCCTCTCTTCATAAATCTAGGAATTTTACCAATACCGTGTCTGTTTATTTACGAATCAGTGGTTTTTGTCAAAAACGACTTGCTTAAGGGCGGGAATATATTTTCAGAAAATGCCGATGTCTATTACTATAACACTCGACGTAGAAATCATATTCATCAGGTGACAGTATCAATAGCTCATTAAAAAAAATTCACATATAATACATGCACATTATTTTACACTTTGCCAGATGACATTAAACGATTCAATTTGATAGAAAAGCTTAAATCCAAAGTGAAATCGTTTCTGCTGCATAACTGTTTCTATACAATTAGAGACTATACTGAGCATCTCAAGAAAAGCAACATTAATTTTAACAGTGATATTTAATGTATTATTTACCATTGGACTGTATAATTCTAAACAATATGTAACAAGTATTGTTTCGCAGCTTCTGGGTCAATGACCCCCATCTCGATCAGGTTTTTCGTCCAGTTTCCCTGATCCATTGAGCAAATGCTTAGATGGCCCCTTGTTTTGCTTCTGGACATAAATGTAACTTCATTATCTGTGCACGTCTTCTAGAATGCAGTGGGAAATACAATTATTCAAACTATCGTTTCCATGTTGCCGCGGCAGGAAGTATTATTCCGAAGGACAACATGGATAAGAGCCAAAATGTATTGCTTATTTATCCTTGAAAATAGATTTTATTACATGGGAGGTTTTTTTTTTCAAAATTCAAGTAGTATATGACTTAGTGTAGGGATCACAGAATTTTGAAAATGTACACACAATTCACTTCTCCCCGTAGCACGTCATACGCAATTTTAACCGTTTTTTGACGTAAAATATATAAATAAATAAATAAAAGTCCATTGGGGAACGTTTCAGAAGAGGTTAAATTATATTATTTCCTTCAGGATATTAAGGGTTTTACTAAAGTAAAAACAAAATACAAAAAGTATTTCACGATGGTGTGTTTTCATTGGTATTCACGTTGGTGTGGAATGAATTACAAAATTGTTCAATAATTACTTTTCGTATTTTGTTTTTACTTTAGTAAAACCCTTAATCAGCTGAAGGAAATAACATAATTTTATACCACTTTTTCCAGTTATTTATTTTCCATTTATTTATGTTTCTTAGACTAATTAAAATGTGTCTTTGAATTACTTTCCTCTTTTTATGTTTCAGAATTCTACTGCACCGTTTGCTCTGAAGATTGCGAACAATGGAAGTGATCGCGAGAGACAAATTTTGTCTTCCTTGAATCACGTAACTATTGTTTCTTTTTTTCTATCCTATGTTTCTGAAGCTAAATAAATGGGGTCAAAATCAAATTAGATGTTCCAAAAAGAGTGCCATTCAAGACGTCTGTGAGAGTGATGTTTCAATAGATGATAAAAGTTATAAAGTGTTTCTAGGTAATTTCCTAGACTGTCTATTCGATTGAAATTAGAAAATGTAGTCTTTGTCTTTATTATGGACAGTCAATTTCATTGGTTTGATATGTTTATTGACACTTGGACAAGCTAGACGTATTAATTTGAAACTAAATAAATGACATTAATTTAAAACAAAACTAACATGCGTAGTTTTTCAATGTGTTAATAAATACATTACTGATAATACGTATTGACCCTGCATAATACAATCGTGGAATACATTCACAAAATTGTAAAGTATAAGTGATAAAGTATTTCCTCAAAACAAAATTTCACACATTACTATTTTGAAACACGGCACATTTATTTCAATTATTCACGTAACAAAAAAACAACAACATATTAAAAAGGGGGAAAATAGACACTGATTACTCAATAGAACCAATCTATGCTTATGGACTATAGATTAAGGAAAGCTGCAAAAAAAAGTGATGAAGTTGGATTTTAACGCCCCAAAACACCGACCCCAAAATACTGAATACTGTTTACAATAAATACACACGAAAGTAATTGAAATATTTAGCCAATTAGTTTTACTTTCTCGCTTCTCTTACAGCGTTAGAGAGAAAGTTATGTAATGCTTCGCGAAAAAAAGGCGAATTTTCGGCCGAAAAACTCTCATTACAGGAACCTGGCAACAAAAAGTGGACCAATCCAGTTGCTAAATTTAGAAAGTCATATCCTCTAACACGTGGTATAGCCAGAATCCATGTTTTTGGGTATTTTGTTACCGAATAGTCGATTGTCTGTCATACGTCTGTCTGTCTGTGAACAACGCTAGCGGTAAAACCGTTCTGCTGATTTTCTCCAAAACTGATATTCCCGTGTCGATCTTGCTGATGTCGCGGGCCCTTGAATTTCGAACCGATATTTTAATTTTTGAGGGTACTTTACATGGAGCACATGAGACATTTTCCAAATTTAAAAAAATGACTCCGTTTTTAATTAAAATTTGTTGGACGTTTAGGACGTAAACGTAAAGGACGTTTAAGAGGCGGGTAGGTAGTGCAGGTATTATGTTCGTTGAAAACTGATTTTTCGAAAATTGCAAAAATTCAAAATATTTTGGCGTCTTCCTGAAATTAAAAAAATTAAAATCTAAGATTTTTCCCTTAATGAAATCTGTTGTTTAAAGATAGATTTTGAAGTGAGGTAATGTACATTATTACGAAAATTTGAGTATTTTTTGCGTAATTTTGAGTAAAATATAGGCAATTTTTATCCTTGTTTAAACTTTTTTCTCAAAAACGGCTCCATCGTTTTTGATGAAATTTTGTTGTTGGATGGTCTGAAGGACGTTTGAGAAAATGCAGCCTCAAATACAGATGAAGATAGTTTAGAAAGAGGATAGTTTCTGTTTGATTCCGCTAGTGAATGCACCTCATTGAAACAAAAATAAAAGCTCCTTTTACCAAATACCATCATAAATGATAAATTATTAAACGTGCTGGGCAATTATCCGGCAATAAAAAAAGCGTTTATTCGTTATGACACTAGTTTATGTTCATGTTTATGAAAAGGAACTTCCATTTCTTTACGTTAGGCGTATTTTTGATATCATTAAAAAAATATTACTACTAGTTCCGCATTTCTGCCTTTCAAGAGTGTTTATACATGATTTCATTAACTATAGGATTAACCAGGTCTAAATGTCAATATAATAAAAGAAAAGAGCTTGGCAAGTTATGTTTTTGTGTGTGCATGTGTGTGCGAGTGTGTATGTGAGTGTGAGAGTGAGAAAATGTGAGAGCGAGAGGGAGAGCGAGAGGGAGAGCGATATATATATATATATATATATATATATATATATATATATATATATATATATAAAGAGAGATATCATTTTATATTTGAAAATGTTTAAACATATTGTTACAATATATTTCAATAGTTATTGTTCAGAAATTTGTATGACTCTCAATTACTAATTTATTGTAATTGACAATTACATTATATTCTTGCAATAAAAATATACAATACAAAATTATTATATATTTACATTATTTTGAGTGTTTGATGCATTTTAAATACGCATGTATTTAGCACATCAAGTCCTAATGTATTTTCTTTATGTATTTAAATACTTATTCACAAAGTATTTTTGCGAAGTATATTTTGCCCAACCCTAGTTTTGAGTTTGAATTTTACAAAAAATGATGACTGAGATATGCTAATTTGGAGAGAAATTGCGGTATAAATAGTATTATTAACTATAACTAAAGGCAAGAAGTGCTGTGTTAGCATCACTATTTTAAGAGAGATATAGATAGGTAAAGCGCTTATAATAGAGTTAATTTAACGAGGCGGAGTGTAGCTTAGTGATTAATTATAAGGATATGATCAATAGTGTGAGATGGAAATATGCATTAACTTTTTTCAGTGACAGTTGAATTTTGGCTACCGAAAAAAACAGGAAGTTACAATACATAAATCGCTAATATTGGGATTATTTTGTTTGGTGCGTCTAGGGAGGTATTGGACAACCCTCAGAAGGTCTTCACAGCCCAAAAGCTCGCCTATGTCATAGAACTGTTCTTATTTAACAGAGCAGGCCTGCACAAAGAAAATTTCAAACTGAACTTTGGAAAATGATTTCTTTAATTTCCTTTTTGAGTAACTTAGAATTTGTTTCGGCAGCTAAAACTTTGCAGATGAAACACAGAAAATCCCAACCATTTCTAAAAAAGCAAAATAGGTCTCATCAAGACATGACAATCTATTTCCCTGTAAGACCATAAATATCGCATCAGGGTGCGCCAAAATGTATCTCAATTAAGAGTAAGAGGAGAAGCAGAGCATAGTTGCTGAAAAATGAATCATGATTTCAACGTTGCAATTCATTATTTTTAATAAGAATGGAATTTATAATGTTGGATTGAATAATAAATTGTAATGCAGAAATCATTATTCGCTTGCCGGCATCCATGTGCCATTATGCCAGATAGAGAAAAATCTAAACAGAAAAAAATGAAATTAAGTTTAATAACATAAAGTAAAGAAATTCGAATATTTAGGGATTATAAAGGTCTAATTAAAGCAAAAATCCTGAATCCTAGAAAAAAATATTTTTAACGTTTTTAGGATTTCCCGTTCACAGTTGCCAGCATTTTATCTGGGAAAATATTCATCCTAAAATGTGACGCTCTCTAACGATTCTTGCTGCAATGTTTATGGACTCACATTCGGTCTTCTATTCCGCAGCGTGAAATGGTGGGTACCTGCTCGAAATAGCTGAAAGTATACCTTCTGTGTACGGGGACAGACGTATTTATGACAGCCTTGCGCCTGACACTCGCCTCTTGGACCAATGGATCATTGAAGAAAACGGCTTCTCTTGATCCCTTCAATCTTTTCTCTGCGTTTGGGCAATTTTTCTGAAACATCGCGTAAAATGAGTCTCAATTTTTGTATTATAAATACATTTGTATTTAAAATATCCTTTCATTCATGGTATAATTTCTATGATGTTCACTCTGATAACTTTTGCCTGTATTGCTGCGATATGCGCTATATTATATCTTATTGCTGGATAAATAATTCTTATAATTAAGTTGCAGTAAATTTGTCTCCTAAAGATCGGTGAACGAAGTTTATAATGGTCCGCTTCTGAGATAACAGATTGACAGGTTTGTAAATTAAAATTACTTAGGAATAGCGTTGCTAGGTACTTCAGAAGAAATTTTCGTGTGAATACATTTATTTTGTTATAATTTCTAAGTGATATTAGTGATGGTAAGCTTGGTGTAATGAACTATGAGTTGCCAGATTATAATATTTTTATAACGTTATGATTATTAGACTAAAAAATGCTGAAACCTTACAACTTCGAAAAATTAAGACCCCAATTTGACTTGAATTTCTTTTTTCAGATACATGTCACCACTACTATTTTCTTCAAAATGGTGGGAACTCAGGCATATATAGGAATGGAATATATGCAAGGAGGCGATCTTAGTTATTTTATTAAACAAGGGTCAGTAAGTCTTACTGAGTATCAGATCAAACTTTTATTTTATCAGATAGCAGATGGTGTTTACTACCTACATCAGCATGGCGTGTGCCACAGAGACCTCAAGGTAAGTCACTATGGCCAGTTATTTAATTCTCTTAAAAACACTAAAAATATTCATTTTCGATAGAAATATTGACACACAAATGCCATTTTATTTTCTCTTATAAGTAGTATAGATAAATTAATGAAATGACAAGTGGCAAGAATTTAACGGAAATACGCGTTTTCGGATTCCGAGATACCGAACTGTTTTTTTTCTCAAAATGTCTGTTCGTTTGTCCACCTGTCTATCCGTTCGTCTATGAACAACACTAGCGTCTGTGTCATTCAGAGGAATTACTCCAAACGAATATTTCGCAATTGATGTGAACCGATTCAAGGTCCTGCTTTGAAACGAATCTTTTCATTTTGGGGATACTTTACTTAATGTCAGAGATTTTTGAAAATTTCCTCAAACATAGTGAGGAAAAAATACAAATATAGTGATGCTGCGCTCTGGCGGGGGCGTCGTGGGTCGCACCGTCCGTGGTTCGTCAGCTAGAGGATGCAAACGTTTTTTGGAGATTTCCTAAAATCGAAAATTGAGGACTAAAGGCGAGGTTCTTGCCTGCGTTGTCCCACGTACTTCCGACGCAAAGAAAAGCAAATGCACTCTTTTGACAAACAAACAATAACATTTAGGTTAGGGGGAAACCCCACTAGCCGACGGTAGGTCGGCGCCGGATATCGCCACATCCCGAAAAAACATGCACTACAATAATGGGACTAATGACCGAAGCAGTTGACGCGCCCGGAAACACGAAAAAATCAATCATATAATAAGGCGAAAACTAAATATATTTTTGAAAAACCGTCTTTAAGAACAAAACATCGAGGAAAAATCTGTCTTCAATATTCTAGTTGAAAAAAGTTGAAATTTGATAATTTTCGAAAACTCAAGAATTTCAAGAAAAATTTAACCTCCACCATTCTCTTTAGCGTCCTTTACGCCACGCGAGAACAAAATTTAATAAAGAAATATGATACCGTTTTTTGAAAAGTTTGAAAATGTTGTTGAGGCTTCATATAAAGTACTCTCAGAAATCAAAATTCTATTGAATTTGTATTCTATTGAAATTAGTCGTTTTTCGGTGCACGATACTTTCTCTTCTTACGAAATGCGAGAAAGTAAAAATATTTAAAAATTGTTTCACAGCTTTATTTGATTCCACTATGGTGGCGAGCCAGCTTGATGTAAAGATAAGAGGATAACGTTGGTTTATGGAAGACGATGAACGGAAAAAATTGATTTTGCAATAATTAATTAGTTAAAAAATACTTCAAAATTCTAGAAGTAGTTATAAAGTAGTTAAAAATTAAAGTTGTATTTATTTGATTTTGCTGGTGGGTCGGCCATCTTGATCTCACTAAGATGGACCCGCCGGCTACGACGGGCATCTCAGACATCTAGACTGAGATAGGCGTAATGGCTACCTCGTTGGGAGAATGGGAGGTTTGGGGAGAGTGAGAGAACATCATTGGGGATTGTCTTCAGTTACTTTTCCGCTGTTACTGCGGAAGTCCCTGGTGGGTCCCTTAAGCGCCGATGGCTTAGTTTCCCTTAAGCGCCGAAGTGTGTTAGGGAAGGGGGTGGTGCAATATCGAAAAGGTTGCCCCGGCTAGAACGAAAGGGAAACTAATTATTATCAGCGAGTCTGTGCTATTTTTAGCTCTACTAGTAACGAAATTTGTTTTTCGTAAGTATATTCTGTAATATATTTCTTTAAAAAGTATATGATATTGAAGTTTAAAATGTGAAATTTTTAATAGCATTACTAATAATAATGACGCATTTTAAGTTACATTTACAAAAAACATGTTCCTAGAGAATAGACATTACAATTTTCACATACAATCTGATTCTAGAACTACATATAAAGTAATAGAACATAAAATAATTTTTCAAAAGCACACTAACCATTTTGAACATTATTCGTTAAAGACATTCATATTTATTTGCACAACACAACAGTCAAACTTGTAAAACATTTTCCTTGTTATTTCAACTTTAATTAAAATTTTTGGTTTGACTAAAAGTGAAAAAATGACGAACAATGAGCTGCACAGGATCTGATATTCACAATTAAGTTATTGTAAGAAAAGAAAACATTGAATTTTAGTTACCACTTCTGTTTTATTGGTTTGGCAAATTAGAGAAAGTAAGAATGAGAAAGGACTTAAAATCTAAAATGCTTTATAAATTGGATTTTCAGCCTGCTAATATCCTGTTAACTCATGCATATCCAAATACACTGGCAAAAGTGACAGATCTAGGAATTTCGAAATCTGAAATAATGCATAGTGTTATGAGATCACAAGTCGGAACAGAATATTTTATGGCTCCTGAGATGAAAAGAGGAAATTATGAAAAGAATGTTGATGTCTGGAGCATGGGAGTAATGTTGTATATGAGGTGAGTAATTTTTAACAACTGTACCACAAAAAATGTTCGTGATCGAAACTATTCATATTAGTGATCACACAAGTGAACATGAAATTATATAATCGAGTTAACGACGTGAGTAAGCAATTAATGGATTCAATGAGCTGGGTTTTGAGATTACTCACTGCAAACTTCTGTGATTCAATTGTGATAGGCAGATACAAAGATTTTTTTGAATTCCCGATCCAAAAAATGCTTGTCTGCAGGCAATATTTTCAGCTTGGACATCACCGTGGGTGTTCCCTGTATTTTGTCTCAGAAGTAGGGCACTTCTTGGAAATTGCCAAATTTTAATACGCAAAATTATTTTGCGACAATTCATCTATTTTTCAGTTTTCGCCTAGCACTAGGTTTTGCTGAAGGGCACCATTTTTGTATCCATCTGCTACAATATGTAGTACATGTTCATGTTCTTTCAGTCTAACTGGTTCATATGTTACCGAAGCCACTCTAAGAAGTTCTCTGTCTAAACTTCCATCAGAATTAAATGTGACAAAGCTTATCAAGACAATGCTGGAAATTTCACCTTCTCGGCGTGCTGATATTACAGGCGTTTTACAGAGCAATTGGCTACAGGTATGAAGAAAAAGAATGAAAATTTATTATTAATTGTGTCAGAGCTTGCTTTGTTCGAACACCCTTGACTACGAATTTTGCATGACTTTACTAGAAACGAGTTTTTTTTACCATATATACAATGAGGAAATTATAATATCAATTCCATTAAAACTTGTAATTGTTTTCTGTTATAATTCGTGCGACATATAATTTCGGACCACTACCAGCTCTTAAGCGCCCAAAACACATACTGCTACCACTAGTCAAAATTTAATTTTTGTTCAATGCCGCCAAGATGTGAATTGTCACGGCTTTTTACTGACGATGCGATCTTTTGTATAAACGCACGGCTGAAAAATTCTCCAACAATTACCCCTCGTGGCGTCATATGAATATATATGGTCGTAATTCTTCGAAATCTCGACAATGGGAGCGCGTTTGCGCGCCAATATCTCTTAGCTGAGGTTGCAATACTAACCCTACATAATTAAGTTGATAGTCGGTCGCATATATACGTGCATCTTAACGGTGTTTTACTCGAGCGAGGCGAGTCGTCGCGAAACTGTGTTCGGCCATCTTCTTTTTAAATAATGCTATTCTATCGCGCCTTCATTTGCAAAAACTTTTAATTCTCGGAGTGTTGACACTACAGTGTCTCCATTATCTGGCGCGATCTCGCGAGCGTCTATGAAAGCAGTTCAACTCTTCGATTCTTTATCCTTTCAAAGAGTTTCACACGAAAGGTGTCTGTCTTTCTCTCTAGAAGCAAACGCGCCGTTTTTGGAGAAAAAATATTAGAAGTTCGACGCGAGACGTTTAAAATGCATGCTCTTTGCTGTTATTTAGCGTCAAGGAATTGTTATAAATGATAGATTTCAAAGTACGGCGCCAAATTTGAATTAATTTTGGCCGTCGATGTTCCAACACAATTCATTCTTTTTGGATTCATCTCCGAATTGGTTCTTTTCACAACACATTGAAGATAGCGGCAACACAACTTGTATCAAATTATTTATACAATATATCACCGATAAATCAATCATTGTAAATGATTGACAGCCTTCAGGGGGTTCCAAAGTAAACACACCAAATTGTACGTTCTTAGCTTCCTTTTACAATTGATATATTGTCGCGATTAATTGTGATATTTTTTAATAGTTTCAATTTTATTTTATTTTTCAGGACGAGACAATGAAAAGAGAAGTGCTCGTTATAAGGCAGAAATATGGGCAAGGACCAAATCGAAATCTATTACAGACTCTTCGAACTATTGTGTCCTAATGACAGTAGTACAGCAGTTAAATAATACTGGTAGTTAAATCATAGTAACACAAATGTTATTGGTGTGGTTTCGTATTATAAATTATATTAAAACAAGTATAGAACTGGGAAGAAACTGAGAGGAACTGGAGTCAATATATTATTTAATTTTATTTAAAAATTTAACTGCCTACGCACCCTGTCAGTTGTTGGCTGAATTGCACAACGTACTACATTGATTTTTCTGTATTCAGAGTAAGCTGCCTAAGTCAACCACAACAACGGCTTAAGGTATCGACATATGATTTGCGCCTAGTTGTTGCAGATGCTGAAGCAAATAACATATTTCGTTTTATCGTGTGTAAAATTTGTAATTTTGGATAAACTGGCAACAGATATTATATTGTCAACAGATATTAATTGTAACAGGTATTATTGTTAACAGATGTTATATTGAAACATATATTAAAATATATTTTTGAATGAAAATATATTTTGTTTCACCCTCAAAGCGTAACATACGCGGTTTACCTCAATTTTACTAACTAGCTGAATGACGGGTCGGAGACGCTTTAAACTGTTTCAAAAATATTTTTATGTGTAAAAAATGTCTACTATTGAAGTTATAAATAAAAAACCTGTAAACATACAGTTGTCTGATTCATGCATTCTCGAATGTGGTATGTAAAAATTAATGTAGTAGGAAATAAAACTAGATAACAAACTATAGGTGCTACAGAATGACACAGACTTTCTCGTAGTATAGTTTTCTAATTTAATTGGTGTGGTCTGGCTTTAAGGTTTTGCTCCATTCTTTGGCCAGATGCCATCTATAGGCGCCCAAAGTACTTTTTTAAAACATTTTTTCAAGTTTTTGATTTCCTAGTAGTACAACCGAATTATTACTTCAATAATATTAAAGAAGAGTAAAAATTCGTCCTAAATAGAAACTTTCAGAGAAAAATTTGAAGCGGTTTTTAAGAAAATGGCTATTAAGCATTACTGTAAATGCGAAATTTGAAGATCTTTTTAACAGGAATCTATTGAGTTTCCGAAATTTCCGATCATTTGAAATCATTTGAAGCACTTAACTTACAATTCTAATAATACATACAAATTGATGAAAATGTCTATATTAACGGAGTGAGAGGTATTTCAAAAATATTACATTTGTGTAATTTTTGAAAAACAAAAGAATACACCAAAATGAACATTACGTCATATTAAACAGTGCACAAAACACTATTATAAAAATTTGAAGAAAAAATGTGGAACCATTTTTGAGAAAATAGTGTTTGATCGTTTCTGAGAATGCGGAAGTTTGAGCTCATTTATACAGAAAACTGTTGAGTTTTCGAGAAAAATTACTTGACATTATTTAAAGTACATGTACTCATAAATATAATAATGTGAAGAATTTGCTTTTAATGTAAATATTACCGAAATGAAAGGCAAGTCAGAAATATTTCATACTTACAATTTTTGAAAGAACAGAAGAATAGAGCAATTTTTCCGTTTGTATCATGGTATAGGGTTTGTTTGGCACTAACAATACCAAAAATTTATAGAAAAATTTGGACCCGTTTTTGGGAAAATCTTGTTTATGTAATATTTTAAAAACGCAAATATTGCATGCACTATTGCACGAAAACTACTGACATTTCCGAAACAATGTATATGATCTTATTGAAAGAACTATTTATACACAACAAATTTAATTTGAAGGAAAAATCTCTGTCTTCAATTTTGTAGCTGTAGGAAGACGCCGAAAAAAATTCAAACTTTTGCAATTTTCGAAAATTCAGAGTTAACGGTAAAAATCAGATCTATGTCCCCTTAATAAATTTATTTTACTCTATTCTTACAAGAAATTTAAAGAAGAATTTTGGAGCTGTTTTTGAGAAAATTTTGAAACTGTCCGGGGTTTTCATGTAAAGTACCCCCAAATTTTAAAGAATGTTTATCAAAATTTCAAAGCTTTAACTAGAGCCAGATAGACAGGGGAATCTTCAATTTAAAGATCGTACGAATGGTTTAGATGCTAGAAGTGTTCACAGACGGACGAACGGACAGACTGACAGACAGACGGACGGACGGACGGACGGACGGACGGACGGACGGACGTTTTGCTTCCAAATGGTTTTTTGGCTACAAGGACTCACAAAACAGGGATTCTGGCTACACCATTTTTTAGAGAATTTTTCTCTTTATTTAGCAACTGGTTTAATGTACTTTTTCGCCACCAGAGCCCGTCAATGAATTTTTTCCGCCGAAAATCGGCTGTTTTTTCGCGCAGCATTACATAACTTTCTCTATACTACGTATATTACTCCGTATATACGTACCTATTCTAGAAAGTAACTATGTAAGGATCTCACTCTTCTTGTCGGGTGTTTTTCTGTCTGCGGCCACTACCCTCCTCATAATACAGTGGTGGAGAACCTAATATGAAAGCTTCAGCAGAGTTTCTCTGAAAATTACATTGTTTCAGTTTCAGGCCGCTTATTAAAGACAATTTGTAGTTTCAAGCTCATTTTATCGAACATGCCGTTGAATATTTATAGATTTATATTAAAATGTAAGTTTGTACTTATTGATTAATTTTAATTTTATATTTATTTTATTTATTTATACGTAAAAAAACTGCTATAAACTGAGTGCGACGTACTACGAGAAGTGTATTCTGTGCACGTTATCTTAATTATACCATACCGTACCATACCCTAAACTATATACAATTTGAATTCTCAATGCAGAAAGAAATGAGCGATTTTGGCTAGAACTGTTAACAAAATATTCGCTACCATGTAATAAAATTTATTTTTAAAGGCAAATCAGATGTAAATTTGTATTCATATCCCTCATCATGTCCTTCATGAAGGAATATACTTCTTCCACACCACATGGAGAACAATAATTTGAATAACTATATTTCTCACTGAACTTTAGAAGACGTGCATAGATAATGATGTTTCATTTATTTTACATTTACTATAGTTGAAATTAAATATAAAAGAGAATTATTTCATTACTGTTATCAAACACGCTAGATGTCGCAAAATTATCCTACAAAATGATAACTATCCCACAGGGTGGCAACGCAGACAATGTTCCTTTTGCTTCAGAGTTATCCAATTCCTGCACGCCCAAGGAAGATCGCAGCGCTAAAAAGAAAACATAAGTTTTTGGAAAAAATTATTAGAATCTCCTGGATTGATCCGAAAACAAATCTCTACCAGGGATTTGTTTTCGGAAGCCCACTTCCTCTCCAGAGGATCGAAACGCATCGAATGACACCTTATTGGTCTCGGTTGGTAGAAGGGAAAGGGTCTAGCCGTGAGTGACGGAAGGGTGCTATGTGGGACTAAATGGAACGGACGCATGTTACTCGAATACTATGTACTCATTGAATGTGACGTCGCCGACGCTGTAAAGTGTATTAAAAGTATTTTCATGTGAGAAAAATTTCTAAATGCCATGCATAGCTTTGCTGCTCGTGAAAAGCAGAAGCCTCACCACGTTACCTGTGTTTCACACAAGATTACACAAAAATACTCATATTTTCGATAAATTGAACAAGACCTTATTTTAAGATCTGTTTCTAATGAACACATTAAAAAAATGATATCTTCACAATTGTAGTTACAGAAATACGCCGAAAAAATTTGAATTTTTGCAATTTTTGAAAAAAAAAAGGGTTTTAACGAACATGGGACCTGCACTATTCTCTCATATGTCCTTTACGCTATTGACAACCAACTGTAATCAAAACATTTTGTAAGATTATTTAGAAAATTTTGAAAATGTCCTAGGGGTCTCAAATCTCCCTAAAATCTGTTTCATAATCAAGGGGCTGCGACATCAGTAAGATAGATTGTGGAATATCAATAATTGCCATATTTGGAGCCAAAGTTTTCAGTTATTAATGTAAACCGATCATGACATTGACCAAATATAAATATGTGAATCCATTGGAGTTCAAAGTAGCTGGCTTTGCGAGGAATAGAATATTAGGATAAAGAGATATCAACGGTTTCAATTGAGTGGTATTGCCTAATGTGGGACTCAAAAGGACAAGTAAATTATATATTTTAATCTGAAAAAACGCAACAGACCACCTGAGTTGCGCCTAGCGTGAGGCATGGTGTTTTTTATTAATTAAATTTTTTAGAAGTAAATAACAACCCGAGGAGCCATTCACATGGGCAAATATGAAATAGTACAGTCCCGCGACAGGCCTATACAATGTTTGAGGAGCCCGAAAGTGCTCTTTATTGTAAATGACTCCAATGTATGAAGCGCGAGGAGCCTTGCTGGTATTTCTTATTGTGTTATAAGGGTAAAGGACAAGAGTGATGCAAAGCCGTAAAGCTAGCCGCCACGCAAGAAAATAGGAAACGAACTTATAAGTGTAAGTATGTGCTATTTCGAAACACCACAAGTGTCCGGCCTCTGCGCATTCAAAAGTGCCGCACTTCACGGTTTCATTTAGGAACTGGCGCTGTCTGTATTTCGGTACTGGAAAAACTTTAGTACGGTCCAAGGCCGATAGATGGAAACAACATCCGTTGCTTCCATGAAACTGTTAGAGGACGCCGAATTCAAGGATCTGATTTGGGATTGTTAACGAGCAAACCCTCTATGGATACAGACATTTTTGTTTAGTTTTTTTAACAATGTTTACTAAGCATATTAGACATCAAATAAAATCTATTTTCGTGGAAATTCTACTTTTTGCCAAATGCAAACATTCTGTGCTAAAAGCAAAAGGCACACTTACCTCTCTTCGAAGACTTAAACTAGACAAAAACATAGATACTCAGACAAAAGTTAACATTATAATGTAATTTATAAATCCAGATTTGTTGTTGCTAATCGTTGGTGTTTGATCATGTTGCTTCTAAGATGTTTACTCTTCATTCAGAATCGGGCTGACATATAACATACTCGTATATAGTGGCCCAAGGACCAAACTTGCGGGAGCCAAGTTTTCAGGCTGCCAGCATTTTCAAATTAGTATTTATAAATGACAATTAGTAGGAGATAAATGTAATTATATGTGAAATACGAATAATATTAAAAGTGATTTTTATTTCTGATATTTTTCTGTGATGTTTTGATACGAGAAGCTCTATCGTACATCATAAATAGCTCTTGTGTGTTCTAATTATTATAAGGATTAAACATAACACATTATAGAATAAAAACTCTTGACATCAGTTCACCGTTTCTTGGGGTACATGCTGGTGAGATATTCTTGAGGTACATTCAGGTAAACTTGTACCAGAATATCTAAGTCATTTACATTAAATAAATGCCTAAAAAACCTTATGTTAATTTATATATTCCTAAAATATATCATTAGATAATGATTTAATATTTGTATAAATACATTCATTCTGTCCAGGTTTAGATAATTTTATTCTCTATTTTATATTTTGTCGATTTTCTTAAACAAAAAAATTAGATTAAGTGCCCCATGTACTTTCGTTTTCATTGCAGCTACCAGAGATTTCAAAGAACGTTGGCAACTAATATTGATTAACACCTGATTTTCGTGTCATTATAAAGTTCCTGCCTTGACTACGATGACAGAATTGTATTTTATCGCTTGCTGCAACTCAATCCCTCGTACAAGATCGTGATTATCATTTCATATTAACTCAATTATACTTGATTACCGATATCACGTTGATTCAGTCTCTACACGCCTGAATAGAAAGTAATAGAATAAGTACACAAAAAAACTGGCTAAATTTTATTGTCAGCTACACTTATGCACTAATTGATTTACGATGAAACCATTAACGTACCGTTAAGTGCAATTCTCAAGAACTACAAATTAAATAACTTTATTCAAGGCATTCTTACTATTTTTCTTCCAAAATGAAAACACCCAGACTTTCCAATTCCATAACCGTGCTTATTGGAGTTTGCCTTTCAGGTGAAATAAACTCAGACTGTAAATTCAAGATTGAGATTAGTTACCCACTCATGTATCCTTTACTCCTTCTATGTCTTACAAACAAGGACTTCTTACCATCTCTTGTAACTGTAGTTATCTAACTTCGTGATCTTGACAAGGTCCATTCACATTACAAGACGTATTTAGCACATCTTAGTTGATATTCTAACACCCAACGTTGAAATTAGTCTTTCTCAAGTTCATCTATCTTGTGGAAATGCTAAATAACCGATTGATTACGTCATCGTCTACTATTCCTCAAGTCACACCTCAATTTATAACAACTGATCAAAAGCTTCTTATAACCACCGTTTTCTTTGTCATTCTACCAGTGAAAACTAACGGAATATTTATTACATCAATGCATATTGTCCTTCTCACCTCATCAAGTGTGCAGATTTTCTTGCCTTGCAGCAAGGCTCCCGGTTATGACCTCATCACCAGAACACTGCTAAAAGAATTGCTATGCAAAGGAACCACTTTCGTTCCTGGTCTCTTCAACAGTATCCTACGTACCGGACATTATCCAGCGCAATGGGAAGTAGCACAGATCCAAGTCTTTTTAAAACCAGGTAAACTCCCCCAAGAACCCTCATCATACAGACCCAGAAGTATTCTTCCAAGTTTGTCCAAAGTGTTCGAAAAACTTCTCCTACGCAGGCTACGATATTGCTAGAGAACAAATGTCTTAATCCCAGATCACCAATTTGGCTTCAGACAACAACACTCCAATACTGAACAAATTAATGGGATCACCAACTTCATAGAGAAGACGTTCCAAGAAAAGCAATAGTGCTGCAGTTTTTGACATCTCTCAAGCTTTCGATAAAGTTTGGCACGATGGCCTTCTCTAACACAAACCCAGCGCTTCACAGAGGCCTAAAAGTGCCGACAGTCTTTGAAAGAATCGAAAGAAGCAGCTCAAATTATCTTCAACTACTGGAAAAACACCCAAATCCTTTAGCTATTGTATGTATTGTGACCTTTAACTTATTTTAGGAATATTATATGACGAGGTTATATCAATTTCGAACCTCGCGTATTCACCAAATATGTGACCGCTCCCTACTATGGGATACAGATGAGCGGATCACTCTAATAACTTAATGTTACTACTTGACCTTTGACCTGGTAAATCAATATCATCAAAATTTAGGAAGATTTTCTTATGTCCTAATCGTCCTACAGGAGTGGGTTCGTCTTTTATCCTGCTTTTGAATATTAAAATAAATGCAGGCAAGTTAACTTTTAACTTTAACAAAGTTTTGATATATTCTACCAAAGCTTCTGATACAATTTCGTTAAGAATTTACACATTACCTAGAAATTCATATTACTTGCTGTAGTGTTCAGCAATTTCCTAAATATTGATCAACTGCAGTTGTACCTTTTCTATTTGTAAAATACTTTGAATGGCCCAATATAATCTTTCACTTTTACACAAACACAATGAAATACCTTTATACAATTCACAAAAAAACATCAAATCACATTCACTGCTGAAAGAAAATTTACATGTGCAATATACACTTTGTATATACCTTTTAAATAAACTAGTACAATGAATGAGATCCCTTTAATAAGCGGTTTTACTGTCACGCAACTTATTAACCTTTTTACTATTTAATTAAAAACAATTTAAATCATTAATTGCAGAAAAGAATATTCATTAGAAGAACAAATATAGTAGTTAAACAAAAGAATTAAAATAATAAATTTTACACCTTTTTGCATGAACAATTTATCTGAATTCTCATTAGGATGGAAAAATACTGAAAAGTTACGCTTAATAGCCGATAATTTAAATGCCTGGCTATCTCTGTCTGGGCGTGAGGTGAATTCTATATATTCTTATGCGTGATTTCCCCTCCTCTCAACTGTTCTTTTAAAAGGGATTTTGTCGAAGTTTTAAAATCTGGTCTTTTTGACTCACGACGTCGCCGCGATGACACGTTCCTGCCACTCCAGACGACGGCGATGGTCCCGTTGCATCCAAGGTCGAATTAGCCTCTTGCGTCGTGAAAAACCGTCCCTCGTCGATTTGTTGCACGCCGACCTCGCGAAGTAACACAGCTCGACGGCGGTCTCCAACGAATATACGTTATTCCTTACTTGGAATGTCCAAGCGAAATATAACTTGCCAACAAGAAAAAAATATAACAAGAAAAAAAAGAAGAAGCTTTTGATGGTTATAATTTGTTGGATCTCCTCTCGTCAATATCAGATCGCACACCGCAAGACAGTACAGGTCCGTTCCGTCCGAAGGTTCACAGCAGAAAAGAAAGTTTTTCCCTGCGGTGCTGATCGCGCCGTCATAAATTCTTCAAGGCGATTCCTGATTGGATGTTGATTTCTACTACGTGAGTGCGTTCAGAACTTTTACTCAGAATCTGATACAGAATATCCTTTCTTGCTGGCGCACCCCCTTGTAGTTCAGTGGTACTATTACTGCTTTGGTCGTAGTTTAACATTGTCGCGCGCTATTTAAACAATATAACCGACTTATGAGCGGTTATTGACTTATGAGCGGTTATGTATTTGGCGTTATTGTGTCGGTCGTGCGGCTTCGCCGGACAGCTACCGGTGTCCCCCCATGCTAGCTGACGGTAGGTCGGCGGTGGATCTCTCCATCCAGCGGGGGAAGATCACCGCCATCTCCCAAGGAAAAATACACTACACTTACGGAACTAATGACCTAAACTGTTGACGCGCCCGGAATCACTAATCAACCAACCAACCAACCAACCAGCAAGAAGACGACGGTGAAATGTATCACAGCGATACATTCATCTACATTAATTTGGCAGTCAAATGTCAATTTTATCAAATTTACTAATTTTTTCAATATGAAATAGATTGCATTTACTTTGTTTAGAATAAAAAAGGAAGACCTTGACAGACTATTTCGCATCCGTTTCTTTTTCATGATCCAGATTCAAACAAAGCGAGAAAATACCTTGTAATTTTGTACCTTATTCCATAAAATTCATATCGGCCTTTTAACATAAGCATTCTTCATTCTCTGTCTTTCAGTTCTGAAACTTACAATAGGTCTCCTCTACATAACGTCCACAGTAAGTTTAATCCCTCAATTTCTTTAAAAAGTGATTTCTCGCGTTTATTATCTACTAGCTGAAGTACCCGGCGTTGCTCGGGTATTTATTACAGTAAATTATTTTACATGAAGAGGAATTCAATTTTTTCATGCCCTCCGGCGGGACCTACCTCTATCTCTTCCATTGAATCCCTTCTCCGCCCTACTCCCTGCCATGCTCTGCCCGGCCACGCCATGATAGCTGTCTTCTTTTGACCCCCATTTAAAAATTTCTGGATTACCTCGCTCACTTTTCCACAAATAATTACCTATTTCTTATTTGAAGTTTCAGCTTCTAAATATTCACTTTATAACTAAAAGCAATGAACAAATCTAAACTACAAAATAAAATACTTGTAAACTCACATATCTAATTTTTTGTAGAGTTTTATATAATATTCCAACACTATCAATAAATTGTCACGTAAAACTTATCCTATTTTTATATTTTTTCTTCTATTGTATTCATAAAGAAAGTTTTGAAATTGATCTGTCAACTCGTGACCTTGAAGGGAATTACTGTTTTAAGCTGAGTATAACATGCAGAAGTTCATGCACGGGTACGGTAGTTGGTAGATCCCGAGTAATAGTTCTAATGTCATAACGTAATTGATGAATCTGAATCATAAAATAAATGAAAATACTTGTATTTATTCTGAAACATAATTACCAGCTTTATAATTCTGAAGACGACCAAACTATATATGTTTAATGTCCTATGTGCTAGTAACATGTAGTATAAAACTTATTTGTTCAGGTAAATCAATTCATCATGCCACTGATATATTAGAAAACTAATGATCCACCAACATTACATTATGTGTAAATAATAAATTGACAATGCACAGAGCCACATAACAAAACAATATTAGCATCATTATTTTATCTCAAGTGATAGAGGTTATGGATCCTAAAATATCAATAATAGAAACCAAGAACTCCCAAATATTATTTGCTTAGACCAAAATATTTTTAGACAAATTTTTTTTGCTTATTTTTGTTTTGAAAAATATGAAAGAACTCATTCATTGAGAGCAATTGATATGCAAAAGAACTTTAGAGATTAGTCTTAATATGTAAATGATCATTCCTAAATTACATACCACTGCACAGAAATCTATCACATATTGAAGAACAAATTTTACTGGGTTTACAAAAACATACATTACTTTCCATTTTTCCAATTTGTAGAGGAGAACTGAATAACAGAAACAAAGGAGTCCCAGATGTTTTTATTTGCTTAGGCAAAATATTTTTAGATAAATTAATTTTTTCCAATTATTTATTGAAAAATATATATAAATTCATTCATTAGGAGCAAGTGATATGAAAAACAACTGCACATATTAGTCTTAATATTGTAATGATCATTGCTTAATTACCAACCACTGCACTGAACTTCTTCACATACAGAAAAAAACGTACAACTGCAATTAATATGACAAAAAACTGTACAGATTAATCTTAATATGTAAATGATCATTCCTAAATTACACACCACTGTTCAAATATTGAAGAAAATATTTACTGGATGGAGTGAAAACATATACACATTTTACATTTTACCATTTTGAACCTAGGAACTGTGTAAATAGTCAAATTGAGAGTCCTAATGCTGCCCTACTACTTAGATAATTATTCACATTTCTTCCCTTCATGCAGTATTATTTTCAATGGGGCGAGTGATTACTTCAGCAAGTCGATCTTCCCTCTGAGTAGCCGATTCAAAATTTTAGTAGACTGCCTATCTCTTGGCATTTGTAATCTGTTTTGACAATTGCGACACTCGTTTCGTCAAACAATTCGATTGTCACAAATTTCTGTAAAAGAATGCGTTGTTTAGATTGTATACGATATCTATATATTGTACATTGTACATTACTGTAAATTCTGTACTGTATATTATTTTACTTTTTATTCTCTCAACCTACCTCAATTATTAAACACTTTCAAACTCGCAATGATTTCTTGCCACTTTGTGTATAACATGGACAAAGAGCAATGCATGAACATTGACATTCTTTACCACTTCAGTTACGGTTTTCTTTCAAATGTTCACACAGGGACATTACATAACCTTATTTAAACTCAAATGAATTTCGTAATAATTCTGGACATTGATGAAATCAGTAGTAGATCTTAGACGTCATCCTCTGGTGGCGCGCAGCAGAACTATTGGCATTGATGCACTCTTGAATCTGTGATGTAAAGCTAGGCAAAAATGTCCAAAAAATTAATTATTTTGAAAATATATTACTGTTTATGTTTGTAAATCATATCCTAGAGTACTCCAGGCCTTTAAAGAATGCTAGCACAAAAGTTTCATCGGCATTGGTTCAGTAGATTCAGATATTATCGCGCTGTAAGACAACGCACTTCTGTCATTCTATATTAGTATAGATTGCGAAGAATGCAAAATAACAGAGTCAATAAAAGTCTCCTGCTCCTTAACATTCAAACTTGTCGATAAATTGTGGGAAACAAAACCGGAAGAATGCACAATCAAGAAACACCTTAAAAGAGGAAGAATGAAATCAGAACTAGAAACGGTTGTAATGACTGCGCAAGGTCAGGAATTAAGACCACAAAATTATGAAAAAGTTGTTCTCAAAATTTCTCATGATAAAAACCGTATTGGTGCGACATTCAAACGTCTGGAATGTGCAATACCCCCTTGGCCTACCGTATTGCTTTATTGGAAGCAACGTATACTTAGCGCAAAGAAGTGTAGAAACACCCACAGTCACTAGATCTGCTTCTGAGGAAGCTTGTCGCAACTTGGAGCAGGTTTTATATTTAACCGACACGTAACACTTTAAAATGTGAATTTAGGGAAATAGTATTGTTATCGATAGAAAAATAAGAAGGAGGAGGAGGAAAAGGAGGAGGAAAAGAAGGAGAAGGAGGAGGAAAAGGAGGAGGAGGGAAAGAAGGAGAAGGAGGAGGAAAAGAAGGAGGAGGAAATGAAGGAGTAGGAGGGGGAAAAGAAGGAGTAGGAGGAGGAAAAGAAGGAGTAGGAGTAGGAAAAGAAGGAGGAGGAGGAAAAGAAGGAGGAGGAAAAGAGGGAGGAGGAGGAAAAAAAGAGGAGGAGGAAAAGAAGGAGGAGGAGGAAAAGGAGAATGAGGATGAGGATGAGGATGAGGATGAGGGTGAGGGTGAGGGTGAGGGTGAGGATGAGGGTGAGGAGAAGAGGAAGAAGAAGAGGAAGAAGAAGAAGGAAGAAAAGGAGAAAATTTTACCTAACGTAAACATGTTCGATGCTGGTTTGAACATCTTCTTAACTTCCTTTACCCTCGCTCTACGCGGATTAACCTCATGCAATACGGCCGCGAGACCGCGTGTCTGGCTGGCACCGCGACTGCGGGTGGGCGCGATCGGTCAAGTGTCGGAGGCTGGGAGTAGCCGGGCCTTTCCGCGAAGGGAGGGTCCGATGGGGGTGTGGAAAGGTGGGAGGTGTCGAGCGGGGATCCTTCGGTCGGGAGGGGGCGGAGGCGAGGGCAGGGAGTGGCGAGCGCGGACGCGCTTATCGCTTGCTGGCTCGCGGCCAGGCGCAGATTGCGGGCACCATCCGTCTTCGACTCGCGAGGGGTCGCCGCGGGGGGGGGGGAGGCAAGTCTCCATGCGCAGTGGGCCGAAATGCTAAAAAGGAGTGCGAAATTTGAACATACGCACCGGCATCGGTGGCGCAGCGTATCAATGGATGTCACTGCAGTGGCTCTGACCGGGAGGTCCTAGGGTTCGAGTCCCAACGCTGGCAGGGTTTTCGGCACCAGATACATAGGTAGAATTCAGCCGCTGCCTGGAGGAGAATTCCAGCGGCCGATTGCTCTGATCGGTAGTTTTCCGTCGTTTCTCCGATCAACTCCAGGCTAATGCCGGAGCAGTAAACTGGCCACGAACAGCGGCCATCTTAACTTCCACTTCCTTGCTCTATTCTCACTCCTTACTTTCACTGAGACCAGTCGGGAGCTTAGAGATTGTACTGGGTGGAACGGTGCTCCGCTGGTGAGAGATGTCCAATAGGGAAAACCTCGCGAGCTGACGGGTAAGTCCTATCTCTCCATCCAGCGGACAAAGATCACCGCAACCTTCCGCTATAAAACCATGCACCACACTACCGTACTAATGACCTTAGAAATTGATGACCTCTTAATTACTAATCAATCATTCCATGACCATTCGCCGCCATCTGTTTCTGATTTGTTTCTGGGGTTTCTCAATAGCTGAAGACATGCTGAGATGGCCCCTCCTTTTCCTTCCCAGAAATAAATGAAAATTACCGTACTACCTTCGTACTACCTTCCCAGTTAATGATATGATATGCCAATAGTTTAACTATGCCAAATGTAGCATGTCAATAATTATATGTCAATATTAGTAGTTTTATGAGTATGTTAATGAATGTGAATGATATGGTTAGGCGGGTGATCAATCTTTGTTGCCAAAAACTGTTGATCATATTTCTGTATCACATAAAAACTGGGTTTTTGAGAAATCATAGGGCTGTTTGCAAAGTGTGTAATTTTATATTAATTGTGATTGCAATGTATTTAGAATAACAGACTTCTGAATCAATACAGATATCAATTATTTGATCATTTCCTTTGACGTGTTTTTCGGTGAGACTGGCAATAGAGATAATAGGCATGATTTTTACAAAATAATAATAATAATAATAATAATAATAATAATAATAATAATAATAATAATAATAATAATAATTTTCTACCGGGAGTGATAGCCAATGGAGTTGCGAGTTTGTAACTGAAGTTTTGTAAATCGGGAGGACCTAGTTTCAAGCTCTCACGACGTCAAATATTTTTCACCAGCTGTAACAGCCGGTGCCGACAACTTACTATTTGAAATTGATAGCAGTCTTCCCCGATTGCTCGATTTTGTGGTTTCCTCAGTTTAATTCCCAGAGGATTCTGGAACAGTGTCTTAACTACCATAGTGCGGTCACTGTGACCGCAGCATATTAGAAATCGTCCTCTGCAAGTCGAATTGTAAAGACCTTTTATCTGAAACATCACTCTACCTTATTGTAAGTCTGTTGAGATTTACGCAGATTGATCCGAGGCTAATAATACTTTTAATATTTAAGTGAAGTAATGTTCACCAGTCCCTAGGTGACTGTACTGAGGTGTATGTGTGGCTTATGACACTGCGTCTGTGCAGTGATATCACGTGTAGCATGTATAAATGTTATAGTTTATCAAACGAACTTTGAATAAGTTCTTCTGCAATTCCGTGATGGGCGTGGAAACACTTTTAATGATAAAATGTCATCCAGTATGAATATATTGATAAGCTTCTTTGGCATGCAAAACGTATTTATTGCACTTTTATTTAATTGTAGCTATTTATTGTAGTTTCTACAATTTTTCATATTGTTCTAAGTTTTTATTTAAATTAATAGAATACAATATAATTTTTCAGATATTAATGAAGATTTTTCACTGAGTAAAAATCATTCTTTCTTCCTTTGGTAAAGGAAATATATTAATATGTCACCGTGACCGCATCACGGTGTTTGCGCGACTCCTAAAGCACTGTAGTGGTTAAGGATCAAAGGAAGGGTCTGAGATTACAAGCGATCCTTCCTTTTTACTTCCATTCTTTAAACCTGTTCCCATTCCCATCCTTTTGGCTGAGCCATGTCTGCATATGCATGCATGCTGCTGAGCATGCATGTCTGCATATCTATCCGTGACCCACAGAGTCTCCGATGGTCTTTGGAGATAAAGGACGCGATAGCTGTGAGACCTGCTCAAGGAATAAAAGGAGGCACACAAGGACCTCCAAGGCCATGGCGCAGCATATTAATTATGATTTCCAGGTAATTGATATTTCTGTCAATTATTGTTTTTAACGCCTAACAGTCGTCTTAGATTTGTTGGCAAAAATATTGTACTTACATAAAAAATTAAATATTTTGTGAAAACGGCAAGCTCATTTCATTTTTAAAGCATTCATTTATTTCAATATATTTTCTTTCAATTGATATTTAATGGATTTTTTATAGAATTGCAATAGGACATAAGATCCTGTTCGAATAGGATAGAAGAGGATATGGAAAATATAAAATGGGATAAAAGAAATATAGGAAATACGAAGAAGGAAATTAAGATCCTATTATAGTGGAATAATGATATGATCTATAATATTCTGCGTTGTAGAATACGTAACGTTTTATGGAACTTTGAAGTCTTCAGTTAATCAGCTCCATTTATTTTGAGGATATTGATTTGGAGATTGAAGACATTTCAACAGTTCCCTATTGTATGTACCATGTACGTCATAATGTGTGTGTTATTGGTATTGGTTTTTGAGTTTTAATGTTAGAAAACCTCTTGTTCCCACCTTGTCTTAAATAATACTAATTTATCAGTAGTATCTCAACTCGTTATATTAGTAATTGTTCTTTAAAAATTACATATTTTCAAAATTTTAGCTCGTTAATTGTACATAAATATTTTGTTTCACCATATAAAAATTCTTGTCCAAGTATGTTTCAACCTAGTAACTATTTTAGTAAAAAATATTTTTATTATTTGTATCATGGATTCAATTCGATAATTAACAAAGCTACATTAAAGGGACGCGACGCAGTATGTTTATAAAGTATGTGGCGTTGGGAGTGCAAAAGTTCCCAATAACATAATAGTGGAACTGAACAGAACAGTGTAAATGAACTGTATTACATGAAAATACACAATTGTCGAGACTGGAATCCTAGGTAGATTCGGTGAAAGGCACTGCGGTTTGAACAGTTATTGTCAGAAGCTACCTCAGGCTGAGCGCGGCGTGATATTTCAGGTAAGAATGTCTAGTGCATGAACCGACAGCATTGTGTAACAGGTTTGCACGAGTACGATGTATAAAATTGATGTCTCAAGGATAAGAGAAATTTCGAAAATGTTAATCAAATCAATACTAATTTAGAACTAAACTTATGTTTTTAATTTAACTTTTATAATTTTTGAATTTGTTATATTTTTTCATTCCTGTTATTTTTGTCGGTTTATTTTAGGTTATTGTATTTTATTTTGTTTATGATTGCAGTTGAATTCATATTGGAATGTTTGTGTGTGTTTTCTTTTCTTCTATATTTATGAGTATAATCTCCGCGCTCCACTTTCGCGAGTTTGAGATAAGGTAATACTTTGTATGATGTTTTTTAAATATTTGTTAAATGAGATAATGTAATATTTTGTATGATGTTTTTTAAATATTTGTTTGATGAATGATGCTAATACCGGAGATATTGACTAAGTAAAGACACGTGGTTACATAAAGGAAATAATCTGAAGCTCGGTCGTGGTGTTTCCTCGAAACATGAACTGTATCAAATTTTCTAGTAAATTATGTACAGGTAAGTCTGTAAAATATCCACATTGAATATATTTTAAACATCTCAAGATATTGAGATGGAATTTTCACCAACAGATTTAGATCAAAGAGCTTAGCGGTTTTTAGATTTTTGATAGTATTTTTGTTTTAATGAAGACATACACTAATCTAGATTTTTAAATTATGTTACAAAACCTACATATTTATTTACGCAAAAAGTAGGTCTTGAGATTACGAATTCCGCAAAACCACATATCTCGATATTCAGTGAATAGTTTTAAAATCTCTAATGACTTAAAATCCCTCGATACAGAAGATTCCGGATTTGCGTTGCGGTTGTCATTCGCGGATTCAAAACGCCATGGAGAAAGATGTGTAGCACATGTGGTGACCTCAAAAAGACAACCGACGCCGCGGTACAGAAATACACATATGGCAGTATATATATTGCGATATATAGATAAGATAAGATATATTGTTAAGCTGAATTTGTCTCCTCAAAATCTATATATTTGTATAAAAATGTATGGTGTTTCATTTAAGAAGCGAAGTCAGTCCAATATCTTTAAAATTAAAATAAAAGAATGCTACCACAAAGCTAATAAATGATGAGGCCCTATGTTCTGAATTGTTTGGTGAAAATTTCATATTCATATCTTTAACTTTATCTTAATATCTATTTTAGAACATACTCGGTGTGGACGTTTTTATTGACTATACCTGTATTTATAGCTTAATATAGCATATTATGCCATTTCACGTACACCTGTGTGCACGGGGTTGCGTCAGTCAGGGGCAATTGCAGCATGTAATATTCTTGCCCAACTGACGGGAGTATGAAACCTTACTTATTCTTTCTTTATCTAAAGTTTAATGTTACGAAAGTTTTTACGTACGTGAACGTTTACATTATATAGCAAATGAAGTACACATTGGTTAAATAACCTAACTAAAATAGCAGCACGGGATAAGACTTAAAGAAAATATCAATGTATATCATTCATCAATATTACTTGAGAATACCCGTAATATTTAGTATTTGCGAACACTCGTTTTTTAAATTAAAAATCTGTAAGGAGTAACAAATAATTGTGTATGTATCATATTAATGGGAATGCCCTAGAAATATGTTTCCGAGAGGAAACTTGCAAACAACTATTCCTGTAATTATTTCGAATTGCTGTTAAGACAAAAATATATGTTACGAGTCCGCCTCGGCAATCTAGATTGCAAGTATACAGTGCAATTAATGAAAGAGAAATAAAATGTTACAAGAATCCTTGTTCCTAGAGAACAAATTGAATTTAGATGAGGTGAATTTAATTTCTGAAATCCAGAGCGTGCATTGGGTACCATCTAATTGTAGTTTTATATTTTTGGCCATGTTTCTCATAAGATATGCATTTTCAATTTTTTGTTCAATATTTTCTAATTCTGCGCTTAATTTTTGGGTTCTCTTTTGTTTATTAATGATTCATTTCTCTATGGTACGAGTAAACGAAAACTCTCATTTTGTATCAAGAAAACTTCACAATTTTACTCTTTCAAGAAGAGATTAAGGACTTTTATACGGGATCATCTGTTTTAAACTTAGACTCAATTTATAAATAAATCGAAAAAGAATCAGATACATTACATCTAAAATTATAAAAATTATTTTCTCTAATTATGTGTAAGAAATTGTCATGGAGTATAGTCTGAATAATTTGCTATAATCACAATTGAAATGAAGAACAGTTTGAGCTCAACATGTGGAATGATAATTTTCCAGCTTCAACCGAACGTCGACAACTGAAAATATATCACAACATTAAAAAAATAATTCGAATTGATATAAAATTAATTGATTTTCATTAATACTTATATTCAGTAAGTTTTAATTAGTAATAATTGTTTTATTATTATAATATATTATATATTATATAATTAATTAGAAATAAGTAATAATTATTATGTTAATTATTGTACATTTGAATCAATGTTCCCAATCCATTCACAATGGCTTCCGTTCAGATATAAAATACACGGGGCAAACATAGAGAGAGAGTTCCTTGTTTTGCTTCTGGTTTAGGTTTTCTCAACATTCTCAAACGTCAAAAGCAGTTGTTACGTTTTTTACACAAATAAATAAATTGTGCATACCTCTTTCGGTTGACTGATTGCGAGACTTTGCTGCTTGATAAAGAGTTATTTAGTGAATTGATCTCAATATCCTGCTTTGCTTTGTCAAGTTATGCAAAACATGTAAAACTAATTGTATGCTTCTTGAGCAATATGCTTTTTGAAATTTTTTCTTTAATTCTGATAGACGTGTAGACATTTTATCCGTTGATAATTACGTTTTTGTTCTTCAGATAAAACTGCTGCATTAAATTGCACGGATTTATTGAAAAATGTAATTTGTTTCATTAGTCGAACGTTAATATTCGAGTTCAATTAATATGACCTGTTGAAAAATTTAATGACCACCCTTGATATAAGAACTGAGCAATGTTTTATATAGATTTTCTGCCGTTTTATAAGAAATACCAGCAACAAGCAGTTTGTTATGGAGAAAGCAATCACGGAGCAGCAGTTCTCCGGAATCTGCAAGAAAGCTGTAAATGAAAAAAACGAGGAAGGTGGATACATTGAATGAAATGAACAAGACATAATAAGAACGAACATACATTCATAATAAATACTCATACATACATACTCGCGGGGGCGCTGGCGGGTCGCGTGGCGCGGCGCGACGCGGCGCGGCGAGGCGTGGGGGGAACGTGGCGGGGGCAGGCAGGCGCGGCGGGGTGCGGCGGGGAGCGGCGGGGCGCGCCGGCGGGGCTCTGCGAGCGCGCCCCATCCCCGCCGCACCCCGCGCGTGGCAAAGGGGGCTGCGGGGCGCAGCGGAGCCCTGGGCGGGCAGCGCTCTGCTCCGCGCACCCGGACCGCCCTGCCCCGCCCACTCGGGGCTCGGGCTGGGGGTGGGGGGCCAGGAGCCGGTTGGCTGGAGGTGAGGTCGTCACTCGAGACAGGCATCTCTCTATCTCTCGCTCGTTGCAGGTATAAAATAATTCCGCTTCGATTCGTGAATAACAGAGAGCAAGATGTGAAACGTATTGAGTGGAGAGTGTGAATAAACCGTTCAATCAACTGCTCTGGAATACACATTTTTGTCTTGAGATAGTATACAATAAATAATCAACTCTCACTTCCTATTTGGGTCGTTTTGTCACACTGTTCTTCGAAAGGTGTGACTTATTCATGGTACAAGATGGCGTTTGTTTATAAGTATTGCTGACTGTTTCAGTCACAGAAATATTACAAAATTACACAACAGCGTTTTGGTAATAGTATGGATTAAACGTTCTGAAAGTATGGACAAAAGATTAGAATATTCAAAACAAATAAAACAATTATGCATCACATAAATGCAAACTCATTACAGTATTTATTCGAGCAATCCCTACTTACTGTAACCCAACTGAAGGCGGAGCGAATGCCACAATAGTATCAGTGGCAGTTTTGGTGTCAAAGTCTGCTATTACTGGTAATACGTGTGGTACTCTTGTGAAAATTCATGAAAATATTTGTGAAAAGTTAACAGTTCGTTCATAAGAGTATTAAGCTCAAGAAGAAGCACACTTTCACAGAACTTCACAGCATTCATTGACTGCGATTACAAACTCTCTCCTCTTGAAAATCAGGAGAACGAAACTTATCAATTCAAACATTTTTTAAAATTATACGTAAGCATGAAATACAGCATTACAAACGTGTACCAATACCTATTGAAACCTGCACGTACTATAGACACGCAATTAAACTAAGGGTATTAGAAATACCATGCCATTTAAATCCCTCTTTCACGATATGATTGTGGGGACAATTCTGCTCATCCGGACCATTAAACCAGCAAAAGTAATATTTTTTATCGAAGGTTCAGCTGTGAAGTTGTGATTAATGTGCAAGGCCTGAAAATATATGTTTTAACTGCACCACGTATTCAGCTTTCGATGTCTGAAAGAGCGAGTAACAGCTACAGAGGAAAAAGGCCGAGCCTGTCTGACGTGGCAACGTCACTTCCGGTTTTCCAGTGATCGTGTGGAAGCCTAAGAGCAGAACCCTCCAACTTCTTTCTTTTCCGCTTCGTATTTCCGTTAGAAGCAAAAGTTTTGCTCCGAATACAAAATTGCTGATATCTATTATTCATTCTGAGTGTAGGGAGACAGTGACGTTAAAGCTCGAGAACAAATAAAATACACAGCACTGTTAATGCGCGCAGAGCACTGGTCGCACTCCTAGCAAAATATATGCATTATTCTGTAACGCACGGGAAACAGAAAAAGAAAAGAAGGGTCTGCCTAAGAGCGGGTTTTACTCACACTACCGTAATGCATTTATTTTAGCATGGCAGCACGTATCCGTTCAGAAGAGAGGACTTCTCCCGGAGGTCCACTGTCTTGCACTGCTGCAGAGAGCAGTGACCGTATTAAAAACATCAACTTTCCGCTCATGTTTACATTTCTACCAAGGTTATTCTACCATTTCAGAAACACAGTAAGCGCTACGGAAGGTGGTGGAGACTGAACGAATGTTTCCCCACCATGAAGCGATAGCCACAGTACCAAACAGTTGCGAAGTGCCATGCTAAAATATGTAGTACATTTCTGTTCCAGGCGCGGCAGCGCACGGTCGCTCTACGCTCAACGTTGTCTGAGGCGTGCGAGCAACCTCTAGGAAGTCGCATGCAACTCGCGACGCTGTTGCTGTTGCTGTTTACACTAACTGAAAGAGATGTCTACGAGAAGATGCTGGTTTGGTTTGAAACAAGCGGCTCCGTTGTCCCTTGCAGAGTGGGGATAAGCCGTGGTAAGTCAAGGCCGCTACGCAAGCTCTATGAGTGTGTGAATCCACGCACTGCACAGAAATATGGGAGATGGGACGCTGAGTCTTAGATTGCGGCAGTCAGAATGACTTTGACCAGGGCTAATATTTTGTACAAAAATCTCCAGTACCGGGTGTTTCCAGATTCGTTTGGAGAACAAGGAATATCCAGAGCTCCACGTAGGCTCATATTGTTTTAAATGGTTAGTATACCTGGAGATATGGCTATGCGGATACACAAAACTCCGGATATTTTGCTTGTAAATTCGTAAATTCACTGTTCAAGATCTAACAGGTATCCGACTCTATGGATATTTATTCATTTTGCGCTATCTAAACGTCTGAAGCTCAGAACACCGGTGGTGTAGCTCTAGTTTCGAAATTCCATGCGCGAATTGCTAAGCGTGAAGTGAAACCTGAGAGGTCGTGAGATGCAGTGAGAAATGGCGCTGTGCCTTAGAACTGTTCTTCGAAGGCGCGGTCATTATTTATATTGGAAGCTACCTAGACCACACGCACAGAGATCATCTGTTCAGACAGTTGACAAAGCTCACCAATCTTTTTCGAAAGATAGTTGATGAGTGGATAAGAAATACAGATGCTTCTCACTTTGTTGAAGAATCGGGTAAGAAAACAATGAACATTTCAGACCCAGCAACAGTCGAAATAAAGGTTAATGAATAGTTTCTCCTACAAAATAAATGGTTAAATATTGAGTTCAGACGAAAATAATTTAAAATTTGAAAACTCAGATTAAGATCAATGTATTCATTTTCTTTTGCGAGTTTGAGTACTTTTAATAGTTGAAGGTCTGTTAATTACTTGTTTAAAGCACGAGCTTTGAGTGGTGCTAATCTGTCAGGGTAGGCTAAACAGGAACACTGAATACCGTGATGTCTAAGAACACGAGAATACGTGGAAGAGTTACTTTTCATTCTCCAAACGAGACAAAACGCACGAATCTTAGCTGGTGTCTTCATTGAAGTGAAGTAGTGGAAGTCCTAGTGTATAGCCACAACGTTGCAAATTAAGGTATTCTATAAAAGCGTTTTGTACATTTGTTGATATTCACATCACTGCCGATGCCGTTGTCTCGTTTCGAAAAAGTAATTAGTAATGATATCAACGTATTCCATTGCATTATCAGCTAATAGCATTTTACACCGTACTGATACAACACATCGTAGCACTCAATCGCGTGAGACGTCCTTTGAGCGTACACCTGGGCGAATGTTTCTCTCTGGACGCGACCTACACAGCGATGTACGAAGGAATTGCTAACTCCAAGAGCGGGGTCATCTCGCTGGGGTGACGTGCCGAGCGAACCGGCTCGCGGACGCCGGGGTTCCAAGACCCGGGACAACGGCGACAGGGGGAGGGGGTTGTCGAGACGGAGCCATCTGTCGGGGCGGAGGGGCCACAAGAGGGCGCTACACGTCTACTCAAGCGGTGGAGCTGTCTCGGGCGGGCCGCAGGCGGCCAGCCTACGTCATGTGAAGGTCTCCTTTTAGAATGCGCGTGAAGGTCTTCTTGAACTGCTGGTTGGCGAGCGCGTAGCAGAACGGGTTCATGGGGCTGTTGGCGTAGCACAGAAAGTAGGAGAACATGAAGAGGTGCTCGTTGGTGCAGGGCGGCTCCGCGCAGAAGCCCTCCACCAGCGCCAGCACGTGGTAGGGCGTCCAGCACGCGACGAACGCGCCCAGGATGAAGGAGATGGTGCGGAACGCCTTGCGCGCGCGGTTCTCCGACTTGGACTTCTGCCGACCTGCGCACACGCGCGCGCGCGCACCCCGCGCTGTCATTGGGAAATGCAACAGCTCCTATTCATTGCTCTAGTAACAATAACAACGAGGTTTGAGTGCTCAGTGAGTACTCAAGTGAGGTTTGAATAGTACAATGTGCCAGGACAATCTCTCCGCACCGAGCAGAATCAGGGGCCTAATAAAATTAAAATTCGCATTTTAATTTTCACCTCCTATTAAAATTTGCATTTATGTTTGTTCCAACCAGAACACAGGAAAACAAGTAGTGGGGACAGCATTTCCAGCATTTATTTTGATTGTGGTGAATATGCAATTTACGTTTCCTTTTGTTACAAGCAGCAGTTCGGGCTACCAACAAAAAAGATCTGTTGCTAGTTCTCTCATCAGCAAGGCGCCACTGCGGAGAGACTTTCCTGGCACGGTATATTAATAATAATAATGATAATAATAACATTAACTCCACCACCTTGTAATTGGTGGGGGAGCTTGAGTACCTTTGTGAGCCTGAAAGCTATGTCGGCGCTAGCCTAGATACTGGTAGGGCCTCTCTTGTTAAATAGGTTGAAGGTGAGGGGTCAGACGAACATGTACTCCAGGGGAGAGCCTCAACGGCTTCTTCCAAGAAGACAAAAGAAGGATTGAGGATGGAGGAAGAGGCACCTCGAACAAAACCGCAGCATATGATCCGCGGCGGGCGGCTGCAGTATCTGTCTCCATGTTAGGAGAGGCTGCCTCCACAGCGGGAAGTCAGTAGAGAGGAAAGGGTCAAGCACCTTTGGACTTTTTATCGGCCCTACCTCTCCGGCGCAGACCTACACGTCGGCTTGCGGGTCTATTTTCCATCCATGTATTTCCTATCAATGGAACCGCAATCACCACCCCAGCCGGGAAAAGATCAAATCCTCCGAATAGTCCCCCGAAATGTGGTGCACGCAGGTGTAAGTGTGTGTAAGTAAACGATAAAGATAGGTCAAGGAAGAAGAATGTACAGGAATTCGCCTGGCACTGATCGGAGAAATCAGGGAAAATTGCCGGGTGAAATCAGAGCAGCTGGTCGCTAGAATTCTCCTCCAGACAGCCACTGAACGCTGCCTAACATCTAGCCAGTGTCGAAAACTCTAACACCGTCGAGACTCGAATCTTAGGGCCTTCCGGCCAGAGGCACGGTAGTGACATCAGCTAATACCCTCAGCCATCTAAGCCTCTCTTAGTAGCGGGAAACTACAACGATGGCGATGAATACTTATGAGTAGAGAACAGGTTTTTATGTAATTACATACTTCTTGTCTTTCAACTTTCCATTCTCAAAACTGAAATCTTGGCGAATCGTCGCCATCCTAAAACAATATCAAATTGTTTCGTTACATATTTTTACATATCTGGAGCTATATTACATATTTGACATACTTTGCTATTTTCAAAAAATATTTTTGCCTCAGTTTTATTACATAGATTTATGAAAAGAATAATTTTTAAAAAATCTAAAATTTTCTCTCGTATTTACTGAGTGCTGTCGACTTTAGGTGCGCGAAATTATGACGCGATCGGATGTTTTTACAGTCCGCTGCGCCTGCTTCAGTTATCCTGTGACGGGAAGTGCGCGACTGAGATATCATTTTCTCCTTTTGGAGTGAAAAGTATTACTGACGTCGCGTTTCGTGACCTTTAACCTTATTTTCCGAGAAACTTTGGCGATCGCCGAGTGTAATAATTCGAATAGAATGCTTCACGCTGCAGTAATTGTTTGCTTATCGTAGATATCGCCAGTTTTTACGAGGTCTTCTATTACATCTAGTTTGCTTGCTAAACTACGGTCTTCGATTGCAATAGATGAAGCTTTTATTCCTGGAATGTTCTAAAGTGCGAAAAGTACATCAATTTGTGCTGTCCAAATGATTTTTAAAACGTTTGTATTATTTTAAAAATTTGTTTATGAAATTTTTGATAAATGTAATTTCGAATTAGGTTAATGCATTTTGTAATTTATGTAATGTGTATTTTAATATTACATATTATATCCGATTTTATATATTTATTACATATTATTTCTGTTTTCATTACATTTTTTTATGTACATATTTTGACGTTTCATGCTTCATATTTTTGTCCGGTCTCTGCTTATGAGGGAAGTGGGTGCAAGCGCTGGGCGAGCGCGTACCTGGTAGGCCGGCGGGGGCGTCCTGCGCGCGCCGCCTCCGCTTGCCCTTGAGGCGCCTTCCGAGCGAGCGCACCAGCTCCCCTCGCGCGCTGCCTCCTCGCCCTCCGCCCCCGCTGGCGCCGCCGCCGCCGCCGGCCGCGCTGCTGAGGCCGCTGGCGGCGCTGGGCGCGGGCGCGAGGCCGCCGCCGGGCGGGGAGCTGGTGGGCGCCACCGAGTTGGAGGTGGGCGAGGTGGGCGTGGGCGGCGCCGCGGCCGCCGACGCCGACGCCGCGCTCGTCGCCGCGCCGCTCGTCGCCGAGCTGGCCGCCTCCGCCGTCGTGGCCGCGCTGGCGCCGTCGCCGCCGCCGCCGCCGCTGCACGTCGCCGACGTCGTCGCCTGCACGGGCAAAAGACGCACTCCCAACTTCTGAGCGATATTTCTTTGCAAGTACAATTGTACAGTGTACGAGTAAATTTTGCAACATTAAAAATTATAATAAAAGAATACTTTGTTAGATTTACTAAACTTTCAAGACAAACAGTTACGAATACCATTTTGGAATATGGGTACTATTACGATAAATGGGTCTTTGGGGCCACTTTTAACTGTTGATGTCATTGACACTTCTTCAGTTAATGAGAGCGATAATTAAGTGAATGGCCTTAGATGAAGGGTGGAACGGGAGAGAAGGGGAAGGATAGGTCTCCGAAAGCTCGCAAGGATTGGCCAGGAATGGACCCGAATACCAGCAGAGCAAGACGTACACACTAGTCTATCCTCAACATCTATAAAGTGATATTGCACATAGTTACGGAGGCTGCAAAGAAAAACTAGTGGCACTACAATAGGGGGTTTATAAAACTTTTAATACTCATATGTTTTTGGAAGACGATGGTATTGAATCTGAGGGTGCCTGAGAGATTGTGAGAGCACAACAAGTGAGACTTCACCACATTAAAGGTCATTCTCATCCTGCAATCCACATACTGCAATCCAATTGCTTTCGTTTGTGATTATCTGGAATACTGAATACCAGATCGTATTGCAGCTTCATATATTAATGTTGTTAAGAAATTTGATGTTAAGAAATTGTTACCTAACTTCCGTCATTTCACTTATCACATTAAAAATGCAATATGCAAAATGTCATTTGCAATACAAATGATTCCTATTTGAAGTAGTAATTTAACCTCGATGAACATAAACTATCAGCAATATAGAACATAAATTCATTGCTTGATATGTCTTGCAGATTCAGAGACGGAGGAATAGTTCGAGAAAGAACAGTAATAAGTGAGTGAGAGAGACAGAGACGGGGAGGGAGAGAAGGGGGCTAGGGGAGAGAGGGAGAGAGAAGTGGAGAGAGGGGGAAAACGGAGGGAAAGAAAGAGAGGGAGGAGTGAGACGGAGAGAGAGGAGTCAAAGAGGGTGAGAGAGCCCGAGAGGGAGAGAGAAGGGAGAAACTGAGTGAGAATGAGTGCGAGTGTGAGGGGGATAGTAGAAGCCCAACTCACGTCCCCGGGCGGCGCGAGGCCGGCGGGTGCGCCGTTGGCGCCGTTGCACAGGGCGGCGGGGGCGGGGGCGTGGGCGGGCGCGTCGGGGTCGGGCGCGGCGTCGAGGGCGTCGATGCCGGCGGCGGCCGCGGCGCGCAGCAGGGCCGTGTGCAGCAGTGGCGGCGGGGGCGGCGCGGCGAAGGCGGGCATGGGCGAGGGCGGCGCCGTGGCGGCCGCGCCGCCGGCCCCCGCCCCGCCGGCCAGGCTCAGCGACGACGGCGGGCTCTCGAAGGACGGCGACGGCACGATCACCGAGCTCTCGTCCATGAAGCGCAGGTCGGCGCCGTCCAGCCCCACCAGGATGTCGAAGGTGCAGGCGCCGTAGCCGGCGGGCGCGCACCCCAGCGAACGAGGCCGCTCCGGCAGCATCCGCTCTGGAAGCGAACCCTGCGGAACGCCGCCGAGCTTGTGTTAGGCGCCTGACCCGAAAAGTCAACTGGACTCAGCCTACAGTGGTTGAGGCACTTGTTTTTTTTCTCGAAGTTTTCACGTGCATTTTCACCACTGTTTTTATGCTACTAAAATATATCTTTATCCTCACGAAGGTCTAAAAGTGATTTTAATTCCCTAGTCAGTCAACGTAATTTAACTAAGTTAAAGAGAATAACACAGTTTAAAAATAAAACAATGGTACATTGACAACGGAACGAAAGGTCTTACGAATCATAGAAGTTTAATTTTAATACCACAGGAATATAATAGTTTAAATTGAATAGTGGAATGCAACCCTGAGGAAATGGGAAACTTATAAAACCTGACGAGAACCTTCTTAAGCCAACACAAGGTTCATATGGAGTATTTGGGATTCAAACTCTAAATGCAACTATAATATATCTGTAAAATTGTAATTACGTGCTTTTGCCCAATTTGATTTATCACGCCCTTAGTGTTCAAACACAGTTTAATGAATAGTTTATATCATTTACACTTTTTAATGCTACGGAATTTACGATTGTTTATTTGCTACAAATCCTCATTACTATGAATGCAGGACTTAGACCTTTGTTCCGATAAGAACATGACTAATGGCAGAGCACTGGAGGTATACATTTCTTGGAAACCTGCAAACGAAAAATACCCAGAAAACTTGTCACATAATTTTTGTCGGTTCCAATTTTGACAAGGTTGCTGGGGATTGGAAAATTTTTGCTCAGAGGGGGAACGCTCCAAAACATTATGAGTCTCCTCGGATGGTTCATACTAATAGGAATAGGAGGAGCTTACCTGCGAGGGCGGGCTCTGAAACTGCGCGGGCGGCGGAATGACAGGGTCGGGGCCGGCGGGCACGTCCGCGTCCAGCAGCGAGGCCTCGGCGGCCGCCGCCGCCGCAGCCGCCGCCGCCACCGCGGCCACCAGCGCCACGTCGGGGTGGGCGTTGGGCACGGGGGCGGGCGTGGGCGTGGGCGCGGGCGGGGGCGGCACGGGCGGCGCGGGTCGGCTGACGGCGACGGTGGCGGCGGCCGTGGCGGCTACCGCCTCGACGGCGGCGGCGGCTGCGGCGGGCGCCGCGGGCGGGGCGACGCCTCCGCCTGCGCCGGCGCGCGCGGGCGCTGCGGGCGGAGGCGCGAGCGCGCCGCCGCGCGGCCGCCACGACGGCCGTCGCACCGGCGCCGCCGCCGTCGCCGCCAGCGTCGCCGCCGGGGGCGGCCCGCCCGCCGCGCTCTCCTCGTCCGAGTCGAAGGCCGGCGAACTGGAGCGCTCGCCCTCCACGGCGGCGGCGCTCGCGATGCCCGGCGCCGTGGCCGCCACGCCCGGCGCGCAGCGCGGCGCCCCGCCCCCGCCCCCGGCCCCGCCCCCGCCCGCGCCCGCGCCGCCCGCACGCGGGGACGACGCCCGCGCGCTCGACGCCGAGTCGCCCGCGCCGCCGCTGCCGCTGCCACTGCCGCTGCCGCTCCCGCCACCTGCGCCAACACACATCAATGCCAACGCGCATGTTGAGGTTGCAAAAATCTTGAGGTTGCTCATTAAATTCAAAACCAATTTTTCTCCTAGCTGTATTACCGCCCGCGATAGCACAGAGACAACATCGTTGTCTCTGCAACAGCGGTGTCCGGATGATCTAGCGTTCGAATATCCGTGCAAGCCACAAACTTGTTCAACTGCTGTTTGGAGGATTGATTAATTGATTGATTCCTAGCCATTCCAGGCGTGTCAATGGTTAAGGTCATTATTCCCATCAGTGTAGTACATGTTCTTTGCTCGGGATGTGGCGATGATCTTGCCCCGCTGAATGTCGAGATCCGGCCCCGACCTACCGTCGTCTTGCGGGGTTTTCCCCGAGCAGGAATCTCGACCCCGACCGTTCTCTACGTATGTGTACAAGAATTGTGTGTGTATGTGAGTGCGTGTATGTGCAAAGGGTGGCGATAGGATAAGAAGTGGGAACGAAAGTTCGTGCGTGGTCCATGGCCCGTTTGGTACAGTACTGGCATTCGACTGGTATTGATAGGAGAAACCACCTATCGGAGTAAACTTCCAATCAGCGCAGCCAGCCGCAAGAATTCTCCTCCATATAACGACAGAACTCGCCCTAGCTATTTAGCTAGTGTCGAAAATCCTGCCACCGTCGAGTCTCGAACCGCAGGACCACCCGGTCAAAAGCACTGCAATGACATCAGTTGTTGCCCTGAGTGTTTGGAGGAGAATTATAATGGTCATCCTGTCTGATCGAGTTTTACAGGTTTTATGATCTATCAGGGGAATACTGGAGCAATTCCTAACCAGGCTACGGAGCGCGACCATTGTTACCTTCCTCGTCCTTGCCCATTGCAGCACTTTTACACATTTACACTCACTCACACACACTCACACTATACACACTGCCAAACGAGCTGCGAGCTTAGATCTTGTCCAGGATGGAGTGGTGTTCCCACTGGTGAGTTATCTAGGAGCGGAAACACCGCAATTGGGTGAAGTCGGTGTCGGATCTTAGGTATGTGCTGGGTATGAACACCGTGACAAAGCGGGGTATAACATGTTCTGGATTTGCGGGAATAATAGTTCTCGGAACTCAGTTCCTGGAATTATTACTTACTAACCCCACCCTCAAGCAATTGGTAATAATCAAACCAGACTCGGTGGATTTTGACCGTGCGAAAATTAATTAAACGTCATGAAAAAAACCCACCAGGAACCCTGCTTGGGCAGTAAATTTAAGAAATATTAATTACCTGAAATGCACCATTTAGTCATTTTCCCTACGCACAATACGATTTCATTATTTAAGACTGCAATGAATAGAATAATGGGCACTCTTTTGATGAAATGAGACGTCCAAATTTGTATGTAGTGTCGCTATGGAGTGTAACGGCAAACTCCTCCAGGAATAGACTTTCATCTCAAGCAAATAACTTTTTCTACTAAGCATCTGCAATGAAATCAAACTAACTTTTCTATCCTTGAGTTTTTGAAGAAATTTTCGGCTTTCTGCCTTCCCTTTGCCATCAAAGACCAAATATATTGAGACCAGTGATGGTTATCAGAACTTTTGATAACAGTTTCAGGTTAGTGCCTTGTTTATGTCTCGATCTATTCTTAAAACTAGTTTAAAGGTAAGTAAGAAGCGAAATTAATCAACAGGCTTTATTATTGCTTTTTTGTCCTTGAGATTTACCTGATACTAGTGACAGCCGATAATTTAAAAATTAAATAATAACAACAAAAGTAAGATGAATGGTAATTGGTCAATGGTGGAGTTGAAGACTGGGAAACGGGAGATCTCTCCAGAGACCTACCAATAACCCGCTTCGGACACTAAAAGTTCTACTTGGAAGCATCTTTGTTTGCCCAACGAAACTGAAAATTAAAAATGATCATATGGAAACTAAAGGGGCTGGAAACGCCTGTTAGGCAATTGAGAGTTTTGAACACATCAGTATTTCTAGAACTAGTATTTCTGTAAGTTTACCTCCTAGACTTCTTTTCGTTTTTACTGTCCTCATTAATTTAATTCGAACGGAGACACAGTTATGACAGTCTCGCAACCTTTGCTTTTAAATTTGATGTTCATGAAGTAATTTTAAAATACATTTCTGATCGCTCTGTCAAGACCTGCTTTGTGAAAAGAGTAATGCAAGGAAATAATTGCTGCACTTACACTAATACAAAATACTACATCGTCCAATGTCCCTGATTCAATGTCTTTGCTGCAAGGTATTAAATAAACGAGTTGGAGGTGATACAGGGTGTTTCTGAAAAAAATTTAAAAACGAGTTTTGCACACCGTTTTCGAAATTAAAAGATCGTTGACTAATATTATATGCTTAACGCAAAGAACCAAGGTTCATTATTTGTCTTCTAGTTTGCTTTTAATAATCCAACAAGTTAAGTTAATATTTTAGAGAAAGTTATTTTGAAAGAAACCGCATGAAACACCTTGGATACAAATATTTTATTACTTTCTGGACAAGACACTGCTCTTTTGTTCGTGTCCAAGGTTGAGAACAGTACCACTTGCGTAGAGCTTTGACCTCTTTTTAAATCCTCGTAATAAAACCACCCTAATTTTTATTTTCCCCTTATTTTCATTTTTAATATGAGTTTCTACCTGAGAAAATATTGTTAGACTCATTATTTCAGCATTGGACGAATGAGATCCAAATATTGAATATATTTTTACTTCAATAAGATCCAGTTATTTTATAACAATAATATCCCCCTAGAATAGAAGTTTGTACTTCATTATCGAATCCACTTCAAAGCAATTAAACAAATCGTTGAATTTTTATTTCTAATAATAATCCTAAGGAAAATAATATCAAAAAGAGATTTCTTTCTGGTGTAAATGTGATTAAATTCCATTGAATATTACCTTGAAGACTAGTTTCAGAAAAAAAGAAAGTTATTGTAATGTGTACTAACTGAAATATATTATATAGTCCTACATTGGGTGATCAAGAAATATTTCCTGCCGACGTTTGGGAGCAAGATGATGTTTAAAACTAAAAGTGAGAAAACCTTCCTCATAAGAGGTCTGGGAAAAGGCGCCGCTCCCTTCCAGAGCCCTTGAGGAGCCTAGCTGTACGCGGAGGCGTCATTTGGGGACATCTCGCCGCCGACTCCATTGAAGAAGCGGCTTGAGGGTTCTGCAGTCAGCGCCTGCCCGGTCGTGAGAGCTTTTGCGGGTGAGTCGGGGTCGGAGGGGGAGGGGTCGCGAAGGCGGAAAGGAACGAGAAAGAAGGGGAGGGCGCAAAGAGAAGCGAGGGGTCAGAAATTGGGACGCACAAGGAGGCGGGAGGTGGCGTATGAAGTGAGAGTGGAAATAGGGCACACAAAAATGGGTATTGGTTGGAGCGACGAAGAGTTGCGGGTAATAGAGGAGGGGACCAGAAGAGATGGAGTGAGAGCATAGATGGGGGTCGGTGGCGAGGGTAAAATGCAATGCAAGCAATGACACGTGGCAGCGGAAGAAGAGAACAATGCAGGGGGCGGAGCCAGGATGGTGGCGCCGCAACGGAAGGAGAGAGGATCGGAAAAAAGCGTGGATGGATGGACGGAGAGAGGAATGGAGCGAGGAGTGGAGTCAGAGGCGAAGCCAGAAGCAGAACCAGGAACGGACCTATGGACGGAGAGAGAGACGAGGAGAGGGACGGACCCAGGGACGGAGGTAGGGACAGAGATACGAAGTCACGGACGAACACATGGACGGAGGCACGGACAGAGACATAGAGGGAGACATAGAGAGAGACATAGAGGGAGACATAGAAGGAGACATAGAAGGAGACATAGAGGGAGACATAGAGGGAGACATAGAGGGAGACATAGAGGGAGACACGGACGGAGACACGGACGGAGACACGGACGGAGACACGGACGGAGACACGGACGGAGATACGGACGGAGACACGGACGGAGACACGGACGGAGACACGGACGGAGATGGACGAAGACACGGACGGAGACACGGACGGAGATGGACGAAGACACGGACGGAGACACGGACGGAGATGGACGAAGACACGGACGGAGACACGGACGGATATGGACGAAGACAGGGACGGTGAGAGGTACGGAGACAGGAGCAGTCGATGACGGAGAAATGGACAGAGTGGGCGTATGGGGCAGTGACAAAGAATAGGGGAAGATGCAGGGTGGGGGTCGGCGTCAGGGGCGGCGACCAGACGCGTGGAACACGCAAAGGGCCGGGGAAGCGAGGGATAGACGAGGGCTGATGGGGAACAGCAGTGAGGGGCGTCGAGGGGCTCTCCCAGCGACTTCGTTAAGGCGACGAACGGCGACGCGCTTTCCCGGACCCATCAGAACTGCAGCGGCGGTAATTACTTGTGTCGCGCCGACGAAGGCGCCGGCAGCGGGTGGCCGGGGAAGGGGGAAGGACGAGCTGCCGAATTGCACCGCTCGGCGCAGCGCCCCCGCCGCCGCCTGCGTCTCGCAACGAATTTTGGCGCCCCGTAGGCTCGTTAGCGTTGTCGGCTGCCGGCGGGGATGGAAGCGGGGAAGGGGATGCGGGAGGAGACGGGAGAGAGGGAAGGAGGGAGGGGGAACAGGGGCTGGTGTCGCGGGGTCGTGAGCCCATGAACACACGCCGCAGCGGAAGCATGGGAGCGGTGCGTTTGTAAAGGGAATGGGGAATGCGGTGGAGATGAAAAGGGGAAGCATGGAGGGGAGGGATATTTGGACCTAAAACGTAAGAATCTACAAGAAAAACAAAATGAAAAATTGAGAAAGTGAGGAAAAGGGACATTTAAAAAGAATCCTATAGTTGCTTTGAAGTAAAGATTATAAATAAATAAATGATAAATTGTAACAACAGTAGGAAAACACATAATAGGGAAGATATTAAGTCAAACGAGATGTACGATACAGGGCGAAAAGTATGTAACTAGCGGGGATTTACGATAAAAATGACAAAAACCGAGAAATTTATGTTTTACTCGCAATGTGTGCTGCGTGCCAAAGTCGATTCTGAGAAACAAGAACTCATGACTTTAGTTAGTTTTGTCTCTTTCTTTTTATTATAATTTACTTCAAGGGATAGTGCTGCTGATAAGTCCAAAATTGTACTGATGAACAGTTTTTATCATTTTCCGAAAAAAAAATGTTTTGTGCCACTTTGATCTTTTAGCCTCTCCACTCTGCATGTAAGATATGTGCGAGTGCGTAAGCCGGGTTGAAAAGGAAAATCTTAACTGAGGGCAGAGAGGGGACGGTGGGACCGTGAATGTGAAAGGCGGAGACGGGGACGGAAAATGGAAGGAGAGAGGGACAAAGAGGGAAAAGAAACGGACGTACACAATAGAAAGACAATCTTGAATAGCAAGAAACAATGGGGAATATGCAAAGACAAAAAATTCGTAGGCATTATTAATGACGTAACAAATATAGAACATGAGAAAGAGGGGAGTTAATCTGAAAAAGTTAAAAGGGTATCAACAGAAAGGGAAAAATGAGAAAGACAAGTATATAAAGAAAATAATAAAAGTGCGTTAGAAAATTAGTTATGTGTTTATAGATGTTATAAGGAATGAGGAAACGGAATTTTACTTTATTGTAATCATTTAAAATTTTAGGCAAAAATAGTTCACGAAACTTAAAAGAAATAATGGAAGATTCACATTACTGCATGTCAAATCCTGACAAATCACATTACTGCATTCTTCATGGACCACGTATTCAGATCCTTACTTTGTCTTACTCGAATATCATAAAAGGATTAATCTGTGATCCTTTCAATATTTTGTAAAGTTGACCAGTTAACAGACGCATATGTTAAGTGTAAAATTTAGGAAATCTACAAGTGAGCATTACTAAGAATTTAATCTAAAAGAAATTCCTACATTCAAAATGGTGAGCCAGACCCATTAGTGGGGTTTTTATTTTAACTGAGCAACTGGCACTTTGAAGCAGAGCAGAGATGTCCAAAATAACTGTACGGAGGAATAAAATAAGGGTTATTTACGCACAACAGCGTTATATGGATTCGAAAAAAATCGAGTGTCCGAGGGCTTTTTGACGATCGGGATCATTAGAACCAGTTAACGCCCATGGTAGTAGGAACATTTAGTTTTTTTGCCAATGTTTAATGATTCAGATTTACTTAATTGCTAATTAACTAGATTAACTTGATTCGGTTTGTCTTTTCGTATTTCCGTCTCATAATTCCATTTCATTGTTCCCTCTCGTAGTGCTTTCCATAAGAGAACATGAGCATCTTTCAACTGTTTTCATATTTCCCTCATAACAATGATCATCTCGATCCAGATAAATTATGCAGTGTAATTCGAGCTCCCTTTGAAGGCAATGACAAGGACTTACGTATTAGTAAAGAATGAACGGTTCTTGTCCTTACTGCAAAATGAGGAAAAATTAATTGAACCACGCTGCGTGCTATGAGACGATTTGATGCTTAATATTGACAGGTTTTCCTGTTTTTGTTTTTATATTTCAGATTTCCGTTCGTCCGGTGAAAACCCCTGGGATGGAACGCGGATTGAGAGCTGGCGGGCAGCGGGTGAGTGAGTGAGTGAGTGAGCGGGGCGGGGGCGGGGAGCGCGCATGAGCTGCAGGCGTCTACGGCCAAGTGCTCGCGCCGGCCGATCAGCAAACCGTGTTTTGTCCCATCTTGGGGAGCGCAATCTTCACGGGCTAATGGAGCTGGCGTTAATAGCGCGTGTAACGCAATAAGCAGCGCCGGCAGCGGAGTTGGCGGCGGCGGCGGTGATGGTAGTAGTAGCGGCAGCGACAGCTGCGGCGGGGGCGGGGGCGGGGGCGGGGGCGGGGGCGATGGGGCGGGGGTGAGGGACGCGCAGAGGTGGATCACGAAGGTCAAGGGAGACGTTATCCATCGCGTTAGTTCTCGTTTAATAGATTTACCGTTTATTACGTTAAAAATGGAATTCATTTTGCGTGTGACGTTTGGGTAGGAATGAACTTTCAATTATCATTACACAATATTACTATAATATCGATGGACTCGTTTATTCTAAGAGTTGAAATGAAGGCTCACACGCCTTTTTGAAAAGATTAATAATTGAATTGTCTCTCATGATGTCGAACTAATGATTTATCGACAGAGCACTGAAAATTGCATGTTTACAGAAAATGAGAACTTATGCTCAGAAAATGAGTTCTGATCATTTTATTACAAAACAGTCCGTATCTTTTCTGCGTAAACAATTTTTCGTTTCGATTGTTCAAAACATTTATTAATTTATGACAAAATAGTAATAGTCCACAAGTATGGGCGTAGACACCCGCAACGTACCACACGAGGAAAAATAAGAGAACAACATACCTACATATTACGTTCAGTACTAGTTTATATCTGATAATTTTGAGGAAATAAGAAACACATTTAAATCTTTATAATATCACGAATCCAAATTATTTCCCCTTTAAAATGTAAATTGCAAGAAAGAAAATTGTTCAGTTGTATAGTGGGGGAGGGATGGGGAAAGTAGTTAGAATTTGTAAGGATTTGGGATGCCTTAATATTAATTGGTTGCTCTCACTGCGAATTCCTTGTATATTTTGCACGTATATTTATATTCTATAAAACATTCGTGCTCTCGACATTAGTTTAATAAGTTCAAAATTCATGATTTGGTATATGTCACCGGTGCCTCTGGCTGGGTAATGGCTAAGGAAGTAATCACACCTCGTATAAATTCGATCACTATTAATTATGTAATCTTGAAATGCTACCTCTATAAACAATGTCCAAGACTTCCTCCGTATGTTGTAACACATCGTTTTCACACTTTAAACACTGCGTTATAGATTACATCTTCTCCCCGGTTCTGTTACGACTTTAAACATTGTTCATCCGCACATTCACAACCTAAAAGACAATTGTCCGTCATTTGTCTACGTAGTTGACATTGAAAAATTATTTCATTTGGTGCGCGATTAATGATATTTTCAAACACGATTGCTTTCAGCCGTCTTTCCATGTACTCAGTCGTTAGGCAATAATTGTTCAATTGTAGAAGCATGTCGTGACAGAATTTTAGCCAGTCCGAGAAGTGTAGTTGAACAGTAAGGTCGTAGAATAAAGGACCACAAACGCTATTCGATGGACAATGGACGATGAGCGATGAAGGATTGTTTATGAAGGGAGAAAGTTGAATAATGGAAAATTGACAAAAGGACTTCAATGGACGATGCATGTGCAATGGAGAATGGGCTTTGAGCAATTGAAAATTGACAATGGATTGTTGGCTGTAGATGATGGATGATGGACGATTGGCGTTCAACGATTGACGTTGGACAATATACGAAGGACGATGGGCGATGGACGATGGGTAATGAACGATGGTCGATGGGAGATGGACGATGAATGATGTGTGACCAACAATGAACTATGAACGATTGTCGATGGACGATATGCGATGAACAATGTGCGAAAGAGTATTGGCGATGGATGATGTGCGATGGATGATTGTCGATGACCGACTGGCGATGGATGACTAGCGATGGACGATTAGCGATGACCGACTGGCGATGGACGATTGGCGATGGGTAATGGGCGATGGGCGATGAACGATGAGCGATGAGCGATGGACGATTGGCGATGGGTAATGAGCGATGGACGATGAGCGATGAAGGATGAGTAATGACCGATGAAGGTTGGGCAATGAACGATGTGCTATGAAAGATGGGTGATGAACAGTAACAATTGGCGATGAACGATGGGCGACGGGCAATGAGAGGTTGGCGATGGGAATGACCGATGGAAAATGGGCGACAGAAGATATGCGATGGACGATTGGCGATGGACAATGAACAATGGTCATTAGGCGTTTGGCGATGGGGAATGAGCGATGCCCGATGGGTGACGAACGATGGGTGGTGGTCAATGGGCGATGAGAGATGATGATGGGGGAAGGCCGACGAACAGTGTTGGGGTAATGGGCGTTGGACGACAGGGAACGGGCGATTCGAGGCGAGGGGCTGGGGGCTGAGGGCTGAGGCTGAGGGGCTGAGGGCTGAGGAGCTGAGGGGCTGAGGGGCTGAGGGCTGAGGGCTGAGGGGCTGAGGGGCTGAGGGCTGAGGCTGAGGGCTGAGGGCTGAGGGCTGAGGGCTGAGGGGCTGAGGGCTGAGGGCTGAGGGGCGAGGGGCGAGGGCGGGGCGAGGGGCGAGCGGGCGAGGGGCGAGGGGCGAGCGAGGGGCGAGGCGAGGGGCGAGGGGCGAGGGGCGAGGGGCGAGGGGCGAGGGGCGAGGGGCGAGGGGCGAGGGGCGAGGGGCGAGGGGCGAGGGGCGAGGGGCGAGGGGCGAGGGGCGAGGGGCGAGGGGCGAGGGGCGAGGGGCGAGGGGCGAGGGGCGAGGGGCGAGGGGCCGAGGGGCGTGGGGCGGGAGCTGACTCACCTGAAGTGGTGGTGGCGTGCGCGTGCGCGGGCGTGTGCGCCGCCGGGGGCTTCTCCTGGCTAAGCAACGTGCTCTGCGTCTTGGAGAGGCCGATGCCCGCCGCGCGCCCCGCCATGCCCTGCATGGCCCCCGCGCTCAGCGCCACCTGCACGCACACCATCGAACACATTGGCTTCAGCGAACGCACACATGGGTAGTGATGGCAAATGTTTCCAAAACATCGATACATCGATGTTTCGATACATCGCTAATAGGTTTTCGATGTCGATGGAAACATCGTCGAGAAAACATCGATGTTTTAATTATGAACTAATAAACATGCTACTTTCCTTATCCATTATTATACATAGCACGTAAAAGAAATTTTATTGTTTGGTTATCAGCATGTTAGTAGTGTGTAAAAATTATTATCGGATATAAAGAAAAAAATAACAATAAGGAACATTGTGTTTTGATGTCGATTTTGTGGCGATAACATACATTTATAAGACGAACAGCTCCCAAATTTCCTCTGATTGCACAGGCAAAATGTGCAGTATGATAAAAAGGATGACACAAAAAACGATATTGCTGTGGATTTCTGCTACTCTACAACGTACCTCTTAAGTTAACCTCTTTATTTAAAAAAATTAAAAAATATGTTTTTGCAACAAAATATCGATGTGAAGAAAACATCGAAAGCAAAATATCGATGTTTCTAGTGGAAAACATTGATGTTTTAAAAACATCGATGTTTTTTGCCATCCATCCACATGGGCGAAGAAGTACACAAATATAGGAAATAATTATCTTTATAGGCGTGCGCTGTCTAAAACAAGACGTCTAAAAATTCATTTTTGGACATTTCGCGAAGAGCCACCTTTTCTATTAAACTTTTTATTTACATATGACATTTATCTTGTAAATAAATAAAAGTAGTATAAAAACATAGCTCTTATCATATAGAAAATAAAAACAATTGATTTTATGATGAATTATTCAGGGAAGCAAATGGTTTGGATAACTTTTTCCTCAAATGTGTAACAATTCCTTAAATTATAAGCTTAAAAAATAGGGACGCAGGGGGGGGGTCAAAAAGGAGAAAATTCAGGAATTGATCATATTTACGTGAATAAAATGTTTTATCACGTAGAAATATTCTAAATTTTCAGGGGTATCTGGATCCTTTGCCCCTCCACTTTCCGGCATCCCAATGGTTATCTCCAGTAAACAAATTTTTTTATCACGTAGAAATATTCTAAATTTTCAGGGGTATCTGGATCCTTTGCCCCTCCACTTTCCGGCATCCCAATGGTTATCTCCAGTAAACAAATTTTATATATATATATATATATATATATATATATATATATATATATATATATATATATATATATATATATATATATATTTTCCTCAATCATGGATCGCCGAAATGCCATCAGCCGTTCTCTTTGGCTCTAACTTCCGAATACAATAAATATTCATGAGTTGAACGCTGATCGTCTAATATATGTAAATTTTCGTCCTCCGATTCATAGTATACACTTTTTCATGTAATATATTTACGATGTGTAGGGAAACAGCTGAAATGATCTCGCCGTTAATAATGATAGTACATACACCTCCCCTTTACTAATGATATCTTATTATTACTAGCTGAATCCCTGCGATTACATCGTAAAAAAGGAAAAACAGTGGAAAAGTTACAATAGAAAAGTACAACACATGGACTATGGAAAATAGAAAACCCAGAAAGGATTGTTTCATTTCAATCAGTATCATTCTTCAATGTTAATTAAATGAAGGTTTACGGATTCTATAATATTACTATTCACTGTGAACACAAAGTTGAATTATTTATATTTACCAAGATATGTCATGTATGTATGTTGTAGTGGATTATAGAACGAAATACTGTTACCTGAAAATTGTTTGTAAAGAGATACATGCGTCAGACCATCACTGGAAACAACAAAACGAAGATCAACTTTACATTAATTGGTATTGTCAAAACGACGCGACGTAATGAACAAATATCTGCACGTAAGCTTTCACACTATTCATTTTGAGTTATTACTAAAATTTAGTGATTATACCGATGGTCTTGTTAGCAGTGAAATCTCCAAATTTGTCTGAGTATTTATCCCTGTCATTATGGATTGCGGATACTTAACGGAAAACTCACCGAAGACATAGAAAAACGTTTATTTAAAAAGTTCTTAGTGATATATCTAGTTTAATATTCGACTGAAAATTTGTGTCGGAGGATTAATGGATTACAATTTATTGCCAAATAATAGAACTGCCCAGTGATGAAACTATGATTCCGTTTCCATAAATAATAAAGTTAACAGCCTTTTTTGTGACATTGAGCAAGTTTCAGCCAAATGGTCACGATGCCATTTAGTTTCCACCTCTTTCAGCAACATATTTATGAGACAAAAGTTTTTCATCGCTCATATACCTAAAAATAAATTACGCAATGAACAAAATATGGAACCAGACATCCGTTTAAAATGTCGTGACTAGTGAACTGCCAAATCATGATGATGATCCATTCATTGAAATTGTTGATGGTTTAAAATCTCTGAATTTTAGAGCAGAAAACACTCAGTCAATTTTATTGAATTTCAGGTAAAAAAACCTTTTTGAAGAATTTCAGAACTTTTACTTATCTCCAATTAGTCACAATCATTTTTTCTATTTTTGACGATAAGTAAATAAACTTATCAACAGAAAATGTGTTGTTGTCATAGAGATACACACTAGTTTTAATTTATTGGGATGAGTTAGATAGTTCAGGATATCTCACTTTGCGGTAAAATTTTTTATAATAATTTAAAATATATTTTGAATAAATTTAAAAAAATACTTCGATAATTTATCTAGAAAATAATGTTAAAATACCCACAATCGTGTGATACACCTTCAAGTCATAGGTACAATCTTTAAAAAGTTCAAGAACCTGTGATGTAACTTGTGATATTAATTATGTATTACAATTTATATTGATGATTGTTAATCAAATAACGACTTTTCACTTTAAATTATGAAATTTATTCAAAAATAAAATGGAATGTTCAATGTCATTTTGTAGTTTAATGACTGATTAAAAGTCGCATTTTATAGGGTTTCTCCGATTTGGCCTTGGAATTGGTGAAATGTAGGGTGAATAAAGGGAAATTACTCTGGCCAATCAAATTAATATAGCATAATTTTGTTCTTGTATTATTTTTTTAACATCTACTAGAAGTGACCGTTTACGAATTCGTGTAATTAGTCTTTAGCATAGATAGGTAATAAGGAGGTTGAACAATGAGAGACAACAGTCAAACGGTTGTGAACCTCTATTGAGTTGTGCGCAGAGATGCCAATATCAGAGGTAATATCCCTGAGATATTTCCGATGCGTGAAATTGTAGATCGAGGAATGTTGAGTATTTACGGAATCCGAAAATGGAATCCCATTCACGAGGCCACCATGATCAAGCCCCATTCAAACAGACATAATTCGTGTCTTGACAAAGGCGGTCCAACAGTTGCTCGAACTGCTGAGGAATCAGTTCCCAGGTAATACATGTGCCGGAATTTCCTTGACGCTGGACCACATCACACATTACTATCACAAGCTATTTCATATTTTTTGTTTGATCATCGTTCGGAGAATTTCGTTGCGTTGAGTGTTTGGTTTCAAATAAAATATTTGCGCGTTTTATTTATAAATTCCAAGTATTGGTTTTACTGGAAATCTCGAACGCGAAGCCACTATTTTAGGGGATTTCGTGACGTAATGAGTGGCGCATTATCCTTACATTCCTTCCACCTGGGACGTATCTTCGATCAATTCATGTACAGCAGACCCTCGGTAAGTTTTCTAGGGATTTTACAATTCGGCCTGAATCTTTTTCTACCATTGTTCCATCATCATTCAGCCCTATATCGCTATCATCTACTCATTAGATCATCACTCATGAGTCTCAATGCCATTAGGGGTTGATTAATTTCTAAATCGCAATAAATATACAAAAACTCATCAACTGAATTGTCACCTGTGTTACAGTGCGCTACTCATTATGAATGGAAGACCCATTTAAAACTTCTTTTCTGAAACTTCAGGAATTTTTAGGTGTATGTTCTTATTAGCATTTTCGCTTCACTTATACTCAAGAGTCACATTTATTGATTTGCCAGAGGAGTTCATGTTCGTTCTGCGTAAACTAACTGAAGCATTGGGCATTGCCCGAGTATAAATTTTTCACATTCATCTGTTAGAAATCAAAATAAGCAAATTGTATCCACACTATTCCTCCACCGTTCCCAGCCTTGCTCTGCTTCACCCCCCCGGCTCTCATCTGCCTCATCCTGTTCTGCTTCTCCCTGTTCTGCCCTGCCCCCTTTCGCCCAGCCTCTCCCCAATAATTCACCACCCTGGCCTTTTATGAATTGATGGACAATAGATAGATAGATAGATAGATTTATTAAAGTTCGCTTTGAGCTAATGCTCGGTGGAAAAAATTATTACAACTAGATATACGACAATTACAAAACTTACGAATGATTACAAATATAATTACAATTAGAATTAGAGATTGATATCCTAGTTACAATTAATTTTGAGTTATCTGTAAGTTGACTTATAGCTTTTCTAACACTTCACTTCACTTCACTTCACTGTATAAGGGATATGATCATATTATTAATAATAATAACGATTATAATAATGTAACTAATAATAATAATAATAATAATAATAATAATAATAATAATAATAATAATAAAAGTCCCAGTATTATTAATGATGACCTACATAGAATTAAGTATATTTTTAAATTTCACTACATTAGAAGGAAGAGTCTCTAGTGCTTTTGCAGGTAATTTGTTCCAATCTAATATAGAATGATTCACAAAGGAGAACTTGCCTACATCAGTTCTTTGCTTTCTACATCGTATTTTCCAGGGATGGTCTCCTCTGCTTTTATAATCAGGTTTCTGTAATCTTTGACTGAGGTCTGCCCATGCTGAGTCCCCTTTGTATGTCTTGTACATTACGCATAAACGCGCCCGTTCCCGTCTCTTAGATAAGGGTTCCCATTCATCTCGTCCATCAACGCGTCCATGATTTACAAACTTTTCGGCCCGTTTTTGAATTTTATCTAACGACTCGATTTGCCCTTTTCTGTACGGGTCCCAGCAGGCCGTTCCGTACTCTAAAATAGGACGAACAAGTGTAGTAATGATATGCCAAGGATCGGGCATTCAAACTGTTTTTTAGAATGCGCATTACAAAGTGCAGCGCCCTCCATGATTTTTTGACCGTGTTGTTAATATGATCCGACCAACCCATGGGCAATAGATCGACCAAAAGAGGGATGGATGAATCGATGGATGGATTAATAGGATGGATGAATCCGTCCATGAAAATTCCATCACGAACGGAAATGAATGGATGAATGAAAGAAGAATGGATGAAAAGGTTATTTGAATATGGATGAACGGACGGATGAATATATGGTGGGATGAATAGATCGATGGATGAATAGTCTGGATGGATGGATGATGGATGGATGGATGGATGGATGGATGGATGGATGGATGGATGGATGGATGGATGGATGGATGGATGGATGGATGGATGGATGGATGGATGGATAGATTGATGAATAGAATGATGGATGAACAGTTAGATGGATTGATGGATGAACAGAAGGAAGGTTGAATAGATGAACGGGTGTATAAATGGTTGGATGAATAGATATGTGAATGGGCGTAATATTAAATGAATGGTTGAATGGATGGATAGATGGATGAACAAAAGGATGGTTGAATAGACGGACGGATATAGAGATGAATGGATGAATAGATAGTGAATGCACGTAATAATAAATGAATGGCTGCGTGATTGGTTGGTTGGATGGATGGATAGATGGATAAATTGATGGATGGATGAATACATGAGTGGATGAACAGAAGAATGAATAGGATGTATGAATGGGTAAATGTGTGGATGGACTGCTCACCATGCTCTGCATCTTGCGCTGCTTCGCTTCGCTCTTCTTCTGCATGTCGTAGGCCGTTTTGTAGATGCCGCCATACAGCACGAAGAGCACCACGAGCGTTGTCCAGTAGTAGCCGATGATGAGCGCCGTGTTGAAGACCGGGTCCTTGAGGAACTGCACGGCGCACTGACCGGGCAGCAGGTCGCGATAGCCCACGAAGTGCTCCCAGCCGAAGATAGAGATGAAGAACAGAAGAGCGGGGATCACCCACGTAATGCTCACCTGCAACGTGATGTTGGGAAGATACGATTATTGTTCAATCAGAGAACAAACAATCCGACTTTTTTACATTCTTGAAAGATCTTGACATTAATATAAATCGATGCACTTTACATTGATTAGCACATTAGAGAGGTTGATTTGTACATCTGTTATAGATTTGCTTAAAGCGGGCTTTATTATTTTGCAATTTTCTTATTTGCTTTTGTCTTTACCCTATAACTCGACTGTGAAGTTGACGGAATATTTCTTGCAGTGGGGTATGATTCAATATTGTCCATTAAAAATGTATGTCTACTTAATGATGTAGGATGTGAGATCTCCCCTTATTCTGGCTCCTTTAAATGCTTAGCATGGAGCTGAACCAGGGAGTATTATTATGGAACGCAGGGTCTGAGATTGACATCTTCTGCAGAATTTCAACTTCCTGCTACTTCAAGCTACATTGAGCAAAGTGTATGCGAGTTTTATAGCACACCCTTTCTTATAAAAGAGAAACAAAATAGATTCATTAATCGTTGAATGCAGCTGCAGCATGCAGATTCCTTACGCTTTCAGTGAATGCGTTAAATATCTGATGCTTCGAATTAGTATTGAATATGTAACGAAAAATTCATATCTGAAATGAAATCGTTATTACGAAAATTAGATTCCGTTTACTTCACTTTGTTCTCCTTAATAGCTGCATACTAATGACATTCCGAAACCCGGAGATCACCAATGAGAGTTCAACATTTGTGATGTTGCACCAAATGTACAACAGAGAACAGCCACAGATACTAAAAGAATACTCTAACGTGTTTTAGGTAGACCTGTCTGAAAGAAAACACCGGAGTTTCCATGAAGAGGGCGGCGGTTTAGAATTTTTATATATGATAAGCGTTGAAAGACAAAACTATTACAAGGGTATGAAAGTGTCTAATAATAAAAGCACTAAACGATGAAAGAGTAACTTTGTGCCTAAACCTAGGAGGGTAAAAACTACGATGGGGTATATCGTTGACTATCTCCCTCGTTGGTTTGAGTGCCTCAGTGGTAACTTTGACGTTTAAAATTGGTGAATTGTAAAGAACTGTTGTTTAAAGTTGATGAATTCTGAGTTTTACTCTCATTTCCGGGTTGATTTCTCTCATATTGTTTTGCTGTCCAAGAACATCTATAATTTGTTTAAAAGTAAAAAATACGAATAAAAACTTGTAACTATCACATATGCAATGTGAGTTGACTTTTATAAATCGATTTATTTAGTTAACAATTATTAGAGTGTGAGTAGTATATTAAATGCACTTATTTAATAGATAATATCCAAATTTATATTATGTTTGACAAGTGGAAACGATTTTTACATACCCAGCGCTGATAGTATAGCAATTATGTTTGTGAACGTTCAACATGCACAAAGCTTATTACCAAAACGAGAAAATCATCAACAATTTTTGTTAATTTCTCGTCAGACACAACCATTTCTATGCTTGTATCCATAAGTGGGCTGCTACAGCATGTGAACCCATCGTTATTTTTGAAGGGGAAAGAGAGTACCAAATTATATATTTTGAAGATATTTTGAACCAAAGCTAAGCAGAACCTCCTAAAAGCAGAACATTTTAAAATAAGGGTTTTAGATTAATATCGTGCTATTACATCCAAAATATCAGTTTGAAAGGACGGTTCATAACGAGTTTAACCACTTCTGCCAGGAAGACGACTAATATACGAGATAATACATTTGTTTTCCAACTTTGTCGTATTTACCGGTCAGATGACAATAAATCATCAAAATGTGGTTCTTACGGTAATGAAATAAAGTTGATTACGATGCATACCATTTATTCTTAACCTCATCAGTTCTGAATAACAATACGTAGTCCGAGAAAAAAGTTTGTACACTTAAGAAAAATAATTTTGATGGAAGAAAAAGGTGACCAGTCAATATTTATGAAAACAATATGGATCATTAAATTAGAGTGATTACGAAATTTGATACTTTATTCTAGCAACAACATTTTATTAAGAGTAAAGGGTAAAACTAGGTGGAATGAAAATATAAAATATAAAAAATGTGTACCAATAGTTTATGCTTATCTTAGATTATATATTTCGTGCTCTAATCACGAAGTTCAGTGTTGTAATTATGAACTTTCCCGAGACAAACTTCTATTATACTCAGAATGATATCTTCTCACTCTAAATTAGTATATTCACTGCAATATAGATTCCATCACACTGATTATAATTGTCTTACTACTGTTTTGTTGGAGACATTTTTTCTCTAACTCTCCATTGATGCACAAATTTACTCATAAATCCTGGAAATTTAATGGATTTAAAACCAATAAATCAGGACTTGAACGCCTTCCAGACGTGCTGCCCGTCTCTGATATGTAGTATTTTGAAAACTTTACATTTACCAAGTTAGGAAAAAAGATAGTAAGTAGGATAAGGAGAACACACGGAGAAAACGAGTTAGCAACGGAGATAGCTTCCATTTTCCATAAAATGAAATATAAATTAAACAGAACAAATTCACTGAAAGAAGAAAGTGGTAAGTTATAAATGTGCAATAAGGTAAGAATTCTTAGAAAGAAAAATGAAACTTTCTCATTTCGATAAATATTCTTTGAGCAAATATTATTTTTATAATATACATTTCGCCTCTCATTTTACATTATAATATACATTTCGCCATACATTTTATTAAATAATATACATTTCGCCTCTCCCGTTCATGGATAAAATTTCTAACTTTTCAAACGTATTCCTTATGATTTGTGGTCTTTCGACGGTAGCCAATGGAGTTCGATTGTCGGCTCCTGTTCGTGGTCGCCTGAGCTGCATGTCGACTGGCGCAAGGGCTTGTCCTTCCTCTACTCATTGGGGCTCCAGGCACCGTGCCAAGCACTAGCCTTCTTTGCGGTCCCCGCTAGAACATCGTGCGTCTCTTGTCCAACTGTGTTCCTGGTAGAAGACGGTCTCCACTTGCGAGGAGAAATGGAAATCACTAAGAATAAAATGTATCCAACCTTTCATATTTATCATTAAAAGTGGTAAATAAATAAACTGCTGTAAATACGTAGCATTGCCAAAGCGCTCTGTGCTAGTTGCTTTGATAGTAGTTCATTCCAAATCCCATTTGTTTGAGACGTACAATATCAAGCTAACTTGATTCTTTCTCACATTATCTCATCCCATAAATTACATAAAACTGTACATCTTTGACATGTACATTAATAATTGGCAATACAAATAATTATGTTTTTTGTCAAGGAGATATATCATCGCCAGTGTCGACTGGGTTTAAGCTTCATTACCTGTTTCTGTTGGGTAGTTTAGTGTTTCTATCCCTTCGATAATCATGTTTTTAATCATGTCTAAATTTCACCATTATTTTTTGTTTAAGGTAACGATAAAGTTTTATGAATTTACTTTCATTTTCAATGGTTTCAATTCAAAAAAGCAAATCACTACAATCTCTTTAGTATAACCTAAAAACGTATTACATTTTAAAATTTAATCCTAGAAAGTCAAGTATTCAAGAAAGATAACTACTCTATTATTGTATAATATGCAACACAAACATTCCAGAGTAGACTACATTATAGACTAGCTTAGAAGAAAACGAGAGGAACAATAACTGTTGAATGCATGTCATTTAACCACGAATTCTAGTCTTCAATTTTTTGAAATATATTTTTCTTTAATCCATATCGCATCTTCTTAATATACATGAAGGTTAGCGTAGAAGTGTATTTGGTAGAATTTAAATGTTATTCACAAGTAATATCTATCTCTTTTAATCCCCCAATGCACAATTCAAGTCAGTCAATACAAACTACACTGTCAAGATGTTCCATTTGCGAATAATAGCCATAAACGAATTGCTAGGAAGATTTCAATTAATATTTATCATACGTCCATTAATTGAATAAGGAGGGAGTCGGAAGTTAAAACTATAATAATAATAATAATAATAATAATAATAATAATAATAATAATAATAATAATAATTCGTAGAAGAAGGAGAAGAAGACAAAGAATAAAAATATTAAAGTGAAAAATCGTTCAATAATGAAAGGAAAACAGGCTGCTCTAAATGTTCACTACATGCGACACTAATTAGTTCTCACTTATTAATGACCTTTATTACATCCTTCCATCTCCTTTATTATATAACATGCTCTTTAACAAGTTTTTTATAACAATTTTTTTCTTCTGCTATTGTGTAATTCTCGTACTAGATTATTTCAGCTCGTTGCGTAATGATAGTCATTACAATACAGCTTCATTATAGTACTGGTATTTGACTAATCACAGAGAAGTTTATAATTGGGAAGTAATCAATCACAGGTCATTGTTCTATTAAATGTTTCATTGGATTGTGAACGTTACTGTACCGAACCAACCTGTGAGCTGGTGACGGTAAATCGTACATGCCCTTCATAACTCATAAGAAAATCAGAAGATCGTCTCATTCTGTAAGAACTGTATAAGTTACTAAGCTGATAAGAAATTAAAACTTATACTAAATGTTGATGACATTTCTTTAATTAATTGGATATTGAATCGTGTACTGCTCGTTTGAAATCGGTCCGTGCTCATGCTCAACCAACGCCATCTGGGAGACCTAGGTGACTGTCTGCTAGGTGGCATTGGTTGAACACTGCCTCAAAACCGTTCAATGTAAGAGGTTTACTTGCAATACGGATTATTAGTCGTATAAAACAATTGTGTGAAACTCTATACAAAGAGTATATAATCGTATGAGGTTTACGGTACTCGCAGGTACCGTAGTATCACTTCATACTCGTATATTAATACCCATCATTACATAATACTATTCTTAGAATAAGAAGGAACGTTGGTACAATGTATCTTCGTTCAAATAAGCATTCCTCATCAAGGTGACAAATATTAAACGTTTCTAAATATTGGGAAAAATTTGATCACAAAATAAATCACTAAGATGTATTCATATTACCTTAGAATCAAAAAGACCATACCATAGAATCAAAACAAAACTGTGACACTTACGTGCATTAACTTTCACTGTATACTTAAACAAAGTATTAATAACCTACAAAAACATCATTTGTTGGCAAGCTAAGAGTACCACATTTTATAAAATAATTATAAAAAATATTAAAGATTTATTTCAGCCTTTTTTCACATGATGCTTATTTCTAGATATTTCGCTGTGTCAATTTAAAATGGACGACCCTGTAAGGAAGTACTTACCATCCAAATGACGCGTTGCTTCGTTCGCCAACCGCGGTACTTAGCGGCGATCTTCACCGAACAGAAGCGGTCGATGGTGATGAGCAGCACGGTGTATTGCGACACCAGGCACACGGTGTAGTCCACAGACAGCCACAGGTCGCACAGCAGCGGGCCCAGGTCCCAGTATCCCATGAGCACGTACACCGTGTAGAAGGGCATGGACACTGTCCCTGAACAGAGCCCGCATCATCTGATTGATTATTTTGTGTTTACGCGCGTCAACAGCTATGTTTTTTACTCCCGTAGATATAGTGCACGTTTTACAGCTTCCGCCACTGGATGATCAGATACGGCGTCGACCTACATGCACGTTTGCGAGATCCCCCCAACCAGGTATCTCCCACTAGCTTGGACAAGCTCTAAGCTCCACATGCCAGGTGATTTGTTTGAAATAGTTCTTTTTGATGTTCACCGACAAGAAAATACTTTTATCCAACTAGCCCTACTTTGAGAAGTCAATTTTCACAATCACACTCGTGATATCTATAGTTGTTTATTGACTCTTAAAGATATTTGTGTTTTTTCGAAATTTCAATAGAAAATTATGCTTTAAGAGGTCATTTCAATGGGCAACTGACCATGGATTTCTGACTCCGACATCGACATAGTACATGTGCCAGACCAGCTTTATCTTAAACATCTAATAATAATAACAATAATAATAATAACAATAATAATAATAATAATAATAATAATAATAATACATTTGTTGATGATAATAGTCATTAATTTATCTATCCACGCAAAGTTTGGTTGAAGAGGAATAATTAAAACTACTTTCCAATAGTCAAAAAGGTTATATACTTCTTTTTAAAAAAATGAAATTTTAAGGGAATTTCTACGATAAATGATGATTTACCTTGAATATCTAAATTTGAAGGAATTTTTGAAGTTCTCCTTTAAATCTCTGTAATTTTTAAAGAAATTTTACAGACGTAAAGATGAAATCATTTTTAACTATTCCGTCAGATTGTAATTGTGTAAGGATTGCAATTTGTTAGAAGAATTTTAGTTTCAAAAATATTTTAGCTTTACTTTACTTCTTGTTTGATGCAGTGAGTAACTTCACCGAATAGGAGTAAACAGGAAAAAACTGCATTCATATAAACAAACCAAGCCACTTGGAAGGGCGCCATGTCTGGTAAATCTATCTACACACTCCAAAACATTTATCGATCGCCACATCTCAATTCTAGCCACTTTCAGAACCTTTGGACCGGACGAATCCCAGTTTCTTGCCCGAGAAACCCTTCGAATGGAGTTGCAAATGGTCTACTCAGAGACGTTTCACCAAGACGGAGCCTGCCTGCTGACCGGACGCGCCCGCGACGTGGGACCGATACAGAGAGTGACGTCACTTCCGCCCCGACGCATCCCATTGTGCGCGCGCCCTGCCCTGCGTCCTCACCCTGCCCCTCGCCCCGTCGCGGTGTCGCCTCCCCCGCGCCGCGCTGCGCCGCAGACAACGCTACACGGAACAATGGCGGGGCCGGGGCTGGCAAGGGGTGAGGCGAGGAAGGGCGCGACGGAACGGGGAGGTGCTGGGTGGAGCGGGTCGGAGGAGGAGGGGTAAGGCGGTGCGGGTCACGTGCGGGGGCACGTGGGGTGGATGGGGCGTTGGGCGGCTGAGATGGGTGTGGCAGGTGGAGTTGGAGGTGGCCGGGGTGGGAGTGGCGGGTCTGGTCTGACAGGGCTGGCATGGCGGGGCTGGCGTGGCGGGGCTGGCGTGGCGGGGCTGGCGTGGCGGGGCTGGGCGGCGGGGCTGGCGTGGCGGCTGGCGTTGCGGGCTGGCGTTGCGGGGCTGGCGTGGCGGGGCTGGCGTGGCGGCTGGCGTGGCGGGGCTGGCGTGGTGGGGCTGGCGTGGGGCTGGTTTGGCGGGGCTGGCGCGGCGGGGCTGGCGTGGCGGGGCTGGCGTGGCGGGGCTGGCGTGGCGGGGCTGGCGGGCGGGGCTGGCGTGGCGGGACTGGCGGCGGGGCTGGCGCGGCGGGGCTGGCGTGGCGGGGTTGGCGTGGCGGGGCTGGCGCGCGGCGGGGCTGGCGTGGCGGGCTGGCGTGGCGGCTGGCGTGGCGGGGCTGGCGTGGAAGGCTGGCGGCGGGGCTGGCGTGGCGGGGCTGGCGTTGCGGGGCTGGCGGCGGGGCTGGCGTGGCGGGGCTGGCGTGGTGGGGCTGGCGTGGCGGGGCTGGCGTTGCGGGGAAGGCGCGGCGGGGCTGGCGGAGCTGGGCTGGCGGGCCGGGGCTGGCGTGGCGGGAAGGCGTGGCGGGGCTGGCGAAGCAACAGCCTGGCGGGGCGGGGCTGGCGTTGCGGGGAAGGTGTGGCGGGGCTGGCGAGCCGGGGCTGGCGTGGCGGGGCTGGCGTGGCGGCTGGCGTTGCGGGGCTGGCGTGGCGGGGCTGGCGTGGCGGGGCTGGCGTGGTGGGGCTGGCGTGGCGGGGCTGGCGTTGCGGGGAAGGCGCGGCGGGGCTGGCGGAGCTGGGCTGGCGGGCCGGGGCTGGCGTGGCGGGGAAGGCGTGGCGGGGCTGGCGAAGCTGGGCTGGCGGGGCGGGGCTGGCGTTGCGGGGAAGGCGTGGCGGGGCTGGCGGAGCTGGGCTGGCGGGGCGGGACTGGCGTGGCGGAAACCGCGTGGCGGGGCATGTGGAGCGGGAGGAGCGGGTGGGGCGGGACGGGACAAAGCGGAGGTGAGGCGAAGCGGGCGGGGCTAGGCTTGGGGGCCTGGCAGGCTCGTGTGGGGTAAGTTGTGGAGGAGTGGGGGCGGGAATTGAAGGAGACCGTTACGACAGTGGCCAGGGGAGAAGGGGGATTGGAGCCAACAGGCAGAGGAGGTGGAGGTGGACAGGGCAGATGTTTACTCGGTACTGCATCATGAGGTCTTCGCTGGGGAAAATGAAGTTGCTGTGCCGGGCGCCTGGTGTAGCTGTTGGAGATGCAAATAGGAATTGACACGGATTGAATTTTGGATGCTTAGATGCGTGTTATATTTCTGGTAGAAATGTGTCGTAAGTTAATGTTGTGCAGGTTCTTCAGGTAAGAGAGATTATGATTACGAGCTTTGTTGCTCACGTAATATACTTCTCACATATGCCGTCCATTAACTTGGGGGTAATAACTTGTGAGGAATTTCGCACGAAAATGAGAAAATGTCCTAGTGAAAATACAGACGTCTGCAGAATACTCTATTTATGTTCTCAGTAAATATTTGATTACACGCCACGGGCGATATAGTGCCATAGTTCAAGATATTCGAAATATATCTGTATAATTTTTTAATAAATGATTAATGCTACTGTTAAGAAAATAACTTTCTTTTATTAGTTTTGCTTATAAAAATGAATAACTGATTCACAACCAAAACTGTGGAATCTCGTGTATTAGTCTATTAAAAGCTGTAATTTATAATGCACTGAGCAATTTGAATTATATACCGTCTTTGGAATACTGCTTTCATTTTCCATAACGACCTTTGTTGTTAGGCTTTGGCTCGCTAAATATATGAGAATTTTAGTCACTGTTTTTACAGTTTTTAGTCACGGTTTTAGTCACTGTTGTTACCGATGTACATTCGTTTCATGAGAATGCAACTCGTAGGGAAAAATCTGATATGTCGACAGGAGAACAGCCACTGATGATGTATTACTAAATAAAAAGTGTTGCAAAAATATTTACAATAATACCTACTCTTGTATGTCTCTGAATCAGTAATACGTTTATGGTAAAAATTCAATAAAGTTTAAACAGACAATTATGCTACAATTCGTTTAGTTTAATTTCCGTGCTTCGTGACGATCCACAATTCCCGGTTCGTCATTAATGAACATACATTTTTCATAGTTCACTGATCAATGTACACTTGTCACCGTACACTTAACAATGCATACTTATCAACGCACACCGGCATTTAAGGCGCGCATCGCATGAATTGAATTTTTTGTGATACACTTTGGTTCAAATGGAACTGGGACGTCTTGTACGCAATATAATTTTAAAAAAAGGTTATTTCAATAACAGGTTATTTTGAATCGGTATAATCTGCGAGTTAAAACGAAGATATAAATCAGAATAGCCAAAAACGAGTCATTTTTGTAATCACCGCTATCCCTACTGCAAAAGGATATTCATAAAATACTGATTTTTTATGCAGACAACCTGTCAAGCAGAAGTGTTTTGCGGGTTAGCCTAAACGTCAGGCGTTCATACTAGTCGCTCAATTTCAGCGCACACAATTTGACACACGACATTACAAGGAAACTTGACAATTTTCATAGAAGAGAGATAAATAACTTACTGGTAAACGTGTCGGAGACACAAGCCATCTTTTTAGGCCACTATGCTACAATTTCTGGAGTTGAATTGTAGCATTAAGTGGACAGTATTTGAACGATTGTGTTGGGCGAGTATTAAAATATTATTTAGCAATATATTTATTACAGTACTTGTTTCAATAAAATTATATAAGTATTCATTTCACCAACTTTAACTTTACTTTCAAGAAGCTTTCCTGTCTTCACTCATTTATGTCATAGTTTTCTCAGAACACGCTTTTCCAGCATGCTTTCAAATACTGTTATTATATACTTTTTTACGAATTATTTTTGAACGTTGTAGTTTCATAGACTCAGTTACGTTGCTGATTGAAATAAACTTTGTATTTCTTCTTGACATAAATTAAATGACACATTTATTAATTCGATACAAAATTAAATTTCTTTTCTAACAACTGATAAGATTACATTTTCTTCTTGAAGAACAGTCAATAAGGTAAAATATAAATGTGAATACTCTTGTTAATATTCAGTGGAATTCCATGAACACATTCAGGGGGCGTTGCAACTCAAAACGGTTTGCATTCAAAACAACATTAACTGATCATGAGTTAACCAAAACAGCTTAAAAGAGCGCATGCGCTTGCATAACGTATTCTGAGTAAAATTTGGAGTAGCAAAGAATCTACATAAAAACAGCGGTTGTAGCACAGTAGTCAATATACATTGTAAGTCACGTAACGTTAATACTTCCTGCAGTTTTATAATGGTTGAAGTTATTGTAATGCATGAGGGAATGAAGCTAATTAATAATTGCATTCATTTTGCGGGGAAAGTTATTCACGGTAGGTGGTAAAACCAACCGCGTCATAATAGACAGAAAAATACCCACGGCTATGCGGGACTCCAAGCGACGTTCGTACCATAATCACGACTGCATTACGAAATAACGTCCACGGCCCTTCCCGTGGGTCCAATATGTGATGGACGATGATTAGTACGTATAATGACTCTACACACGAGCGAGATTCCCTCAAGGCTTGGTCCGAACAGTCCACAGCTTCAGGAATTGTGTCTGGCAGTCTCCTTCAGGCAACGGAGGAGACGACAGGCCGAAAATTTCCGAACCAAATTTTTGGCTCTGAAGCCGGATTTCTCCGTTCTCTTGATCATGTGTGTGGTTAATGCTTAGACGCCCTTGAGGGTTTCATGTCATCAATAATGTCTCGCAAATTTTTAACAGAATTCATTCAAATGTTTGATTATGAGCCTTGATTGTGGCAAGTTAGTAACAAAGATTATCATAATCGAAATAAAATATCGCGTACACGAAGCTGCTCGAAAAATTGCAACAAGTAGACAGAAACAAAACTAAAGATGATGTTATAAAAAATAACATGAGAAGCACTATCTGTAAATAAAATAAGAAAATTAAACTATCTTTTAAGTCAGTAGCATTTACAGATTCTGTTTACAAGCCTACGATGATGTACTACACAACCAACAAACGCTAATATATTGTCATCCATAGATGCTCGGATTGCGAAAACCACGACAAACACATAACTACTGTGTTGACCTCAAAAAAATCCTTAAGTCATTTTCCTGGAGGATTTCATTCAGGAAAACCCCTCCAAGTACGGTTTGTTAGAGGAAATTTCCAAGGGAATGCTGGAGGCTTATTCCTCGATGATTTTCTGTACGTGTATGACTATCTTTAAAGACACGTTCAACCTCGACACTTTTCCCACGTAATCCCCGCGCCTATTTCCTTTCCCCACGTAACTTCCTTCTGGGGCGGCGTAGCGCGCTCGCTTACCGATGAGCATGTCGGTGGCGGCGAGCGAGGCGATGAAGTAGTTGGAGGGCTGTCGGATGCTGCGGTCCACGATGAAGGCAAGCAGTACGAGGATGTTGCCACCCACGGTGAGCACGATGCACACGCCCAGGCACAGCGCAATGAGCGCCGTCTGCCACAGCTCGAAAGGCGGCAGCACGGGCGCCGGCGCGCCGCTGCCCGTCCCGGCCTCTGCGCACCGCACCAGCAAGCACACACACGAAGAACTAATGGTTTGCTTTAATTGGGATTAAAAGTACACATTTTCACACTTTCTGCATCTATTATATTCTATTCTTTTCTATTTCATTCCTGTAGAGATTAAAATGGTGCTTTATTCACGCTAGACTAAAGTGCGACTAAAGCACGGTGCACACGCCCCGGCACACCGCGATTAGCACAGAGTGCAGTGAGTATGTAGTGAGCATATGGGAAGTTATAGGGTGAGTCTAGAAAATGTGTAGTCTAATGATTATGTGTGAGAGAGAGCATGAGTGTGTTTATGTCTGTGGTAATGTGTGTGAATTAAAACTAATGTATGTGTGTGCGAGTTTAGATATGTACAGAGGATGTAAGCTCTCGAGATGTGAAAGCACTGTGAAGTTCAAGAAGTATATAGTAGATAGTATATATTGAAATTGTGCGTCTGTACCCACACTTTCTTGTTCCATCAGGGAGATTTCTCCCTGGGGTGGGAACCTAGACGTTCGAATCCCCTTCCAGTGCAGGAACACCATCTGGCTGGTATCCGGATCCCGCCGGAACGCAGTTACCATTCAAAGGAATCTCCCCAATTTAACCTGAGTTTGGTCACTCTGCGTAATACTAGCTATCCAGGCTAGCACTGGAGTCAAATTAAGCGCTAATTACGTACGCCGGGACAAGTTCCTCCACAATTGCCCATGAGTATCGGGAACTCCCACGACGAAGCCAAATGCCTAACTGGGGGCCGCCCGGACTAAGGTCAGGGACTTGGGGGTCCCAACCCATCTTTTCATTGCCTCCACCTTGAAGCTATCGATATGAATTCAGCAGGAATCTAAGCTACCTGACAGGGGGCACTCATGTTCCCCGTCAGAATTATATACGAGATTCGGACGAATTCTGAACCCAATCCTACTCAAAGGTCAGTGGCAAACCACCTTTGCCTCCCTCTAACGACTGACGACATGAGTACCACTGAGTAACTCGGTTCCAAGTGGACGTTACCAAAAAAGCCTCGGGACTTGCGACCGTCTGCCCCTCCCCTCCTCTTCCCTTCCCAGCGGGGACAATAAGTGTGTGGGAGAGGCGGGTGTCAGAGTGTTTATGCTTGTGCTGCGCTCTTCAGTGGGCGAATGCTTAGCTTACTGCCCTCTGAACCCCCAGTGCACGGCTTTAAAGCCGGATGAAGTGCGTGGAGTTTCAAAGGACGGGAAATCCCACAATGACCATGTCATGTTTGTGGCATGTGAAATATCCCTGACAGGTGTCTGGCAAAATTAAATCCCTGCAGAAAATCCAGACCTAAAAAGATCTCACGTTCTCCCAGCCAGAGAGTTCCGATGAAGTTAGATTCAGAGGAGAAAGGATAACAATCGGATGCATTATGTAGGGTTTCGAGTATTGTCATTGGTTTTTGGTAGATTGATGGATCCTAAATCATCCACAATACCGCAGAGTTCAACTGGTTATAAAATGGCAGAATCGGTGGATCACTGAAATGCGCAACTCTCTGTAACTCGGGACTCTAGATTCCGTTAAATGAGACCGATGTACAGGGGAGAAAATGAAAATCACACCCAGGCGCTTAATGGGACGCATACGGGGCGTGCATGTTCGAAGGCCCCCTAGAGACACGCCGGAGGAAGCCTTGAAAGGAATCATGAGTCGAATGTAAGGGTGCGAAACTCCTGCCGAAGGCCATATCCCCGCAAAATAACCCTTAGGATAAATAAAATATTCTTACGCACTATCTCCCGAAATATGAAGCGCAGATGGAATGGATGCAACGGTCGAACAATGAGTAAGGATGCGACATTGATGTCGATGTTTCGCAAACATACACGTTTTTATAAAATTATTGACGGATGAAAAGGGATGTTTTGAAGATGATGTTTTTTTTTAACATTGACGTTTTTTGTGTGTTGACATTTTAGTTTTTAATTAAAAACCAATTTTTTAATTAAATGTACCAACATAACAAAAACCTAATATTAAGATATTTACAAATTGAACATCCATCGATGTGACCAGGGGTGAGAATTTTCAAAATCGAGTTTTCATTTTTGATAAATGAAATTATATAATTTTGAATTATACAATCAGATTAGAGTTAAGATAAATGTCCTCGTCATTTTTAGCCGTTTTGACTCTTAAATCTCAATTAAAATTATTAAACGCGACAACATGAAATTAAATCACCCCCACATGAACATTATTGGTTACTAATACTGTTTAAAAAGATTGATATTTACTTGATTGAATGTTGATTCCGGACGCGTCAACGGCTAAGGTTATTCGTCCCGTAAGTGTAGTGCATGTTTTCTCCTCGGGAGTTGGCGGTGACCTTATCTCCCACCAGCTGGGCAGCGCCCCAGCCGGGACACCCTGCATGCTCCTGACCGGTCTCCCGACATGTATGGTGCATGCAAGTGTAGTGTAGTGCTTATAACTGTAAATGGGCGTAACTGGTGAGGATTGCACAAGAAAGAGGAAGGAAAAATCACGCGCGGTCCGTGGCCCGTTTGTTAGGGCACTGCTTCAGCATTTGCCTGGTATTGTTCGGAGGAAGTACTAAAAACTACCGATTAGAGCGCCCTGTTCGCTAGAATTCTCCTCCATGCAGCCACTGAATCGACCTATTTAGAACGTATCGAAAATCATGCAACTGTCGGGAGTGGAGTCTAGGACCTCCCGGACAGAGGGCTGCAGCGGTATCAGTTGATACCTTGAGTGATCTCTCCTGGTATCGATATTTAAAAATCATCGTTGTTTTTGGGGCGGAGTTTTATTAACACCGATGTGTTAATTCTGAACATCAACGTTCATAAACATGGATGTTTTATCGCCGGTGTGGCAGCCCTAGCAGGGAGCGAACGTGCATGCAACGGTGGTGCAGGGGCAGGGGCAGGGGCGGCGACTGACCGGTGGGGCCGCTGCCGTTGGCCGGGCCGGCGCCCGCGGGGCCGGAGCCGCTGCCGTTGCCCGGCGCCCACTCGTAGTCGGGGTAGAGCGGCGGGAAGGCCGGCAGCGGCTGCAGGCGGCCCGTGGCGTTGGCCAGCAGGTCGGCGCAGTCGCGCGCCAGCTCCCGGCACAGCCGCTCCCGCTGCTTGCGCTCGCGCCTGCCGACAAACGCAAAAACACCCTTTGAACGTTTTAATAATAATAATAATAATAATAATAATAATAATAATAATAATAATAATAATAATAATAATAATAAAAAATTTTGGCGAGACAACGGGGTTCATGATGACTATTCAAGACAGGGTTACATCAACAAGAACCTATCAAAAGTATGTCTAAAAGAAGCAATCATAAATGATAAATGTAGGAAATGTACGTTCATCAGAAACCATAGAACACATAGTTGGATCGTGTAAACCTCTAGCAAGCACAGAATACACTAAGAGGCATAACAATGTGGCGAAAATCCTTCATCAACACTTAACATTTAACATAATGAAAGTCTCTTTTTTTAATATGAACCTTTGAATGTTATTGTCAACCAGAGTATGAGGCTATACTGGGTCAAAGAAATAAGCACAGATTTTACTGTTCCCGCCAACCGCTCAGACATCTTGTTCTTAGATAAAAGTACACAAGAGGTGCATATTATTGACATTGCCATCGCTTTCACGCATAACATCAGTACTTCCTTCAATGCAAAGATTAGTAAATATAAGGATTTTGCAGATGAGATAAAGAAGCTCTGGAGGGTAAAAAAGGTCACCATTCAACCTATAGTAATTTTAAATACTGGAGTAGTGTTAAAATCGACAAAGCGTCAACTCGAGACATTAGGAGCTGGAAAACTGCTGATAACAATGCAAAAATCTGTAATTCTGGATACATGTCATATGGTAAGAAAGTTGCTGGGAGAAGATCTTGATTAAACTTATGAGTGAGCCTAGCCGAAGTGACTACGGCAGGTGATTGTTTCCCCTCCGCGAGGGAAAAGTCAAAAAGTTCTTATAAAAATAATAATAATAATAATAATAATAATAATAATAATAATAATAATAATAGAATGGTTGAATATCTTCCTGTTGATCCCGTTTTAATATTGTAGAAAGATGGTTCTTTTTAAATTTATTGGACCAAATAGGATCAATCCACGATGACACCAGGAATTAAGACGTATAATTCATGTAAATTTATTGGTGCTTAACGTTTCGCACATTTGGCATGTGCCTATTCAAAAGCAAATGCTTTTGGATAAAAAGTAATGAGAATATTGAGTAACTTAAAGCCGGCGAGTAGGCGTGCTGCCATATGTCGTGTGAAAAGGAAATACTACTGGACGAGCGTGTGCAGCGAGTTGGAACAGTCACTGCAGTCTAATGCAATGTGTACTTCATTGAACTTCATAGCAATAGTTCAAGCGCCCTAACGTCATGTGAAAAGTATAGCAACGTCCGTGGCTTCAAGTTGAAGTGGCACGAGATCGATGTAAGCAAGAATGTTTTCAGAAACTGCATGTGGTGTTGCTGCGTTGCCATACTCCACAGTCGCATGACGGGTTAATGCGTTCGGATTAGGCAGAGATGCTGTGAAGGATAACCTCCATACAGGACGTCCCTACGAGGAGAACTCTTGCGCCGCTGCCAATGGGAGATTCTGGTACATCCACATTACTCACCCGGTATGAGTACCTTTATCATCTCTTCAGAAAAATGAAAGAACCACTGCAAAGAACCCGGTACAATATCAGAGAAGAAATTATTCATGCTATGCAATAGGGGTGGTCAATATGGGACATCAACAGAAATAGACACGCAGATGGTGTACGACGCCTTCCTAACATTTGGAAAAAGGTCATTGGATGAGATTGTATTGAAGCTGTGTAAATATAAATACATCTGTCAATAAAATAATTTCAGAGAAAAAACATTTCTCATTACTAGAGCCAGGAAGTTCGGCAAAATGCCTCTTTATTATTGTTCTCCTGGGGCAAATCTCTATCAAGCTATAATCCTAGCTGCAAGCCCGGACAACATGAAGGCACGGTCGTGTATTGTTTTGCATTGAATGCGGAGGTTCCCGTGTCATGCTAAAAGGGAAATCTAAAAGGGAAAATAATATGATACCAGTGAAGATTTTTGATATTTTTCCATTGATGCTAACAGACTTGTTCGCCCACGAGGAACTTGTCCTATGTCTGACTACGGCCTCAGATCTCTTTTGAGGTCAGAGCTCTGTACATGATATAAACTTCTCAGGTCCTTCTTGTTTTCTCTTCCCTTCTGGCGATTATACAAATGCGAAAAACGAAATCTATAATTTCATCCCCAATGATGGCATTTCAAGATTCAAAAGGATGTGTTAATTGTATTTCTTCGAGATATCGCTACGAGTAAAATAATTTCTTAGTCGCCCTACCCGATGGTTACATGCAGTGATAATTACCAAGAAAAGATAGTTTCTTTCCTTGTATGTGGTAATGTAAATTTTACTTCGAATAAAAATGTGAATTATTTTAAATATTAATTTGTTTACAATGATGACTTTGAAATGATAATTTTTCAATATTTACTGTGTTTTACTCTCCTACTTTACCCAGAATAAATGGCTTTTAGTGCCTACTTCAGTAAAAATAAATGCCCTTCTGCCTGCCTATTTTAGTTAAAATAAATGCCTGAACTTTTGGGCTCTAGTCATTACTTTTTATGGAACCCTTGTACTACGCACACGATTGGATTCTGAAGGCCCTGGAGATCTATCGATTTCATCCTAGACTTATTGAGATTTGCAAGACTAGTATGAAGTCGTGGAGTACTAGATTACTAAAACACAGCAGAAAAGAAGTAGAATCAAGACGTATTCAGATTAACAGGGGAATTTTCCAAGGAGATTCGCTATCACCTCTGCTGTTTTGCATAAGTTTTATTCCACTATCTAGACAGTTGTTTCATGTTGACTTTGGTTATAGACTCCATGGTAAGGAAAGAGCAGAATCACATTTGCTTTACATGATTTTTCTTAAAGTATTTACTAAGAATGAAGAGGTTCTCTCCAAAATGTTGATTTTAGCAATGTAATTTGCATGAAATTTGGTCTTGACATGTGCAAAAAAGTCAATTTAAACAGAGAAAAAGTGACAAATTCAAAGAGCATTGATGTCGATATGCACACTGTGATTCAAGATCATGAGACAGGTAAAGCTTACAAGTATCTGGACATTGAAGAATGTGAGAACATCTCTAACGACACAATCAAAGAGACAATTTGCAAGGAGTATTACAGAAGGGCTTGTCCTGCAGCCCGCTTTGAACTCCAGAAATAAAATATCTAATAGGTAATTATATATAATATATAATAGGTAGTTTGGCGGTGCCTGTAGCCGAGTTCAGTTTGGGTCTAGTGGACTGGACTGAGCAAGAAATTCGAATCATGGATTGAAAAACCAGAAAACTACATACAATGCTTTAGGTCGCCCACCCTCGAGCTAGTGTATATAGACTTGATGTGTCACGTGAGGAAGGAGGAAGAGGCCTGGGACAAATTGGAGCTTCGTGGCACAATGCAATAGTCGGGATGGGAAAGTATGTAGTTAGTCGTGAAGAGGATCCACTAATGAGGCTGGTCATTGGATCTGATGGAATTGGAAACAAAAGCATTGTAAGTGTAGCAAGAAGTTTTGCAAAGAAAACTATGCAAAACACGCAGAATAACACCCCCCCTGAACTTATGATGCTACTTAACATGAAATGTAAGTCACAAAAATTGTTAAAGAAACAGTGAAGAGAAAAACCATCCTCGGAAAATATTTAAAAAGAATGGGAAAGGTGCAGATCAATAAAAATCAATCACTGATGAGGCTTACAATGGGAAATATGAAAACAAAATCGGAAGCAGTTTTAATAGCTGCCCAAGATCAGCCGTTGAGAACACAATATTAAGATAAAGCGGTTCTCAAAATTTCCCAAGATGAATGCCGCATCTGGCAGGAACAGGTAGAAACCGTTGATCATATTGTCTCAACATGTCGGATTCTAGCAAATTCCCAGTTCTAGCCCGAATACATTAAAAGACACGAAATGGTGAGTAGTTACTTCCACAGGTAGATCTGTACTGCCCTCCAAGTTTCAAACAGCTCCAAGTGATACGAACACTCACTAAAACCGGTGACGTCTGTTAGATTGTGTAAAGTATTGTACGACTAACAAATTCAAACTGCTTGCAAGATATCGACAAACAAACCGGATATTGTTATTAGGGATTTGGAGAAAAACCTCGTCTACTTGTAGATGTTGCTGTGCCTCAGGTTCAAAACATAATCACGGAGGCAGAGAAATGTCTCAAATACAAGAGTTTGGAAATCGAGATCAGCTGAATGTGGGCGTAAAAGCACAGATCTTCCAATAGTTATCGCAGCTCTAGGATTTGTTCCGTAAAATTTGTGTAAGAACTTGTCTAAACGTCCAGGTCATTTAAAAGAGACTGTGAAATGCAAGACATTGCTTTATTTGAAACAATCCACATTTTCCGCAGAGTTTTGTAGAGTCATCGGTAGTCCCTAGATATGCTCCTTAGGAAGCTGGTTGCAACCTGAAGTAGATTTTATATACATAACATTTTTAGTCGTGCAGTAGAATAATAATAATAATAATAATAATAATAATAATAACAACAACAACTGTCGTGTCGCAAATGAAAAGATGAAGAAACCGCTCCCACACCCGGTGGTTCGGCTGCGAGAAGGGGGTCATGCAACCTGGAGCCAACAAGTAGCACGGTGAAAGTTGGAAGCTCGGTCTTCACGCCGAGTCATCCCCTGCGCGTTGTGCACCCTTTTCTTCCGCCTCCCCCCCCCCCCAGCGTCACCGCAGCTGGCAGATTACTCCGCCGGTCGCGTGTAAACATGAGGAGCCGTCAAGGCAGAGGCAATTTTTATTGATTTCCAGAAGACTCACTGCGACGGTCAGTGTACGTCTACAATTGTGAGAGATATCTGTGAGGCGTCTACGATTGTGAGACTATCTATTCTACAGTAACTGCTTTTCTAGGCACAGGAGTTTACAGTCACTGCTTTTCTAGGCATATACTTTATTCTTAAGATAATTTCGTTTTGTATTAGGATGTCTTGAACTTGGAACTACTCGGTTTGATGTTTTGTTTTTATACCGGATTTATGTACTTTACATCTGGCAATATACTTTGAGTGAAAAAAGTAATGTTACGTGTTGGGTTTGTTCACAACAACTAATAATATTTGTGATTAATTTCAATTTTTTCTTCAATTCTTCTAGGTAAATGAAGGTCCTTTATTATGAATAATCAATATTATTGGCAAATTGGCAATACAATTTTTTGTAACATTTTTCATCCGGAATCTGTTACCATCTACAGCCCTAGCAAGGTGTATCTTGAACCATACACTAGACACTGCCACACTTATGCGTCCTGAGTCAGCAGAATGTGAAATTATCCGCGACAACACACAAACAGAATCTAAGGGACATGCTGAAGTTGGGATTGAAACCTACGACTTCTCGGATCGAGGCGCTCAGTCAACACACGCTCTTAGTCACATTGACCATCCAGGTTGGTTAATACAGATAGTGGTAAAAGGATCCCTGCTCTGGCAAACAAGTCTCCTGGTTTTTTAGAGGTTAAGAAGATTAAGGCTCTACCTTTCCATTACCTTCCGGGAGTAGATGCAGATAGGATGGCAAGTCCCTTGCGCTGAACTCCTTTTACGTCTGAAGCTTTGCCGCACAAGTACGACTTTACCAGATAAAAGTTCCCTGCAAACCTGAAGGGGTAAACTCGGAATTGAATAATAAATGTGACAATAATATTCTCATAAGGTGTATCTTGAAGGAGTAAATATTAGAGGAGTATATCTTAGGAGTACATATTATTAACATTCACACTGATTATATATTACCCAGAATTGGAAAACCTTACAATAATTTTATACTCCTCAACATACTCAATGTGCATATATAAACAAATATATTTTCTTTTACACAATGCATTTCTTCTGTATTTCTTTAATTCTAGTGTTCAGAGCGTCATGTTAATCCTTTGCACCTAGAATCCTTCGTAATTGTCACTATTTTCTTCCTTGCTCCCTTCCCAGCGTCTCAACGTTTCTGCTTTCGCCTCCAACCCACCACGATCTCCGCGCTCTGACCTCTCACGAGGGTGGGTGGTTGGGTGGTTGGGTGGGTAGGTAGGTGGGTGGGTGGGTGGGTGGGTGGGTGGGTGGGAGGGCGGTGCGGAGGGCGGAGGCGGCAAGAGTTGCTCTGCCGGAAGGCTGATAAGGGCGCGCCAGCTCTCACTGCCACTGCCCAGCGAATGCCCTGTTGCGACACGCCCCACCGATGTGTATCTGTGGGTTCGGAGGCGGACTATTGAGGTATCCCCCCAAATCCATTTTTTTCATTGACTGATGATTCCGGGCGCGTCAACTTCTCATGCTCAATAGTCCTGGAAGTATAAGTCCATTTTTGCTTGAGCGTTGGGAGTGATCTTCCACCGCTGGAAGGTGAGATCCGGCGTCGACTCACCGTCGGCTAGCGGGGTTTTCCTCAACCAGGTATATCCCACCAGCGGGGTACCACCCCCAGCTGGGTAAGCTCTAAGCAACCGACCAGTTTCGCGATATGTGTGTCAGTGTGGTGCATGTAAGTGTGTGTGTAAGTAGGGAGTACAATAGGCCAAGGAAGAGGAAGGAAAGATCGCGCGCGGTCTGTGACCCGTTTGTTAGGTACGTGTGGTAGCTGACAAGATAGTGTCAAAAATACTGCCACTGTTGGGACTTGAACGTAGGATTTCCCGGTCAAAGGCACAGCTGTGGCATCAGTTGATGTTCTGAGACACCTCACCCGGTACTCTGGTCCGATTTGTCATGTCCTATTGTGGTCCTGCCTTCTCATTTGAATGTAATCTACCTTTATTCACTCTTAAGTAGTGAATGCTTCATTTATGTCACTTTGCAATAAATATGTATAGTTTATGTATAATTTTAAAACAAAGGCTTCAGAGGAGTGGCATGGAGATTACCCTGGATGTGACAATCCAAGTTCGTGGATAAAACCGGGATGGGGATGATGGATTCTGAAGGGTGGGAAATCCTCAATGAGCAATGCTATCCTTGTGACATAGAAAATAGGAATGGCTGAATGCCCGGTAAAATCACATTCCGCGACATTTCTCGCCCCAATCATATTCTACATTCAGTCAGCCATTGAACAAAAAAACGGTTAAATATGAGTAAGGTTCCCAATCATACTGTTGGTTCATTGCGATGGATGTAGAAGAGAAAAAATCCTAGGGCAGAGTCCCCATGGTGCCGAATTACAAAAGGATCAACAGTACAGCTCATGCCGAGAATAGGCTAATGGATAATTACAACAGCTGTAAGAACTCCTCTTAACAATATTAAATACTGTTAATGGTTAATTTAATTAGACACGGTATTGGCATTTCATACGTAGTGTTTGTGGGTTCTTTTTCATTCGATTGGTGAAACTAGCGTTTTGTTGGGGACTTCTATACGCATATCTGAATAATGTTTAAAGAAATCCTATGACATGTTGATTATTAATTTTATAAGAATATTTCTTTAAAAAGTTGAAAAGTGTTATTTAAAGTAACATGAACTCATGTTTTGAAACTCTTCTTTAAAAACAGAAACCAGGAAACGGTCAAGACTTCCGCCACTAACTAACCACGTTTCGATGGGATCCACCTTCGTTTGGGATGTTTTGCTTCCAGGAGATATTTGTAGGCCCAAAATAAAAGATAATTTTAGTTTTCTTAACAATTCAACATAATATTTAGTGAGTTACATTTTCAGAAATATTCTCGACACCTCAAAACTAACATATCTAGCATGCTGCATAACATTTAAGGAATAAACAATATGGTAGTTCCTGATGTTTGTATTTCAGAAGTATTACTACTTAACCATTACTAGATAACGTATTATTGCACAAAATTTATTACATCTTCGTTATTCAATGAGAAAGCCTAAAACCGCAAGAAGACTCCAGTAGCATTATCGATTCTCATATAATAATAATGTTAACGTTTTTCCCCAAATTACATTAGAGTATTTCCCAAGAGTTGTTGAGGAAAATGTCATTTGTTGTTAATACTGGCAAAGACTGATATTATTAGGAATTTAATGTAGAATTTTTTTTACCGATGATATGAGGCCTAGACTCAACTGACATTATTAACTACTCTAAACACATTTCTGAACACACCTGATAGTAAATAATAACAATTGCATCATCACTGGATATCATACAAAGAGATTGATATGAAGGATACAAAAGTAGACTAAAAATCCTAATACCATCCTACCAGAAACTAGAAAAAGCTTTCGCGGGATGTATCATTCGGGTTCAAGTAGGCGTACCAAATTGCCAACAAGAAACGTGGCTTGAGAGGTTCTTGAAAGCATCTCTCGCACTTCGTCGGACCTTATTTGAACCTCGTTCTCCAATATTGTGAACGTGAAGCCATCGGAGCCAGGTCACTGGGCAGAACCTTCGCAGCGATAATCCTCTCAGCAGATGGAAGCCTTTCCACGACCTCCGACCGCCAAGGGTTATATCCTGCCTAATACGGACATTTATTGCGAGTAATCATCTCTTTTATCAGAGAGGATGCGATGTCAGAGATCCGAGATCTTGGTGAGGGGAAGATGGCGAATGTTGGTTTGGCTGGTTGGTTGTTAGTGATTCCGGGCGCGTCAACAACTAAGATCACTAGTCCCGTAAGTGAAATGTATGTTAGTGTAAGTGTGTGTGTAAGGGGAGAGGATAGGACAAGGAAGAGGAAGGAAAGATCGTGCGCGGTCCGTGGCCCGCTTGTTAGGGTACTGCTCCGGCATTCGCCACCACGGACAAGAGCAGCCGGTCTCTAGAATTCTCCTCCAGACCATGAATGTTGAGGTGAATGTGACATCACACATGGTACATGTGGTAAATGTAGCGGTGAGATTGTGTTGAAGGAGATGATGGCAGTAGTGGTGGTGGCTTTGGGGGTGGTGATAGATATATAATTACTCAGTTAATTTTTTCGAATATTTTTCTTGATTTTGTGTACTAATAGTGAAATTTTATATGGTCCATTTTGCCGTTTTAGTGGATCATATTTATTTACATGACATTCTATAAACAAATGAAACCTTTGTTTTCATGTTCTGTGTATTTTATTTTTGATAAAACTTTAAATCAGAAAAAAGAATAAAAATTGTTCTGGTAAATGGAGACAGGCTACAATTACCCCACTAAACCTTTATTTATCCCCACGATTTCATGCTACTATTATAAAGCGCTGAATCAGTTTACTGGGGATAAAGTGAATTGATTTGCTTAGCCAGCAAAAATTAAAGCGCATCTATCGTAAACATAACGTATGCTTTTCTCGGGAGCGTAGTTGTCGGAGACACCTCTCCCGTAAATGGATGACAATGCTCGCTAATGAATACTAAACACTAACGGAAACTAAATCTTTTTGTAGCGCGTTGTCAGAGATTGTTCCATTTTTCGACGTGTCCCATTAGCCATCTTTCCTATAGAAACTCTCAATTAAATTCATGAAAATGTGAGGTACAATTACATTCTAAACTAATGCTAAATTGTAATTAGACACAGTATAATACACTTTGACTTTAAATTTCTATCGTGTTATAATTCCAACAGCAATTATATTATAATATCAATTAATGTATTACCAGTAACATACACTCCCTTAATTATTTTTGATCAGAAAAACAATCAGGAAAATAATAATGCCAATTAATTGGACCACATACAAACGTAGCACAGACTTTCTCACCTACATAATTATACTCATTCTGTTTTGCACGACAATACGTACATTTGTGACAATTCCCATCAGGAATTTGCGCCAAACTACAAAATTTTTTTTTCCGCGGTCTGTGAAAGGAATTGCAAGCTCGCGTTTTTCAACCGCTCGTGCAAGTCGGTCTGTAGGCGACTGGGGCAACAGGAGGGAGGTCGGGCATTGTCTGCGGGAGCGGCCGGTGTATCGATGTGTGGGAGCGATGACGAAGGCGGATGCGCAGGGGCAGGGGCGGGGGCGGGGGCGATGGGGACGGGAGGGGGAGCGAGCGAGGCAGTCTTGCGACAGCCGCCTCCGCAGCACAGTGGTAGGAACACGTGACCACGGGGAGAACATTCGCTCTACCCATCCACTTTAAACTTCACTTTGAAACTTTAAATTCCTACAAAATAGTTTTATTCATTAAGTTGACATTCGAATGTTAAAACGCATTTTAAACATATTTCTATTTAACGATACAAGTATATTTTATCAAGCATTGGGCAAGAAGTTTTATTCGGCTGATATGTCTTGCTTTCAAGGTGCCTATAGAAATGTTAAATTGACCGAATAAATTTGTATTTTATTTCCTAGTTTTTGGCCGTTTCTAGAATAGATTAAAACGAACTTTCGAGATGCAAAGATAACACTTTTTTAAAGATTTGAAAGATGGTAACATGGAAAGATGATGATTGAAAAGATTCCGCCGGATTGTATTGTACCTTGGCTATGTTTTCCGATGTTTAGTGATGGATTGGATTTTAACAATGCAGGTTCGAAGTCAAAAGATTTCGCAAGAGGAAAATTAATTTCTAGTTTAACGTAAGTCACTAGCTGCGTGAACATTGTTAGCAAATCTTTCATTAATTTCCTTCAATGATTAAACAAAAATGTGTAAATATGTTATTCAAATGGTCTGAAGCATATTTCTCATATTTTGAAGTTGCCTTGACACCCGTTTAATGGTGAAAACCTTAACTATACATGTCTTATTGCAGCCAAGAAATTGTCCAATTAAATAAGACAAAAGAGTCCCAAATGTCGGGAAAATTAGTTCTACGATAATTTTTATAAATAATAGTAACTATCATTCTATATTAAATGATGCGAAGTACACGATGAATAAAACCAACTACAATATTCATGATCCGGGTCTCAGTAATGCTTTGAACTTTGCTAGCGTTCAGGGAACTGTCCCCAATGTCGATCCTCAGGAAGGTCTAAAATACGTCCTAAACGCCGACAGTTTTTAATTAAAAAAAATAAATAATCGCAAGTAAGAAAGAATTTCGGAGAATTCTCCATGTTCATGTAAGACCTGTCTTCCTTATTTCTATAATGGTGGATACCAGAATTCGAGATGAAAACAAGCGAGTACGAAAGGAAAACCGTGAAAACAATTCTTTCCGCGTGTGGTGGCTAAGCATTCACTCTTTTGCCTATGCGCGCGTTTGAGCCTGGTTCAGACAACCGTGCGCCGCCCCCGCCGGTCCCGTCCCCACTGACACCGCACCGCCCTCGCCCCCGTCGCCGCTACCTCCGTCGCCGTCGCCACCCCCATCGCGACCGCCACCGCCGCCGCCACCCGCGGCTCCGCCGCCACCACGGTCACCGCCGCTGCCGCCACCACCGCCGCCACTGCTGCCACTGCCGCCGCTGCCGCCGCAGCAGCCGCCACCAGCACTGGCGCCACCGCCGCTGCCACTGCCGCCACCGGCGCCGGCACCGGCACCACCACCGTCACCGCCACCGCCGCTGCCACTGCCACTGCCGCCACCGCCACCGCCACCGCCACCGCCACCGCCACCGTTGTTGTTGTGGCGTAACGTGGCATCGACCGCGCGTACACGAGGGCGTCGCGCTGCCGGTCATCACTGCGTGCCGGTGCGAGCCGATGGCCGCGCCCGTGGCGCTTCCAAAGACCTTTACGTGAGGGCAGAAGAGGCCCTTTCACTCACCTTCCACCTTTGGGTATCATGGGATAAATCTTGATCACTCCGTGTGACAGACAATACGAAATCGGATTTTTCCCGTTTACCCTGCCAAGCATCCCACCACACCATCATCATTATCATCATCACCATCATCATCATCATGGATTATCACAATTTTTTCTAGTCATCCATCTCGGTTATTTTATTACTCATCTCGTATTTTAAAGAGAACTTTCTTGCAATTAACCCGAGTAACACGGCTGTGGAGTCGTCCCTAGTAGTCTTCCCGAAAAACAATTCTGGCGATGAAGAAAACATCAGGGCGACTGCTTGGAGTCAGTAGTCTAGACTCACTATCCCACCTAAACCGCGTAAACCTCTGCGGACAGCATGAAAGAGTCTAGGAAGGCAGGCTATCCCGTCCCACTTGTCAGGTACACTTCAAATTCTCAGACAGACTAGGTGGCATGTGAATAGCGGAATCAATTCTCACTCAACGGCATTGTCCGATAATGTTCCTGTCTTGTTTTATTGAAACAAAAATCTCACAAGTTCACTCCCAATACCCAAATGAAAATAATAACAAAGCAGTAGATAACGCTTACTTATGGATACACTCTTGAACTTGAAGAACTCTTGAAATTCATTTTTTAAATAGACATATTTATTGCTCTAATACCGATTTGGCTTGGTTTGTATCCAAAATCAAATTGCGTTCATGTAACGTCTGACTTTGTGGAAGCGAATGTTCAATTTTCAAACCGTGTTTCAAATTTTTCTCAAAATTGCTGCCAAATATCTTTAAGAATGTCATTTTTCAGACACAAATGCAATCAATTTTATTACCATTAAGTTTGGATTTTTTTAGAAGCAAATTGCGATAATATTTAAAACTTTATCTTCAGATCTACGAAGAAGAGTGGACGGCACTTTTTCCATAGTTCTTGGATATCACCTCACACGTAGTGCTATAGTCTGCATCCCTATATTCTGGATAATGACCTAGGATAGAGTTCCAAGGTTCAAAGACCTTCTCCAAGTCGTGAATGTTTGGAGAGAAGATGCGATCCAGTTTTTTATACGCTGCGTTCCATCTCTTGAAGGGCATCTTTTAAACGACACCTGCGTGATGTGCGTCTCGTAAACTATACGAGTTCAACTAAATTACCGCGTAAGTGGCACTAGACATTTATGGCCCAGCGTGATTTTATGAACACATAAATTCACAAATATTGCATGGACCGAAGTTTCTCTAAATCTTCACATTCATTTTCCCCGAGTTTTAAATCTCACTTGCTTAAAAAAGTCTACCGAAGTAAAGGAAAAGAAAATGCATTTTAATAATTGATGTAACAAAGTCACACTTCATGGCTTCAGGACCAATAGAACAATAATGACCAATAGATCTATAAAAGACATGCGGCGTAAATTATTTAGAATTAGAGTTGTGAGTTTGGAGTGGTAAACAACCAACCATAAAACTTTAAGCAGACACATTCTTTTTTTAATGTCTCGTAAATTCCAGACATGTTTTAGAAATCCAAATAATGTACATTTAAAAAAAATTAAAACAAACTTTCATCTCCAAAAACATTCGTAAACTCTTCTAGAAAAGAGAAACATAAGGTGCAAAATATGTTGGAACAAATCATAGAAAATAAAGTAGTGAAATCATAGGTGAAAATTGTTTTCTAAATTGAAGAAAGAAAAACACCGAATATGAAGATGAAAAAGGTTACAAATTAGAAAATGCGGAAGAAAAATACAGAGTAATTAAAGGGAGAGTGAATATAAAATAAGAATAAAAGGGGTAGAGACAGGAAGGGTTACAGCAACTGAGGTGGCTCAAGGCATCAAATCCTGTCACTGTAGTTTCTCTGACCGGGAAGTCCTAGGGTTTGAACCCCGACCGTGGCAGGATTTTCAACACTAGCTACGCAGGTAGATCGAATTCAACTGCTGTCTGGAAGAGAATGTTAACGGCCAGCCGCACTGATCGTTAGTTATTTTGGTTTATCCGATCTGTACCAGGCGAATACCGAAGCAGTACCCCGTCAAAGGGTAACGGATTGCGTGCGATCTTCCCTTACTATTCATTGTCCTAACCTCACCCCTTACATTCACACACTTACATGGACTACACTTCCACGCATGTCTGGAAACTAGTCGAAAGCTTAAGGTGGTAGCCCGCTCCTAGAAGATACTGGATGTGGATTATCTAGCAAGCCGACGAATAGGTAGGCGCCGGATCTCACCATCAACCAGGGAAAGGTCACCGCCACTTTCAGTAATAAACACATTAATTACTTCCAGGACTAATGACCGTAGCTGTTGAGCACCAGAAAACACAAAATAATGAATAAAAAACGAGCGATAACAAAAAACAAGAACACAGAAAGTATTGGAAATGAAAAGAAACTTAAAAGGGAAAAGAAAAGAAGAAAAGAAGGAATATAGGAAGGGATGAGAAAAAATGAAGAGAGAAGGATGGAAGGATAAGGAGACATAAAAAACCGAAAGTAGAAAGGGAGGAGTATGAGGACTATAAGAATAAGAACCAAGAAACGACGAAAAGCAGAAGAGTAAAAGAGAAATAGGGGCCATAGCTCGTGCAGCAGGATCTCGCGGGTTGCCCGCTGAAGTGCCATTCCGTCGGCTGGAGGTCTTTGCACCGGAGTCCATCAGGCAGCGTCTCCCTTACGAGGTACCGCCGCCGTGTGGATCCGCATGTCTTCAAGCTTTACGGCAGCGGGAGCCATACCTCCCCACACGGAGAGAGATGTTGGTCGCCTCACGCGCGTTGCAGTCAATAAGGGCCACAATCACGACTAATTGGTTAATATTTCCGGGCGCGACAGCTGCGATGTATCGCCAGTGTCGTCTACATTATATTCCAGGAGGTGGCGGTGTACCTTCCCGCTCGAGCGTGCGATTCTGCGCCAATCTACACATCGCTTGAGGGATTTCCTTCCTCTAGGTATCTTCTCCAGCAAAGTACCAGCTCAGCTCAAGCAAACTATAATCCCCGACATGCTTGGTAGTGTAGTGCGTGTGAATGTGAGGGTGATGAGGGGACAAGGATGAGTCGCGATCCATGGTCCTTTTGTGAAGGTGTGGCTTCGGAATTCACCTGGTTTTGCTCCGAGACGCCACGGAAAATTACCGATCAGAGTAGCCAGCCCCAATAATTATCCTGCAGACAGTGGTTGAATTTGGCATAGTCAAACTTTATTCGTCACGACTCGAATCCTAATACTTTCCGTTCCGGCTACCATCCAATAACTACGTGGTGAAAGACCCGTGAGCACAAACTAGAACCTTCGGTCTTCAGAACGATCTTCTTGAACGTTGTCCCAAGACCAGAACGTATGTACGTAATTCTCTTTAACAATTTACGCCTTTTCAGGTTACGGCTAGATCCACTCATATGTTGCTTTATCTCCGATCAAACATTTATATGCTTTTAATTCTAAACTATCTTTTTTGCTTCCTTATGCTATTAAGTTTTCTGGCTCCATCCTTTCTTCAATCCAATTATTATAACTCCCAACTATTCCTATACCCAATCATTCACTACATTATTTTGCCTGATTCGTAACATACCTACTTCACCTTTTATGGTTTCTTCTCTTCTCATTTTATTCCTTCTTTCAAGGATCTCTTAATTACATGTACAAATGTCCTTCTTTCCTCCAACACCTTATGAGTAATCTGAATAGCTGTCGATGTTATGTTTTAGTCTTTGAGGACGATTTTGGTTGGATTTAGGACTGATCTGAAAGTAGTAGTGTTGTATAAATATGTTGCAATCGGTTTACGATATTTAGGTTGCAAATCCACGTTTCGTCGTAGCCCGAATACTCCCAATTTAAGAAAGCGGTTCGAAAATATTTAAGAAGCTTGGAGGGATCGTGAAATTGTAGAGAAAGGTACGGGGGAACACACAAAAAAGTAAAAAAATCAGGTACGAACAATATTAAATGGTCTTTTCAAGGAATATTAATATGACGGCTTTTAAATTAAAATTAAATTAAGTGGAAATATTATATTACACCGATTTTAAATCTGCGTAAAGCTACTTAAGTCGATAATAATCTGATGACCTTGCAAGAAAACTCTTTTCGTGCCGAAAGACATCAACCTAAAAAAAATCGGTCTTTGAAATTCCATTATTCTACGAAAATGCATGAACAATTCTCACTTGATGAGATTCAAACCCTTTGCATAATACAGATACAAATATATAATACATTTCAGTTTCCACGTTAGTTTGCTCATTTTACATTTTTGAAATCCCATTTTGTCGAATTACCCATTGACAAACAATAACTTCGAATTTATTCATGGTGTGAAAAATACATTTTATCACTCACACTAAAGCATTCTGATATTTATTTTATTTTCTCTTCTTATCTTTTATATTATTTGTTCTTTGTGTTTTAATTTTAAAACTTCTTCCTATTAAATGTATTAAAATGTTGTTAAATGTACTGAGACAGTTCATTTAATTACATATACGAAGCTTTTTAACAATTTTTTTTTCTACACCGTTTGTTTAATTTTTCGTCACCAGTTTTCATAGTCAATGTTCTTCTCCTCCAAAACCATTCGTGACTCCTACCCTCAATCACTTAATAATATTTCCCATTTTTGTCTTACCGAAGGTACCCAGATTGTTACTTATTCCGGGCGCGTCAACTAATATGGTCATTAGTCCCGTGATTGTAGTGCCTGTTTTTGCTCGGAGGTGGCGGTGGTCTTCCCTCGCTGGATGGTCAGATCTAGCGGCGACCTACCGTCAGCTAACGGAGTTTTCCTCAACCGAGTATCTCCCACCAGCCGGACAAGTCGCCGAACGGTCTCCACACATGTGTGGTAGTGTAGTGCCTGTTAGTGTGTGTGTGTGTGTAAGGGGTGAGGATAGGACAAGGAAGAGGAAGGAAAGATCACGCGCGGTCCGTGGCCCGTTTGTCAGGGTACTGGTCCGACATTCTCCTGGTGTTGATCGGAGAAACCACGAAAAACTACCGATCAGAGCAGCCGGCTTCTAGAATTCTCCTCTAAACCGCGACTGAATTCGATCTGGCTGTAAAGCTAGTGTCGAAAATCCTGCCGCCGTCGGGATTCGAATCTAGGACCTCCCGATCAGAGCCGCTGCAGTGACATCAGAGACACCGCTCCCGGTCCAGACCGTTGTTATTTTCGGTTTTCGTCGTTTGGTCATTTTTTTCACACCTACACTCCCCTCTTACTAAATCGTTGCATCCTCACGCGAATCGGTGCCAGCAACAGCTCGCTGTCATTTCCGAGCCTCGTACGATCTGGGATTTCCGAAAATTAGCTTCGGCCGAATTAAAAGCGCCGCCTCTTCCGTGGCGGCGCGCGGTGGTGACGTCACGCCGTCACCCAGCTGTCAGCCCACGCCGCAGCGCGGGTCTCCGCCGACTGCCTCGAGTGGCAAAAGGAGGGCGAGGGGGTCGTTCTGTTCTAAAGCTACCCCCGCGCTGGACATAAGCGGATGAGCCGGGCAGCAGCAGCGGCAGCTGGTGAATAGACCCGCGTGAGGAGTCGCTTACAGGTTGAACGCGTCGCCGAGAGAGGCCGCGTGAGCGAAGGGGATTGAGGTCGCGAGTGGAGCTGTGGAACGGAGATCAGGTAGCAGGGAACTGTTGTACAGACGAGCCGAATATAATAATAATAATAATAATAATAATAATAATAATAATAATAATAATAATAATAAATCCGGACGGGGCTCTTTATCGCAGAATTTATACAAGAATGTGTCCCAACTCCTACGTAACCCAAAATTGGGAATATCCCAATTTTTGTACCTAATATCTTAAGTCGCAAATTCAGATGATAATGCTGGCGATAGTAGTGACAATAATACCGCTCCAGATAGCCTTTCTACACCTTGTAGATATTTTCATTAAAAAACAAGGGAAATAATATTCACGAATAAAAATATCCAAATGCGGAATGTCCGAGTAAAATAAGTGAAAATGTCCAAATAAAAGATTCTTATATATATATATACACTGAAGCTTCAGTTTCACTGTAAGTCACGTTTTGATTGACCAAAATAATACGCTCGCGCGTATTTGTCAGAGATATCTTCAGTAAGTAAGAAAATAACGTTAAAAAGGAAATACTTCTAAAATAAACAATTGCAACATAATTAATAGAGAATGGTCAGAAGATTAGAATATGTACAAAAATGACAAAGATAAAATGTGTAATATCCTGCCATTTGAAAATTGATATGATACTACAAAATTAAAATAAGAAGTTTAATGAAGTTTATAATAAATATGACAATTTGAGTATGGGCATTACCAACGTTTTGAGCATAGGAAGTTTTGGTTGTGAACATAAAATAAAGAAGAACTTACAACATTGTTTAATTTTGTTTAGAGGAATTTCTTTTACGGATATTTTGCAATGGAGAATAAGGCCTTCAAGTTTTTATGAACAATGACATGTATTGTTAAGATTCGAGTAAGGCGGAGAAGAGGCGAGGCTTGGCCTTACGGCCTGCATGCGTGCCAGCCGGAGCGGTGGTAGTGATAGTGGTAGCAGTGAGGCAGATATGAGGAAAAGATCGGAGGGTCAAGAACGAAGGTGATGTGGGAGGAACGGTGATCAAGAGAAGAGGGTAGAGGCCGGTGGTGGATATTGAGGACAAACGTCGCTTACAGATCAGGACTCCCTAACAGGGTGAATTGTGTGGGGCAACGGGGAACCGAGAGGCCCAAAAGGGAGTTGAGTGGTGGGGACGTAAATCGTGATCTGTGCGTAAGAGGGAGGATTGAGAAGAACTCCTTGGCGCGATCACGAAAGAAGGGGATTCCATAGAGAAGGAAAGGGTAGATTAAAGGAGCCGAGTTTCCTGAAGGACGGTGAATAAGAAGCAGGACGGGAGATGACGGAAGATGACGGAGATGGAAAGGACGCTTATAGGCTTGTTCTCTCGCTGCGTATATGGAGGACGTCTAGGAATAAACATCACTGTGGGAGCGGAAGTGTAATGAGTGGAAGGTTAAGAGGAATATAATGATGTTTAAGCAAAGATGGGAAAATAGTCTGGAAGAATGCTTTGCGCCGGAAGAAGTGGGCGAGGAAAGAGAAAAAAGGAAGAAAGCTTTTGACTGACAATAGTATTGGACACGAAAAAGGGAGTAATTGGAGGGAAGCACATAAATATAAGTTTGAGGGAATGCAAAGATGTGAGGAAATAATGAGGAGGAAAACGACAATAGAAATATGGAAGTGGTAAGACATGAACAGAAAATTGCTCTGGGAATGGCAGGGAAACTTCACTTGTGATTGAGCACGGAAGAGAATATATAACTAATTTTTTTCGAGAAGGGAAGATGAAATACCCAACGAGGAAGCAGAAAGCGGAAGCAGGGAAACACATTAGAAATTTTAGGGAAGAATTGAAACTCAGACTCCAGGAACAGAACCCGGAAATGAATATTTGGTAAATGAAATGAGAACTAGTGTTTGAAGGAAAGGGGCTGATAGGAAATACAAAACAAGGATGTCAGAGATAAACAGAGAGAGATGGAGACATCGAGAGAGAAAGAGTTAGTGAAAAAGAAGATGGAATGAGAGAGAGAGGGAGAGAGAGAAAAAAGGAAAGAGTCAGATATTTAGTGAAAAAGATTTTTGAGGGAAAGAGAGAATGCGGCCTGTACGAAGAACGTCACCATAGATGTGGGAAGTAGAATTAAAAGGAGAAAAAAATGAAGTAAAGGAAATGGCGAGGAAAAGGACGCGGTAGAGTGGTAGAGACTACAGCAGCAAAGCGAGTGGTGGACAGCGGGAGCGGGGCCGCCGACACAAGGCGGCGGAGGCGGCGAGGCCAATCACGGGGCTGACAGGCGGAGTCGACGGCGGTGGCGGCTGATCCCTCCGGCGGGGTTCGGCAACGCCTGCCTCCGCCACTGCCCCCGCCCCGGGCGCGAGGCGGCGGCGGTGGAGGTCGCCTGAAGAGAGAGAGAGAGACGGCCGCGGCAGACGCTATCACTCGGAGTCGTCGTAGGGCGGCACGGCGGGAGCTTCGGCATTCGTCCCGCCCTGAAAGGCTGCCGCCGGGGCCTCGAGGCCCGGGGGGCGAGAGCGGGGGCGGGGACGGGGCGGGGGTGGGCGGGGTCCGGAGGGCGGACGGAGGAGCTGCGCGGTCGCCGGGCCAGCACCCCTCGGCCTGTCGCCGGCGTTTGAGTGATGAAGACAAACTGCGAGCAAAAAATCTCGGCGCCGCGGCGCGTCGCCCCGCGTCGCGTCGAGTCGATGGCACGCAAAAATATGTAAGCGCCGCCGCCGCCGCCGCCGCTACCGCCGCCACCGTCGCCTCCGCCTCCGGCAGCCCCGGGGGGGATTAATCTTCGGGGGGAGCGGGGTGCGGCGCCGGCGCCGAGGCGGGTGGGAAGGAGGGAGGGGCGAGACCGCGCTGAGAGGCGGTAATTACACGAGAGGGGGCGCCCCCCTCCCAGTGTCCATGCTACCCTCTCCTCTGCGCTTCGCTGGCGCTGTCTGGTCGCGCTCACGGACGCGTGCTTGCACTCGAAGGACCACGGTGCGGCGAGGCATACATGATTTTTGGAAGATGCGTAAAAACTGCGTTGGTATATGTTTTTTCTGAAAATTTTCACTAACACTGTTGATCATTTCATTACTGTAACGGTCTGCGTTATCATGAGGTAAATAAAGGAAGTAAGTGTAAAGTTTTGAAATAATTTTTACTATTTTGAAAATAAAATGATAAAATATATTTTTATATAATTCATTAGTAAAGAAATATCATTTGATATAATAAAATCATGTAATTTCATTTTATATAATAAAATGATATTCTTTTAAATTGCATATTATCGAATTGAGTTTTATATAAAACAAATAAAGAGCGAGGAAGTACTTTTATTATTAGTAAAATCAGATAAGAATGATTTGGTAGATTAATATTATACCCTTAATTTCCCATTTCTTTATAGAAGGGATTTGGAGAACATTATACCAAAGTATTTTCAATCGTGTTTTGAATTTTAAACAATGGGAAATAGTTTGAGAAGGTTTTTGGGAGAGTTGCAAAGAAATTTCGTAAATGAAAATTTTCGTGTTCGTGAATCTCAAAAGCTAAATTAATGACAGGGAATTTTTTTAAACTTCGTCTTTTGTTATGTGTAGACAATATCGTATGGCACAAGTTGTGTCGATTTTTGTGTAATTTTATTTTGCGTATGCATGCATATTATTCTGAAACGTTTAATCACTTTATCCACTACACTGTAAAACCTCAGTATGTTCTGGTACAAAATAGGATAACTTATGTGATCAACCAACTGATTCTCGCTAGGCAAAGGTAAGTCAATTGTTGCACATCTACGCAGTGTGGTTGCAATGAACATTAATAGTTGGTTTATGGTGCATTTTAAACATTCCCTATTGGAATACTGATACATGCAGTTATATCATATTTTCTATGCAGGAAGAAATAAGGATTATTTTGCCCTTAAAAATCCACGGATTAGTCGAGGTTCGAATACGTGAACTCATGTACAACGTTTCAATACGGTAAATATTGTAGCATCGAAGCAGCCCCGCAATGAATGAAGAATGAAGTTGCCGCAATGTGCACAGCGCCTATCTGAGATCACGTGTGTGCATCCAGTGAAAAATGCTCTTTTGGATCATATTGGTTGGTTGGTTATTTTATTAATGATTCCGGGCGCGTCAACATCTTAGGTCACTAGTCCCGTAAGTGTAGTGCATTTCTTTCCTCGGGAGGTGGCGGTAATCTTGCCCCGCTGGATGGCGAGATCGAACGACGACCTACCGTAGGCTAGCGGGGTTTTTCATAACCAGGTATCTCCCACCAGCGAGGCACCGCCCCAGCCGGAACAAACTCTAAAATCCCGACCGGTCTCCCGGCATGTGTGGTAGTGTAGAGCATGTTAGTGTAAGTGTATTAAGGGGAAAAGATAAAACAAGTAAGATATACGAAGAATCATGCGCGGTCCGTGGCCCGTTTGTTAGGACACTGTACTCCGGCATTCGCCTGGTGTTGATCGGAGAAAGCACGGGAAAGTACTGATCAGAGCAACCTGTCGATAGAATTCTCCTTCAGACAGCAATTGAATTCGAGCTAGCTGATAAGTTAGTGTCGAAAATCCTGCGACCGTCGGGACTCGAACCTGGGAGCTCCCGGTCAGACGGACTGCAACGACATCAGCTGATGCTCTGAGACATCTCTCCCGCGTAGTTCATATTGCAAAGCAGAAGCAGGATCAGGACGACATCGCAAGCGGTATCTACAACCTCAACTCACATAGAAGATAAAAGAAACACGTGAAACACGAACAAAATAAAATAGTGTAAAATTGATACTGTCCATTTTTTGTTTGCCATTTGACATTTGGTCAATTGTTTTATTTCACATTTGGTTTCAAAACGAAATATCCAATAACATTTGTATCAAACTTTCCCATGGAAATTTAATTACATACAATTAAGTTTCATTCATATCGTCCCTCTTCTGTCGCTGTAATAAGGAAACGATGAACTTGTAATGACGAAAACAAACGAAATTCTCAGCATTTCACGTACTACAACCTACTGCAGCCGAACATCCCCTTTTTTATTACATTCCATGATGCATTAAGTTTTATATAGTCAAACCTTTAAAATCACATTTTTATTTCACACCTATTAGTTAACATAAAAAAAAATTGTGTATTTTGCGACAATTTTTTTCTGCTTTCATGTATACTGGCCTTAAGTTTATCGGTGCGTGGCATCGGAGAGCCACTTACCGGACAGTGCAGGGCGAGTGAGGGGCTTGCGTGGGCGTTGTCAGAGTGCGGGTGGGCGCGCGGGAGCCGGGTGCGCAGATGCAGCTTTGTGACGCTCCCAAATGGCTGTTGACTGCCGCAAATGACGGCGTAGCGCGGAACGGCATACGAGTCTTTCATAGAGAGCTCCTGTTCACCGATAGCGGACAGGCCTGACTGCTCTCTCGATTGCGGACAGGCGTGCCTGCACAGTCGACACTTCTCTGCTGAATCCATTGCGCTACTTTGAGTTACAGAGGTCAACTACCCTCAAGAATGAAAATATCAGTTTGAAACTATCAAAACCTTGAGTTCATTGAGATCGATCGGGGAATATAAATTTTCGAGAAAATCGGCCGAACGGTTTAGGTGCTAACGTTGATCACAGACAGACGGACAGACATATAGAGAGTCAGAGGTTTTGCTGTCAATTAATTTTTCGGTATCAAGGACTCACGAAACATGGCTTGAGGATAAACCACGTGTTAGAGGATTTTTTAAAATATTGATCAACATGATTTAGCCACTTTTTCGATATAACAGGACCCGGCAATAAAAAATTTTCTATCGAAAATTACCCATTTTCGAGCGCACGATTACATAAATTTCTCTTATGAAGTACCTTTGTCAGGGAGAGAAATTAAAAATTCGCCACCGTCGGGAGTCGAACCATAGGGACTCCCGGCCAGAGTCGCTGCAGATTCAGTGGCAATGCTCCTCTGAGCTAACCCCACGCAGCGAAAGGTTCCGTGTGGCTGGCTGGCAGGCAGCGGCTGCTGCCGTTTTGATGGACCGATCGCAGGGGGGGAGGGGGATGGGGGGGGTCACGTAGGAGGGGGCGCGCGCGGCTGCCGCCGCTTGTGGTGATTAGCGGCTCGTTGAGGGCGACCTCAATGCGCTGGGATGCGCGGCCGGCTCCCCGGAGCCGGCTCGCTCGCTGTGGAAATCCGAATTTCACAGCTGTAGATATACCGCCTGTGGCACGTCAAGGGGTCAAACCGGTTTAGGTGGCTCAGGACATCAATTGATGCCACTACAGTGCTTCTGACCGGGATGCCCTAGTTCGAGTCCCGACGGTGGCAGGATTTTCGACACTAGCTTTCCAACCAGGTCGAATTCAGTCGCTGCTTGGAGGAGAATTGTAGCGGCCGGCTGCTCTGATGGGTAGTTTTCTGTAGTTTCCTCGATCCACCCTAGGTAATTGCCGGAGAAATAACCTAACAAACGAGATGTATATCGCTCGTGATCTTTCCTTCCTCTTCTTTGCCCTATCCTCACCCCTTATACACACACACTTATATGGACAATACTACCACACGCGTCAGGAGCATTGAACGTGACCTGTGACTGTTTGGGCGGTGCCTCGACCAGAGACATGCTAAAGTCGGGGTGCCCGAGCATGCTGGCAAGTAGGTCGGCGCCATATCTAGTCATCCAGCAGGGAAAGATCACCGCCGTCTCCCACGATAAAAAATGCACTTCACTAACGGGAGTAGTGATCTAAGCAATTGAAGCAACTGGAATCACTGATCAATAACTTAATCAAGACTTCAGAATTGTAGCACAGTCTCTAATGGCGGTAGTGTTGACACTCTTCTTAAAAATCGACAAAGTTAATGACAAAATCTCCACAACATAACTCAATAGAACGAGAAAAGAGTGATAAACAGCACGTATAACAACCGGAACGCATGATTCTCAACAGAGTGTAATGCTTAATCAGTTAAATTGTGTAGCAAAATGAGGGTGGCTGTTCCAACAACACGATGCGCTATATGCTACATGCATTTTGCATAATTTCCAACGCATTTTTATGCCGAAGTACTTCATGTAGGGAAACAAAACGTCTTACTCTCGGACAGACATCTTACTTTAGCCTGCGCCCTGGGGCGTATAACTTCTCGGATGAAATCCGGAATGATGGTTGAATCATCGTCATTCAAACAGCTTCTTCCCAACTGCTTTTCCGAGAATATACAATTTTCAATAAACCCTTCTAAAACCAGTCACATTTCGGACTTAAATATCAGGTACGTACACTAAATTCATTGTGTGAATACGCCAAGCGTACGATAATGTGGACGGAATTACTAAACAGTGAGCGTTGCTTAGTGAACGCTCAGCGCCTCATTTTGGTCGTCACCTTAGGGTCATCGTTTCGGTACAGGAAACTTTTCCCTTTCTAAGCGGGGAATTAGCGACTTCTAGTGTGTATAAAATGTTTTGTCACCATGGAGCTCATCAGGTTTCTTTCCTGGCGGGAATACGACAGCGGTTTAAAAAAAAATCTCGCACTCAATTTATATCGTGAGAAGATGACTTTCAGAAGTCAAAAGAAAATTTGAATAGATATTGAACACAGATTTTTTGTAAATCATTTAGTCCTGATGTAGTATTTCAAATTCATAAAATGACGAATTTGTGATTTTTCAAAGATGCGATCATTAGAAAATTACTTAGCGATTGCACGTCTCTTATTATTGTTAATGCAAGTATTACAAGTACAGAATCAATTCCCGATATAATTTTCACCCACGAAGTTCTTAAGAAAAAATTATGATATCATATATGAATACATCTCGGAGGTTAAAAACGTTGAAAATGAACACTGATTTTTTAGCTTGACGGAGACAGCCACACCGAAAAGCCTGCGCTTGTTTCGTGGTAATTGGACGAGAGACTCCAGCAGAGAAAACAAAGCTGCTGTCCCGTCGCAGGCAACGATGTTCTCTTGCAGGAAAAAAAGAAGATAATTTACGAGAGTGGCCACAGTTGGCAGGGAGAAGAGAAAGGGCTTTCTCAGAAACCTTTCAAAGTAAGCAGGATGATGACAAGCTATTATCCTGCCTGAGAAGCCTTCTATGAGAATGAGAGTTCAGAAGTTTGAAGTGTGTGAATTAGTGAATAAATACAGTATTTGGACTTAAGTGACCTGAATAATTAAACATAATAGAAGGACTGCTTTGTTCACCCGTTTAATGATTGCGTCTGAGAATTATTAAATGTAGAAATGAAGTATCATGGTAACGTAATTAAACTAGTAGTAAGGTTCTGCGGTTTTAATGATTTAATAACCCGAAAATGAAACTCACACTGTGGCATCACGGTTAGTTTTTTCTAAATCTAAATTAAAAGGTGTAATGTAATATCTGATTAACAATACGCTAATAAGTATTGTACGGTGATTGCTTTCGAGCAAACAAATATTATTCATCTTAAGAATATTCACTATTTGACAATAAAAGCACAAGTGTCTAGGATGGTTTCAAAGACATCTCAAACCCCAAAATTTTAATCTCAAAATAAATAAAAAAGCGTAAGATTTTCGTCTTTTCTGCCATTAGCTTTCTAACAGTGAACAAAATATTTGTGATAAAGGAGTGTTTAACATATTTGTGAGATCTTTGTTGCATATATACACTTTTTAATTATCACTCACGTAAAATGTGATATTGACATAATTGAATTTTGTGTAGAAATATTGATATTATCAAACCATGTAATTCTCTCTGTTATCAACGATAAGAGAGGAATTTTTGAATTTTTTTGGCAAAGAAAATACAAAACGCACAAAAATTATTCCGGCGTATTATTAATAATAACAGAATACAAAACTAGCACTATAAATACGGAGAGATACTGCGTCAAAAAACAAAATAGAATTTTCTGAAAAATAAATTAAGCAAAACCACAGGAGTATTAAAGGTTTATGTATTTAATAATACGAAATATTATGTATTTATATCGTGTACAAACCAATTTATCTTCACTACATGAGTAACTGTTGAAAATGGGCATGCCAACAAAAGCAACTGATTTCTCACACAGCAGCAACCGTCACACAATGCAAATTCGTATCGTGCCAGAACCGGACAAGGAAACCCAAATTAGCAAGCTTAACTGCAGCCATTCGCTGTCGCGCGGGATAAAAACGCGATATCGCGGCATTCCTCTGCATCGCCATTCATCTTCCCGCTGCGCGCAGGCCGCTCCGCGCTTTCTTCCACCCATTCATCATCGCAAACGGCGCGGCGCCACGATACGATGCCCGGAGCACAGCGGTGGACAAGCAGCGGAACAAGGCGGCAGATAATTAATTGATTATTTCGTTGATTGATTGATTGAGTGAGATTCCAGGCGCGTCAACTACTATGGTCATTAGTCCCGTAAGTGTACTGCGAGTTTTTGCTCGAGAGGTGGCGGTGGTCTTTCCCCGCTGGATGGCCAGATACGGCGTCCACCTACCGTCGGATAGCGGGGTTTTCCCCAACCAGGTATCTCCCACCAGCGGGGAATCACCCCAGCCGGGACAAGCTCTAAGTCCCTGACCGTCTCCCGGAATGTAGGGCATTTTAGTGTAAGTGTGTGTGTGTGTGTGTAAGGGGTGTAGATAGAACAAGGAAGAGAAAGGAAAGATAGCGCGCGATCCATGACCTTGTTTGTTAGGGTACTGCTCTGGCATTCGCCTTGTGTTGATCGGAAAAAACACGGAAAACTACCGATCAGAGCAGGCGGCCGCTAGAATTCTCCTCCAGACAGCGATTTAATTCGACGTAGCTGAAAAGCTAGTGTCGAAAAACCTGCCGCCGTCAGGACTCGGAACTAGAACATCCCGATCAGAGGCGCTGCAGTAACATCAGTTGATGCACTGAGCCACCGCTCCCGGTGATTATTTCGTTTTTTCGGGCGCATCTACAGCTGTGGTCATTGGTCCCGTAGTTATAGTGTATGTTTTTACCGCGAGAGGTGGCATTGTTCTTCCCTCGTTCGATGGCGAGAACCGGCGCCGAGATACACGGCGGTTTGCAGATTTCCCTCGTCCAGGTATCTCTTATCAGTGGGAAACCGCCCCAGGCCGGAACAAGCTCTTAGTTTCTGGCATACAATGTAGTGCATATCCGTGTGTAAGTAAGGGGTGTGGATAGGAAAGGAGAGGAAGGAAAGATCGCGCGTGGTACTGCTCCTATTTGATGTTGATCGGAGAAATCACGGAAACTAACGATCAGAAGAATTTTACTCCAGACAGCAGCTGAACTCGGTCTAGCTATGTTGCTAGAATCATAAATCTTGCAACCATCGGGACTCGAAACGTAAGGCAGAGAGAGCGGATGAGAGGGAGTACCAGATTGACCGTGTTTGAATACCTATTTCACAGAGCAATCGATGATTATGGTATAATGCGCATAGCATACACAACAAAGGTCTGTCAGTTTTGATGTATTTCCCTGTTTTCAAATGTAATTCGAACAATTCCTATGTTTAAGTTTTTTCTGTTTGCCAATTCTAAGTGCCTCAATTTCTTCTTCCCAACTTTGCAAACAATTTTATTTAAACGATATGAGAACATAATAGAGGCAGTCATTGGAAAAGGGATGAGACCTTAACTTGCTAAAATGGCTAGGTTAAAATGGCTAGGAATATTCCTTACAATAATTATATTTTCAAATAATCGCGTCTTCTATTTTATTTCAGTGGTATAAATGAGTTTTACGGCTCTCACACACAACTAATGTTTATAAAAAAGTTCTCTCAATTTTTTCGAAGACGTGACGAATTGCACTTTGACTTGAAAAATATGAAGAATTTGTTAAAAAAACGCGTCTAAATATTCATGTCGAATGCAACCCGTTACAGTCGAGCAGCATTTGAAAAATCTATGTAGTTAAATAACCCCTAAACAAAGCGTCCCATGGCCTTGATCCTTGAAATTTTGATGCTAAAAGTTTCACATAAATTTTCCTCACACCTTAATCTACGGATAAGATCATCTTGGACATTGTATTACATTATTGCTGGTCTGGCGCTTCTCGATACTATCCCACTGGTTCAGACACGTGCAGAATCTGTAACTGTATGTGAAATTACTTTATATTCTATGCGAGTGGAGTGTAAATATTTGCTCGGTAATGAAGTTAAATATTGCATTATGAAGTATAATATTGCAAAGAGAAGGGTTGGACTCGCCCTATCCTGGATTCTCGCATGGACAACTTAACGTAGCTTTCTCACGAGTAAAAAGCTTTTGTAATATTTTTGTGACTACTACGGAAAGCGAGAAGCTGTCAAGAAAGATGGTATAATTACTTCAAATGTTTTTAAGGAAGTGTTGCAAATTGTTCGAAAAACATGTGTCTATAATATTGAATAAAATTTTATTGAAAATTATTATTTGTTACTACGTGAATACATTGGAAGTTGCCTTTATATTTTTTAAACAAATAAACACGTTTAGTTGACAACTTTCCCTTTTAACATGGAAATGAAAGGGTAAGGAACAGGGTGGGTCTTCACATATGAAAGTTCTCGCACAGGTACGCTCGTTATACATAAGAGGTTAATGTAAACTATGACTACAATATAAAATTATTGCTATATACAGATAATTCAAAAATTAACACTTCGAAAATGATTTTATTCCTTGAGAAGTTTCTATTTTAGTTCTTCCAATTTTCCTAGGACTTCGTCTTCAATTGAATTGAACATATCGTCTGTCGTTGGACAACCTCCTACGTGACGGAATTGACCGTTTTTACATTTTGGTATCAATGATTGAGAATTTTCTTGTGATTCAGTTTAAAATTTTCAGTAAAAATTTTCAAAGAAAACTAGAAATTGTGGTCTTAAAATAGAAATTAATAAACCTTCTAAGTGACCTTTTAAGTGACAATTTATTGATGATTAAGTATCTCGTATGTGGCAAGAGCCTCATGGGAGGTTTCCGTAAGGTGGTTTCAGAAAATATAATGCAATAATTAAATATAAAGTACAGAATGTCTAAACATGGACACATGTGCATTATTAACATCAGTGTTTTTCCTTCCTCATGTAATTTTGTTTCACATAGGAGGTTGTCTATCATCAACGACGATCACAAAAACTAGCGTTAAATTATGAAAATCGTTAACATTTTTTACTACGTTTCGTATCGATCCTCATTACATTTCATTACGACATACATAAAAGTACGTCAACAGGATTGACAATAGTAGAATGTAAGTTGTAGAGGTTCCTAGTGTCAGCCAGAACTAATGTTTACTCTCGAAACCAGTTGACTGAACGGATCAATGCACCGTCACGGCGCATGTCCTGGAGCCACATGCGCTGCTCGAGTGTTTCTGGCTTCCCTGACTCTGTGGGGAGCACTATTGGGTTGGGGACATTGGAAAACCGCAACGCTGGGAACAAAACAGTTCAAACACCGATTGACTTACGAAGGGCACTTATTCATGAGTTTACCTAACAAAGTTATCTCACTAATATCGGGAAGAGATGAATTCAGATTTTACATTTGCCTAAAAAATAAAGTAATGCTGAATCAGAACTAATAATGGCTTACATTTATTTTTAATAAAGAATATCTTTAGATAGAGGAGTTCTCTTAAAATTATTGTAGGGTCGGTGCATTGAGGAAAGAGTTTACTCTTGACGAAAGTCAAATTGATGCGTGGATAATAAAGTAAATGCGAAATGGATTCTACACAATCAACGTTTATCCACATGACTACTACTATCATTACTATTGACTGTACATCATTCTTTGCCGTTTCAATCTTTGCTGTACATCATTCTTTGCCGTTACAAAATACTGTTTAATAAACTGGTGCTACATCTTTTGAAACACATCAACAAACGTTCTGGCACTTCACAACACAATTTTGAAAGAATTACAAACACGTCTGTCCTAAGCGTGTTTGATACTCAGTGTATAACGTATGTCGAGCAACATTAGGTTTAAGCGTCCAGGTCGAGCAGCTTGTCACCCTTCTTCAACAACTGTAGCGTCCGTTCTGTGTCACGTTACCACAGCTGATGGCTGCAGTTATCGAGTTCCCACACCAGTGTCTGCTTTAGCATCCTTTCATAAGTAGTATAATGGTTCACTCTACATTGCGAGAAACATAGTGGGACATTTCATATTAAACTCCGTTATATGAAATTTCACACTATTTTTTCATTGACAAAAAGTGATGATTTTCGACTAATTTACATGACCGAGATTTATGTAACATTTATTCTGAGACATTCTGGGTTTTAGTATTAAAATTATCATAGGCGATACAAAAATAATTGTTCATGGAAGTGGAATTATCAGATATCTCAATATAAATATTAGAAACTTGAGGTGACTTTTAGAGGGAACTATGATGATAATGTTTTTCCAATAAACATGGGATAAAATATATCTCAAATAAGAAAGTTAATCCTGAAACCATTTTGAAATAGCGCCCCTAATTAGTAGGTAAGACAAAGGTGTAGTACAATAAATATCAGAACTCAATATTGTCAATGCTATTACCGTGTCCTGAGAATTCATGTACCTGCCAAAAACTAGTGTAGGATGATTTGACTACCAGTCTGGGGCGACATCTAAATGGAATAATAAATCGTTTTGAGGCAGAATACCATTTACGAAATTCTTAAAAGTGTGTTGTTTAAATAACGATCATTACAATCGAGAGCCAAATTAGAATACACAAACCTCCTAAAGCATCTGACGTGAAACTACTTGTAGTTTATTATTACCATAAATCGTTTAAAACAGTCTAGGAAAGTCACTTAACTGCAACATCATCTGCGACTATAAAATTTTCTTTCAGTGATTGCGTTCTATTTCGGTTGCGACATCCGGGCACGATTACGCGGTAAACAACGGGCCCTTTACAATAACTCCATCTTTAAAGAAAACGAACAAACGTCCTTTCGCGTAATGCGCACACAAAAGCGCTTGTGCAGCCGTATAAAAAGTATAAAGCCAATAGTGCGCCGCGGACGACCCCTCAACGGAAGCGCTCCTGAGAGTCCATTCAGCGTGGGCGCAGGCGCCGCCCGCCGCATGGAAAGAGACCCACATTCGCGGCGAACAATGCGACGAATCAGCACCGCTCATTCTACGGCGGAATTGGGCGGTCTGGCCTTCCTCGTCGCTCACGGCACGAAAGAGGTTGCCTTCAACAATTAATTTTGTGAATCACATTTATTTGTTCGTAAATATCACTAGGCGGTCAGCGATTTAGGAAGAAAGTGATGTTATTCAATACTGGGTTGTACATCTCATGAAGCTATTTAAATTCAGATGCAAAGCATTGTAGTAGGTTATTACTAACTACATAATAATAATAATAATAATAATAATAATAATAATAATAATAATAATAATAATAATAATAGTAAAACTATAATTATTTTTCTATTGTATGATTTCTTGTGTTAACTAGCACAGAATTTGTACAATATAACCAATGTAAGGTTGAGAAAATAAAGTGTAATAATAATAATAATAATAATAATAATAATAAAAATAATAATAATATTTAGGTATCTGAGGTAGCCATCTTACGTATCCCATTTTGAATTTTAAATACAATTCACATTTCATCTCACATTAAAATCCACGACACTACAAATATGTATGCGCAACATTTTACATTAAACTTGATGGAATTAACAACAAAAACCAATCTAGGCTAGAGGAAAGGCGTCCCGGTGTATGCAGGGCCGTGTCAGTCGCAGACTTTATGGAGGCGGGAGAGGGGTGGCATTCCGCGCAGCGGATGCTACGTAATTGGCGGCGGCGGTGATGGGACGGCGGTGGAGGGGGAGTGGCGGCGAGGGCGGTGGCGAAGACGGCGGCGTGGGCATTGATGGAGGACGCAACGGACATGAGCACACTGAGAAGATAACGGAGGAAGCGAGGGTTGTTCCGATAGGCCGAAAATACAAAAGAGGAAGAGAGGAGGGGAACCGAGGACAGAATGAACGCTAGTGGTTATATTCTGGAAGATATTACTTCAGGATTGACAGTTGAGTGGCATTCAATGTTTATGTACACGAGGATGGACAGTTGAGTGGCACTGAATGTCTATGAACTTCAGCATGACTCGTCTAAGTTTCGTCTCGTAGTTGTCAAAGCATCATATGGAGATGCTTAGCCTATGGTGATGTACGAGTTTTCAGAGCAAGGTGATTTCTGTCTCTATTGCAGGTTTGTACAAGGAGCGCTTTTATTCCGTTTAATGAGTAACAAATTGACTCGCAGGTTATAGAAGTAAATGCATAGTGAATTATTGCCTCATTAATGGCAATTAAATTTTTAATTAAATAAAATTAAATTTTTGTCTTCAAGAAGCAATTCTCTTGAAGATTTCCGGTATTTCATTCCCGCTAGTGAGATTTCTATTCATGTGAATCTTTGTCTCATGAGTTGTGTCTAGTCTAATGTTAAATGTTCTATAAACGGGAAGTAAGATAAAAAAGAATATAAATTATATTGATCATCTGTAACCATAATCATAAATCAATCATATTTCAAGAGTGTTGTGGTAAGGTTTCGCAGGTAAGTATACGTTTATTACTTTTTCAGACTATTCACTATTCAAATATTTCAAAAACGTATTGTATGGAGGGAATTATATGACGTGTGTTTCCATTCGAAGTCTATCACTTGCACAGAGTATTTCAGAACGAAGCTTCTGTGTAGCCACTGTCTTGCGGGTTGCATACACCGTCGAGGCAGGGGAAGAAAAAAAGCACTGCGTTTTTACCGAACTATAATACTAAGATTTTGTTAACAACTAATGACTTTACTTACTTTAGTGTAATTTATCCATTAGTTTTTCAATGAAGCAGACTGCTTCCTAAATCTCAGTGACCCAGCGAGAAAGAACGTCACAATTAATTCACTCTACGAACGATTGATTCATATCGATTCATATAGAAATTGAACATCTGGAATGTACAAAAAAGTACTGAAGGTCTCGCTCATTTTTAGGTTCCAAAGTATCTTCCGTTCCCCTTTCAATTTCACATTATATTTATCTCAGACTATCAAATTTTCAGTCATATTAACATATTATCATTAATTTCTTTACTCTTTTCTACACCATCTTCACCTTCTCCCTTTCCTTCCCTCCCCCTTGTTTGGAGGAATGATCGTTTAAGAGGGCGCGCGGGAGGCGGTGTCGGCGCACCGGCGGGGAGGGCGAGGGGCGGGCGATGGCTCTAAGCGGCCGGGGCGCCGCGCCGCGCCGGTAAAAACGGCGCCTGGGAGCACTGCGGGCGCGCGGCGCGGGGCGGTGGCACGGGGCACGGGGCGAGGGCGAGGGCGGGGGCGAGGAGGACTGAAAAATTGAAGACACGAGGCGGCGAGGCACCGGAGCGCCAACGGAGCGCGACGCCCACCAACCCGGGAAAACACTCTCTGCTCCTCACCCTCCCGCCCGCACGCTCGAACCTCCGGCCGGCGCGGCGTCAGCACTGAATGTGAATTAAGAAAGCATTATGCTGTTACTATTGCTATTATTATTATTATTATTATTATTATTATTATTATTATTATTATTATTATTATTATTATTATTATTATTATTATTATTATTATTATTATTATTATTATATGCAGGGCAATATTGACAATAATCCACAATAAAATATTTCGTGTAATTAGATCATTGGTGAGATACCTTCTAATATATAAGTAAATAAAAGGTGTTGTCCGGTATCAAATATATATTTAAGCTTAAGATATTTTTGATTGCGTAGCGATCATCATTAGAGCTATTTGAAAAAATACAGGAATACGTGAAATATAAAATTATAAATTACATACACATTATTTTATAAAAATATAAAATACATACAAAATTGGTACATCAATGTGTACACTCGTAACTCCACCTGCCTTCGCTCGCCCGCGTCCTCCTCACGCCTGCACCAGCAGCCGCGTCTCCCGACCCTTCGGCCGCGCCCCCCTCTACCGCTCCCGCACAGTCCGACCGACGCCCTGCCTTCTTAAGAGAACCGCACACTAAAAAAATCCTCTTCATTTTCTGTCCAGATGCTGCAAGGTACTAACGACACAGTTTGCTTACGCATGGATACTACATTTTGTATCAAACCACTTGTAAATAATTTGTATAATTTATATTATTATATTTCGTTTATTCCTGTAATTTTTTCAGATAGCTCTGATGGTGATTCGCGATCGAAAATATTTAAGCTTAAATAAATGTTTGATACCGGACAACACCTTTTATTTAATTAAAATATTTTAAGTTATATATGCTTATAGTGATTCAGGAATCTATTAAATAATAGTGTACCGAATATACTGAAACAAACTGATTTAAAACAAATTCAGCCCCAGTTGGAGCGCCATTTGAAACAAACTGTCTGATTTTATTTTTAAATTTAAATATTTTCTCTACCCGTCTAATATTAATAAATATATGTTCAACGTAACCCGTTCCAAATTTATAAAAGAATATGGACGCCAGGAAAAGATTACGTTAATTCAATTATTAAAATTACTCTTCAACTGCTATTTCCATTAAATTAATATCCGGCTAACTGGGTCGATGGGTCTTATAAGAAATAATTGCTATTGACTGCTAATAGCCGATTATTCGATCTGCCGTCTGTACAGAATGGCCGAAGAATCTGAAAAGCAAATATACATTTATAGCTACTCATTTGCTGGAATTGGCTAAATGAAAATCATCCTTTCTATTCACAGAAACTTGTAAGTTTATTCAATTTTCACTAGTAACAATACGAAACTTTCGGTCATGACCTTATATTACAGTACCCGTCTTCGCGCACTCTATGGATCGATGTCGCCGCGTAGAACCATTTTCCATCTTCCCCGGTGTCGATGGCTCCAGGTCCAAATACCATCTTCTTTTCTTCCGTTCTGGCACAAGTGTATTCAAGTCACTGATCCTCACCGCCTCATAAGTTGATAAGACAATTAATTTTCGTTTTAAAAGTTTCCAGTTCTTTCTACGCATATACTTAAAATGTTAAAAAGTTCAGCAAACTATTATCTGTATTTAAATACTCCCAGTCCTGATGCCGACAAATTCACCAAAGTTCACAATTCTAGCTGCTGCACTCGAAATATTTCCAAGTTCCAGTTTCCGCACCTTCCATCAATATTTTAAGTCCGACAATCATACACTCCAAAGTAAATGTTCACAATTTACAAACTCCCAACATCAAGTTGTCTACACACGATCCGCACAGCACCACCGCATAAGTCGGAATGAATCCATATTCCCCTCTTTCAGCCCTTCAAAACTCGGTCCGTCTTGCTACTGTTTCTTGTCAGAAAGAATTCCATGCCTAGCCAATCCCTCAATTACTTACAAATTTAAGTAGCCGCGCCCCAGACTGTCATTGCTTTCTCGTCCAATCCCCAATTAGTTTACTTTATCAACTAGCCGCGTCCCGTGGTTAAAAGCAATGCAGTTTGTTGACCTTGACGACAACTCGTCTACCGTTGCTATACCGCCATATTTACAAAATGTCAATCCTTACAATTCACCCTGTTTACAATAAATGTGAGGCAATACAAGGTCCCACATATTGATATGTCACAATACCCTTGTAGAATTGGAATGATCCTGTATTTGCATAAGATATTTTTACAATCCTGAAGGTAAGAAGTCTCGAAAATAATTTATTGACAGACAATGGATATAAATAATTCTTTATTTCACGAGTCTCTTCATATTATTGACTGTTGCGAACTGAAGCGTTGTTTACATCAATTGTCTGTATATAAACTATTCATGGGGCTCCTTACCTTCAAGATTGTTAAAATGTACCAAAAATAATTATGTTTAATGGATTTTATATTCGTATTGCTATTTGCTGTTCAATTAACTGATTGAACGGCAAAGTATTTGTTCTTTGCATACAAAGTACAAATAGAATTACTTATGTATTTCCAACACATCTGAATAGCTTATAATATGAATATTAATCGCACAATTATATCCAAATTGTAAACAAATGTTCCTCAATATTAAAATGGAGAACCAGTCTCCACACTATTAACTAAGCTAAGAATATCGACCTTTTCATATGATTTCATAAATCACTGATTGGTGGAACTATTTTTTAAAATTATCTTATTTTCGCGTGAGCACAATTGTATCTTCTGTTATCAAAATGAAAGTTGTCTTAGAGAAGTATTAAAACCCTGATGCATGCAAATCGGTTGCACATTATATGCTATAGTTTTCCTCGATCAAGAAATATTTTAAAGATGAAAAATATTCGTGACAGTTCGGACATACATGCCGCCTGTTCTAATTCGTAACCCACCGGCTGATGAAATGTGTTCAAAAATTAGTGAAATCGTGTTATTAAGAGTGAGAAAGCGAGGCACAGGTGAGTTCAGGGGAAGTAGTGAAGTAGAAAATTAAACGGCCTGAGGGTAGGGAGTGCAATGCATTAGGGAAGAAGGGAAATGGAGATAAAGAGGATAATTAGATTTATAAATTAAAAAACAACAACAAAAAACTGTAGTACTTGAGAGGGGGAAACAAAAATGTGTGGTCGTCCTGAAGAACTTGCTAAATACACCCGAAACATTGACAGTAATAAAACCAACTTAATTGTACAAGTATGGAAATTTAATAACTATTAAACTTAATTTATTGTATTAAAATAATGCATGCATATTTTATTACAAAGCTCGTAAATATCACAATACAAATTTGTGAAATATTTCAGTTTATCAAACGTGAATATGAACCCAAACTTTCAACAGTGCACGTCTAGAAAAGGTAACATTAATTGAATGAAATTCATTTGTGATAGTTATTTAGGAATATATATTTTTTGAAGACGTTTTTTCTTATTTTGAAGTTCTTTTTTGGCTCAAGATGTTTCAAGCGCCTAAAATATATTTTCTTGGTAATATTAATCAGTTTTAGGCCGAGTGCTATGTTGACGACATTGAGGTTTAGGTTTAGGGAACTAAGCAACACGGGAGAAATTATTGAACCTCTTAAATATGTTATACTTCACCTCTCGTTTTCTTAGTTTCATGAATTCCTCCTTGAATAATTTATTTTTATTTCGAATGAGAAACTATATCCTATGATACGATGTTCTTTAAACAGTGCTTCGTTTCAACGTCATAGCAATGCATCCCAAAAGCGCGTGTCAAATTAATTACAACCGAATTACTAGTGATGTTTGAATTATTACAGACCGACATCATAGATTAGCACAAACAGCACTTCTTTTGGTTGCCGTTGGAAGAATACCAAAAAATTCTCCGTGGGCGCTACGAATTATATCCGGCTTTTATTTGGCATCCGCGTTTATGAATTAAAGCAGGAGTTCTTCCCGATACACAGATTAATTCTTTCATATGAAAAATACGTCAGATTGAGATGTAATATTGAATTATTGCATCGTGCAAATAGTATCAGAGACAATTATTCACTGTAATACGGGTTTATGTCATAAATGAGATATCAATCATATTGTGGAATTCATTGAATTAAACAATGCAATTAGTATCAGAGATCTGTTTGCACTCGTTATGGTAGACCCGGTTGTAATATTGAAATACACAGGGCAATAATTATCACAGATAACGTTAAAGTTTTTAGATTGTATTTAAGGTTTCCATATGCCACTTAGATTTAAAAATTATCACGCTAAATAAGACACAAATGGGAATAAACATACAATGATGTTTCAATCACTGATTTATATAGTATTAAATTACGAAGCAAATACGCATTAAATTAGAACCATAAAAAAGCAACACACTCCAACAAGAAAAACCAAAAAACAAAGAAAAGTATACTAAAAGAGCAGTCTAATAATGAAATGAAATACGTAAATCCTGTTTATAAAAGGATCACTGAAATTTTCAACAAATTTGATTCTAGTGTATTGCTTTGTAAATCATGTACATTTTTAAGATGTCGCTAATGATGCGACAATAAATGAATAAAAAAGAAACATAGTTTTTTAAGAAACTGTGAAGCGAACAGCAAAGAAAAAGATCCCTTTGCGAGTATTACGTTTTCAGCAATAAACTTTCACACAGAGATCTTGAGTGAATAAGGAATCGAATGAGACATTCTGGTTAATGTATGTCCACTCACTGCATTTTCAATAGTTGTCGCTCGTCCTTAAGATTTCCCTAAAAATGTATTTGTTTGGAATTTAATGATGAGTTCATTGCGTATTCACCCGTCCGGATAGTACCAGATTGGTTGATGTGAACAGAAAGCTATATGATGAAGAAAGCTATATGCGTGCTATAAAGCTGTTTAAGGGCTACTCGAGGTGAAGAATGCATTAAAATGGGACCACATCGAGAAAACAGTCATATAATACTACTTCTAGTCCAATAACGGAAAACACGTCATCTTCCTCCTCGTCATGTTTGTTCAGTGGAAGAACTATTCAATATCAATATCACTACCATCACTATTAACCACTGTCTATTATTATTATTATTATTATTATTATTATTATTATTATTATTATTATTATTATTATTATTATTATTAGGTTTATAATGCATTTCACCATAAATGCAAACCCATTCAGTTGCGAGTTTGAGTTCTGGCGTGAATTTAGTTCGGGACCGGGATCCGAGTCCGGGATCCGAGTCCGGGATCCGAGTCCGGGATTCGATTCCGGGACTCGATTCCGGGACTCGATTCCGGGATCCAAATCAGGAATCCGAGTCCGATATCCGACTTCGGATTCCGAGTAAGGGAACCGATACCGGGATCCGAGATGCTTTTAATTACATTACCTACCAATAACCAGGTATGAATCTGGGTCCTCATTTCAGACCGGAAGCGGTTCATCTCGCATCCGGCTTCAAGTTCGGGGCCGAGTTGTGAGCTGGGGGCGGGAGCGCCGGCGAAGAACGCGGTCGCGCAGCAGCTGCTTGGAGCGGGATGGTGAAGGGCGACAGGGCGGAAAATCGTCGGCGCGCCGCGGTGGCAGCCGACGTGCTCTGAGTGATCGCGGCCATTCGTCAAAACGCTTCTTTGCATCCCTCGGGGAGTCCCTTGAAGAGCCCAAGGCGACCGGAATGCAGCTGCAATCCTTGACTGCTCTCGACGGAGGATAATGCCGGGAGAGCTGCTTCCATAGACAACACCGGCGAATCTTGCACGCTATACTTCAGGCCGTACGTCAATCACTTCCGCACGCTGTACTTGCCGCCTTCACTTTGCTACCTAATCTTTCACTAATCTTGCGCGCCTCGCTGTCTTGGGTAGCGACGACAACCATTTTCATATATGATTGTGGGTTCGAGACCCACGAATAGTAGGGATGTTTACACTTGTTCATGTGTCGTGGTAGTTAAATTGAAGTTTCCCGCAAAAGTAGAATATAAATTATCTGCATTTAGTCCAGATTTTTCCTAAGAAACTAAAAAGAAATATTAATAACACTACACGAGAAATGTTTAACTACATACAGTAGATGAGTAAATGCCGCTCTGGATAGTTGAGGTAGCTAAAGAAGTAGTGTCGTAGCGGTCTTGGAGCGAAGGATCGTGGGTTCGAATCCCACCTCAAGCATGGTTGTGTATGTTCGTGTCTGATTGTGATTGTCCATTCACCCTTCATCGTCATCATCATCTCATATTTCATCCCTCCAGGGCTGACAACCCTGAGGTGTAGAAATGGATTCAGCATATAAGGGCTGATACCCCTCGCAAAAGCCACGTGCACTTGCCCCTGAGAGAATATGATTGTTCTCGGTGGGCACACGTGGCGCGTTCGCGTGATCCAAGGATGGCCGCGACTAAAGAAAGATGAGTCAAGATATGATAGAGTCAGGATGGAGCAATTGTGCTAGGAGTGGCAGAATAATCAGAAGAGACCTTTAAAACATCCATGATTATTCTTTGCATATCCTATATTTCAAAAAGCAGCTACACGTTCTGCTTCGTCATACTATGGGTTATACGTCAATGCCATTTAAAAAATCTGGATTTTTTCTAATTTCATAGTAAAAAGTATATTTTCTTTGCGTACATATTAATATGTGAATATGGTAAGTGACGTACCATCTCGCATTTAATTTCATTACTCAGATGACAAAAAGTATCTATATTTAAAAGAATGTGTACACGAAAGATACTGCAGAAGAGTTTAATAAAACGGACACAATGAAAAGCATTCATTAAATGGAAAAAGCGTCAGGTTTTGACAGAAATTTCCACACTATTGAATACCAAATTAGATTTAAAACCATAAAGATCTCATTTATTCACAAAATTATTTTTCGTTCTAAAGTACCTTTTGCAAAGAGACAGAATTCTTATCAATCTCCAGAAAGTTTTTAGATTTTCATGCTGAGTAAAGTCTTTATGATGCCAGTCTTTTAAAGATATTTTTGAAATTTCCATTTCATTTTATTTCCTTGCGGCGATGAAAATGAAGTCATACAGGTTAAAAATATGACGACTGCAAAAATAGGACGAATAATGTTATTCTCTAATGTCAATATTTTGACAATTTATAAGGTTTACATTCGAGTTCCATGTGCAGGATGTCAAATAGACTACATGATAAAGAGATTATTCTGGGAAACCTAATTAATCTTCTTGAATCTGACATATCTAAAGGACGTAATTTATAAATGAAAGTTCTCATTAGTTCCAAAAATGTCTCCAGTGAGATTTCTGCATTTACCCAAAGGTTTTGTAATATTAACATAATTGGCAGCAATGAAAATCGCACTTAATATTTGATTGAAATATTCTTAATCTACAAAATCTAAAAATTAAACTTTTTATGTGTTTCAGTAAATTATTAGTGAAAATAATCCGAACTCTTTTCTTACAACCACAAGTATCTAAGTTATACACGAGTTATACCGTATTTTCCATCTCGAAATAGGTCGGTGAAACACGAGCAGTCGCCAACCGGCAGTAGAAAGTCTGTGTCATCGATTCAATACTAAGAAAAAGCATAAGAATTCTAGGTCAAAAGCATTTCCAGAATACTATGTCTACATTTTCTGTCGATTGTTGTAGTGCAACATACACAATACTTTTTCTTCGTGGAGTAGCGCTGGTAATGCAAAAAACAACAACAAATTTTGAGTTGTATTCGCGGCGTTATGAGAGGGACTTCAGACATAATATGCATCGATACCGCCTTGATTTACTAGTGAGAATGAAAACACACTGCATTGTCAGAACACAGACATTAAAAGCTCGTTATGAGGCGCTGAGGCATTGCAGAAACGGTTCCTAGACTTTATGACTGAGCCATTCTCAACATCCATTAACACGGTGTATTTCAGTGTATCATGCGGTGAAACTTCATTGTTATACTCTTAAAATCTTCTTGTTAAACTCTTTCTTAATAATCATTTTACAATATAAGCAGATACTTGAATATAATATTGTGATAAAAGTATTTATAAAATAATGTTCCAAAACAAAGAAAGAAATTTATACTAATGACAATATTTTTGTTTGGAAACCTTTAAATCAAAATTTTAACTTGTATTAGTTTATCCATTTGCATGCCACATCAAATTGGTGCATGAAATTGACGTCAGTGTTATGTTTTGATTTGGCATGCCATTTGAGAAACGTATCATAAAGTGCAACAAAATTGCGTATTCTACGAGTTTCTCGAAAAAAAACCTGAGTTCTGAAATGACTAAGAACAAATATGAAACACTTATAAAAATAGTAATATTTTCTTGTAAATACATCACAATTTTTACAATGAAAAATTGATAAAACATCCACTTCAACTCTTCCGTCATATATTCATCCTATTTATATTATTTTTTTAAATGCTGACCAAAACATATTATACACACCTTTTGCTTACCTAAAAAAATTAAATAAAAATTGTCGAATTTAGTTCAGATACAAGCTAGTACAAATAAAGCGGCAAACTCCAATACCAGCGCATTGCCCCGTATCCATAATGAGTGTATCTGGCCTGTCGCTCCCCCTCATTCACTTCATATCCCGCTTCCAACCACCGATTCACTTCATATCCCGCCTCTGACTTCCTTGATTCAGTTCATATCCCACCTCCGACCACCATGATTCAGTTTATATCCCACCTAAAAACACCCTGATTCACTTCATATCCCGCTTCCGACCACCGATTCACTTCATATCCCGCCTCTGACTTCCTTGATTCAGTTCATATCCCACCTCCGACCACCATGATTCAGTTTATATCCCACCTACAAACACCCTGATTCAGTTCATATCCCGCCTCCGACCACCGATTCAGTTCATATCCCGCCCCCACAACCTTGATTCAGTTCATATTCCGCCTCCAACCACCCTGATTCAGTTCATTTTTCACAAGAGCTTGCTTATCGAATCTTGGCAGACTACTTACGCAGCCTCGGAGCTTTTACGAGCGCTCGACATCGGGAAACAGCGGCCTCCCGCAGCGCTCGCCCGGTCGCTTCATTAAATTTGGAAAAAGCCTAATTTCCATCATTCGTCTCCGCGGCCGCAGCGGAAGGCAATCGAATGAATCTTTAATTCGCCTTCTTACGCGGGCGGCTTCCATTAGCGGCCGCAAGGGAGCGGCCGTGGAGCGGAGAAAGCCCCGCGTTCTGCGTGGAATTGGCTGCGGCGATCTCTTTCGCTCCGACAGCGGGCAGTCCTCGCGGCGCAGTGGGCTGATTTTATAAAAGACAGCGCCCAAATTTCTAGTCTTAACTCGTGCTCTTTATCCCTCTGGTGGTAACATTTGCTTCTTAGGCAGACAGTTTATTGTTAGCATAGAGACCGGATTTTTATGTAATTACATATTTTTTGTCATTCTACTTACCAGTCTTAAGATTGTAAACTTGGCAAATCTTCGACCTCCTAACACAGTATTCAACTTTTTCTTTACATATTTTTTACATATTTAGGACTGTATTACATTTTTTACATATTTAGGACTGTATTACATTTTTTACATATTTTACAATTTTCATAAAATATTTTTTATTTTATCACGTTTCTTCAATATTATTACACTTTTTTTACGATAAGAAGTACTTTCATAAAAATCAGCATTTTCCAATACATTATTGGTGAAATATAGATGTGAAAAGACACACTGACGCCGCGTTTTGCGACATTTAACCTTAATTTTCGAGGAAAGTTGACGATCGCCGACATGTAATACTTCGATGAGAATGTTGCATGCTGCAGTGATTCTTTGCTGGTGGAGATATCGCCAGTTTGTACGATGGCTTCTATTGCGTCTAGTCTGGCTGCTACGAATGAATGAAGGCTATCAAAGAATGAAGTTTTTACTACTGACAGGAAAATTGTATGATGCATCAAAGTGCATCACCTTGTGCTCTCCCAGTGATTTTTAAAATGTTTGTATTAATTTTAAAATTTATTTAGGACATTTTTTATAAATGCAATTTCTCATTATGGAAATGTGGAATATTTTAATTCCAGTGCTATAATATTACATATTATATTCGATCTTACATATTTATTCCATATTCTTACCGTTTTCAATACATATTTATGTACACATTTTGATGTTTAATACTACATATTTTCCGGTCTCTAGTTATCACTGGGAGAGTTATAGTATTATCACTGGGAGATATATAGTATTATCACTGGGAGAACTCTATTATGCCAAGCGTCTTTAGCCTCATCAAGTGCTTCAGTACGCTTACGATTTTCAAGGAGAGAGAATTATTGCAGCTGTGACATGCGACCTTCTCATGTGAACTATTATTTTTTTAACTAGAGATGCCTCACAGGCGGATGCTCCCACAGTTGTAGGCTTTGATATTTGCTTTCCATGCCGATGTCCGATGTTTCCATGCCATGCCGATGTCCAGACTCGAATTGCCAGGTGAGTTTATGGGACAAGCATGGTTTTATGAGTATGTGTTTGCTCACACCTTTCATCTTCTCCAATTCCTGAGTAGGAGATGATAGCGGTGGTTTCTCTTTGCTTCCACAGTGTGAAGAGTCGTAAGGTGAGGGATGAGTCATGAAGGATGGACTTTGGAAGAGCACAAAAGTTACCAAAGTTCTACGTCACGCTTATGTCATGTAATACAATCCTGGCAGGTGCTAGTGGCCAAGCAGAATTCCTCCGGCAATTGCTCGTCCAAGCGAGATCCCACGCACCATTGACAAGGCAGTTTTGATATTATAAATTAGTCCGACATCTGCTGGAGAAAGGGACCATCGTGTCTAGGCAAGGGAAGTCCCCCAGGGTGCGCCTGCTTGAACGAATTCCTATACCTGCTTCCTAAATACGAGTGACCGCCTCCTTGCAACGTACACTACACGATAAATATCGGAAGTAAATAGTAATAAGAGTTCTATTTGTTGATTTCCAGATGGAATGAATGGTACTAAGAGAAAGTACCTCAAGAACGCTATACCACAAACACATGGAACTAATTTGATGAAACATGGTGAAAACTAAGACTGAGACGATTATTCTTGAACTTCAATACACACAATGAATGAAGAAAAATGTTTGGAACTTCTAGATCACGTACGGGGTCAAAGTTGATCACTTTCTGCCACTGAACTTGTGTGATATGAAATCTAGCATATCGAAGTTACAAAAATATATTTCTGACAGCGCTTCAGATTGGCATGTAACTCATTCTGTACTGGAATTTGGAAGATAAACAAACTCTCGAAAGACAAAATGTTCAGTAGCAATGACAATGTTGTATTTTTTGCCTTTTACTGTTCATCTTTGTCTGCGTCAGAATGTGCATGGCCGTTACCAGACATGAATCAAACGTGGTAGTTAATTCGGGAAAAGTACTTGCGAGGTACATTTTGTACATCGTTAAGGTATTTGCACATTTGCAATATTGGGTTTTTGTCACACTTCATTAATTAATTAATTAAACTATTTTGAAAATAAAAGGAATCCGTTTAAAAAAATGTTGTGATACGTGTAATGCAAGAGAGTAAAATAACAGTGAAACATTTAGCCTTTTAACTGAGAACGATACTGACTCTGATCGCTCAGTGTCAACAACTGATACCACTGCAGCTTCGTTGATCGGAACGTCGTTGGATTCGACTCGTAATGATTTTTGATACTAAATTCCGTTCGCTGCAAGTTTAGTCAGCATGTAAACACATGAACGTCTCAAGAACGCCAGTCATTCACATTTGCTGACGGACACCGCATTCGTTTTCGCAGTGTCATGCTTGCTCTATACGAGTTAATTCTCTTTAAAAATTCAAATATTTATTGATTCCCTTCACAAACGAAGTCGAAATAATGTTTCTTGTGACTTTATGCGAAATCCGACTCCGAACGTGCCCCAAACGGGAGTGGCGCTGTCAATGGTACCCGTTAAGATAACGTTCGTTTGGCAAGGCAGTGGCCACCGTGCCTCCGTGCTCGTGGATTGTGGATATCAATGTGTTTCCTGTTTCATATGACACCGCAGTTTCGACAAAGGATTCTTTAAATGTTGCAGTTTCGTTCTTGAGAGAGAATGTTCTACAAATGCTTGCTGTATTTGTCTTGTTAGTGAAACGTAGTGTTTTTAATTGCGTGAAGTAAAATTTACTTTCATTGCCGTGTCAAACACAATAAGTGAAGCAGTGTCCGATACGTCAGGTTTGAAACATTCCTAGGTATAGTCACTCGGAAAATGCGAGAGCAAAGTGGTTTTGTATGTTTTTGAAAGAATAGCGGTTAAAAATTCAACAATTACAGGGGTAGGTGGAAGAAATAACTGCTGAATTGACAGGTGCCAAAGTCGGAATTATTGGTAAAATATGTATTGAATTACGAGAAAGATATCTACTTCATGCAAGGAGAGACTTAGAGCAAAATCGGTGCAGGGCGAATGCGGCGAATTTATCTGCCATGACACTCATGGACATTCTTTTGTTCATGGAAAGGAAATATCAATATTAAATAAAGTTCTGAATGTAGTTAATGATTCGGGCAAGCCTAGTTTTAAAATAACGTCACTGTATATTCTGCCTAAATATTTGAACGCTGCTTTGCGAAGGCACATCGTAAATGTAGGTACTATGATAAAACAAATTATCTGTTTGCCGTGGCTGGTATTTTGGACGTATTTAAGAAATGAACGTGAAACTTGTACGACAATTCTTCCTGTTCCTGTGACACGTGCTGGCTTTGAGTTTTATCATGACGCAAAAGGTGCAGCCAATCACAAGCTACAGGACGGAGGGATACAAACAAAGTTTGTTTACATTCGAAGTAAAGTTAGCGCGAAAGGACCTTAGCTGTACAGCTAAGCAGAATTCAGTCATTGCCCCATCAAAGAATGCCGGCTGTTCTGATCGGTGGCTTTCAGATCAATAACAGAAAAAAAAATTGTGGCAGTATCTTAAGATATCGGGCTACGGTCTGGGCATATCGGGCCAGAGACTGCGCGCAATCTTACTTTTCTCATCCTGGATCTCTCCTTCCCCTTACGCACACTCGTGCACTTACATACACTACACTATCATTCACGCCGGGGGACCAGTCGCGAGCTTATAGCTTCATTTTTTTGGGTCAGTGCTGTCTTGGGGGAGACACCTGAAATCCCACGAGCTGTTGTTGATTGATTTTTTCATGTTTTCGGGCACGTCAACAGCTCTGGTCATAAGTCCCGTTAGTGTAGTGCATGTTTTTTCTCGGGAGATGGCGGTGATCTTCCCCCGTTGGATGGCGAGATCCGGCGCCGACCTACCGTCGGCTAAAGGGGTTTCCCCCTAACCAGGACTCTCCCACCAGCGGGGCACCGCCCCAGCCGAGACAAAATCTAAGCTCCCGTCCGGTTTCCCGGGATATGTGGTAGTGTAGTGCTTGTTAGTGTAAGTGTGTGTGCAAGGGGAGAGGATAGGACAAGGAATGGGAAGGACAGATCGCGCGCGGTCCGTGGCCCGTTTGATAGGGTACTGTTCCGGCATTCGCCTGGCGTTGATCGGAGAAACCACAGAAAACTACCGATCAGAACAGCCGGCCGCTAGAATTCGCCTCCAGATGGCGACTGAATTCGACCTAGCTGAAAAGCTAGTGTCGAAAATCCTGCCGCCGTGGGGAGCGGGAACCTAGGACCTCCCGGTCAGAGGCGCTGCAGTGACATCAGTTGATGCACTGAGCTACCGCTCCCGGTGCGAGCTGTCGTGTAGGTCGGCGTCGGATATCAGTGTTCTACCGTTGGCGGAACATCGCCACTACTCCACTCCACTCCTGGGACTAATGATCATACTAATTTGCGCGCTCGGAAGCTCTAAATACTCGCTCACTCACTGGAATGATGATAATGATGAATATTCAGTGACGATTGTGAAGGTGCTGAAGGTCGTGACATGGGAAACAAATATGTAGAAAAAATCGTAGGAATATACAGACTGGTGAACAAGATGGATTAGGCAAAAGGGTATTTTCCTGACCCACTTTTTGAGGAAGGACTTAGGAAACGAGAAAGTTCACCCTCAAGTGCAATCGATCGACTACTGCCAGACAATGCACTCTAAAGCTTGAAAGAAAACTCTGAAGCCGAGAGCGCCTACATTCATTTTGCAAAATTATGATACTCTGCGGAATTGGAGAAGTGATTTCTCTTTGATAATAGTAATTCATAACTTTTAGTTTCCATTTAGAAGATACATAACAACGTGGTTCAACTTTCCCAGTGAAGATTGAAATTTTAAACCACCACTTAAGTAATTGAACTCTCTGTTCAGTTCTTATTCTAGGGGTATCTATTCCAATTTAAAGAGCTGGTGGTGTTATTTAAGTGAATTATCAAAAGAAATTAGTCTAAGCACAAAATATCTAACGAAATATTATATTTTCGCGATGTTAATGTGTTGAAAGTTTCGAAATACTGTACCCTGAAAACGGAACCTTCTTTTCTTAAGCGCCTAATGCTCCATTCAACGAAAAAAACACCAAAAAGCTTGAAGCAATTTTTTAGAAAATACTTCTTTTAAATATCTGTATTGTATGCAAAAACTAGTCATAGTTTTAAAAAAATGGAACGTGATCTTCTTAAAGATATGTCATTAAAGAACAGATATCACTAAGGAAAAAGCCTGTCTATAATACTGTACTTGCTGAAAGACGCAGAAATTTGATTTTTTGAAATTTCCGAAAATGCAAAGATTTCTACGAAAATAAGACATTTGCCATTTTAAGCGTTCTTTACGCTACTCTAGGAATAAGTTTAATAAACAATTTGGAGCCTTTTTAGAAAATGTTGAAAATGTGTTTGTCACTTCATAAAAGTACCTTCAAATATCAAAATATCCGTTTCAAAAACGCAGAGCTGCGAGTGCGTTCAGATCGAACAGGGTTAATAAATTTTGGACAAAATCTTTCGAATACTTTACGCGCTAGGCGTTGATCACAGACGGACGGAAGAACACACGGACAAACAAACAGATGTTTTGCCGTCAATGGATTTTTCGGAATCAAATAGCACTTATTACACAACGAGTTAGAGGAATTATTTTACTATACACAAAAGTAAAATTTATCCACCTTTTTATACCAGCACCACTACACGAGTTTTCCAGTCAAAGAATCGCGTATTTTTGCAGCAACTTGTACGTTCTCCTTGCTATGTAAGTACGTAGTACGGCGATCAAGTACAAACGAGTAGTTCGTCTTTTTGTCCTCTATACTGTAGATCCGGACCACAGCGTCCTACCCGTGCCGGGAACTCCGAGAGAAGCCCAACAGGTGGGACGGGGTCGCGCGTGGAGGCGGCGGGGGAGGGTGGTGCGAAGAGGGGCGGGTGGGCGCGGCGCGGCGCGGCGAGGCGCAGCAATTAGCCTCCTGTGAATTAAAACCACGCCGGCGCGGCGCGGCGCGGCGCGGCGCCTGCGACCTCCTTCCGCCGTCTGCACACTGCGCAGCAGGGTGGCCGCGAAGACGCCGACTCCCGACACGTCGCGCCGCGGCGCGCCCCGCCGTCTCGCACGATTCGATTGGTTGGTTAGTTGGTTGGTTGGTTGTTAGTGACTCCGGACGCGTCAACAGCTTAGGTCATTAGTCCCGTAAGTGTAGTGAATGTTTTTTCATCGGGAGGTGGCAGTGATCTTCTCCCGCTGGATGGCGAGAGCCGGCGCCGGCCTACCGTTGGCTAGGGTTTTTTTCCTTGACCAGGTATCTCCCACCAGTGGGGCACCGTCCCAGCCAGGATAATTTCTAAGCTCCCGACCGGTCTCCTGGCATGTTTGGTAGTGTATACAGTGTATGATAGTGTAAGTGTGTGTAAGGGGTGAGGATAGGACGAGAAAGAGGAAGGAAACATCGCGCGCTGTCCGTGGCCCGTTTGCTAAGGTATTGCTCCCGCATTCGTCTCGTGTTGATCGGAGAAACCACGGAAATCTAGCGATCAGAGCAGCCGGCCTGTGGAATTCTCCACCAGACAGCGACTGAATTCGACCTAGCTGATAGGCTAGTGTCGAAAATTTTGCCACTGTCGGCACTCGAACCTAGGACCTCGCGGTCAGAGGCACTGCAGTGACATCAGTTGATGCACTGAGCCACCTCCCCCGATAGCACGATTCGGAAGAGTAAAATTGTGTGAGGTAGAATGCTCGGATGTGTGATCGGAGTGGTAAGATGAACTGGTTAAGGAGGAGGAGATGAGCCAAAGGCTGAAATGGATATGTGTGATGAGCAAAAGCTTAAAGGATGAGCGAAGATGTGAGGGATATGCAAAAGTGTGAGGCGTGAGCAAAGGAGTGAGGAATGAGGAAAGGAATGAAGGATGAGCAAAGGAGAGGGAGATAAGGAAAAGACTGAAGGATGAGGGAAGGAGTGACGGATCAGCAAATGAGTAAGTGAAGAGAAAAGGAGAAGGGAATGAGAAAATGAATGAGATATGAGAGGAGTAATGAGTGTGTAAAATAGTGAAGAATGAGCAAGGAAGTGAAAAATGAGCGAAGAAACAGGGTCGATTGAAAGCGTGAGGGATGAGCCAGTTGGTAGGGTGAGAAGGACGGGAGGATGAGCGGGGTGAGCACTGAGCCGCGAGTATTGTGTGCGTCAGGGTAAGTGGCGAGCTGGATAATGGAAATGTAAAGGATGAGTGGTTATTTGGGAAAGTGCTGAATGCGGGAAATGACGTAAAGAATAATAAAATAAGAGAGGATAATCGATGTGAAGAGGATGAGAGGGTTTGAGAAGTCAGTAAACATGAATATGTGCAGGGCAGTGGGAGGGCACGAGGATGATGCCAGGGAGGATAGTATTGGGAGGTGCAATATTACGAGCTATAAACGGTGTAATGAATGCTGTTGTGCGCACACGCAAATAGGTATTGTGTGAGTGGATAGTCTTCGTCTAGACCGTATGCTTAAGAGTTCGGGGCGGCAGAAATGAAAATGGGATAGTTGTCTTGTCAATTAGGATAATATGACGTTCCAAGGTTGCAAGTGAGAAGCAAGGGCGGAATAAACCTGCTTCTAAAAGATAACAGGTGATAAAATTATGGGACGGGTACTAATTTTAATGGTTGGAAGCTGTGAAATTGCACAAACAGAAATCCATTACCTGTCAGCGTTAAAATGGTTCAGCCACACAGGTAAATACAAAAAAAGTACGTATGAAAATAAAATTACCTTTTTCTTAGTGTAGCCAATTCGTGTATATATATATATATATATATATATATATATATATATATATATATATATTTATCATATACGTTCTATAAAAATCACTCTAACAAGTTTCCCGTAGTTTAGAAGTGATAGGTTCCACAACACTACATAGCAAGTACTAACTGCGAACATACGGAATTATCGTTCGCGTTGTACTACTTCACTCTTAGATATAATAACGCGCTCGTAAATTCCGTCAAGCTAACGCAACTGTGACACTCATATTGACGCTATTCCTTTCGGTGAATATTCATTCTTGTCGACAATCGATATGGTAGCACAGCTAGAAGGTGAGTGAACAGCTATGTAATAAAACTGGGACGCTGGTTTATCAGTTCGGTATGCTCTGGACGTACTCGCATCGCAAATAAATTTCCAGTGCTGTCACTGTTCTGCAGTTCAAAGCATGATAAATGTACGAATTTCCATGAATGTGCCCTACAACGTCATCCCAGCTAAAATGTGCTTCGGTTCTATGATGGATGATAGGATTCTCTCAACTAATCACGGAATGAAGCCATTCTCCCCAAAGGTATCTCTAAATTCCATCAGTCAAATCTTATTTAATATCATATAAATTACTGATTGATTGCCTGACGAACTTATAGAATATAAAAAGTAATATAGTGGGAGTGGTTTAGTCTGCAAACAATATTTGGTGTACTAATGCTGGTTATACACTTGTTGCTAAGCAATTACATGTACTTTGTGAAAAGGAATACCTTTAATACATTGTTCCAAAAGTAAAATACAACACACTGAATACTTTCACAATTTCCACATCAACCCTTCTTCCTTTATGGAGTTTTAATAATGTACTGGCTTGATTGAGAGGATTTAACAGTACGCGCTGATCATTTTCACAAAAGTTACACACCTATTCATTGTTTGAAAACTGCTGAGCAGTGATAGTTGGAGGTTTAATCGCCGTTACATTCACTTGGCATGTACCAAAATCAAAGGCAAATTTCAGAAAGAATTTATGAGAATCAACTTAGTTAATTCAGTTCTTAATCGTCTCATTGCTTGTCGAAAGAATGAACGAAATAGGTTACCGATGTCCAATTTCGAAATTTTGACTGAAAACTCTAGATATGACCCTTTGAGGTTTACATCAAGCTTGGTCAATGCGTATATAAGTGGATGAATTTCGTTTAACCATCTAATTATTTTACAAAAGGTATAAAATGACTTGATAGTACTTATTTTTTGAATTTACATTGAATAAATAGGACCATGCTTAACTCAAATTAGAATTGTGGATTTTGAACATCAGGAGTAACCACTACACTTACTTGCGCGGACTAATACGAGTACACTTCATATTGCTGCTGGTTGGGATGTCTATTTGAATACACGTTAATGTGAAGTATGGGACACAGCAATCATCGTTATGGCAAATGGATGCTAGTGCTTCTCCTGCGAATCTCTAATTAAGAATTGGTGCAGAACAGAGATAACAATGGAGTAATGACTTTCACATTTTTGAATGGGGATCATTACAAGTCACTCTATTCTCGGGACTCTTTTGAGCGAGTGCCATCTTTACATGGTGACACTTGTTTTATGATTAAGAATAGGAAGATAAATGGATAACAATGATGGTATAGTTATATACGTAAGAAAATTGTTTTTACATGTTTTAGAAGATAAATCAAAAAATTAATTCTCAATTTTTACACCAAGGAAAATACTCTCTCTTTATCTCCCCTTGGTAATTCATAATGAGATTCTAGACGATTCTAAAATAGTGAGAATGTGAAATGTATTCCCAGAAAATATTTATTATTGAAATGTTCCACTCCGACTGTCAAGTGTCAAGATTCATGCCTGGAAAGTGAGAGTGGCGCCAAGTTTTGTTCTGCTATTTCTCCTTGTTCCAAGTAAGTGTACAACGGACGCCGCCACCACAACGATCAATAGCAAGGGTTTCATCGTATTGCAATAGCAACATCTACAAATCACTTAAGATATATGACACTTCTCAGCAAACTTTTATTTATGGCGTGAAGTATTAATGAGTCATTGTGACAGAAGAAAAGCGTGAGTTATTGCCAAGAATTTACCACAATAGGGCTAATCGTTAAACACAGAGACGTTAGCACGTATATTTAAATATAAATATAGAAGTTTGTTGATGTGTAGTACTTGCTGATACCAAACCGTAATCGCTGCTTTAATGCGAGAATACGAAGGTCATAATATCAAGAAGATGAAAAGTAAATTAATAAGACACTAGACAATTATATATTATAAATTCTTAGAACAGAGGTTTTTGAAGGAACTTATCAACTGTGTCTGTGATTTATTAATTACATATTAAAGAAGATGTATGAAGTTACCTTAAAAGATATAACACAAACGTTTACAATTAAATTGTTATAAATTCAACTGCCATATTTTCCACGATATACCATTAAAACAGTCCATTAATTCCGGACATGACCTCAAAAATGCCAGAAAGTATTTGACTCCTTATTGAGAGTAAAATATCGTATCAAGAGGTTCTAATGAATTAAGATCTCAGAAGAATTTCGAGAATATATGATTAATTTAAATAGAGCTAATGAATGGGACTCATTCCTACTTTTCATTATAGGAGTTGCTTCATCATATATCACTCGCATATATCACTTGCATATGAATACATTAGATTTGTGTATTTAAATGCGTACCGTCAGTGGCAGGAATTACGACACTAGCTACATATTTGAACCGAATTCAACCGCTGTGTGAATGAGAATTCTAGTGACCGGCTGTTCTGTTTGGTAGTTCTTTTTGTTTCTCCGACGAATACCAGGAGAATGTCGGAACATAACAAAATGGGTACGGACCGAGCGCCATATTTCCTTCCTCTTCCTCGTCCGCACCCCTTATTTACACACGCACACACACACACACACACACACACACACACACACACACTTGAATGCACTATCCGACCACACTTGTCGGGAGACCAATCTGTATTTTAGAGTTACTACCGTCTAGGGTGGTGCTCGTGCGATATACCTGGTTGGGGAAAACCCTGAAAGACGACATGTATGTATTCACCGAATCTTACCATTGAGCGAGGAATGACACCACCACTACGCATGACAAAATATGCACTTCACTTATAGAAGAATCCGCCTACGAATAAGCCAAAAAGACAGTTCGCTAAACAAGTGAACATCACATGTAATTCAGAGAAGTATCCCTCCACCGCGACAGCTCTTCAGTCTCGTCTCCTCTTAAAGTATTTCGTTATGGTTCTCGTGGAGACATCGCTTCGGGAGTCCGAGAAATATTGAAATTTAATTACGTATGTACAAAAATCTCTTGACTTGCTCTCTTATTCAGTAAAATAATCCTACCACGGATATAAATACAGCTTGCCACCTTACAGCACAGACGCCGGAAACACGTGAACCAGTACGAATCTAACATTCAAGACTGGGTTTTGAAAAAAACATAACACTTATCATACAAATAGTGAATTCAATGTAATATTTATTAAAAAAACATTTTTCGGAAGAGCACATAGCACAATTATTTCTCGTGGCGCACTATATTTTTGTCGGACGAGGACATCACAAAAGGAAGCGTCGAAGACATTCACAAGTTAACCAACTACAAACGAACGAATGGAGGAAGGAGAATCTAACGGGCTCAATGAACCTTCAATTATGTTGCCAGCACTAGCTGTCACAACGGTCCTTTCTTATAAAAATCGCTCTGTAGCAATGGACTAATGACGATTGCAGTTAATATGCCCGAAAACACGAAATAATCAATAAAACAATTAGCTGTTTAAGGCAAATACGACGATTAAGACTCCACGTCCTATCTCATCGCGTTCCCGCACTGCACTAATATAAATTTACGCACGACGATAATTCGAGGCAATCATGCGCAAGCGCCTACACACGGGCGTTGTCATAGGCGGACCACATTTCTCGCGACATACAACAATGCGTGACAAATTTTAACTTTTTGTCTGTATTTGGACATTAATTTGTTTTACTCTTTTCTCGGGGCTAGAAAGTTCAGAAAAATGTGCATTAAAAATGGGTTTTGTGGCTAAGATATCATATGTGGATTTGGCTTATTGTCACGTTACAGGTTTGTGAATATTCTGTGCATTTGCATGCTGCAATATATATTTCCTTGCCGTTGGTTCACAAAGTAGCGTGAAGAACCTGCAAACATTCATCAGACAGATTTTGCTATACCTGTGGTATATTTCTTAAGAGAGCGAAAAATGTATTCAATACAAGCATCGCAGTGAATGTGTGCGGACCATATTCACATTGAGTGTGTATTTCTAAATATTTTTAGTTTTGATCTATAGATAAACGTTACATTTAGTCTAAATGTTGTCTGTGCGTCAGTCCAAACACCTTTTACCTATGTCCGTTTAAGGGGATATACAAAGTAAAAGAAACATTCTCTAGTGCTCAAAAGAAAACGTTGAAAGGTATAATGGCCATTTTTGTGACGCGTGGGGCATAGGACAGAGGGAAATAACACTGGATTTATAAGGTCAGAATGTATGTTTCCATCCGCTGAACATGGATTTTATCTCAGAGGAACTTTTGAATAACCACCACTATACCAAGCAAATCGAAGTTTTCAAGTCAGAACAGTTTTAGGCAAAATAAAGTGAGGTATGTGAAAATCTACATTTGTATAAACTTATATTCAAAAATATATCTATAGGCTATTTTCTCCGTATAAGAACCTATTTAAGAAGTCTAAATTCGAGATATTAATCATTAAATATTCGAAGTGTGGTTATTACGAAGAAAACATTTCCTCCATACAGATCTCAGTGCACCTCACCAGAGAAATTAGTTCCTTTAAATATGTAAAAATAGAAATTGTGTGTTATTTTATAAACACTTTAAACATATGAAACTAGGGGTCTTATCACAGCCTATACCTTATCGAATTATTTCTTAAGTTTGGAATTTGCAAAAGTTCAGTTCAGAGAGTTCAACGAAAATTAGACCTCCATTTTTTAAACGCACGATTCTCCATCCACAAAACAAAGTTTAGAAAAAATTTGAAATCATTTTCAAAAACTTTGATATAAATTACATTAACTTCAAGAAAAAATTACGCAAACTACTAGTTTTTTTTTTAAAACCTTGGACATTACCTTTTATAAAGATCTAATTTACTTAACATTTAAGAACAATCGCGATACCTACATCCGAGGAAATTTTCAAAAATACAGAGCAGTTTTTGAGAAAATAATTGTTTAAAAATGGCTATTTTCACGCAAAATCAAAAAGTTGTTCATGACCGAACAGTTGTTCATGACCTTTCAAGATCAATCTTTGAGAATCTTTCAAGAATAGAATTTGTATTAAAATATTTATCTTCAATATTGTTGCTTTAGAAAGACGCACAAACATTTGAAATTTTGTAATTTTCAAAAATTCAGACATTTCAATGAAAATGAGACCTACGTCACTGGTTTTTTTACGCTATCTGAGTAAAAAGCTTAATAAATAAACTGGATCCATTTTTGAGAACATTTGGAAAATTTGAGACTTTATGTAAAGCACCCGCAAAAATAGAAATATACGTTTCAATCTCATGGGTCATGAGTTAGTTTAGTCGATCGGAGAATATCAAT